>CM067171.1:38043614-38179568 GCA_034093135.1 Erigeron breviscapus | reverse complement strand
GGAAGAGTACCCGGTTGCCTTTCTTGGTTTCCCATTCTATCAATCCTCTTTTCCAAGTTGGAGATCAAAGCATGGTTGTTGCGGTTGCTAATGTCTATCTTGTCATGCAACCCTCCAATCTTGTCATTCAAAAGCTTGGAGTAATTCTCCATTGAAGCATTTCGCTTCTCTTGAGCCTCCTCCCTCTTGTCTTGTTTATCGAGAAACTTGGCCATCATGGCCATGAGAGGTGAGCCTTCATCTTGATTTTCTTCCTTCCTAGGAGGTGATGGTGGTTGTTGTTGTTGAGGTGCTCCATGATTATCATCTTTTTGCCACCTACCTTGAAAATTACCACCACGATTGTTAGAATAAGAATTAAAAGAGTTAGAAGGGTTACCTTGATATCGACCTAGGTAATTGCCACCCCGTTGAAAGAGAGGTTGGTATTGGCCTTGGCGTTGATTTTGAACAAAATTAACATCTTCTTGAGCTATCGAATCACACTCATCGGGATGATGTGGACCTCCACAATGAGTACATCCCCCGGCCATAATCTTCACATCCCGCTCAAGTCCACCAAAGTTGTTCTCCACCATTGAGAACCTTTCGTCCATTCGGTTTGAAAGTGCCCGAATTTCAGAAATTACCTCGGATGTTTCACCCTCATCAACTCTAGCTACTACCTTACACGACCTCCTATCTCTATTTGAAGTCCTAGAAACTTGAGCTTTCGCCATATCCTCAAACATCTTCCAAAGCTCACTTGAGGTCTTGTAACTAATGCTATCTCCGCACGTCATCACCATCTTCTCATAACTCTCCCTATTCATCCCATCCATGAATATCCCCACAATATCGGTGTGACTCACCCCATGCCCGGGACATTCCCACAAGAGATCTTTCATTCTTAACCAAGCTTCAACTATAGACCCATCCTCATCTTGCCTAAAAGATCGGATTACAAGTATAAGCTCTCTTTCCCGATTAGCCGGAAAGAATCTCTCAATCAAAGTGTCCCTAACCGCACCCCAAGTGGTCAAACTATCCGGTGCCTAACCCTTCAACCATTTATGAGCCTCTCCCGTGAGAGACATGGGAAAAAGCTTCATCTTGACGTTGTTGGCCTGATTTTCCCCATAGTTGAATAAGTTGCAAATCATCTCAAACTTGTCAAGATGCTCATGAGGGTCTCTTTTGTGCCTTCCGTCAAAGCACAAATCTTTAACCATTTGCAAGTGATTGCCCTTCACCGTGAAAGTGTCAATTTCGGGGGCTCGGATGGCCGATTGGCGAGATGTTGGTATAGTTCGAGGAAGGTCCTCGATCTTCATGTTGAAAAGATCAGGAGGGTTTTGTTGACCGGCCATGTCGACGGTTGTTTTCGGTGATTCGGGTGGAGTAGGTGTTTTATCAGAGAGTGGTTCTTCTTTTTGGGAATGGTAACCTCACCCGTTACTTTCCGACTCGTAATAAGTCTCGTGAAGTATGTGGTCGGATTTGGGTCTAGGAGTGGTGTCTATGAAAAATGGGTCGGAAGTTGATGGTTGTGATGTTTGTGTTTTGGTGCGCTTTTTGAGTTTTTCAGGGTTAGATGTGGCTCTCACTAATGGTTTCCCAGAAGTACGAGTGTTCATCCACTACCTGTGAATAATCTGCGAACACAACACAACAAACCAAAACCTTAATAGCACCTGGGGTACAATTAAAGCAAACTAAAATAAAATAAAGCAAGTAACTTCTCCGTGCAAAGCACGAAAAAGGATCGATTCATAGAATCTCAACCAAAGTACTTAAAATCAATCCCCGGCAGCGGCGCCAAAAACTTGATGTGTGAAATCTAGTTTATAATTTATAACAAGATCTACCGCTAACTGACTACAACACACTTACGGGCAGTACCCGTTCGTATGTAATATAGCTAACTGGCAAGACCAGGATCGAACACAAGGACTGATTGTTGTACTAAAGGTTGTAAAAATGTGAAACAAGTAAAAAGTTTGGTGTGACCGAATTGTCACTTTGCGATTCTGAAAACTATGTAATCGACAAGTAAAATAAAGTACTCAACCGGTATCAATCGAGAGCACGCGAAAAGAGTTTGAGTTGTAAACAAATAATTAAAAAGCCATCTATGTCGAATCCGCTACACAAAAAGTCTAGGTTGCATATAGGTTAAGCTCAAAATTCATATGTGTTGGTGATAATAATCGTGATAAGACAAAAACACAACCGGGTGCACTCCGTTTGTAAAATCGACTCGATCACCTATTCAATCCAATTTCTTGCAACAAGTGGTACCACCAACCCTATTACAATTCCTCGAACTAACTAGTTTGTTTGATTATTTAAATAACAATTTTTATCTTTGTGAAAGAAACGTGGTACCACCAACCGTTAAATCCACTTAACAAAGTAATTTCTATTAGACTTGTATTCTTTACTATCATACCATGACCTAGCAAGAGTTATTCATAGACAAACAACTAAAATAATACTTGCATTCAACTAGTACCACTATCGAAGAACACAAATATCACCAAGAACACAAGTTTAAGTAGAAGAAATCACTTCATTAAGATCTTGACAAAATGTTAAGTAAAACCAACTTGAATTCAAAATATTATGCAACCATAACTAATTGTTTCACTTCATCTTCATAGATGTATAGAGATTTAGCCACTCATAATGAAAAGAGCTGAAAATTCAAATAAAAAGGATAACATAGTGTACCAAATGTGAAGTAATAATCCAAATCGAGGTTACAACCGAGCTACAATCATTAATCAAGAGCCAAAATTAATCTTCAAGTCTTCAAAATAGTTTGGATGATGAAAAACCCTTGAAAAACCTTCAAAATCGGCTAGAGAGAAAGTATGGAGGCTGGAGTGTCCAAGATTAGGTTTAGGGTTGAGTGGGTGCTGGTATTTATACCCCAGGAGAGAGAAAATCGTGATTGCAGCACTTTCTCGCGCCGCGACCTCTCTTTCCTCGCGCCGCGATTTCTGTTTCTGAGCAAAACTGGACCAAAAGCTGTAAAACTCGCGTCGCAAGCTACCTAAGTCGCGCCGCGAGTTTCACCTGGTTTCGTCATTTCAGCTTCGTTTTCGACCATGCTTCATCCGTTAGTGCCTTTGGACCATTCCTAAGTCGTTTTCTACCATTTGTAAGTGAAATACCTGCTTTAGACCTGAAATCACTAGCAAATACCATAAAGCACCACAAAACATGTATAAACGGCTATCAAACGTGCATAAAACGTCCAAATAAGATGTGAGAAATATGTATATATTGAGACACATCAATGTGAGAGCCATTTGATAATTTGCAATATGAATTTCTAACCATTAAATGCAAAAACTAGTGTAATATTTGACTTAAGATTTGATAACTCGCATTTTCAATCTTTAGAAATATTCTATTACCTTATTTATTCCATTTCTGTCCTATAATCTCAACTTTTCAAAAATCCGTATCCATACATACAAATCTCTATCTACCTATTTTTATATATATAAAAAAAAACCAACGGATTTATTTTTAGATCGTTATTATACAAATATAAAACCAACGGATTCTACTAACTATATATGATAATCCAATTTCACAATAACATCATTATTTTTCAGAACAATATCTAAATTTAATTTTACACCATCATTATAAATACCACACCTATCGTACTAGATATTTTATGTTTTATCAATAACTATTAATTATATTATTATGAAAACTTAATATGTTTATCTCGCGCATTACGCATGAAAATAATCTAGTATATATGATATAACAAGGTATCTAGCAGCAAAGCACTAGAAACCGTAAACAAGAGTACGAATACAAATACTATATCTAGGATAAACGACAAACAACACTATCATACGCACATACAACACGGAAGAATACACCCTATAAAAACATAAGCGGCTTTTGAAACCAAATGTGAGATTGGGAAACAATGACGTCAAAAAGAAAATCTAATCCGCTTTTCCCCGTTGAGAAAACCATTTCATTACAATGCTTCCAAATGACCCAAACAAGACAAAAGATTATAGCCTCACTGCAAAGTTTTATGTTCAATTTTAAGTAAAGATCATCGAGCTGTTGAAAAACCTCACCCAAAGTTGGTTGTAGAATTGAAAGAATACCAAGCCAAATAGACACTGATCTCCAAAGTCTATTTGCTACTTTATAAACCATGAAAACGTGAATAGTGGATTCAGGTTCGGCCGAGCATAAAGGACATAGAACAGAAGGTATATCGACACCCTTATTCTCCAAGTTGATTCGAGTGGGAATACGATCTTGCAAAACTCTCCACATGAGGATATTAACCTTATTAGGAACCAACATACACCATCTCGTAATATTAGACGCATCAGGTAACATAAAGTCATCCACTCGCATTCTCACCTCCTTAACCGAGTATCCGATAGCATCCGAGAGAGACCAAACCCATGTGTCTTCTTTTTCGGTCATTACAATACTTCTAATACCCTCCCAAAGCTCCTGCCATGTACTTTCCTCTACGCCGCCCGTGAATTAGCAACAAAATTAATACCATTCCATCTATCCGACAATGCTTTTGTTGCTCCAGTGAATATAAACGAGGGAAACGATAGCTGAGAGACTACTCTCATCGGTGTACGTCCAATAACACTTGCAGCAGCAGCAGCAGCTGGCAATTAAGGTCAATATATAGTGTCGATCGATCTGTCTGCAAAATATCATGATCATCCAGATAGAATCACATTCAAAAATAAATAATGTTTGCATATTTATGGATAAAGTTTATATATATCCTCTGCAAACTCCAGTATGTATGTCCCAAGCTCTTGCAATGTCCTGAGTAACTAAACAATTCTTGACTCAAAATTAGATCTTACTCTACTTCGTTAATTGCCAAAAAACGCACAAAAAAATTACTACTACAACTCTGCATAGACGTTAAAAAAAGTACATCATTGTGTTATGAATAAATGGAGTAATTATTTACTACTCGATCACCTTCTCACCAATAGTCACCACACGAGCAAACACCGTCCTTGAAATGGTGAAAACGATTTGCATCCCTAACGATAATTTCTCGTTCGACAATCTTGGAAATGAACTTGGCAGCGATATGACAATCTTCACAAACACGTAGATTCTTGGTTATCCGTATAGGTGTAAAACGTTCCGTGTTTATGATGACAAACACGATAGCCAGCTTCTCACTATGAACCGCAAGATGGTTTCCTTTATCTTCCTCCTCTATGTCATGAAGTGCAGAGTCTGTCTTCGGTACATAACCCATTTCTCTCATCTTCCCTACCAGTACATCCAACTCTTCGTATATCTCTTTACACTGGGGATGTGATTGATCACCCGCAAGAAAGGTGTGAACTTGATTATGAAGCTCAACGTTACTAACACCAGGCTCCTTCTTGACCCCTTTATCTCTCATTAGTGAACGGATGGTCGTTACATCTTTCCATCTACCTGCTTTTGCATAGATATTTGACAACAAAACGTAATACCCAGCTTGCTCCGGGACCAACTGAAATAATTGATCAGCTGCCACAAGCCCGATATCCATATTAGAGTGAACCTTACAAGCACTCAACAATGCACCCCAAATCCTATCATTTGGTTTCACTTTCATATTTCGAATAAATTCATAAGCTTCATTGATTCTCCCAGAACGCCCTAACAGATCGACCAAACAAGCCAAATGTTCAAGCCTTGGAACCATTCTATATTCATCGGTCATTATTTTAAAGAATTGTTTCCCCTGATCTAACAGGCCAGCGTGGCTGCAGGCAGATAGGACCGGAACAAAGGAAATGGAATCAGGGGTGACACCCGAGTCCTGCATATCCAAAAACATCGACACGGCACTTTGACCGTCTCCTGCCATGCCATAGGCAGACACCATAGATGTCCAGGTCACAACATCTCGGGTTATCATCACATCAAAAACCTTCCTTGCATCATCTAAAGATCCACATTTTGCATACATATCAATCAAGGCATTCTCCACCGTTAGATTGGGAACAAGCCTTTTCCTTTCTACATACTCATGAATCTTTCTTCCTAACGATAAAGCTGAAAGATCACCACAAGCAGGCAAGACACTAGCAACAGTAATCGAATCGGGTTCAACTCCATAACTCTCCATTTCCAAATAAAGATTAACAGCATCTTTAGGCATAGAATTACTAACATACACAGCTATCATCACATTCCACGAAACCAAACTCTCTCGTGCGTACTTCACAAACATATCCTTCATCAACACAACGTTTTCAACAAACGTTGAGCTCGTTACCGCCGGTGAAAGACTAGCCATAGTCCCAGCATTTGGTCTCAACCCACACCCTTCTTCCATCATTACCCTACACACGTCCAAGGCATCATCAAAAAACCCATTTTGCGCATACGTAGCAACCAAAGAATTCCATGACACAACGTCTCTACATCCCATTTCATCAAACACTTTCCGACTATGATCCAACCAACCACATTTCCCGTACATCGTAATCAACCCATTCCCAACAAAAACATTCGAATCCAGACCTTTTTTAAACACGCCAACATGGGTTTGTAACCCGACCTGCAAATTAGCAGACCCGGAACACGCTTTCAAAACTTGTGGAAGTGTGAAATGATCAGGGGTTACATTGAAGTCAAACATAGATTTATATACGAAAAGTGCATTGTTATATAACTTATTGTTGACATAACTTCTAATCAGAACATTAAAAAAGATGACATCTTTTTGAGGCATTTCGTCGAACAGTTGGTGGGTTGTTTTGATTTGGCCACATTAGAATTGAGGCTCAATTTAGTGATATTTTTATATGTAGAACTATTTTAAGTGAAAATTCAGTAGGTTTGGTGGATAAGGATGAAGTAAGTTTAGAATTTGAAACTAGTGCATATAAAGTGTTTGATGAAATGCCTAACTGTATTAGGAATGAAATTGAGGCTCAATTTAGTGATATTTTTATATGTAGAACTATTTTAAGTGAAAATTCAGTAGGTTTGGTGGATAAGGATGAAGTAAGTTTAGAATTTGAAACTAGTGCATATAAAGTGTTTGATGAAATGCCTAACTGTATTAGGAATGAAATTGAGGCTCAATTTAGTGATATTTTTATATGTAGAACTATTTTAAGTGAAAATTCAGTAGGTTTGGTGGATAAGGATGAAGTAAGTTTAGAATTTGAAACTAGTGCATATAAAGTGTTTGATGAAAGCCTAACTGTATTGAAGAATGAAATGAATCTCTTTAGTGATAAGATTTTGGACTGCCAAGATAAGAACGGAATGAATCTCTTTAGTGATAAGATTTTGGACTGCCAAGATAAGAACGGAATGAATCTCTTTAGTGATAAGATATTGGACTGCCAAGATAAGAATGAAATGAATCTCTTTAGTGATAAGATTTTGGACTGCCAAGATAAGAACGGAATGAATCTCTTTAGTGATAAGATTTTGGACTGCCAAGATAAGAACGAAATGAATCTCTTTAGTGATAAGATTTTGGACTGCCAAGATAAGAACGGAATGAATCTCTTTAGTGATAAGATTTTGGACTGCCAAGATAAGAACGGAATGAATCTCTTTAGTGATAAGATATTGGACTGCCAAGATAATAACGAAATGAATCTCTTTAGTGATAAGATTTTGGACTGCCAAGATAAGAACGAAATGAATCTCTTTAGTGATAAGATTTTGGACTGCCAAGATAAGAACGGAATGAATCTCTTTAGTGATAAGATTTTGGACTGCCAAGATAAGAACGGAATGAATCTCTTTAGTGATAAGATTTTGGACTGCCAAGATAAGAACGGAATGAATCTCTTTAGTGATAAGATATTGGACTGCCAAGATAATAACGAAATGAATCTCTTTAGTGATAAGATTTTGGACTGCCAAGATAAGAACGAAATGAATCTCTTTAGTGATAAGATTTTGGACTGCCAAGATAAGAACGGAATGAATCTCTTTAGTGATAAGATTTTGGACTGCCAAGATAAGAACGGAATGAATCTCTTTAGTGATAAGATTTTGGACTGCCAAGATAAGAACGGAATGAATCTCTTTAGTGATAAGATTTTGGACTGCCAAGATAAGAACGGAATGAATCTCTTTAGTGATAAGATATTGGACTTCCAAGATAATGGCAGAAGCAACAATTCATTCGGTTGGAAACCGGGTTGGAATGACATTAAGAATGAAGAGACTAGTGGTATTAGTTTTGTTAATTGGTTGGATGTGAAGACAAGTGGTGTTGGGAATGAAGTTAAGAATAATGGTGAAGGTATGTGTCTCGAGAATGGATTTATTGTTCATATAAAAGTGGCAGTGGGAAGTAATGGAGATGATCGGGATGTAAATGGTTGTTTGACTATTGATGATAGATACCAAGTTGGCCTCAATAACGGGTTGAGTGAAAAGAAACCAGTGTGTTATGTTGCTGTTGTTAACAAAAGTTTGGGAATATTGATGATGACAAGGAAGAAGATGTTATGAAAATGGATATGATTCTGATGGATTATAATGGGTTTAAACTTGATGGGCTGCAAGCATTAGAATCACTTAAGAGTACGACGGTTAGGCTGATCAAAATTGCTTCGGGTCCTATACTTGCAGTTGATGGTTTAAGATATGTATGGAGTACAAAGATAGACGAAAAAACTGGTTTGACCGTAGAAATAGTTATTGATAGCCATTGGTGGACAGGGGGGACTGTTGTAATGTTTACTCATAAGCTATTGCAGGATGTGATTAAAGGGGGAGTATATAAGATCCATATCAAAGAAATCCTTAAAGCTGTTGGGAAAAAAAGAAAACATTTTGGGCACATTCACGAAGTCTCAAACTGCACAATTGGGTTATTATCTGCTGATCCAAGTCCAAGCAATGATCGTTGTCAATCGTTAATTCACTTGATGGGTACAATTGAGCAAGCAATCGTGTATGTTGCATGGATAAAGTTTGATAAAGGAAATGATTGTTCAAACAGAGAGAGAATGCTCCGCATAATTGATCTTAAGCCACAACTTGTCAAAGCTTTGAGCTTACTTAACTCAACCGTCTATGATTTTGGGGACTGTGCTGACACAAACGGCTTATTGGACCAGTTCTATGATGAACTTTCTGTTAATAAGGAGTATTATAACAAATCTCGTGCTAAGAAAGAATTTGTCAAGCTAGCACACGTAGCCAAGCAAAAAGGACCTAATAAAGAAGCTGCTCGGGGTTCTAGTTTTAATCCTGGTCAATTAAATAAACAACACCAGCAACATGTTGAAGGAAAACAACAAGATGCTGAAATAAGTGTGACAGTAAGTAACATGGATTTCATGGAAGGAGCATCCAAACGGACAGGGTCTGGTGTTAGACTCGTGGGGACAACTATTCAGAACCTTATATCTTCACTATTCTTGGAGAGTAGACTTATTTGCAGAGGTCCTGCAGTAGAAATGAAAGACAGAAGGGTGCGTTTCAACTGTAATGGAAGAACAGATATGTCACCATTGAATGTCACTGCAGAAATATTGATTATGGAGGTTACTAATGGGGTAGTTTGGACAACTTCACTCGAAACAGGAATGTGGATTAAATGCTTTGACATAAGTGATGCTGCCATTTCTTTTAAGGGCTACAAGCTGAGTGAGTGGTGCGTACAAGCATTATGGAAGTTCTGGATTGTTGTTAAGAAGAGATTCAATGATGTTGATCAGGTCAAAGCAGCTACGACAATTACAGATGCATCTAATACAAGAACTGTGAGGATGAACTGTTTGGATTCATTGTTTGAGGACAAACAATCCTTAAGGGAGGAGTATTGTTACATATCAAAATATAGTCTAGCTGTAAGTGTAATAAACGATATTAGAAGGACTAGAAGTGACAAGTTAGAAGAATGGGTTGTTATGTCAGTTATGAGCAGTTATGTAATATATATATTGATAGATACGTGCTAAAGAAGATCAGATCATATTTTGTGTGTTAATCACATTTCTTCTCCTCTACAAATTCTCTCTGTAACAAACAGCTTGAAATTACACCAATCAATCCAAGAGATACTCTTATGCTTTGTACGATACCTATACCATAAAAACCCAAACGACTTAATGTCTTGAATGGTTCTAGCAGCATTCCCAATTCCATTTGCAAACTTGATCTCGTTTCTGACATTCCAAATACACCACCAGCACGTCATAATAATTCCTTTGATGGCCATCTTCTCCGTCCAGCTCTTCCCTTGTTGCTTGTGAAACTCCAGTAAGTCTCTAATGTTAAAGACAAAGAACGGAGGCGTGTTGCACCAGCTACTTACAAAATGCCAAATCCTAGCCGAAAATCCACATTCACAAAACACATGTTCCACAGTTTCAACCCCCTCCCCACACAAGACGCAAGTCGAGTCCCCCACATTACAGTTCCGGGCTAAAAGAGCGGTCATGGTGGGAAGACGATCCATGGCCGCCCTCCACATGAAAACATTACACTTTTTAGGAATCCATTTGCACCATTCGAAAACATACCTGGTACTATAATCCTTATTGCTCATCAAGAACCTTTTCACATTACGAGCGGTCGGAATATTGTCTTTGTCAATCAACTGTTTTACAGAATCATTTGAAGTCTAGAAATTTTTACGAGTATTTTTTAGGACGATGCGTTATGTGATACCCCAACTAATAAATAAATAAATAAATAAATAAAGAGTGTCAATGCGTTATGTAATGGTAATCAAGACAGACAGACAGACAACGGTTAAAATAGCAGTCGGGGTCGATCAGGCCCATCATCATCATCAAATATTATATGTGATCTACTTGGAACAACAGTACTTATCATTGGCTTAAGTAAGTTATACGTACTACAATGGAATTATAAGTGCAGACTTTGACTTTACAAAAAATAAAAAAGAACAAGTCAATAAACAAATTAGTACTATATAAAAAAGGTCAGGATTCATATATCGTCGGTTATTGGTTTATCTGTCATCTTGAAATAATGCCTTGGATACAGGATTACTACAAGGTTCACCTTTCTTCTGTCCAGAAGGCTCGTTGTTACCAATCAATGGAGTCTCACAAACAACACTATAACTAACCCTCCGCTGTTTCTTCCTTTTGGATTCCACTTTCACTTTCATGCTCGTCTTTGGCTGCTTGGGAGCCCAAACCCTCTGCAAATCAGGCATTCGGCTCGTGAAAGATACAAACCTTCTGGCTCTTTCTCTCCTCTCACGAGCCTCGTTTAACTTGCGTGAATGATCATCTTTTGCGCGTTCTTCATGACTTGTGTCCACCTTTTCAAGTGGATGAGGAGATTCATCCTCTAAAGATAATGAATCTTTAATCCTCTTACTTGCTGTTACATCTTGTCTATCGTGTTTCTCTCTCCAAGAATGATTGCTATCCTCGCTGTTGAACATGAGAGCTTGAACTTCATCTTCTTCACCGAATGGCAAAAGGTCCATTTTATCATATATTTGGTCCACCACGTCTCCAAGATTCTGTGAATACCTGAAAACTTGTACTTTAATTTTCATTTTACAGAATTCATAATGCCAAAGGTACCTTTTTTTATATGTCAAATGATCAATGGCCTATAACTGGTCACAGAAAATTTAAAAAATATACTTTTTTTATATGTAAATATGTGTACCTCGATTTTATCGTTCTCTCAACATAATCATAAAGACTCAAGTCACCATGAAAGCCTCCTTCCACAAGGTACTGTATGATCTCCAAAAGCGAGCAAATTTGTTTCACAAGTTTCATCTTCTTAAACCCCGTGATGCTTCCTGCATATTCTGACTGAAGTATCTCGAACCGAAGCAAAACTTGTAACTCATATCTTGATTATATTAAGGAAAAGGTTAGGATAACTGAAAGTATACTATCTAAGATAAACATATAACTAAATATAAAAAGATGAAGGATACTCTCGAACTATGTATTCTGAAGTAGAACCCGTATTATCATCAGTTTGTTCTTTCATATGTTTGGGATCACGTAGCAATAATTTAATGATTTCAGAAACTTGCATAGTACAAGACTCGGACAGATTTTCTATTGTTTCATGCTTTTGACGTAACCAATAAATGGACGAGCGTACAAGTCTCTCCGCCAAGACCTTCAAATCCACTCCATCAGATTCAAGCACATCCTGAATCATCTTAGGTAAATTACTGAAAAATGCTTCTGATGTTTCAGAACATGATGCAAAAGCATCATCATCCAGAATTCTCGACTGATCAGAGCAAATAGGCATTGACAAACACTCATCGCCTTCTTGGTAGCTTGCAGCTGAATTTTCGTTAGTATCTTTCTGTTGATTTGAATCTGAAACCCTTTGACGTGATCCATGTGACATGTTCTCGTGAGACAAGGTGTGGTTTTTCACTTGGTTCATCCAGCACTTCAGAAACTTCAACTTCTTTGACCTTTTTAAGCAATTTGCAAAGTAAACCTCAGCTAAATCCACATCCAAACACTCACAAGCAGCCTTGCAAAAAGAGCTCCAGGTGAGGTCACGATGTGCATGCTTTTTCATCTTTCTTCTTTTTCCGTCACTTTCATGAACATTGACCTTTCTAAAATCCGTGTCACCTTGAGGACCAGTATCATTCATGAGAAGATTTAATCCACCAGCCTTTTCAATAGAATGATGGTTATTATCAACAAGCATTAGGACAGCAGAATGAATTGTAAAGGGTTTGAGAATCCCCATGTAAGAATCTCCTTCACTATTCGATAAAGATACCAAAGCACAGTAACCTTCATTACATAGAAAACCAAGAAAAATCTGCCAAATTGGAACACCATGTTTCTCAAACGGCTCAAAATTCCCACCTGCAAGTAGTTCGAGAACCATAGTGGCAAAAAAATTATCTAAGCCATCCTTCCCTTTTTTCCCGGATACCACAGTTTGAACTAAGAAAGATTCCGAGGAAAATTCTGTAAACCTTTCACACTCGGTATACTTCCTAACACCCATGACATGCATCTTCGCACATCCATCATTCAAACCAGCCGTAAACTTCTCTACAAAACCAACATCCTTCCCGACTTCACTTGTTCTAGCCGTATTAGATGTCACCCTCATACACAAAAGTTCAAGATCACAACATTTACACTCTAAAGGCTTACCACTCACATCCAAAATCTCAAGACTAAGCTGCGCACGGATCTTCTTACTTGACCTACTACATTCATCTATAACTTTACTCGACACCACAATACTCGGATACACCAACCCAATCGACACAAGTGCAGACCCTAAAACAATCATATCCGTCGAACAAAACCCCCATCCAAATTTCCTAATTTCATCCCCAATCACATCACACTTTCCAACTCCATTAACTTCTTTAGAACTTCCCACATCAATCCAACAGAAATGTATATCTTTTTTATCAAACAAATCATTCACAACACGAAAACTATCACGAAAAGTAGCCCGATAAAGGTCCAAATTGTTAACACAATCATCATTCACATCAAAACACAAGTACTCAGCTAAGGCATTAACGGAATTACAAACAGGGGACAACAATATTATCAAATTTGACCGAACATTATTATGATTACCTGAAGACACGTCATCATCGTCTATATTCAACTGCCAGTCATACTCATTCCCCAGCTGCAACAACGAACTAACCGTATTCGAACAGCTCGGAGACGAATACGATGATTTAGGTATCAACGTAAGTGAAGCCTAAAAACTTCATTTAACATTTTTCCTTATTATCTTTTGATTTAGGTATCAACGTAAGTGAAGCCTAAAAACTTCATTTAACATTTTTCCTTATTATCTTTTGATTTAGGTATCAACGTAAGTGAAGCCTAAAAACTTCATTTAACATTTTTCCTTATTATCTTTTGATTTAGGTATCAACGTAAGTGAAGCCTAAAAACTTCATTTAACATTTTTCCTTATTATCTTTTGATTTAGGTATCAACGTAAGTGAAGCCTAAAAACTTCATTTAACATTTTTCCTTATTATCTTTTGATTTAGGTATCAACGTAAGTGAAGCCTAAAAACTTCATTTAACATTTTTCCTTATTATCTTTTGATTTAGGTATCAACGTAAGTGAAGCCTAAAAACTTCATTTAACATTTTTCCTTATTATCTTTTGATTTAGGTATCAACGTAAGTGAAGCCTAAAAACTTCATTTAACATTTTTCCTTATTATCTTTTGATTTAGGTATCAACGTAAGTGAAGCCTAAAAACTTCATTTAACATTTTTCCTTATTATCTTTTGATTTAGGTATCAACGTAAGTGAAGCCTAAAAACTTCATTTAACATTTTTCCTTATTATCTTTTGATTTAGGTATCAACGTAAGTGAAGCCTAAAAACTTCATTTAACATTTTTCCTTATTATCTTTTGATTTAGGTATCAACGTAAGTGAAGCCTAAAAACTTCATTTAACATTTTTCCTTATTATCTTTTGATTTAGGTATCAACGTAAGTGAAGCCTAAAAACTTCATTTAACATTTTTCCTTATTATCTTTTGATTTAGGTATCAACGTAAGTGAAGCCTAAAAACTTCATTTAACATTTTTCCTTATTATCTTTTGATTTAGGTATCAACGTAAGTGAAGCCTAAAAACTTCATTTAACATTTTTCCTTATTATCTTTTGATTTAGGTATCAACGTAAGTGAAGCCTAAAAACTTCATTTAACATTTTTCCTTATTATCTTTTGATTTAGGTATCAACGTAAGTGAAGCCTAAAAACTTCATTTAACATTTTTCCTTATTATCTTTTGATTTAGGTATCAACGTAAGTGAAGCCTAAAAACTTCATTTAACATTTTTCCTTATTATCTTTTGATTTAGGTATCAACGTAAGTGAAGCCTAAAAACTTCATTTAACATTTTTCCTTATTATCTTTTGATTTAGGTATCAACGTAAGTGAAGCCTAAAAACTTCATTTAACATTTTTCCTTATTATCTTTTGATTTAGGTATCAACGTAAGTGAAGCCTAAAAACTTCATTTAACATTTTTCCTTATTATCTTTTGATTTAGGTATCAACGTAAGTGAAGCCTAAAAACTTCATTTAACATTTTTCCTTATTATCTTTTGATTTAGGTATCAACGTAAGTGAAGCCTAAAAACTTCATTTAACATTTTTCCTTATTATCTTTTGATTTAGGTATCAACGTAAGTGAAGCCTAAAAACTTCATTTAACATTTTTCCTTATTATCTTTTGATTTAGGTATCAACGTAAGTGAAGCCTAAAAACTTCATTTAACATTTTTCCTTATTATCTTTTGATTTAGGTATCAACGTAAGTGAAGCCTAAAAACTTCATTTAACATTTTTCCTTATTATCTTTTGATTTAGGTATCAACGTAAGTGAAGCCTAAAAACTTCATTTAACATTTTTCCTTATTATCTTTTGATTTAGGTATCAACGTAAGTGAAGCCTAAAAACTTCATTTAACATTTTTCCTTATTATCTTTTGATTTAGGTATCAACGTAAGTGAAGCCTAAAAACTTCATTTAACATTTTTCCTTATTATCTTTTGATTTAGGTATCAACGTAAGTGAAGCCTAAAAACTTCATTTAACATTTTTCCTTATTATCTTTTGATTTAGGTATCAACGTAAGTGAAGCCTAAAAACTTCATTTAACATTTTTCCTTATTATCTTTTGATTTAGGTATCAACGTAAGTGAAGCCTAAAAACTTCATTTAACATTTTTCCTTATTATCTTTTGATTTAGGTATCAACGTAAGTGAAGCCTAAAAACTTCATTTAACATTTTTCCTTATTATCTTTTGATTTAGGTATCAACGTAAGTGAAGCCTAAAAACTTCATTTAACATTTTTCCTTATTATCTTTTGATTTAGGTATCAACGTAAGTGAAGCCTAAAAACTTCATTTAACATTTTTCCTTATTATCTTTTGATTTAGGTATCAACGTAAGTGAAGCCTAAAAACTTCATTTAACATTTTTCCTTATTATCTTTTGATTTAGGTATCAACGTAAGTGAAGCCTAAAAACTTCATTTAACATTTTTCCTTATTATCTTTTGATTTAGGTATCAACGTAAGTGAAGCCTAAAAACTTCATTTAACATTTTTCCTTATTATCTTTTGATTTAGGTATCAACGTAAGTGAAGCCTAAAAACTTCATTTAACATTTTTCCTTATTATCTTTTGATTTAGGTATCAACGTAAGTGAAGCCTAAAAACTTCATTTAACATTTTTCCTTATTATCTTTTGATTTAGGTATCAACGTAAGTGAAGCCTAAAAACTTCATTTAACATTTTTCCTTATTATCTTTTGATTTAGGTATCAACGTAAGTGAAGCCTAAAAACTTCATTTAACATTTTTCCTTATTATCTTTTGATTTAGGTATCAACGTAAGTGAAGCCTAAAAACTTCATTTAACATTTTTCCTTATTATCTTTTGATTTAGGTATCAACGTAAGTGAAGCCTAAAAACTTCATTTAACATTTTTCCTTATTATCTTTTGATTTAGGTATCAACGTAAGTGAAGCCTAAAAACTTCATTTAACATTTTTCCTTATTATCTTTTGATTTAGGTATCAACGTAAGTGAAGCCTAAAAACTTCATTTAACATTTTTCCTTATTATCTTTTGATTTAGGTATCAACGTAAGTGAAGCCTAAAAACTTCATTTAACATTTTTCCTTATTATCTTTTGATTTAGGTATCAACGTAAGTGAAGCCTAAAAACTTCATTTAACATTTTTCCTTATTATCTTTTGATTTAGGTATCAACGTAAGTGAAGCCTAAAAACTTCATTTAACATTTTTCCTTATTATCTTTTGATTTAGGTATCAACGTAAGTGAAGCCTAAAAACTTCATTTAACATTTTTCCTTATTATCTTTTGATTTAGGTATCAACGTAAGTGAAGCCTAAAAACTTCATTTAACATTTTTCCTTATTATCTTTTGATTTAGGTATCAACGTAAGTGAAGCCTAAAAACTTCATTTAACATTTTTCCTTATTATCTTTTGATTTAGGTATCAACGTAAGTGAAGCCTAAAAACTTCATTTAACATTTTTCCTTATTATCTTTTGATTTAGGTATCAACGTAAGTGAAGCCTAAAAACTTCATTTAACATTTTTCCTTATTATCTTTTGATTTAGGTATCAACGTAAGTGAAGCCTAAAAACTTCATTTAACATTTTTCCTTATTATCTTTTGATTTAGGTATCAACGTAAGTGAAGCCTAAAAACTTCATTTAACATTTTTCCTTATTATCTTTTGATTTAGGTATCAACGTAAGTGAAGCCTAAAAACTTCATTTAACATTTTTCCTTATTATCTTTTGATTTAGGTATCAACGTAAGTGAAGCCTAAAAACTTCATTTAACATTTTTCCTTATTATCTTTTGATTTAGGTATCAACGTAAGTGAAGCCTAAAAACTTCATTTAACATTTTTCCTTATTATCTTTTGATTTAGGTATCAACGTAAGTGAAGCCTAAAAACTTCATTTAACATTTTTCCTTATTATCTTTTGATTTAGGTATCAACGTAAGTGAAGCCTAAAAACTTCATTTAACATTTTTCCTTATTATCTTTTGATTTATATCAACTAATGAACCTATACAATTAACATTTTTTTCATAACTTTTTAAATTTTATAAACTTTTTAAAATGTTATAAACTTTTTAAAATGCTATATATTTTGTTATTTACTATTTTTTTGGTTTTTTGATTTTTTTTTTTTTGCATTAGATATTCTTTGTATTTTTTTAAACATTTGTTTTTTATACATTTTTCACATGTAACATTTGTTTTTTTTATAACTTATTCATTTGGTTTTCGTATTCCTTTTTGTTTTTTTGTTCTCTTTTTTATTTTTTGGTTTAGTATATTCTTTTTGTAATTTTTTAACATTTGGTTTTCAATATTTTTTGTCTCCCATAAATTTGTGATTTTTTTTAATCCCACCCATAAACGCAAACATTTTAAAAAATTACGCCACCCTTCGGGTGGCATGAAATTCCTAGTTTAATTATAAACGCTTCACAATTTAGATAAATAAAATCACAACATTATCATAGGTTGTAACATCCCAAACTTTTCTTTACTAATTGACTAATGTCGTTAAGTCAATATTGTGTGTGTCGTTAAGTCTATTTTAGATTTAATGCTTATATGTAGTTAATGTGTGTTATGTGTGAGGCTTGTAAGCCTAAGTGTTAATGTAGTATAAATGTGTGTAATATGAAGATTAATGTCTATGCAGTGACATTTAATGAAGGATTAATGATGTATATGGTCAATAAAGTAGTTGTGACCAATAATGAAGGATTAGGAAGCTTAGAGGCTAGTTTTGACATAGAAGGAAAGTTAAAAACGGGTTTAGGGAGTTAAGGGGTGTCATTAGGTTGGCATTTGCAGATTTTATTCCCCTAAACAAAGCCCTAGCCGATCCCCTCCCTTCCCTCTCAAGTTTCTCTCTAGATCTTTTCGTTTTGGAGCCAAATCGATCGTGTATTGCTTAGATCTTGGATCTTTGTCACCTAATACAGGTAATATAGGTATTCCTCTTTTGAAATATGATTGTGTGAGTCTTATATTAGTCTTAATCCAGGCCATAAGGGTTTGGGTTGGGTTATTTGATTAAACGTTCACCGATTTCATGTTATTCGGGTGATTAAATGATTGACTCATGATGTAAAGGATTAAAGGATTAATAGGATGGTTAAAGTTGGTGAAAGTGCAATTAAAAGGATTAATTTTAAGTCCCCAGGTTGGATTTGGGGTATGGGTTAGTATGGAATTCGTTTGATCAAGAACAAAAATTAGTTTGCTGGTCGGCACCCCAGGTGCGGCGCACCAAAGGAGTGGTGCGGCGCACCACAGCCAGTTTGGGTTTTTGGTGGACCCCGATATGCGACGCACCAAGGGCTGGTGCGGCGCACCTAGTGTTGACCTGAATTCTCTGGAGGTTTGGTGCGACGCACCACTTGGAAGGTGCGGCGCACCACTTGGTCAGATTTTACAAAATGTGTCGTTTAGCTTATATTTTGATCTTATACTTGTTCTAGGATATTGGAGACACCTAGTCATCGTTGTATTGTGCTTGTAGCTTGTTGTTAAGCTGTATCAAGGTAAGATACACTACTTTTGTCACGCTGAGGGTTCAACAAGCAAAGGTTTCATACTTATAACTTCCTTAACAGTAACTTATGATATATGTGGGTATCTCGGGTTACACGGGAGGTATTATGGGATATGTAGTTGACCATGAGACCTGAAATGCAGACCCTAATGTAGTGAAATGAAGTGTTGTTTAATGTCGTGTATTGATATGTAGTTTATGTAGAATTACGAAGTATCTTATTATGTGTGAAATGTAGAAATGGAGTTAATGTGTGACATATGCATACTACATGGCTTGTACACCTAGCTCACTAGACTTGGTAGGTTGCCATGTCACTTGCACGTTTAAGGGCCCAAACGAAATGAAGGTAATGTGTGATTATGTTTAGGTTATGTGTGTTGCCTAAACTATTATGTGTGAAATCGAGCTCGTAAATATAATGCAGGGAAAGTGTTAAGCTTAACCCGTACAAGTCTTAGCCGGACGAGTACGTTGACGTAGTTGTTGCTTGGGTGGCTCCTTGCAACATGGTCTTTATAATGCAGGGCGAGTAATACGAGGGGTTTGACCAACCTCCACATACGGATTACTCTTGGATTGGCTTGCCATTCCTTAACGACATACGATGATTAGCCTTTGGTTGATCATCCAGTCGGGTGTGATGCAGGGCACACTCATATGCAGTAAACAAAGATATGTGTGACAATGTGTGAACTAATGCAGGATAGGCACATTTAGGATGATTATCCTAATTGATATGAAGTTGTTATGCAGATATGTGTGTTGTGTGTTGTGCCTAATGAGTTTGTCTATTAACGAAGAAATGTTTTAATTTGACAATTGCTTTTAAATTAAGTGTGATCTTACTTAGCTATTCTTATAGCTTACACTTGTTTCTTTAATGTGGTTGTTCCCTCAGGTTTAGCTTGAAGGACTTGTAGGTGCAGGACGTGAGAGCGTGGGTAGAAAGCATGCAGATTCCTTAGCTACCCCTAGTTGCTAATTATGGAGACTTTTGATTACATTTCTTTTTGATGTCGAATATATGTAATAATGTGTGAACGGTTGTTTAATGTTGGGCAACCGTTGGGTTTTCATTTGAACTATTGTTTGATATGGCATGTAACACCAACTAAATGCAGAAACCGAAATGTTTTTATCGGTTTTGACTTTTACGGTCTTTACTTTCGCAATTTTAACACCGTTTGGTGAAAGATTTTTGAAAACCCATATTTTTAAACGTCGGGTGTTACAAGTTGGTATCAAAGCATTGGTTTAAGTGAACCAAAATTCGACTTATGCCGTAGGATTTTGGACTTAGACCGACGAGAAGTAGGTTAGGCTTAAGTAGGATGCCTAGTTAATGAAGTGGAATGCTCTAAGACGGGTTGGGGAGTGAGTGAGAGTGTGATTTAAGGCTTGTTTATTGTGTGTGATAATGTAGTTATATGTAGTAGAGCCTTAACATATGTAGTCACTCTTTAACTCTTGCTAACCGTCGTCGTTGCTTTGTAGAGTTAATGGCAAACACTAGAGCTAGTAACCAGAGAGCAGGAGGAAATGGTGGTGGTGTTCCTCCTAACGGAAACGGGGCTGGAAATGAAGGTAATGTGTGATTATGTTTAGGTTATGTGTGTTGCCTAAACTATTATGTGTGAAATGTAGAAATGGAGTTAATGTGTGACATATGCATACTACATGGCTTGTACACCTAGCTCACTAGACTTGGTAGGTTGCCATGTCACTTGCACGTTTAAGGGCCCAAACGAAATGAAGGTAATGTGTGATTATGTTTAGGTTATGTGTGTTGCCTAAACTATTATGTGTGAAATGTAGAAATGGAGTTAATGTGTGACATATGCATACTACATGGCTTGTACACCTAGCTCACTAGACTTGGTAGGTTGCCATGTCACTTGCACGTTTAAGGGCCCAAACGAAATGAAGGTAATGTGTGATTATGTTTAGGTTATGTGTGTTGCCTAAACTATTATGTGTGAAATGTAGAAATGGAGTTAATGTGTGACATATGCATACTACATGGCTTGTACACCTAGCTCACTAGACTTGGTAGGTTGCCATGTCACTTGCACGTTTAAGGGCCCAAACGAAATGAAGGTAATGTGTGATTATGTTTAGGTTATGTGTGTTGCCTAAACTATTATGTGTGAAATCGAGAAATGATAATGTGTGACAATGTGTGAACTAATGCAGGATAGGCACATTTAGGATGATTATCCTAATTGATATGAAGGTTTTGTGTGCTAGTAGGATGTTGAAGAAGAATGCCCGTAATTGGTGGAGGGATACTACAGTGTCTATGGCTCCTGAGGTACTTGCAGTTATGCCTTGGGGAACATTTAAGGAGAAGTTTTTAGAGGAGTATGTGGGAACGCGTGAGTTAAGGTTGATTGAAAAGGAGTTTAGATCGTTGGTTGCTAAACCCGGTGCAATTTCTGATTATGCACACTCGTTTATGGAGAAGTTGAAGTTTGTTGGACACTTGGTTCGAAGGCAGGAGGACCAAATTGAGGCTTATTGTGATGGTCTCCCTGTTAGTTATCGTGGATTATTTAGACAACATGTGACTTTATCGGCGGCTATTAAGGAGTCAAAGAGGTTGGATGATGACTTCAAAAGTGAGAAAGTTGTGGTGAAGGTTGATGACAAGAAAGTAGGGTTCAAAAGAGGGTCAAATTGGTCATCTAATAACAATAATAAGAAGTTTCGTGGGAATTCTAGCTCAAGTGGTGACAAAGATAAAAAGAAGAATGGGTCTTGGTGTGCTTTTTGCAAGAATGTTCATGAAGGTCAATGTTCCGACAAGACAAGAAGGTGTCATAAGTGCGGGAAGTCGGGACATCTTGCAACGGAATGTAGGGACAAGACTCGTTGTTACAAGTGTCAGGAAACGGGTCATCTTATTGCCGATTGCCCACAAATGAAGAATGACGGGAAGAAAGCAGCCACTTCAGCAACAAAAGTGAGAGCCTTGCAGATGACTGTGGATGATGCTAAGAACAACGACGAGGTGGTAAGTGGTACTTTCCTTGTTAATTCAAAACCTGCTTCTGTTTTATTTGATTCGGGTGCAAATAGGTCGTTTGTGTCTACTTTATTTGCTCCTAAGCTAGGAAGAGTCACTACCCCTTTAGATTGCTCAATAGAGGTGGAAATTGCTAATGGTACGGTTAGTGATATACGTGTGGGTTATGATGATTGTGATATTGAGATTAAAGGTCGTTTGTTTCCGATCCAGTTATTGCCTACTACTTTAGCCGGTTTTGATGTAGTGATTGGTATGGATTGGTTGTCTAGAAATGAAGCTAATATTTTGTGTTCCCAAAAGATTATTCGGTTTCCTACATCCGATGGTAATGTGGTAACGGTTTATGGAGATAAGAAGAGAGGGGGGATAAAGATCATTAGTATGATGAAGGCTATTAAATGTATAAGGAAGAATAAGAGTCATTTCTTGGCCTATGTTATTGATGTGAGAAAGGAGAAGCCTTCTATTGCTAGTGTTGATGTAGTATCCGATTTTCCCGATGTGTTTCCCGAAGATCTTCCCGGTATCCCTCCTGATCGTGAAGTTACTTTTCAGATAGATCTTATTCCCGGTGCTACACCTGTTGCTAAAGCACCTTACCGATTAGCTCCTACAGAAATGAAAGAGTTAATGTCCCAACTTCAGGAGTTACTTGACAAAGGTTTCATTCAACCTAGTTACTCGCCTTGGGGAGCTCCGGTTCTCTTTGTTAAAAAGAAGGATGGATCTATGCGTATGTGCATAGACTACCGTGAGTTGAATAAGCGAACGGTTAAGAATAAATATCCTCTCCCGCAAATTGATGATCTCTTTGATCAACTACATGGTGCTTCATATTTTTCAAAGATAGATTTACGGTCCGGTTATCATCAATTGAAGGTTAAGAAGGAGGATGTAGCAAAGACAACTTTCCGGACTAGATATGGTCATTATGAGTTCTTGGTCATGCCATTTGGGTTGACTAATGCTCCAGCCGCGTTTATGGATTTAATGAATCGGGTATGCCGTCCCTTTCTAGATCATTTTGTTATTGTGTTTATCGACGATATTTTGATCTATTCTAAGTCAGAAGATGAGCACCGTGAGCACTTGAAAGCAGTTTTGGAGGTGTTGAGGGAGAAGAAGTTGTATGCCAAGTTTTCTAAATGCGAGTTTTGGCTTCGAGAGGTGCAGTTTCTTGGTCATGTTATTTCGTCGGAAGGTATTAAAGTAGATCCTTCAAAGATTGAAGCTGTTTCAAAGTGGGAGCAGCCAAAGACTCCTACTGAGATTAAAAGTTTTCTTGGTTTGGCTGGATATTATAGAAGGCTCATTCAGGATTTCTCCCGAATAGCCAAGCCTATGACTGAACTAACGAAGAAAGAAGAGTAAAGTTTGAGTGGACCGATAAGCAGGAGAATGCATTTCAAACGTTGAAGAAGAAGTTGTGTGAAGCTCTTATACTTGCCTTACCTGAAGGTACCGATGATTTGGTTGTGTATAGTGATGCATCTATCACGGTTTGGGTTGTGTACTGATGCAGAGGGACAAGGTGATCGCCTATGCTTCCCGCCAGTTGAAACCACATGAGAAGAATTACCCTACCCATGATCTTGAACTGGCCGCAGTTGTTTTTGCATTGAAATTGTGGAGACATTACCTTTATGGTACAAAATGCACTTTGTTTACCGATCATAAAAGTTTACAGTATGTCTTTAATCAAAAGGAAATGAACGTGAGACAAAGGAGGTGGATGGAATTACTTAAGGATTATGATTGTGAAATCAAATACCATCCGGGTAAAGCCAATGTAGTGGCGGATGCACTAAGTAGGAAAGTGCAAAGTTTTTCTTGTAAGTTGATGAGTATGCAAGTTCAAGCTAAGTCGGGGCTACTTGATCGAATTAAAGAAGCACAAGTGAGGGCATTGATGAAGGATAACATTGACAATGAAAGCATTGGGAAGAAGAAACGTCTTGTGATGGAGACTAATAGCCGTGGGTTCAAAACATACAAGGGTCGAATTTGGGTGCCATTGCTTGGTGATAACCGAGAATTGATCCTTGAGGAATCCCATAGAAGTAGATATTCGGTTCATCCCGGTGTCACCAAAATGTATGCAGATTTGAAGTCGATTTATTGGTGGCCGGATATTAAAGGGGAAGTAGCTCATTTTGTAGCAAAGTGTTTGACGTGTGCACGTGTGAAAACGGACCATCAAAAGCCGTATGGTTTGTTGCATCAATTAGACATTCCCGAGTGGAAATGGGATCATATTACCATGGACTTTGTAACGAAGCTACCTAAAACGCCGAAAGGGAATGATATGATATGGGTGATTGTGGATAGATTGACAAAGAGTGCTCATTTTCTAGCTACCCGACAAGATGTGCCTTTAACGAAGATGGCAAAGATGTACATTGATGAAGTAGTTGCGAAACATGGAGTTCCTTTATCTATAGTTTCGGATCGAGACTCGAGGTTTGTGTCAAACTTTTGGAAGGGTCTTCAACGGGAGTTGGGTAGTAGAATAAATTTGAGTACCGCCTATCATCCTCAAACCGATGGGCAAAGTGAGAGAACCATTCAAACCTTGGAGGATATGTTGAGAACGTGTGTACTTGAATACGGTGGAGCATGGGATGATCATTTGAGGATGATTGAGTTTGCTTACAACAATAGTCACCAAGCAAGCATTGGAATGCCACCATTTGAGATGTTATATGGTAGAAGGTGTAGGACTCCAAGTTGTTGGATGGAGCCCGGTGAAAAGCAGTTGACCGGTCCCGAAATTATTGAAATTACCTCTGAAAAGGTTAATGTAGCTAAAGAAGCCTTACGTGTGGCAAGAGAAAAGCAGAAAACATATGCAGATAAGAAAAGGAGACCGATTGAGTTTAATGTTGGTGATTTAGTGATGCTGAAAGTATCACCTTGGAAAGGAGTTATTCGATTTGGAAAGAAGGGAAAGTTGAGTCCACGTTTCATTGGACCTTTTAAAGTTGTGAAGCGCATTAAAGACGTGGCATATCAGTTGGAATTACCTCCAGAATTGGATGGAATTCACAACACCTTCCATGTATCCTACTTGAGGAAATGTTTAGCTGAGGAGTCAAGTGTGATTCCTATTAAAGACGTGAGTATTGACCTAATGAAGAGAATAGTAGACGAACCGGTAGCGATACTTGGAAGAAAGCAAAAGAAGTTACGCCGAAAAGTGATTGACCTTGTGTTGATAAAGTGGAAGCATAATCATGGAGAAAGCTTAACGTGGGAAACTGAAGCAGTAATGAAGGAAAAGTATCCCGAGTTGTTCCTTACTGATGAGATTCCGGGGACGGAATCCTCTTAAGGGGGAGGTAATTGTAACATCCCAAACTTTTCTTTACTAATTGACTAATGTCGTTAAGTCAATATTGTGTGTGTCGTTAAGTCTATTTTATGTCGTTAAGTCAATATTGTGTGTGTCGTTAAGTCTATTTTAGATTTAATGCTTATATGTAGTTAATGTGTGTTATGTGTGAGGCTTGTAAGCCTAAGTGTTAATGTAGTATAAATGTGTGTAATATGAAGATTAATGTCTATGCAGTGACATTTAATGAAGGATTAATGATGTATATGGTCAATAAAGTAGTTGTGACCAATAATGAAGGATTAGGAAGCTTAGAGGCTAGTTTTGACATAGAAGGAAAGTTAAAAACGGGTTTAGGGAGTTAAGGGGTGTCATTAGGTTGGCATTTGCAGATTTTATTCCCCTAAACAAAGCCCTAGCCGATCCCCTCCCTTCCCTCTCAAGTTTCTCTCTAGATCTTTTCGTTTTGGAGCCAAATCGATCGTGTATTGCTTAGATCTTGGATCTTTGTCACCTAATACAGGTAATATAGGTATTCCTCTTTTGAAATATGATTGTGTGAGTCTTATATTAGTCTTAATCCAGGCCATAAGGGTTTGGGTTGGGTTATTTGATTAAACGTTCACCGATTTCATGTTATTCGGGTGATTAAATGATTGACTCATGATGTAAAGGATTAAAGGATTAATAGGATGGTTAAAGTTGGTGAAAGTGCAATTAAAAGGATTAATTTTAAGTCCCCAGGTTGGATTTGGGGTATGGGTTAGTATGGAATTCGTTTGATCAAGAACAAAAATTAGTTTGCTGGTCGGCACCCCAGGTGCGGCGCACCAAAGGAGTGGTGCGGCGCACCACAGCCAGTTTGGGTTTTTGGTGGACCCCGATATGCGACGCACCAAGGGCTGGTGCGGCGCACCTAGTGTTGATCTGAATTCTCTGGAGGTTTGGTGCGACGCACCACTTGGAAGGTGCGGCGCACCAGGTGCGGCGCACCAAAGGAGTGGTGCGGCGCACCACAGCCAGTTTGGGTTTTTGGTGGACCCCGATATGCGACGCACCAAGGGCTGGTGCGGCGCACCAAAGGAGTGGTGCGGCGCACCACAGCCAGTTTGGGTTTTTGGTGGACCCCGATATGCGACGCACCAAGGGCTGGTGCGGCGCACCAAAGGAGTGGTGCGGCGCACCACAGCCAGTTTGGGTTTTTGGTGGACCCCGATATGCGACGCACCAAGGGCTGGTGCGGCGCACCACAGCCAGTTTGGGTTTTTGGTGGACCCCGATATGCGACGCACCAAGGGCTGGTGCGGCGCACCACTTGGTCAGATTTTACAAAATGTGTCGTTTAGCTTATATTTTGATCTTATACTTGTTCTAGGATATTGGAGACACCTAGTCATCGTTGTATTGTGCTTGTAGCTTGTTGTTAAGCTGTATCAAGGTAAGATACACTACTTTTGTCACGCTGAGGGTTCAACAAGCAAAGGTTTCATACTTATAACTTCCTTAACAGTAACTTATGATATATGTGGGTATCTCGGGTTACACGGGAGGTATTATGGGATATGTAGTTGACCATGAGACCTGAAATGCAGACCCTAATGTAGTGAAATGAAGTGTTGTTTAATGTCGTGTATTGATATGTAGTTTATGTAGAATTACGAAGTATCTTATTATGTGTGAAATCGAGCTCGTAAATATAATGCAGGGAAAGTGTTAAGCTTAACCCGTACAAGTCTTAGCCGGACGAGTACGTTGACGTAGTTGTTGCTTGGGTGGCTCCTTGCAACATGGTCTTTATAATGCAGGGCGAGTAATACGAGGGGTTTGACCAACCTTCACATACGGAT
Organism: Erigeron breviscapus; assembly: GCA_034093135.1. Taxonomy (NCBI): domain Eukaryota; kingdom Viridiplantae; phylum Streptophyta; class Magnoliopsida; order Asterales; family Asteraceae; genus Erigeron; species Erigeron breviscapus. The sequence goes on along the minus strand of CM067171.1, from coordinate 38,152,223 downwards.
TACTCTTGGATTGGCTTGCCATTCCTTAACGACATACGATGATTAGCCTTTGGTTGATCATCCAGTCGGGTGTGATGCAGGGCACACTCATATGCAGTAAACAAAGATATGTGTGACAATGTGTGAACTAATGCAGGATAGGCACATTTAGGATGATTATCCTAATTGATATGAAGTTGTTATGCAGATATGTGTGTTGTGTGTTGTGCCTAATGAGTTTGTCTATTAACGAAGAAATGTTTTAATTGGACAATTGCTTTTAAATTAAGTGTGATCTTACTTAGCTATTCTTATAGCTAACACTTGTTTCTTTAATGTGGTTGTTCCCTCAGGTTTAGCTTGAAGGACTTGTAGGTGCAGGACGTGAGAGCGTGGGTAGAAAGCATGCAGATTCCTTAGCTACCCCTAGTTGCTAATTATGGAGACTTTTGATTACATTTCATTTTGATGTCGAATATATGTAATAATGTGTGAACGGTTGTTTAATGTTGGGCAACCGTTGGGTTTTCATTTGAACTATTGTTTGATATGGCATGTAACACCAACTAAATGCAGAAACCGAAATGTTTTTATCGGTTTTGACTTTTACGGTCTTTACTTCCGCAATTTTAACACCGTTTGGTGAAAGATTTTTGAAAACCCATATTTTTAAACGTCGGGTGTTACATAGGTGGCCAAGGCCTGTTTGTTTTTTTAACAATTAAGTAACTAATGAATAAAGTTACTGAATCGTTAAATAATGTATGTACGTATTAAGTCAATACAGTTGTTTTTTTTTATTTATTACGTCAAAAACAAACAATTTTGATTGGCTTAATGTATTAATTACTTTTTTATTAGGGGATAATAGGGATGGGCGTGGGACTGGTACCGTCCCGTACCGGTCCCGGTACCGACGGTACCGATCCCGAAATTGACCAAAAGTGGGTACCGATCCCGGTCCCATTTAAATCGGTACGGGACCGGGATTTCGGTACCAAATCCCGACTAGCACCGAATTTTGGCAAACAAATAGCTTTTTGTAAGATTTAAGTTTAATTTCTAATATAATTCATCTCCTAGACGGTAAAACCTTGAGAGTATTGTGAGAGCGTAGCAACAACATCAAAGGAAGTATCGAAAGAGCTTTCAGTTGGAGTTTCGTTATGGTAAATTGGTAATTACAGTTGAGTTACGGGTTTGTTAAGGTAATAATCTCAAGTCACTGAAACTTGTACTGCTATCATTGAAATCATAAGCACCTTACAAGTTCTTGTTTTTTATTCCAATATGTCGTATATGGTGACACAAAAAATTCATGTTATAAGGTATTGATTGATACATCATGTTAAAGTAGTAAAGAAACTGATATTTGAGAACGAAAAATCCAAACAAAAAATTCATATATACAGTATATATGTTGTGCATGTACGTGGTAGTGTGGTACTATGATAGTAATATGCTTATGAACTCCATAATTGGCCCAATTCAATTGAAAAATAAGCTTTTTCATCACCCAGTTATCTAGACTAAACTTTAAAAAACTGAATTATGGGACTATCGGGACTATTCGGGATTTTCCCGGTCCCGGTACCGATCCCGAAAACCATGAAAAGTGAGTACCGGTCCCGATCCTGTTTGGGATTCTGTACCAATTTTCGGAACCGGTATCGGGACGGTACCGGGACGGGATCGGAATTTGGGATTTTTGGCTCATCCCTAGGGATAACATATATGCTGCTAGAAGCATCCATCTTAGATGCTTCCTCCCTCACAATTTTATAATTGGCTCCTTTTTGTTCTTCCAAACAAAAAAAAAAAAAAAAATCTCTTCTATCTGTCTAAACAAACATTTATAATTGGCTCCTTTTTGTTCTGTCCAAACAAAAAAAAAAAAATGAAAATATAAAAAAAAAAAAATCTCTTCTATCTGTCTAAACAAACATTTATAATTGGCTCCTTTTTGTTCTGTCCAAACAAAAAAAAAAAAAAAAAAATCTCTTCTATCTGTCTAAACAAACATTTATAATTGGCTCCTTTTTGTTCTGTCCAAACAAAAAAAAAAAATCTCTTCTATCTGTCTAAACAAACATTTATAATTGGCTCCTTTTTGTTCTGTCCAAACAAAAAAAAAAAATCTCTTCTATCTGTCTAAACAAACATTTATAATTGGCTCCTTTTTGTTCTGTCCAAACAAAAAAAAAAAATCTCTTCTATCTGTCTAAACAAACATTTATAATTGGCTCCTTTTTGTTCTGTCCAAACAAAAAAAAAAAAAATCTCTTCTATCTGTCTAAACAAACATTTATAATTGGCTCCTTTTTGTTCTGTCCAAACAAAAAAAAAAAATCTCTTCTATCTGTCTAAACAAACATTTATAATTGGCTCCTTTTTGTTCTGTCCAAACAAAAAAAAAAAATCTCTTCTATCTGTCTAAACAAACATTTATAATTGGCTCCTTTTTGTTCTGTCCAAACAAAAAAAAATAAAAAATAAAAAAAAAAAATAAAAAAAAAAAAAATATTGAATGTTCAAAAAAAAAAATCTCTTCTATCTGTCAAATCATAAGCACCTTACAAGTTCTTGTTTTTTATTCCAATATGTCGTGTATGGTGACACAAAAAATTCATGTTATAAGGTATTGATTGATACATCATGTTAAAGTAGTAAAGAAACTGATATTTGAGAACGAAAAATCCAAACAAAAAATTCATATATACAGGTATTGATTGATACATCATGTTAAAGTAGTAAAGAAACTGATATTTGAGAACGAAAAATCCAAACAAAAAATTCATATATACAGTATTGATTGATACATCATGTTAAAGTAGTAAAGAAACTGATATTTGAGAACGAAAAATCCAAACAAAAAATTCATATATACAGTATAAAAAAATCTCTTCTATCTGTCTAAACAAACATTTATAATTGGCTCCTTTTTGTTCTGTCCAAACAAAAAAAAAAAAATGAAACAATAGAAAAAAAAAAAAATCTCTTCTATCTGTCTAAACAAACATTTATAATTGGCTCCTTTTTGTTCTGTCCAAACAAAAAAAAAAAAAAAAAAAAAATCTCTTCTATCTGTCTAAACAAACATTTATAATTGGCTCCTTTTTGTTCTGTCCAAACAAAAAAAAAAAAATGAAACATATAGAAATCTTTGGCGAAGTGTTTAAAAACCTCGTTTAATTCATGTTTGAATTCACGTTAAGGAAAGAAAGTACGGCGATTTAAAAAGAGGGTGCAATATTTGCTAAAATATCATTGGAGGTTAATTTAACTTTGAATTTGTTTTGATATAAGTAATCATGGACATGGTTGCAATGTCTATATTCTTGTTCGTTATTCCCAGTTATGAACTTATGATTCCCGGGCTCAATTTAGCATGGTGGGCCTATTTATATCTTGTGTAAGATTGTAGGGGTGAAAAAAGAACCGGTTAACCTAACCGACCCGAAAATTAACCTATAACCGAAACCGGTTAGTAACCATAACCGGTTACTAATCGATGCAGGTTAACCAAAACCAGTTTTTTTTTTTATTAAAAAAACCGGTTTCGGTTACTTCATATAAATAACTGAACCGGTTAACCGATTATTGCATCTCTATAAGATTGGGTTGTGCAAAATATGAAAAGATCAAACTATGATCATACTATTCGCTTCTATTTTCAAAAGATCATGTTGTATTTACTTCAGCAAGGTAGTTTAATTTTATCTTTTTATAGAAATTTCCTCCAAAAATATTTTAACAATCAGAATGTAGTAAAACACTACCCATGACCCAACCACTTTAGTTATTACTTTGAGCCATTCCAAATTTTTACCCTTCACACATCCTTACCTAGAACTAATTTTGTTGGTCCTATTAGTACAAAGATCCTATATTAGATGCTAACGTGGGTCCTAAAAGACCAAATTTTGTTGTAGTGTAAAACGAACATGAAGAAGATAATTTTTCGAGAACTTTGTTTCGTATTTTTCCTGATCTAATAAAAAAAATACATTTACATTGATATTTTTACAATTCAATCACTTTTTTGAGGCGATTTTTCTTACTCTTTTTGACTTCTCGGTGTCGAAGATAAAAGGCATTGTTTTCCTGAGAGGTTTAATTAATTTCGCCCTTTTTCTTTCAAGAGCCAACAGATGTGTCTTCAATCGACTTCTTAAATAGTCTAAGAAATAAAACGAAAGACATGCATGATATATATGACTGACTGTATGGGTAATACGACATATTTCTTTACATTTTTGCAATTGGTTTTCTTACAGTTTAACACAAGATATAGTTTTGCATCCACCAATATAGCCCTCAACAAGTGCCTTAAATTAAACACAAATATGATAGATCAATAAACAAATTAGAGCATTTTGGAAACATAAGATTGTTCTTCAACTCATCCATGTAGATCGAGTTACCGTCCTAAATTTAACACACACGGAGTACTATTTACAGGGAACCTAGTGAAATGGTATCATTTTACCAAAGATGTGGCAATTTAAACCCATCTATTTTGGTTTATGATTTACCTCTAACGGGGTAAAATGTCTTGTTGTAAAGATATGGTGTGATAAACCGAGTCACCCAGAAATTATAACCTCTGTAAGAAAACATGCACAAGAACAGCAAAAAAAATTGTTAGCATTGCACCCGTGGTTTTGTTAAATCTCAATAGACATTAGTGCATATAGATGCGGCAATTATGACCCATATACTTATGACTGAGCCGACACAGGTTACTCTTATCTCTAAGTGGTCAAATACGTGAAAGAAAAAGAGTTGGTTAGAACTGAAACGGGCGAAGGTTACTCAAAATATACTTTTAATCCACCACCTTCTAAGCACTGATACAATAGCCATCTGATTTAAAATACAATCAGGTGACAAAATGTGTCCGTCAGGTGAAATACAGCAGGTCAAAACAAAGAAACTTTGAAGCAGATGGGACACCTTTTGCCCACTCTTTTGAATTCAGTAATAATGACTTTTTTTAAATAATAATCTCATTTTGACAGAACCGAACTAAAACAACTTAGCTACTTATGAAACTTTGGTTGACTTAAGACACAATCGACCTACACAACTCGGGTTCAGTTTACCAAGTTACGAACAATGTTAAAGCTGCTCCCTTCTAAAAAGTAATAAGAAAGTGCTCAATAGATAACTTACAGCAGCAATTGAAGGGAGATCTCCAGGTGAAGGGTGAGTCACATCATCCAGACAAGACAGTGTTCCTGCCCCCCACCTAATATGGGTAAAAAGGATAAGTATGTGCTATGGACAATCAGAAAAAAAAAATGTTGGTATATGCAAACAGTTTACCATAACATTAATTTTCAAAGCCACATTCTCAAGGTATTCCCAGCGAGGCTTTATCACATGTAGCGGTTTACAGCACTGATAAACAAACCCCAACTCTGCCTTGCAAACAAGTTTAGTTGTTACTGCAGAAAATAAGGGTGAGCAGAAAACATATTAAATAGGATAATAAATAGTTAACTATACACAAACACAAACACAAACATGGGCTCAAAAACCCTACAGTAAGTTCGTTTTTTCTCCTCGGGAAGAATCACAAACAGCATTTGAAGCTGGTTTGTAGGTGCAACCCTCGTGAGCTGTGTGTTACACTGAAACAGGATATCAACCAGAGCCTTCTCGACGTTGTGAGGCGGAGCAGAATGCACTCGCATCAGCGGTTCGGGATTAAATGCCTTCAAAAATGAAGATGGTGTTAGAATTTTATTTATTGACTTAACATTGTGACAGAAACACAAGGATACACACCATTCCTTTGGCCACACACATCTGGACAACTTTATCACAAAAATGTCTAACTGCTTCTTCCCTATGCCTTGAAAAATTGGCAATGGCCCAATAATCGACAGTGCCTCCATTTATCATTTTCTACCAAAAAATAACATGAACATGGTCAGAACAAAATCACTACCTTCAATTTAGAAAGAAAAAAAAAGAACTTCAAGAAGTTCACCAGATTAATCATATTCCACAGATCACCAAGCAATGGATAAACCTCTGGACCATCATACATAAGCTGAAAAATGGAAGTAAATGAAAATCATATTATACCAACATAAAGAGAAGAGAAATGTTGAAGTTACTCCATAAGAGAGAGATTTGAAAAGAAGAAATTTGAAACGAGATAATGGAAGAACTCGTGCAGCAATTGATGTTAGTTGTTCCTCGATTTCCAGCTAAACTAAAAAATTATAGACTTATTTTAAATATGGGAAAATACACACGTTTCTATTACTCTTTCTCGGGTGTTGGCATGTGGCCTCTAAGAAGGTGCTCATTTGCTTCTCGTTAAGCTTCAGCGCATATCTTTGTCCAGGAACAAGCTTACAAATCTACAATCACACACATTCAAGTCAGCACAGGTCAAAAGTTTCTTGAATACCTACAGTTAAGTATAGACCAGAGTACTACAACCATTGTGGGAATATATATATATATATATATATATATATATATATATATATATATATATATATATATATATATATATATATATATATATATATATATATATATATATATATATATATATATATATATATATATATATATATATATATATATATATATATATATATATATATATATATATATATATATATATATATATATATATATATATATATATATATATATATATATATATATATATATATATATATATATATATATATATATATATATATATATATATATATATATATATATATATATATATATATATATATATATATATATATATATATATATATATATATATATATATATATATATATATATATATATATATATATATATATATATATATATATATATATATATATATATATATATATATATATATATATATATATATATATATATATATATATATATATATATATATATATATATATATATATATATATATATATATATATATATATATATATATATATATATATATATATATATATATATATATATATATATATATATATATATATATATATATATATATATATATATATATATATATATATATATATATATATATATATATATATATATATATATATATATATATATATATATATATATATATATATATATATATATATATATATATATATATATATATATATATATATATATATATATATATATATATATATATATATATATATATATATATATATATATATATATATATATATATATATATATATATATATATATATATATATATATATATATATATATATATATATATATATATATATATATATATATATATATATATATATATATATATATATATATATATATATATATATATATATATATATATATATATATATATATATATATATATATATATATATATATATATATATATATATATATATATATATATATATATATATATATATATATATATATATATATATATATATATATATATATATATATATATATATATATATATATATATATATATATATATATATATATATATATATATATATATATATATATATATATATATATATATATATATATATATATATATATATATATATATATATATATATATATATATATATATATATATATATATATATATATATATATATATATATATATATATATATATATATATATATATATATATATATATATATATATATATATATATATATATATATATATATATATATATATATATATATATATATATATATATATATATATATATATATATATATATATATATATATATATATATATATATATATATATATATATATATATATATATATATATATATATATATATATATATATATATATATATATATATATATATATATATATATATATATATATATATATATATATATATATATATATATATATATATATATATATATATATATATATATATATATATATATATATATATATATATATATATATATATATATATATATATATATATATATAAAAAATATAATGATTACACTTGAAAAATAATATGTTAAAAATATATATATATATATATATAGTCTTAATCTGGAAAATATTAAGTTGAGGGACTTATATTGTCAATTCTAGTAATTGTTTTGTAGGTATTGAAGTTTGATCAAGTAATGACAAGATTGAAGAGTAGAAGGGTGCAAGCTGTTATTTGGAAAAGTGTTGGAGTATAAATACTCACTTATGTCGATTTAGGGTTTCATAACCCCATAATATTCACACATATATTTCTGTTCATATTTTTCTCTCAATCATTCTGTATTATTTGTTTTGATTATTCTGTATTATTTGTTTTGATTATTGTAAAACTATTATCATCTAGATAATAGATCCTCGACAGATTTAGCTGGAGTGGATTTAAGTATTGATTTCATTACCTGATTAAAATCAGGTTTGTTTGTTGATTAATGAATTGAGATTCATTGTGTTTGAGAAGATTGTTTGATATTTAGAAATTTAACATGGTATCAGAGCGGGTTTTCAAATCGTAATTTCGAATCAAGTTGTTATTCTTAAATCGGATCTCGATCTTAGGGTTAGGGTTTCGATAAAAAATGGGGATAATAAGTTAGGGTTTGATTTCTTGTAACGGCGTATGATCAATTGATCACCGGTTGCATTAGATCTAAGATTTGATTAAGAAACTCTAATTTTTTGAGAAAAATTAGGGTTAGGGTTTCATCTTTTTGATTGGAGGTTTTGAAGATTCATCTCTTCTTGTTCGATTATTGCTGGTTATCAATTTTGTTCTTCTTCTGGTTGCAGAATTGGTTTAGATCTCTGATTCTCCTATTCATCGACTAAGTGAATCGATTGAATAGTAGAGTTCTTCTTCTCTCTTCATCCGAGAGCACTGTTTGTCTTCTCTTTCCCTTATCTTTTATGTTTTAAGTTTTAAGTTGTTGTTTTAAAAAAAAAAAATTGTGTTTCATCTTATTCTCATTCAAAACAATTGTGTTAAACTTGACCTACCTCCGTGAGAGGCAAGGAATCCTGTCCCTGACACCTTTGGGAGATAAGATCTATTTTCAAAAATTATATATATATATTCTTTATTTTTTAATATATATATATATTTTTAATTTGTTTTGTCGTGATTAATTGAGGTTAATTACTTTTGGGTTTATTTGCTTCTCTGTGGTTGTTTGTTTCAAGTTAATTTAGATTAACTATCTTGTTTGATTATTTGCGATTGATTTCTGTATTATTTGCTAAAATGGATGATGATAATGCTAGAAACTATGATTCTGAGTCTGATATGAGTTATGATAATGTGACTAAGATAAGTAAACTTGATGTGAGTCATCCTCTTCATTTACATCCTAATGATTCTGCTTCTCTGACTGTTGTTTCTATAAAACTCAAAGGTACTGAAAATTATAATGTTTGGTCTTGTGCAATGTTACTTGCTTTAGAAGGTAAAAATAAAACTGGTTTTATTGATGGTACTTGTAGAAGATCTAACACTGATGAGGTTTTAGGAAGACAATGGGATAGAGTAAATGCTGTTGTGCTGGGATGGATTCTTAATTCAATTTCAGAAGAGTTGTTTTTAGGACAAATTTTTTCTAAAAGAGCTTCACATGTTTGGGAAGAATTGAGAGAGACTTATGATAAAGTAGATGGAAGTGTTACTTTTAATTTGCATCATAAAATAAATTCATTATGTCAAAATGGTTCTTCTCTTGCTGAATATTATCATAAACTTAATGCCTTGTGGAAACAGTTTGATGCATTGGTTAAATTACCTAAGTGTACTTGTCATGCTGCTGATGATTTTAAGAAACATAATCAGTTGTTAAAACTAATGCAATTTTTAATGGGCCTTGATGATACTTATATGCAAGTTAGAAGTAATATTTTGTCTAAAGATCCCTTACCTGATGTTAGGAATGCTTATGCTATTATTTCTAGTGAAGAGTCTCATAGGACTATTTCTGTTCAAAATGGTTCTACATCTCAAAAGGTTCAGAATTCTGTGTTTAATTCTAATGTGTCTAATAACAAATCTGGTTATCAAAGAAATAGTTCTTCTAATAATTTTTATAAGTCTTCCACTTATGCTAGAACTAATGAAAATCAGTTTAGGAAAAATGGAGGTGGTTCTTCTGTGATCTGTGATAATTGTGGTTTTAATGGACATACTATTGATAAATGCTTTAAAATTATTGGATATCCACCAGATTTTGGTAAGAAAAGAAATAATCAAGGTTTTAAAGGAAAAGGTGTATCTAATAATGCTTCTGTTGACAAAACTTCTTCTATTCCTTCTTCATCATCTTCTGGTCCTGTTACTGCTACTGCTTCTACTTCTACTGGTTTTTCTGATGAGCAGTTAGCTACTCTGATTACTCTTATCAAGAATAATTCTGATTCTGGGAAGGGAGTACATGCTAATATGGCAGGTACAATTGTTAACAATAGCAAGGTGTTTAATGAAAATTTTGATAGGTTTTTTTGTTCAAATAGTTTAATGCATGCTAAACTTGAAACTGATGGTAAAATTGTGGATTCTGGTGCTAATCAACATATGACATATACTGAGAAATTTCTTGTTAATGTGGTTGATATTTCACATTTGAAAATTAAGGTTAGACATCCAAATGGTACTGAAACCTTTATCACAAAAATAGGAAACATGCCTATAACTGAATATTTGATGTTATTTGATGTTTTAGTTGTTCCTGAATATTGTGTAACCTTGATTTCTGTTCATAAACTTGCTAGGGATAGCAAGTTAATTGTTGCTTTTGATGAACTTCATTGTTATATTCTGTCCCAGGTTTTGAGGGCAGGGAAACTGTTGGGGATTGGTAACCAAATTGGTGGTCTTTACTATTTTGATAAAAATCAAGGTAATAACATTAAATCTTGTATGACACAAGTAAACTGTTTTTTATCTAGATATACTTGGCATTGTAGACTTGGTCATCCTGGTGAACAAGTTTTAAATGTTTTAAAAACCAAGTTGTCTTCAGAAGAAAATAAAGATCATACTGTACGTGAAGTGTGTCAAAGAGCTAAGCAAATAAGAGATCCTTTCCCTCTTAGTGAACATAAAACTATGGGGTTGGGAGACATTGTTCATCTTGATGTTTGGGGACCATATAAAGTTGCTAGTAAGGAAGGATTTAGATACTTTCTTACTATTGTTGATGATTTTACAAGAGCTGTTTGAGTGTATTTACTTAAGAGTAAATCTGATGTTTGTGATTCTGTGTTTAATTTTTTCAACTTAATTAGAAATCAGTTTAAAATACATGTTAAGGTTTTTAGGAGTGACAATGGTGGTGAGTTTGTCAATCAAAAGTTTAGTAGTTTTTGTGATAAAAATGGTATTATACATCAGACTACTATTAGTTATACACCACAACAAAATGGTGTGGTTGAAAGAAAACATAGACACTTACTTAATGTTGCTAGGTCTCTTCTTTTCCAAGGGGGGTTACCCTTGAATATGTGGACTGAATGTATTCTAACTGCAACTTATTTGATTAACAGATTGCCTTCTTCTGTGCTAAATGGAAAGTCTCCTTATGATCTTGTCTATAATAAATCTCCTCCTTTGGTTCACTTAAGAACTTTTGGTTGTCTTGCTTATGCTACTGTTTTAAATAATAATGATAAATTTGCTAGTAGATCTGAAAAGTGTGTTTTACTTGGTTATTCTAATTTTAAAAAGGGCTATAAACTTTATAGTTTAGATAATAAACAAATTGTTTATTCAAGAGATGTTAAGTTTTTTGAAGAATTCTTTCCATTTAAACAAAAGGATTTTGAGAAATCTGGTGAGTTTTTTGAGAAAAACTTGAGTCATGAAATTTTTTTTAACTTGGATAATCCTGACAACCAACCTGATGTACCCTATGATGATGGAGGAGAAACTGACACATCAGGTAGGCATGGCAATTCCTCATTACACTCTGGCAGTACTCTAGAAACCATGAATGATTCAAGTCATTCTGGTTCTACTGCATCTACCATTGATAATGATGGAGATGCAGCTCATGATGATAATTTTGTTGAACCTGAGGGTAATTATGAGCATGATGCTCATAATATTGATGATCAGGTTGATGGTCAAGAGCTTAGAAGATCTTCTAGGGTTTCTGTTTTTCCTGATAATAAGTATAAAGATTTTGTTGTTGGTAATTCTTTAAGCAATAAGTCTGTCAAGTATGGGATTGAAAAATATGTTACTTATTCTAATCTTTCTAAGGTGAATAAATGTTTTGTTACTCAGTTAAATAAAAGTAGTGAGCCTTCTTCTTTTTATGAAGCTTCTAAATGTGATTATTGGAATGAGGCAATGAATTTAGAAATGGAAGCTTTGTATAGAAATGATACTTGGGATCTTGTTGATTTACCTGTTGGCAGAAAGCCTATAGGTTGTAAATGGGTATATAAAATAAAGTATAAATCAAATGGTGATATAGAGAGATATAAGGCTAGGTTAGTTGCCAAAGGTTACAGTCAAAAAGGGGGAGTTGATTATGAGGAAACATTTTCTCCTGTTGTTAAGATTGTTACAGTTAGATGTTTAATTACTTTGGCTGTGCAAAATGATTGGCCTTTGTTTCAATTAGATGTTAATAATGCATTCTTATATGGTGATTTGTCTGAAGATGTTTATATGGATCTTCCTCCTGGATACTTTTCTGCTTCTGAAACTAGGGTTTGTAAGCTTAAAAAATCTCTCTATGGCCTTAAACAAGCTCCAAGGCAATGGAATGCCAAATTGACAAACACTTTGCTTGAGAATAAGTTTGTTCAAAGTCTTAGTGACTATTCTTTGTTTACCAAATCTGTTGATGGTTTGTTTATTGCTATCTTGGTTTATGTTGATGATATTATAATTACTGGAAATAATCTTGAAGAAATCAAGAAATTTAAAGATTTCTTAAAAACCAAGTTTTTAATAAAGGATCTTGGTAAATTGAAGTATTTTTTAGGTATTGAGATACTTGATACTGATAATGGAGTTGTTTTAACTCAAAGAAAGTATTGTATGGACTTAGTTTCTGAGTTTGGTTTACTTGCTAGTAAGCCTCTTAATACACCAATGCAACCTAATGTTGCATTGACTGTACAACCTACTGATAATGATTCTTTACTTACAAATATTACTGAGTATCAAAAACTCATTGGCAAATTGATTTATTTGACAACAACAAGGCCTGATATATCTTACACTGTACACTGTTTGAGCCAATTTATGCATTCTCCTCTTAAGTCACACTTGAAGACTGCCTTGAAACTTTTGAGATATCTCAAAAGTTGTCCAGGTAATGGTATTCTTATCTCTAAATCCTCCTCTATGAGTGTTGAAGCATTTGTTGATGCAGACTGGGCTAGGTGTGTGGTAAGCAGAAAATGTGTGACAGGTTTTTGTGTTTTCTTTTGTGGATCACTTGTTTCATGGAAAAGTAAAAAGCAGAATACTATTTCTAAGTCTTCTGCTGAGGCAGAATACAGAGCACTTGCTTCTGTTACTTCTGAGATTATTTGGATATTGAAAATTTTAGATGATTTAAATTGCAAAGTAACAAAACCTGTTAAAATTTTCTGTGACAGTGATGCAGCTATTAAGATAGCTGCAAATCCAGTCTTTCATGAGAGGACAAAGCACCTAGAAATAGACTTGCATTTTGTTAGAGAAAAGATTTTGAAAGGTGTAATTTGTACTCAAAAAATAGGGTCTGCAAATCAAATTGCAGATATCCTCACAAAGGCTTTGGATACAAAACAACATAATTTTTTGTGTTCTAAACTTAAGCTGGTTAATTTGTTCCAGAATAAGACTAAAGGGGGGTGTTAAAAATATATATATATATATATAGTCTTAATCTGGAAAATATTAAGTTGAGGGACTTATATTGTCAATTCTAGTAAATTGTTTTGTAGGTATTGAAGTTTGATCAAGTAATGACAAGATTGAAGAGTAGAAGGGTGCAAGCTGTTATTTGGAAAAGTGTTGGAGTATAAATACTCACTTATGTCGATTTAGGGTTTCATAACCCCATAATATTCACACATATATTTCTGTTCATATTTTTCTCTCAATCATTCTGTATTATTTGTTTTGATTATTGTAAAACTATTATCATCTAGATAATAGATCCTCGACAGATTTAGCTGGAGTGGATTTAAGTATTGATTTCATTACCTGATTAAAATCAGGTTTGTTTGTTGATTAATGAATTGAGATTCATTGTGTTTGAGAAGATTGTTTGATATTTAGAAATTTAACAATATCCATAGCTTCTATTAATTTTGGGTTTGCAATATGTTTTGCTAAATATTAAATTTCCTTTGAGAATCCTTTGAGAGTCAAAGGCCATTATGATGTCTTACTGCCATACCTTGATGCATTATTGTGACTGAAATTTAAAACTCACGTTAGTTTGTTGATCGGTTGAGCAGTTAATCCTTGAACCTTACAGCGCCTCATGAAATTCTCCCCATGGCGAGCTACGATCTTTACACCACTCAGAGCTCTGTCAACCTGAAATTTACAAGTGAAAGAAACTATGACCTTTTTTGCAAGGAAAGGCAAGCACAAAGAATTCTACCACATAGTTTAGGTTCACCCAGAAACTCAATTTGAATAACCAAAGTAACAAAATGCATTATACTTAAAAGTCAAGCGTCCTTTACACAAGGTTTAAAAACATTAGTAACCAAAATCAACATCAGCTAAATACATTTTGAATGACTCTTGCCAGTAACATACCAGTGATAGAACCATAATTTTACATGTAAGATACACAATGCTAGTAAAATCTAGTGAATACCGTAAGACGTTGTTGGTCTGAAAGTGGCCTTGATATGTCTTTGCCAAGAAACTCCCCAACAAAATCCGAGACGAACATCGGTTCAGAAAAAGCCCTAGCACACACATCTGCAAAACAGGATATTCAGAACAGAAAAGCAGATAAGCAGATGATTTATTAAGTTTCTATGATGGTCAAAACAAAATGGGTAGTGTTGTTCAGGGAACAAATATATGCAAGCATCAAAGTACAGAAACCTACTGATATTGACTGATATTTGTAGACGCTTGTAAAGCCCTTTCCGGTACTCGACACCATCACCTAGGGCATCTTTGCCATACCCGGGGTCACACAGAGATGGATCGACTATTATGCAGCTGCAAGGCATGGGACATCGTAAGAATCACATTATTTTCAAGAGAGTAAAGTCATAAAATATACCTTTTCTTATTGGAAGGACAATCCCGCAAAACCACATTAAGAGCTCGAATTGTCTCTTGTGGACAATCATGTTTCCCAGCCAAGATCTGCTTCCGACGACGATCACTATTATAACTGGTGTCAAACTTTATTCTCACCTTGAACTGCCTGAAAATTACACCAACAATTATGTCGAGCAGACAATTAATGCGTTTGAAATGGCAATAACTAATAAGCAACGGATATACTAAAACATACTCCTGCTCAGTGAGTTTAACAATGAACTCCTCAGACACAAAAGGCAGAGCCCTAGCAGAAAATGCACTTTCATTCCAAGTGTGAAGTCATATGCCAAGTGTGAAGTCAGCGGGTGCGATTTGCCAAGTAAGCTCATGATCTCCCGACGTTTGGGCTTGCAACTAATTACTCTGGGAGTAATTGTCACCTGAAACAAAATATATCACATACAAACTTCATCATAATCACTTTATTAATCTAGCTAAAACAACACTTCCAAAATACGTATTACATTACAAAAAAAAAAAATTAACTCAAAATAAAGCTAGCATTTGTTATCAAATGTCCTTTAGTTATCTTGTCATAATACTGCTTAGAAGAATTTAAAAAAATAATAAAACATAGAGGGTGTGTTTATGTATATTTGTATGTATGTCCGTACACTCGGTTGAAACTTCTTATTAAAAAAGAAGAAGCATATTCTGGTTGAAAATAAATTACTCCAAAATTATTGATAATTCAAATTATTAAAACCAAAAAAAAAAACTAATAGTAAAATGTAAGTATATACATACATTTTTTTTTGTAAAGTTAGTTTCGATTCAGACGTGTTGGAGACAATTTTAACCTTTGCTGGACCTCCAACCCCCTCCTCATGGAAAATACCTTGAGATGAGAAACCAAGACTCGAACCCGAGACCTTGGGAAAAACTCACCTTCGGGACCCACATAGTGGATTTAGAAGATACTGGCCAACCCACCTAAGTGGTTAAGTATATAATACATAATTATTAAAAACTAAAGTATATACAATAATTTGTTGAACATTAAACATACAAGTATATACATACATAATTATTAAAAACTAAAGTATATACAATAATTTGTTGAACATTAAACATACACAGCATTTACATTTACATTTACATATACATATAATAATAAACAGTAAAAAAATAACTTAAAAAAACTGGTTGAAAGTAAAATTGTAATGAAGATCATATATATTCTTACATTATAGTTATAAACTTCTTTGGGTCCTAGACTGACCAGAAAGTGATCATTGGCTCTAATCTCTGCCGGAACCGACGACGGAGCGGCGGTTCTTCCACGTCCTCTGCCGGACATTGAGAGCTTTTATTTAGGAAAAAAGATAGAGAAGGTTGAGAGGGAGTGAGGAATTAAGGTGATGGTGAGTTTTGGTGTATAAAGTGTGAAATGAATAATGTGTATATATCAGAGTAACAGGGGTACAAGTACAATGTTACATCATGTAATCAAGTTATTAAGGGAGAATTTCATATTTACCCTAAAAACACACCTTAATATCATATTTACCCAATTCCAATTGATAATTTCATATTTACCCAATTTGAGTTCATATTCTATCGTAATTGCCCAGATCACAAATTATATTGTGATTAAAACTCTTATTTATCTTATACTTATCCATTAATAACCTATTCACCAATATACCCTTTTGTGAGCGGCAAAAAAACACACTCCCGCCAATTAGCATATCCCGTTTATACCTCCATGGCAGATCATCAACATTGTTCATGTCAATGATCCCTCAATAGACATACGCTTATCAAGGTTTGTATCTCAATAGCTTTTGTATTTATGCTTTTTTCTTTACAATTATGATATTGATTTTTGACCATTTATAATAGTTTGTTACCTCTACTTTAGTATCTCACGCAATGATACTTACCTCAATAATGTTGCATGAGTT
The DNA here is from genome assembly GCA_034093135.1 of Erigeron breviscapus. Lineage (NCBI taxonomy): Eukaryota > Viridiplantae > Streptophyta > Magnoliopsida > Asterales > Asteraceae > Erigeron > Erigeron breviscapus. Next base: position 38,135,016 of record CM067171.1, on the reverse strand, counting down.
TTGGTGATATTGAATGAAATAACAACAAGATCGGTTTATAGGTATAATGGATTTTAGTTACGTTTTGTGATGAGTTTTTTTATCATTGAATTGTAGGTTACGTTTTCAAAGGTCTTCTATAGTGATTGAAATTTGAAACTCCTAATTGATTTATTGCTTGTAAATAGTTTTCTTTGTTAATCTTATAATTCACGGTATGTGAACATTCTGCTTTGCTTGTTGCGTAGAAAGTCAAAAAATGATAATATACATGGATGCGTTTTGATATGGAGTCGAGAATCATAATAAGATATGGAGTCGAAGCAAGTTTGGCACAACTTCCAAGTGTGATTACATTACTAACAACATCTCAGAATCATTTAATTCTTGGGTAGGTGCATTACGTTATAAACCTGTACTTGAGCTCCTCGACGGGATTAGAGATAAGCTTATGAGAAGATTTGATAGGAAGAGGAAGATTGTGAAAAAATGGAAGGGATCATTAGTTCCTAAAGCTATTAATATTTATCTCAAAAGTATCTCTAAGGCAAGCATATCTGATTATTGTATCTTATATTTTCTTTTTGTACTCCAAATGATATAGATATATATATTTACCAATGTTCATTCACTCGTGTTTTACACGTAGAACTTAGGTGCATATGAAGTTTTCAGAAGTAGTGACAATCGAGCTGAAGTGGAATACAAGGGGAAGCGTTTTGAGGTTATACTAAATGAGAGAAAATGTACTTGTCGGGTTTGGCAAGTTACAGGTCTTCCATGTGTACATGCAGCAGCTTTTATTGCTTTTACAAGGGACACTGATTGGGTAAAGTATGTAGATTCCTGTTTCACAATCACAAACTTCAAAGAAGCTTATGCCCTTGAAATTGCTCCATTACCTGGAAAGGATCAATGGGTGGAGAGGGAAATGAGTGAAAAGATATATCCACCTATACTAAAACGCCCACCTGGTAGACCCAAAAAAGAAAGAATAAAACCACCTGGCGAGGCCAAAAGAAAACACAAATGTCCACGATGCGGTGGGTATGGACACCATGAAAAGAAATGCAAGACTCCAACATCTCAAGTTCCCCATTCAAATCAAACATCTACGACTAAAAGGTTACTATTTACTTCTGTCATTAACACCACCCCCCCAAACCCCCCTTTTTTATTGAATGATAACAAGTATTTGTTATTTAGGAGGCGAGGAAAGAATACAAAAGCTCGTGAAAGCTGTGCAATATGAGCTTGTTAGTTTGCAAATACCATGAAGTTCTAATAAAACGAATTGTGGTTATTCTTCTCAGTTAGAATGGGTTGATTGTTCAATATCTTCTCAATTCAGAGGTGCTGTAACTGACAAGGATTACTGCAGTGGTTCCTGCATGTTTTCGTTTTTTTTTTCTAATAGAGGTGGCCGTATGAAGGTTAGTGTACAACATTTGTTATGTATGGTCACTGCAAGCAAGTTTGGTCATTTTCTAGTGAATCATCATTTGGACATATCCTTTGATCAAAGTCATTGTCTGTTTTGTTTTTAGCTTTGTAGTACTATGAAAATAGTTGTCTTTTAGCTACTTGATGATACACTACTTTTTTCATGGTAATGTATCATTAAAAGAATAGAATTGTTTTTTTGGATGGTAATATAAGTTGCGCATGACGAGCTGTGTTTCTATAATTCTACTAACATGTACTTGGTTGTTAGTAAGGATATTTCAGTTATTTTTATTCAAGGGCAAATAGGGAATTTGGTGATATAAATTTGGTTATAAATGATTTTATAAGTGATTTGGGTAGATATGATAGAATATGAACTCAAATTGGGTAAATATGAAATTATCAATTGAAATTGGGTAAATATGATATTATCAATTGAAATTGGGTAAATATGATATTAAGGTGTGTTTTTAGGGTAAATATGAAATTCTCCCATTTATTAATTAATTCAGATATATAATGTAGACTAAGTCACAGGTAGGTAGGTGTATGGGTCTGAGAATGATATGGTTGAGTATGGAGTGGAGTTGTTGTATGTAGTACGGGAAATTTTGATAGGTTTATAGTTTTTGTCCAAGTCTTTTATTTGTATCTAGGAAGTTAGGGCTTATTATGTTTATCTAGAAAAAAACGTGTAACCAATTGTATCTTATTTGCACTTCGTTGATTAAGCTGTTTTTGTTGTATCGTACGGGTAAATCTACCAATAAACTAAAATAGGATTGTAAACTTTTTAAAGCGACATGTGGCATAATTTTGGTGCGACACGTGTCCTTTTTAAATTAATCTATTAAAATTGGATTTGAATTAGAACGGAAGATATCTTCGATTTTTAACCGTCCCAGCCTATTGTAGTTCTATTAAAACTTATATATGTAAATATTAGTAATATATTTGTTATAGCCATAGCCCATAACTCAACATATATATATGTAAATATATGGGTGATGGTTATATATATGTTTATCTTTTAAGCTTATGTTCACAGTCGAATACATGATTAATCTAAATATTATACTATATAATATATTTATATTTATATTTATAACCTATGTTAACTCCTGGGATTTTCGACTATAGCATTCTATAAGCTTTTAATTTTAAATCAAAATTTTCTATGAGTTTATATCATATTTTATTTTACATATATATATGTTTACACGAAAGGGATTTGTGATTGATTTGTATGCATCGTTTTTACTTCGTGTATCTTATTAATATGTTGATCTATTTATATGTGCAGGCATATATTCGGCTCTGGCCTCTGAGAAACACCAAACACCATTTTCTCTAAACCCATTGAAGGTTACACCAATGAGATGGTTTCAAGTCATTCTTGGGTGAGGTACATTCTTCACCAAAACAAATTGTATTATTTATCAAATTAATTTATGATATATGATATTTAGTTTTCCTACATTCTTCTTTTATTGTCATCGATACAACATTAATAAGAGACTACATATATTCAAGTAGGTATTTGTTCATTTGAGTCCACTTTTTTCCTTAGAAACTAAGGGACACATCCTAACCCTTCATTTCATACAATCAAAGGCTGAGATTAATCTCTATCATATAATTAAAAGACACACAGAAGGTTATATGTGTAAATTCACCTATCCCCCTTTACACCTCGTCTCTCATTCATTTCACCCGACCCCTCTTTCATTTTCCCCCAAATCAACACACACACTGACTATTCTCTCACCGGACGGTGATTCTCTCACAAAACTCTAGATTTTTCCGGCCTATGAAAACGCGATAATCAAGTTTGGTTACTTCACCGGTAATAATGAAGAACGTGAATACTTATCAACGAAAATGAAAATCTATCGTCGCGAGTGATAATCAAGTAATTCCGGCCATGTCTACGACGGTGGCTGGTAAGTGTAACCTATTCTTCTTTTAATTCCTTTTATATTGTTAATTTTATGTGTTTTAGATTTTCTAGGGTTTTTTTTTCTAGGGTTTTATTTGATTTCAGAGTTTTAATAGCAGTTAAATGTAGATGATAAGATATTATTGTTGTAGATGTACTGTTTAATTGTAACAACCTAAGGATGTTTTATGTTTTAGCCTGGACCAATCAAATATGATTGTTTGTTAAAATTATGTTTGTTTGATTGTTTATTCAATACGATATGATTGTGTGTTATTCTACTTTGATTGTTTGTAACTATGTTTGTTTGATTGTTTATTCAATATGATATTATTGTGTGTTATTCTACAATCAAATAAAATTGTTTGTTATAACTATGTTTGTTTGATTGTTTATTCAATATGATATGATTGTGCAATTCTACAATCAAATATCATCATGGACTTAATTGATTGAGTCCCCGCTATTGTAGAACCACTGAAGTGCAGTTTTATCCCATGCTAGCTTCGTAACTTTATGTATAAAAAAAATAGGCTCCATTTAGTAACAATTAGTTTTAATGATATATCATATGAAGTTCAATAGAGAGCAATGCAGCTATTATTCATATACATGCTATTAAATATGTGATTGTAGTGTGTTTAGTATTGAAATCAGTAGCAATAAGAATTTTCTCTACATTTAATTCTAACAATCAACTATGATTGTTTTTTTAATTCAATCTGGTATGATTGTTTATTGTGTACTTGGTTATGCATTACTTTAAATGAAACTGTTACTGAATTGCACCCCGTTAAAGCTAAGAAGAAGACGAAGGTGCTTCAGCAACCCAAGAATGCCCCATTCTGCAGTTGATCTTAAATCAAAATCTTGTTGAATTGGGCCTGTAAGAGAGAAGAAGAAGGCGAAGGTGTCTTAGGAACCTTCTAATATCGGGTCATCTCTTTCGATTGATGAATCAAGTATGACCAGGGAGAGTAAAATTGTGAGCTCCATGGAAGTATGTTAATTTTTCATTTTTATTTGTGTGTTTGTGGTTAGTAACGTAGATTATCGATGGTTGAGCAAGTGCATAAAGTCCACAAATCACCATTTTGAATGTCTGGATGCAAGGTTGCTGATGGCTATTGTACCATTCGGGTATGAAAGATTCCGTCTGTTAACAATTCTATCTATGATACATGTTGACTTTATTTGAGCGATGTTGATCTTGTCTGTATGGACCTAAATTATGATTATTTTTCCTGATGTTGTCAATCATACTTGAGACCGATGCCCACTTTTTAATCAACATTTGTCATTGTTTATTGGTGTCAGGTGGAAAAGAATATTATAAATATAAATGACAATTCTCGGTTTCTTGAGGATCTTGAAATATCAAGTGTTGCACCAACCGAGTCTTCAGAATACTCCATAGACATAGATAACGCATTTCGTTGGTGAAGATCCTCCATGGAGTTTTAACTTCAAGGGAATATGTAATCCATTGGAGCAGCTCGACTTATACATGAAAATGAAGATGAAAAAGATGAAGAATAAGTTGGGAAATTGAATTGTTTTTTTCATTATTTTTATCAATTGAATCTTTATCTTGAGATGTGATTGAATGTTTATCCAAAAATTTTGGAAGGCATACACAGATCACTTATATATAACAGAAAGAGCCAGATTAGTGATGGAGATAAAATAGCCAGTGCTTTTCTATAGCATCTTAGCATGTGATATATGTTTTTTTAGTATGTAATGATAAGTTTTATATGTACAAAATTCATAGCTGTAACATCCCAAACTTTTCTTTATTAGTTGACTAATGCCGTTAAGTCAACATCGTGTGTGTCGTTAAGTCTATTGTAGATTTAATGCTTATATGAAGTTAATGTGTGTTATGTGTGAGGCTTGTAAGCCTAAATGTTAATGTAGTATAAATGTGTGTAATATGAAGGTTAATGTCTATGTAGTGACATTTAATGAAGGATTAATGTTGTATGTGGTCAATAATGTAGTTTGTGACCAGTAATGAAGGATTAGGAAGATTAGGGGTTAGTTTTGGCATGTGTGCAAAGTCAAAAACGGGTTTAGAGGTTTAAGGTTGTCTTTGAGAGCTTTATGCAGATTTCCTTCCTCTCAAACAAGCCCTAGTTGATCCCTCCCTTCCCTCTCTAGTTTCTTCCTAGATCTTATTCGTTTTGAAGCCGAATCGATCGTGTATTGCTTTGACTTTGGATCTTTATCATCGAATACAGGTAATATAGGTATTCCTCATCTGAGATTGATTGTGTGAGTCTTATATTAGTCTTAATCCAGGCCATAAGGGTTTGGGTTGGGTTATTTGATTAAACGTTCATCAATTTGATGTTATTCGAATGATTAAATGGTTGGTTTGTGATGTTAATGATTAAAGGATTATAGTATGGTTAAAGATGATGAAAGTGCAATTAAAAGGATTAATTTTAAGTCCCCAAGTTGGATTTGGGGTAGGGGTTCGTATGGAATTCGTTTAATCAAAGTGTAAAAGTTAGTTGCTGGTCTGCACCCCTGGTGCGACGCACCAAAGGGCTGGTGCGGCGCACCCATTATGAATATGAAGTTTCTGGAGAGTTGGTGCGACGCACAAGGTGAGAGGTGCGGCGCACCACTGGCCAGTTTGGTTTTTGGTACACCCCGTTATGCGACGCACCAAGGGCTGGTGCGGCGCACCTGTCTTTAATCTAATTTCCTGGGAGTTTAGTGCGACGCACCAAAGGGTAGGTGCGGCGCACCCCTTTATTGATAGAAATTCCCTGGAGGATTGGTGCGACGCACCACATGGAAAGTGCGGCGCACCATATGCCCAGATTTCACAAAATGTATCGTTTAGCTTATATTTCGATCTTATACTTGTTCTAGGTTATTGGAGACACCTAGTCATCGTTGTATTGTGCTTGTAGCTTGTTGTTAAACCGTATCGAGGTAAGATGCACTACTTTTGTCACGCTGAGGGTTCAACAAGCAAAGGTTTCATACTTATAACTTCCTTAACGGTAACTTATGATATATGTGGGTATCTCGGGTTACACGGGAGGGATTATGGGATATGTAGTTGACCATGAGACCTGAAATGCAGACCCTATCGTAGTGAAATGAAGTATTGCTTAATGTAGTATATGTTATGCAGTTTATGTAGTATTACGAAGTAGCTTGTGAGCTTTGAGATGTAGTGTATGTTGTTGATTGTTGATATGTGCATGATTGTATGGCTTGCTCAACTAGTACACTAGACTCGTTAAGTTGCCATGACACGTGCACGTTTAAGGGCCCAAAACGTAAAAGCAGTAACGTAGAAAATGTTTAGGTAATGCAGTCACCTAAACTAAATAATGCAGGATCGAGCTCGTTAAACTTTGATGCAGGAAAGTGTTTAGCTTAACCCGTACTTGCCCTAGCCCGGCTAAGTGCGTTGACGTAGTTGTTGCTTGGGTGGCTCCTTGCAACATGGTCTTTATAATGCAGGGCGAGTAATACGAGGGGTCTGACCAACCTCCATACGGATTACTCTTGGATTGGCTTGCCATTCCTTAACGACGCTTGATGTACAACCGTGTGGGGTTTGTCATCTAGTCGGGTGTAACTTATGTTACACATTAACGCAGTTAATAACGTAGTAAAGCAGTTAATGTAGTAAAGCAGTTAAAATGTAGTAAAGCAGTCAATGTAGAAAGCAGTTATGTGGTTAAACGTGTGTAATGAAGTAATGCAGGATAGGCACATTTAGGGTGATTCATCCTAATTGATATGAAGTTGTTATGCAGTTTTGTGTGTGTGCGTTGTGCCTAATGAGCTTGTCTAATAATGGAGAAATGTTTTAATTGGACAAATGCTTTTAAATTAAGTGTGATCTTACTTAGCTATTCTTATAGCTAACACTTGTTTCTTTAATGTGGTTGTTCCCTCAGGTTTAGCTTGATGGACTAGTGATGCAGGATTTGTGAGCTTGGGTAGATGCAATGAAGGAGCCTTAGCTACCTATAGACAAATCTTTATTAGACATTTATTTACATTTCGTACTTAATGTCGAATTTATGTAGTGACGTGTGAACGGTTGTTTTATGTTGGGCAACCGTTGGGTTTTCTTTGAACTAATGTTTGATATGGCATGTAACACCAATAAAACGTAGAAACCGAAATGTTTTTATCGGTTTGACTTTTAAAGTCTTTTCTTCCGCAATTTAACACCGTTAGGTGAAAGTTTTTGAAAACCCATATTTTTAAACGTCGGGTGTTATAAGTTGGTATCAGAGAATTGGTTTAAGTGAACCAAAATTCGACTTATGCCGTAGGATTTTGGACTTAGACCGATGAGAAATAGGTTAGGCTTAAGTAGGATGCCTATCTAATGAAGTGGAATGCTCTAAGACGGGTTGGGGAGTGAGTGAGAGCTTGATTTAAGGCTTGTTTATTGTGTGTGATAATGTAGTTATATGTAGTAGAGCCTTAACATATGTAGTCCCTCTTTAACTCTTGCTAACCGTCGTCGTTGCTTTGTAGAGTTAATGGCAAACACTAGAGCTAGTAATCAGAGAGCAGGAGGAAATGGTGATGGTGTTCCTCCTAATGGAAACGGGGCTGGAAATGAAGTAGAGCAAAGGCCACCCCGTGCACAAAATCGTCGTCTTGGTGATCCACCAACTGTCTCTGAAGTAGATAGGGCAAACCCGGTTATAGAGCAGGTTCCTAATCAAGCCCAACTACATGAAGAATTGAGAGCTATTCGAGCTCTCTTAATGAGAAATGAAGAAGAGTTAGCTCAATGGAGGGCTGAAAGAAATGCAGAAAGAATTGGGAGTGAACAAAGGGGTGAGCGTTCGGAAGGGAATTACTCTAATCCCTCCCAAAGTGTTGAACCATCCATGGCAGCCGTGGGTGCTAATGGAGTTAATAATGGAGGACATGGAGTTGTTAATGCACCTCGTGTTAATAACTTCAAATACGAAAGTTTTCAGAAATGTGGTGCCAAGGAATTTGATGGTACCCAAAATGCAGTGGGAGCTATGGAGTGGATTGAGGACATTGAGGTAGTTTTTGCATCTTGCTATTGTCCGGATGATATGAAGGTTTTGTGTGCTAGTAGGATGTTGAAGAAGAATGCCCGTAATTGGTGGAGGGCTACTATAGTGTCTATGGCTCCTGAGGTACTTGCAGTTATGCCTTGGGGAACATTTAAGGAGAAGTTTCTAGAGGAGTATGTGGGAACGCGTGAGTTAAGGTTAATTGAGAAGGAGTTTAGATCGTTGGTTGCTAAACCCGGTGCAATTTCTGATTATGCACACTCGTTTATGGAGAAGTTGAAGTTTGTTGGACACTTGGTTCGAAGGCAGGAGGACCAAATTGAGGCTTATTGTGATGGTCTTCCCGCTAGTTATCGTGGATTATGTAGACAACATGTGACTTTATCAGCGGCTATTAAGGAGTCAAAGAGGTTGGATGATGACTTCAAAGGCGAGAGAGTTGTGGTGAAGGTTGATGACAAGAAAGCAGGGTTCAAAAGAGGGTCAAATTGGTCATCTAACTACAATAATAATAATAAGAAGTTTCGTGGGAATTCTAGCTCAAGTGGTGACAAAGATAAAAAGAAGAATGGGTCTTGGTGTGCTTTTTGCAAGAATGTTCATGAAGGTAAATGTTCCGATAAGACAAGAAGGTGTCATAAATGTGGGAAGTCGGGACATCTTGCAACAGAATGTAGGGACAAGATTCGTTGCTACAAGTGTCAAGAAACGGGTCATCTTATTGCCGATTGCCCGCAAATGAAGAATGACGGAAAGAAAGCAGCTACTTCAGCAACAAAAGTGAGAGCCTTGCAAATGACTGTTGATGATGCTAAGAACAACGACGAGGTGGTAAGTGGTACTTTCCTTGTTAATTCGAAACCTGCTTCTGTTTTATTTGATTCGGGTGCAAATAGGTCGTTTGTGTCTACTTTATTTGTTCCTAAGCTAGGAAGGGTCACTACCCGTTTAGATTGCTCGATAGAAGTGGAAATTGCTAATGGTACGGTTATTGATATACGTGTGGGATATGATGATTGTAACATTGAGATTGAAGGTCGTTTGTTTCCAGTCCAGTTATTGCCTACTACTTTAGCCGGTTTCGATGTAGTAATTGGTATGGATTGGTTATCTCAAAATGAAGCTAATATTTTGTGTTCCCAAAAGATTATTCGGTTTCCTACATCCGATGGTAATGTGGTAACGGTCTATGGAGATAAGAAGAGAGGGGGAATAAAGATCATTAGTATGATGAAGGCTATTAAATGTATAAGGAAGAATAAGAATCATTTCTTGGCCTATGTTATTGATGTGAGAAAGGAGAAGCCTTCTATTGCTAGTATTGATGTGGTATCCGATTTTCCCGATGTGTTTCCCGAAGATCTTCCTGGTATTCCTCCCGACCGTGAAGTTACTTTTCAGATAGATCTTATACCCGGTGCTGCACCTGTTGCTAAAGCACCTTACCGATTAGCTCCTACAGAAATGAAAGAGTTAATGTCTCAGCTTCAGGAATTACTTGACAAAGGTTTCATACAACCTAGTTCCTCGCCTTGGGGAGCTCCGGTTCTCTTTGTTAAAAAGAAGGATGGAACTATGCGCATGTGCATAGACTACCGTGAGTTGAATAAGCGAACGGTTAAGAATAAATATCCTCTTCCGCGAATTGATGATCTTTTTGATCAACTACATGGTGCTTCATATTTTTCCAAGATAGATTTACGGTCCGGTTATCATCAATTGAAGGTTAAGAAGGAAGATGTAACAAAAACAGCTTTCCGGACTAGATATGGTCATTATGAGTTCTGGTCATGCCATTTGGGTTGACTAATGCTCCAGCCGCGTTTATGGATTTAATGAATCGGGTATGCCGTCCCTTTCTAGATCATTTTGTTATTGTGTTTATTGACGATATTTTGATCTATTCTAAGTCAGAAGATGAGCACCGTGAGCACTTGAAAGCAGTTTTGGAGGTGTTGAGGGAGAAGAAGTTGTATGCCAAGTTTTCTAAATGTGAGTTTTGGCTTCGAGAGGTGCAGTTTCTTGGTCATGTTATTTCATCAGAAGGTATTAAAGTGGATCCTTCAAAGATTGAAGCTGTTTCAAAGTGGGAGCAGCCAAAGACTCCTACTGAGATTAAAAGTTTTCTTGGTTTGGCTGGATATTATAGAAGGTTCATTCAGGATTTCTCCCGAATAGCTAAGCCCATGACTGAACTAACAAAGAAAGGAGTAAAGTTTGAGTGGACCGATAAGCAGGAGAATGCATTTCAAACGTTGAAAAAGAAGTTGTGTGAAGCTCCTATACTTGCCTTGCCTGAAGGTACCGATGATTTGGTTGTGTATAGTGATGCATCTATCACGGGTTTGGGTTGTGTACTGATGCAGAGGGACAAGGTGATCGCCTATGCTTCCCGCCAGTTGAAACCACATGAGAAGAATTACCCTACCCATGATCTTGAATTGGCCGCAGTTGTATTTGCATTGAAATTGTGGAGACACTACCTTTATGGTACAAAATGCACTTTGTTTACCGATCATAAAAGTTTGCAGTATGTCTTTAATCAAAAGGATGAACGTGAGACAAAGGAGGTGGATGGAATTACTTAAGGATTACGATTGTGAAATCAAATACCATCCGGGAAAAGCTAATGTAGTGGCGGATGCACTAAGTAGGAAGGTGCAAAGTTCTTCTTGTAAGTTGATGAGCATGCAAGTTCAAGCCAAGTCGGGGCTACTTGATCGAATTAAGGAAGCACAAGTGAGGGCATTGATGAAGGATAACATTGACAATGAAAGCATTGGGAAGAAGAAACGTCTTGTGATGGAGACTAATAGCCGTGGGTTCAAAACATACAAGGGTCGAATTTGGGTGCCATTGCTTGGTGGTAACCGAGAATTGATCCTTGAGGAGGCCCATAGAAGTAGATATTCAGTACATCCCGGTGTCACCAAAATGTATGCAGATTTAAAGCCGATCTATTGGTGGCCGGATATTAAAGGAGAAGTAGCTCATTTTGTAGCAAAGTGTTTGACGTGTGCAAGAGTGAAGACGGACCATCAAAAAGCCGTATGGTTGTTGCATCAATTAGACATTCCCGAGTGGAAATGGGATCATATTACCATGGACTTTGTAACGAAGCTACCTAAAACGCCGAAAGGAATGATATGATATGGGTGATTGTAGATAGATTGACGAAGAGTGCTCATTTTCTAGCTACCCGACAAGATGTGCCTTTAACGAAAATGGCGAAGATGTATATTGATGAAGTAGTTGCGAAACATGGAGTTCCTTTATCTATTGTTTCGGATCGAGACTCGAGGTTTGTGTCAAACTTTTGGAAGGGCCTTCAACGGGAATTGGGTAGTAGAATAAATTTGAGTACCGCCTATCATCCCCAAACCGATGGGCAAAGTGAGAGAACCATTCAAACCTTGGAGGATATGTTGAGAACGTGTGTACTCGAATACGGTGGAGCATGGGATGATCATTTGAGAATGATTGAGTTTGCTTATAACAATAGTCATCATGCAAGCATTGGAATGCCACCATTTGAGATGTTATATGGAAGAAGGTGTAGGACTCCAAGTTGTTGGATGGAGCCCGGTGAAAAGCAGTTGACCGGTCCCGAAATTATTGAAATTACCTCTGAAAAGGTTAATATAGCTAAAGAAGCCTTGCGTGTGGCAAGAGAAAGGCAGAAAACATATGCAGATAAGAAAAGGAGACCGATTGAGTTTAATGTTGGCGATTTAGTGATGCTGAAAGTATCACCTTGGAAAGGAGTTATCCGATTTGGAAAGAAGGGAAAGTTGAGTCCACGTTTCATTGGACCTTTTAAAGTTGTGAAGCGCATCAAAGATGTGGCATATCAGTTGGAATTACCTTCAGAATTGGATGGAATTCACAACACCTTCCATGTGTCCTACTTGAGGAAATGTTTAGCTGAGGAGTCAAGTGTGATTCCTATTAAAGACGTGAGTATTGACCCAATGAAGAGAATAGTAGACGAACCGGTAGCGATACTTGGAAGAAAGCAAAAGAAGTTACGCCGAAAAGTGATTGACCTTGTGTTGATAAAGTGGAAGCATAATCATGGAGAAAGCTTAACATGGGAAAATGAAGCAGTAATGAAGGAAAAGTATCCCGAGTTGTTCCATACTGATGAGATTCCGAGGACGGAATCCTCTTAAGGGGGAGGTAATTGTAACATCCCAAACTTTTCTTTATTAGTTGACTAATGCCGTTAAGTCAACATCGTGTGTGTCGTTAAGTCTATTGTAGATTTAATGCTTATATGAAGTTAATGTGTGTTATGTGTGAGGCTTGTAAGCCTAAATGTTAATGTAGTATAAATGTGTGTAATATGAAGGTTAATGTCTATGTAGTGACATTTAATGAAGGATTAATGTTGTATGTGGTCAATAATGTAGTTTGTGACCAATAATGAAGGATTAGGAAGATTAGGGGTTAGTTTTGGCATGTGTGCAAAGTCAAAAAACGGGTTTAGAGGTTTAAGGGTTGTCTTTGAGAGCTTTATGCAGATTTCCTTCCTCTCAAACAAGCCCTAGTTGATCCCCTCCCTTCCCTCTCTAATTTCTCCCTAGATCTTATTCGTTTTGAAGCCGAATCGATCGTGTATTGCTTAGACTTTGGATCTTTATCATCGAATACAGGTAATATAGGTATTCCTCATCTGAGATTGATTGTGTGAGTCTTATATTAGTCTTAATCCAGGCCATAAGGGTTTGGGTTGGGTTATTTGATTAAACGTTCTTCAATTTGATGTTATTCGAATGATTAAATGGTTGGTTATGATGTTAATGATTAAAGGATTATAGTATGGTTAAAGATGATGAAAGTGCAATTAAAAGGATTAATTTTAAGTCCCCAAGTTGGATTTGGGGTAGGGTTCGTATGGAATTCGTTTAATCAAAGTGTAAAAGTTAGTTGCTGGTCTGCACCCCTGGTGCGACGCACCAAAGGGATGGTGCGGCGCACCCAGTATGGATATGAAGTTTCTGGAGAGTTGGTGCGACGCACAAGGTGAGAGGTGCGGCGCACCACTGGCCAGTTTGGTTTTTGGTACACCCCGTTATGCGACGCACCAAGGGATGGTGCGGCGCACCTGTCTTTAATCTAATTTCCCTGGGAGTTTAGTGCGACGCACCAAAGGGTAGGTGCGGCGCACCCCTTTATTGATAGAAATTCCCTGGAGGATTGGTGCGACGCACCACATGGAAAGTGCGGCGCACCATATGCCCAGATTTCACAAAATGTATCGCTTAGCTTATATTTCGATCTTATACTTATTCTAGGTTATTGGAGACACCTAGTCATCGTTGTATTGTGCTTGTAGCTTGTTGTTAAACCGTATCGAGGTAGATACACTACTTTTGTCACGCTGAGGGTTCAACAAGCAAAGGTTTCATACTTATAACTTCCTTAACGGTAACTTATGATATATGTGGGTATCTCGGGTTACACGGGAGGCATTATGGGATATGTAGTTGACCATGAGACCTGAAATGCAGACCCTATCGTAGTGAAATGAAGTATTGCTTAATGTAGTATATTGTTATGCAGTTTATGTAGTATTACGAAGTAGCTGATGCTTTGAGATGTAGTGTATGTTGTTGATTGTTGATATGTGCATGATTGTATGGCTTGCTCAACTAGTACACTAGACTCGTTAAGTTGCCATGACACGTGCACGTTAAGGGCCCAAAACGTAAAAGCAGTAAACGTAAAAAATGTTTAGGTAATGCAGTCACCTAAACTAAATAATGCAGGATCGAGCTCGTTAAACTTTGATGCAGGAAAGTGTTAAGCTTAACCCGTACTTGCCCTAGCCGGCTAAGTGCGTTGACGTAGTTGTTGCTTGGGTGGCTCCTTGCAACATGGTCTTTATAATGCAGGGCGAGTAATACGAGGGGTCTGACCAACCTCCATATACGGATTACTCTTGGATTGGCTTGCCATTCCTTAACGACGCTGATGTACAACCGTGTGGGGTTTGTCATCTAGTCGGGTGTAACTTATGTTACACATTAACGCAGTTAATAACGTAGTAAAGCAGTTAAAGTAGTAAAGCAGTTAAAACGTAGTAAAGCAGTCAATGTGGAAAGCAGTTATGTGGTTAAACGTGTGTAATGAAGTAATGCAGGATAGGCACATTTAGGGTGATTCATCCTAATTGATATGAAGTTGTTATGCAGTTTTGTGTGTTGTGCGTTGTGCCTAATGAGCTTGTCTAATAATGGAGAAATGTTTTAATTGGACAAATGCTTTTAAATTAAGTGTGATCTTTACTTAGCTATTTATATAGCTAACACTTGTTTCTTTAATGTGGTTGTTCCCTCAGGTTTAGCTTGATGGACTAGTGATGCAGGATTTGTGAGCTTGGGTAGATGCAATGAAGGAGCCTTAGCTACCTATAGACAAATCTTTATTAGACATTTATTTACATTTCGTACTTAATGTCGAATTTATGTAGTGACGTGTGAACGGTTGTTTTATGTTGGGCAACCGTTGGGTTTTCTTTGAACTAATGTTTGATATGGCATGTAACACCAATAAAACGTAGAAACCGAAATGTTTTTTATCGGTTTGACTTTTAAAGTCTTTTCTTCCGCAATTTAACACCGTTAGGTGAAAGTTTTTGAAAACCCATATTTTTAAACGTCGGGTGTTACAATAGCAAACTTAACCATAGCCCTATTGTTGGCAAATCACATGACAAAACTTGGGGTTCTTAGAAACAAAGCACAAACAGAACAAATATCTTAATCCAGATATCACTCCACTCCTTTGGTCGGAGACAAACAGTTATTCCAAACAGAACAGAGGCTTCATGTTTGATGTTTCATCTTCCAATCCAATAAAGAGAAATGTACAACCAAACTATTCAATTCAAATTCAGAGTAAATAGAACTCTTACACCATGTAGAATAGAGGGTTCATATCTACACATTAACTTTCATTCCAACAGATAGAAAAGGAAAATCACCTACAATTACAAAAAAAAAAAACATATAATGAATTTCCAGTATGCCTAACAGATCCCACCATCCCAAAATCCGTGTTCGGTTAAGTTGTTATATTTGCTCCATAGGGGTTTAGGCCTTGGCTGGCCATCTCTGTATCTTCTTTTTCCTTTGTTGTTATGCTAAGATGCAACTTTTTCCATCCTTTCTTCCTTCATGTTTGCATATAATGAATCCAAACTCTAAGGGCTCCGCTTTGATGACACTTTCGCTTGTTGTTGTTGATTATGATGTTGCCACTATGTATATTATAAAAACATGGTCATTATTAGCAACAATACGATAATATTGGATATTTAGACAGGCAAGTATGATTTAACACATTTCAAGATACAATCAAAAGTGATTATGTATCCAATAACATTAGATTATTTAATCTAATCAAATATGATTGGAACATAATCAAGTGTCATATAACACATTCCAAAATATAATCAAAAGTGATTATGTATCCAATCACAATGATTGGTTAAGCCAATCAAACATGATTGGAACATAATCAAGTGTCATAAAACACATTTGAAGATACAATCAAAAGTGATTAGATATGAAATCAACAGTCATATAACACATTCCAAAATATAATCAAAAGTGATTATGTATCCAATCACAATGATTGGTTAAGCCAATCAAACATGATTGGAACATAATCAAGTGTCATAAAACACATTTCAAAATATAATCAAAAGTGATTTTGTATCCAATCACATTAGATTGGTTAAGCCAATCAAACATGATTGGATACAACATCAAGTGTCATTTAACGCATTCAAAGACAAAGATACAATCAGAAGTGATTGGATATGAAATCAAGTGTCATCTAACACATTCCAAAATATAATCAAAAGTGATTATGTATCCAATCACAATGATTGGTTAAGCCAATCAAACATGATTGGAACATAATCAAGTGTCATATAACACATTCCAAAATATAATCAAAAGTGATTATGTATCCAATCACAATGATTGGTTAAGCCAATCAAACATGATTGGAACATAATCAAGTGTCATAAAACACATTTGAAGAGCTAATCAAAAGTGATTATGTATCCTAACAAAAGCATGTTACATGCCAGCAAATTATCATGGCTCACACACTCTTTATTTCAAGCTAGTTTCAAAGAATCATTCATCAACCAATGGTCCGCATTTAGTCTAGGCTGGAACATGATGTTCTATATTACTAAATGATTTCACCCAAATTCTCGCAAAACTATTTAACGTTTGAATCGAAATAGAATTAATAGAAAACATTAAATAAAATAAAGCATTAAAGTTAGTTGTATGAATCGATCTGAGCAAGTAGATGTGAATATCACATGAGCTCTCTCCAATCTTGCATTCAAGTTATATATCAGTAGATAATCATATGTAATGTAACAACAAACAGCTAGCAACTTCAAATCACTTTCAATTTTCAAAGCCTTAAATTGTGAGTTACCAGCGGCTAGATCTTCTAGATCTCTGTATTCATTATATTCTTATTTGCTATTAATATCTGCAGGACTAGCGTTGACGGAGATTTGAACGGCGATTTTGAATCTGGAGGGTTTGAATCCACATATATTTGAACACAGGTTTTAAGTTTATTTAACGGTGATTCCGTCCACAAAAATGTGATTGAACAAATCTACTTGAAATTTTGAGTTTATTGATGATGTAGAAGACATAGATCGACGGCGGTGATGGTGGTAGACGATGCCTGGTGGTGATGGTGGTTCTGATTAGGGTTTGTTGCCAATAAGATACGTGTTTTTGAAAACTTTGAGAAATCTGTATTTTTATTAATAGGATGACTAAAAGACAAAAATACCCTTTCGCATATAATTTTTGTTTATAATCTTGACCCTTGATGATTGTTAATCCAAGGGCTCATATGAGTCCCTTGGTTTTCACTAAATTTGAAGGATCCTTCTGATCACAACCCAATTCAAGTAACTATTACCAATGGATAGTTTAACATGTTTCCCTACCATCCATGAGAGCGGTGGTAATCTATCTATCAATAAACTAAAACAGGATTGAGATGTTTTTAAAATGACGCTTGGCGTAATCCTTGATCGACACGTGTTTTTTTAATTTATTTATTTTATTAAATTAGCTTTTTTAGTTGTATATAGATTCAAGTTCCTTATTAAACTTACAATTAAATTCTAACTCTTGGCTTATAGATACATATCACATTATAACCTTATTTGATTGATCGTTTTCTCATTAATAAAACTGTTTCTTTTTCTTTCTCAATTCTTCAACTCCTATTGCTTATATTACTTATAATAATAAGTTATTAACATGAAGACTTAAAAATTTGAGTTTACGATTCGAAATCACAAGGTTATTTGCCGTCATCCACTATGCTTACAAGTTTCGATTTTGATGTGATTTTAAAATTTTAAGGTAAATCCAAAACTTTAACTAAACATATATTATATTTATCATTACTGTTTATTATAATTTAGCTTTGATTATCGGTTTGCTTTAACCACAATTTATTTCATACTCACGAATCATGTATGAGGCATATTCGAATTTTTTTATGATACAATCTATATAGCTACCGTACATCGTACGGGTATTAGGACTAGTATTATAATATTCAAGTAAAGTTTAAAATCTACGTTGAGTATTTGCTAATTACTGTAATTAATTACAATAAGTTTAAACATTTTTGCACTTAAAATTCAATTCACCTAAAAACATGTCACAATGGAAGGCAAACTAAAACAACCCATAATAAATAGATGGGATTATTACCTATGGATGTAACTAACTATGATAAAATGTCTATCTTATGTAAATGTCTCGTAAAATATCTATGTGATGTAATGAACTTTCAAATCCTGGTTATTAGATGTACCCGGGTATATGTGGTAACCATATAATCTGCCACGTATAAGTTTTTGATTGATCGGTTACATCCAATAATCGGGATTTGAAAGTTTATTACATAACATAGAAATTTTACAATATCTTTACATAACATAAACATTTGGTCATAGTTAGTTACATCTATAGGTAATAATCCCTAAATAGATATGTCATATCTAAGTACTATAGTAGTATTGTAAACAAAATATAATTTAGAGGTGTTTGGTGAAGGCTGGTATATAAAATAGAAAAGATGGATATAGACATTTAATGGTAAAGATCATTTAATAATTCTGTAGAGAGCGTGAAATAGGTATAAGCTAGTAATTAAATTACCTTTACCAAGAGTAAAGAAAGTGACACAAATATTAACTATGACTAGGACTAATGACCCATGGAGGCATGGACCATGGCATGAAAAGAAAAATTAAAGAGTGCCTAGCACTAGGATCAACAAAAATGCATCATCACGTAGAGTGTTTCTGGTTTAGGCAGCGACATTCGAAGTTGACTTTTTAATACAATGTGATTTTTCATTGGTATGAGATTATTATATACTTTCTAATAAATTTCAAGCACATACATCGAAACAGAGATCCTTTGTACTGATATCTCCATCGAATGGCCTTAAGGACCAGCGTTGGACGTGGTATGAACGGAGTGGGTCAACCCCCCTACTTGTTTTATCTACCTTGCCTCCTCACGCGAATCTGCGGCAAATTGTTTGGCATATTACTTCGTTGGGTATTATCACAACATTAGACGCCACTCTCTTTCTGAGTTATTCCAGCTTCTTCATGATTTCGTGTCGCGGTTCTCGTTGCTCTATATCATGGTTTCTCCTTATCACTCTGGCGAGCATGTGCTCATTGGCCATAATGCTATAGTTATAAAATGAGAGTCTAAACATTGGTAAGTTCGTTTGGCATATCTTTTGGTTGGGTGCCAAAATTCACTTTTTCTTCATAATTTCCATTCATTATCTAAAAATGGTTAATTAAGAAATTTGCTAAGTTAAATTATCAAATTAATCATTTAATTTATGGCATCAAGTTATAAGTGGTATTTTTCTTGGTAGATATAATTTTTAAAGAGTATCACTATAATTATTAACACAAATACTGAAAACATAAAAATGTAAACAAGTGGACCACGTATGTAACAAGAGTAGTTTGATCAAGACATTTGTCAATCATCCACAACATTTATGGATGGCGTAGGAGATGGCTTATTATATGTGGATAGAGATTCTCTAAAGTTGCTTCAACTTTATAGATAAAGTTGGAGCAATTTAGCATTTGGATTAAAATTAATGATTAAGATTAAAAAATCAAGTTTGAATATTGACTTTTGATTTTAATTCATTGGTAAAGATAATCCAACTTTACTTATAAAATTGAATCTAACTTTAGAGGGTTCCTATCCATTATATGTCAATTATATAACCTAATCACATATCAATACATGATTGCAAATACCAAATGTAAAGTTTGTTTGAAAGTTTTCTCTAATTTAAAATTAAAAAATGTTATATTTAAGGTATTGCTTAACGACAAAATTTATAGATTAAAGTTCTCATGAAAAAAAAAAAATTTGACTTACTCGGAGATAGGTCACATATGAGGTATTGCCATATTGCCATATTGGTAATTTCGCTACCTCCTTTTTCTCACAATTGATTGATAATTTGAGATCCAAAACACGGCTCAAACTTCAAAGATAAAAGCAACTTTGTATAGCTAAACTTATAAAAGCCCAAATAATGATACTTACCACGAGGCTCTAAAATAAAACCACCGGTTGTCTCAAACATTAAAATTGAGTTTTGCAAAGTCACATAGTCACTTAGATGTTTTACAATTGGGCCATTCCAATGATAATTATATTAGGTAAACATACACTCTAAAAAATAATCATTTATATTAGTAAATGTACTTTCCTAATATTCATCAAACATACATAAATGAATTATAGTATGTTTAGAAATACAATTCATCCATGGGAAGGTTTCTCAAAATAAAAACACTTACGGTCAAACCGGTACTTTGATTTGATTCCTGTACCACCTGGAACAATCTTTTAGTACAGATTCTCAACACAAGACTTATTTTGTGTGTGTTTGTTTTTGTTTTTTGTTTTTTCATTTCAACACACATAAATTAATACTTTGTTTTTTTTTTAATTCTCATTTCAAACATATATAAATTTAACATACAAGTTTCAAACACACCAGTCAACTCAACAACATGTCAACAAACCGTTTCCACACACGGTATCAATAAATTAAATTCATTTTGCCTCCAACTCAATATACTGAAACTTAGTTTGTCTATATCACAATTTTGTTCGACCCATTCTTTAAACGATTGAACACTATCATTTTTTAGCTTTTATTAGACCGTTATATATATTATATATGTATTAGTTTAGAATATGTCATAAGTTCGAGGTAGTCGAATGAAATAAATTCAAGGTAGTCAAATGTAATTTGTAATTCTATAAATTGATATCAATGAAAGGGAAAACCCTAAGGAGATTCATTATCATCTTACATGTATCACGAGACCAGGCATCCCTCTTAATTTTTTTTTTCTTTTACGATCGAATTTGATTAAGCCTTCTCGTTAGCTTTCTTCTTTCTTCTTTTCGGCCGCAAATCACCAAAGCTACCAGCCACGTATACCCTTTTGCAATTAATGTGAGCTGCTTAATTAATATTGACGTGCTTCCTTAGCCTTCGAATTTGACGTGCTTCTTTCTTTTTTTCGTGGCAGCAAGAACCACACCAACCGTCTCTTTTAAATCAAATTTTAGTTTAATTTAGTTGTTGGTTAATTTCAAACCCTAATTACTTTTTCCTCACTCCACATACTTCTATAATTATGGTCAGCTCCAACAAAGACAAACAGAAAGCCACCAACACACCCTTTCACCATGGACGCGGTAATAATGGGAACTCCAATTTCGGTAACTTTGGCTACTCCCCTCAATGGCAGCAATGGCAGGTTCCGTATCATCCTCAATGGCCGATCCCACCGTCACGCAATCTGGGGATATTAGGACTAGCTCCATCAGCATCGTATGTGTCTGCACAGGATTACTCTTACATGCCCACCAACACCGATTATGCCTTTCCGACGATGTCTTTGAATCGTGATCAGACTTGGTATATGGACAGCGCAACAACGAACCACATGTCCAACAACTCAGGTATGCTTCCTTCTTATGTCAATAATAATTTTAAACAAATCGTCGTTGGCAATGGTTCCCACATACCCACTACCGGAATTGGCCAAACCACCCTAAAACCACCGTTTCCACCTTTAAAACTACCTAACATCCTTGTTTCGCCCTCTTTAATCAAAAACTTAATCTTTGTTAGAAAACTCACTAGAGACAACAATGTTTCCATTGAATTCGATCCATATGGTTTTCTTGTGAAGGATTTCAAGACCAAACGTCCTATTTTTAGAAGCAACAGTTCCGGGGATCTCTATCCTCTAACTCTTCCAACCAACTGCTCTCCATCAGCTTTTACAGCTTTTACACAAGACATTTGACATCGTCGTTTAGGACACCCAGATTCTACTTTACTTCGTTTTTTGCATAATAATTCGTCTATTTCATTATCTAGTTCGAATACTAAGAAACTTTGTCAATCATGTGTGTTTGGTAAACATATTAAGCTTCCATTTTCCAATTCATCATCTGTTACTTACACACCCTTTGATATTATTCATAGTGATCTTTGGACCTCTCCCGTTGTTAGTACAGGGGGTCACCGTTATTACATACTGTTTTTAGATGATTTTACAAACTATTTATGGACTTATCCCTTACAAAATAAATCGAGTGTCTATTCGATTTTTCTTCAATTTCATAGTCTCATTAAGACTCAGTTTGAAAAATCTATTAAAACCATTCAATGTGATAATGGAACCGAGTACAACAATCACCAATTTCATAATTTTTGTAAACAATTTGGAATGCAATTTCGTTTTTCGTGCCCTCACACCTCCTCTCAGAATGGGAAAGCTGAACGTAAAATACGTTCCATTAATAATATCATTCGTACGTTGCTTACTCATGCTTCTCTTCCACCTTCATTTTGGCATCATGCCCTAGAGATGGCCACCTACATTCTTAACATTCTGCCTTCCAAGTTAAAAGCTTTCAACACTCCGACTCATCTTCTTTATCACAAATCCCCCTCCTACACACATCTTCGTACCTTCGGGTGTTTGTGTTATCCCTTCTTCCCGCCACCACCATCAATAAACTTCAACAAAGGTCCACTCCATGCGTCTTTCTTGGTTACCCCTCCAATCATCGGGGGTACAAGTGTTATGACCTTTCGACCAAGAAAATCCATATTTCTCGTCATGTGTTGTTCGATGAGTCCACCTTCCCGTTTCAAAATACTCAGTCTCCTCGGTCTTATGATTTCCTTCACAGGACAACTGATTCGGATCTTCATCCTGACATTCTCCATTATCCGACCACCCAACCTGCCCCACCCCCTGATAAATCGGCCCAACCCACTGCCCAAGTCAACCAGCCACTACACCCCCGTCCACCACAACCGCCCAATCCCACCACCATCCAGACTCCTGTTATACCACCTACATCCCCCATCCACTCTCCTGTTCCCTCTCCGCCACCTTCACCCACACCACCGGCTAGTGTTCATCCCATGCAGACACGAAGCAAAACTGGTCATTCCAAACCAAAACAACCCTTTAGTTTACATACCTCTACCACTGTCACTCCCTTGCCTAAAAACCTAACCGAAGCTCTTAATAGTCCCGTTTGGAACCATGCTATGACTGATGAGTTTAAAGCTCTTATTGATAATAAGACGTGGGAGTTAGTTCCTCGTTCTCCAGGTATGAATATTATTCGTTGCATGTGGATTTACAAGCAAAAACTGAAATCTGACGGGACTCTGAACGGTACAAAGCTCGTTTAGTGGGAGATGGTAGAACACAGCAGGTGGGCATTGACTGTTCAGACACTTTTAGTCCGGTTGTCAAACCGGCTACTATCCGGACAGTTCTTTCTTTAACACTTAATCGCGGCTGGGATATTACTCAACTTGATGTTAAGAACGCGTTTTTCCATGGGCACTTGTCAAAAACTGTTTTTATGCATCAACCCCCAGGTTTTCGGGATGCTCGCTTTCCGGATCATGTTTGTCGGCTGCGTAAATCGTTGTACGGCCTAAAACAGGCACCACGGGCTTGGTACCAGCGCTTTACTGACTATGTCACACGGTTGGGTTTTCGTCACAGTTCCAGTGATCATTCATTGTTTATTTACACGCGTGGTACCGATACTGCTTACATTCTGTTATATGTTGATGACATTATTATGGTTACTTCGTCAGGTCAGCTAAAGCAACATTTTATGTCTCATTTATCCGCTGAGTTTGCCATGAAGGATCTGGGTCCTCTCAGTTATTTTTTGGGTATCTCTGTCACCCGCTCTTCTAATGGGTTATTCTTGTCTCAAAGCCGTTATGCCTCTGATATTCTCCAACGGGCTATGATGCAAGATTGTAACCCTGTTTCTACTCCAGTTTACACTGCGGGCAAACTTGGTGCTCACGCAGGTGTTCCCTTTGATGATCCTACATTGTATCGTTTTTTTTTTTTTTTTTTTTTTTTTTTTTTTTTTTTTTTTTTTTTTTTTTTTTTTTTTTTTTTTTTTTTTTTTTTTTTTTTTTTTTTTTTTTTTTTTTTTTTTTTTTTTTTTTTTTTTTTTTTTTTTTTTTTTTTTTTTTTTTTTTTTTTTTTTTTTTTTTTTTTTTTTTTTTTTTTTTTTTTTTTTTTTTTTTTTTTTTTTTTTTTTTTTTTTTTTTTTTTTTTTTTTTTTTTTTTTTTTTTTTTTTTTTTTTTTTTTTTTTTTTTTTTTTTTTTTTTTTTTTTTTTTTTTTTTTTTTTTTTTTTTTTTTTTTTTTTTTTTTTTTTTTTTTTTTTTTTTTTTTTTTTTTTTTTTTTTTTTTTTTTTTTTTTTTTTTTTTTTTTTTTTTTTTTTTTTTTTTTTTTTTTTTTTTTTTTTTTTTTTTTTTTTTTTTTTTTTTTTTTTTTTTTTTTTTTTTTTTTTTTTTTTTTTTTTTTTTTTTTTTTTTTTTTTTTTTTTTTTTTTTTTTTTTTTTTTTTTTTTTTTTTTTTTTTTTTTTTTTTTTTTTTTTTTTTTTTTTTTTTTTTTTTTTTTTTTTTTTTTTTTTTTTTTTTTTTTTTTTTTTTTTTTTTTTTTTTTTTTTTTTTTTTTTTTTTTTTTTTTTTTTTTTTTTTTTTTTTTTTTTTTTTTTTTTTTTTTTTTTTTTTTTTTTTTTTTTTTTTTTTTTTTTTTTTTTTTTTTTTTTTTTTTTTTTTTTTTTTTTTTTTTTTTTTTTTTTTTTTTTTTTTTTTTTTTTTTTTTTTTTTTTTTTTTTTTTTTTTTTTTTTTTTTTTTTTTTTTTTTTTTTTTTTTTTTTTTTTTTTTTTTTTTTTTTTTTTTTTTTTTTTTTTTTTTTTTTTTTTTTTTTTTTTTTTTTTTTTTTTTTTTTTTTTTTTTTTTTTTTTTTTTTTTTTTTTTTTTTTTTTTTTTTTTTTTTTTTTTTTTTTTTTTTTTTTTTTTTTTTTTTTTTTTTTTTTTTTTTTTTTTTTTTTTTTTTTTTTTTTTTTTTTTTTTTTTTTTTTTTTTTTTTTTTTTTTTTTTTTTTTTTTTTTTTTTTTTTTTTTTTTTTTTTTTTTTTTTTTTTTTTTTTTTTTTTTTTTTTTTTTTTTTTTTTTTTTTTTTTTTTTTTTTTTTTTTTTTTTTTTTTTTTTTTTTTTTTTTTTTTTTTTTTTTTTTTTTTTTTTTTTTTTTTTTTTTTTTTTTTTTTTTTTTTTTTTTTTTTTTTTTTTTTTTTTTTTTTTTTTTTTTTTTTTTTTTTTTTTTTTTTTTTTTTTTTTTTTTTTTTTTTTTTTTTTTTTTTTTTTTTTTTTTTTTTTTTTTTTTTTTTTTTTTTTTTTTTTTTTTTTTTTTTTTTTTTTTTTTTTTTTTTTTTTTTTTTTTTTTTTTTTTTTTTTTTTTTTTTTTTTTTTTTTTTTTTTTTTTTTTTTTTTTTTTTTTTTTTTTTTTTTTTTTTTTTTTTTTTTTTTTTTTTTTTTTTTTTTTTTTTTTTTTTTTTTTTTTTTTTTTTTTTTTTTTTTTTTTTTTTTTTTTTTTTTTTTTTTTTTTTTTTTTTTTTTTTTTTTTTTTTTTTTTTTTTTTTTTTTTTTTTTTTTTTTTTTTTTTTTTTTTTTTTTTTTTTTTTTTTTTTTTTTTTTTTTTTTTTTTTTTTTTTTTTTTTTTTTTTTTTTTTTTTTTTTTTTTTTTTTTTTTTTTTTTTTTTTTTTTTTTTTTTTTTTTTTTTTTTTTTTTTTTTTTTTTTTTTTTTTTTTTTTTTTTTTTTTTTTTTTTTTTTTTTTTTTTTTTTTTTTTTTTTTTATTCTTATTTTGTCATTTTCTGCAGGTTTTTTTTTTTTTTTTTTTTTTTTTTTTTTTTTTAATTTTTTTTTTCTTTTACGATCGAATTTGATTAAGCCTTCTCGTTAGCTTTCTTCTTTCTTCTTTTCGGCCGCAAATCACCAAAGCTACCAGCCACGTATACCCTTTTGCAATTAATGTGAGCTGCTTAATTAATATTGACGTGCTTCCTTAGCCTTCGAATTTGACGTGCTTCTTTCTTTTTTTCGTGGCAGCAAGAACCACACCAACCGTCTCTTTTAAATCAAATTTTAGTTTAATTTAGTTGTTGGTTAATTTCAAACCCTAATTACTTTTTCCTCACTCCACATACTTCTATAATTATGGTCAGCTCCAACAAAGACAAACAGAAAGCCACCAACACACCCTTTCACCATGGACGCGGTAATAATGGGAACTCCAATTTCGGTAACTTTGGCTACTCCCCTCAATGGCAGCAATGGCAGGTTCCGTATCATCCTCAATGGCCGATCCCACCGTCACGCAATCTGGGGATATTAGGACTAGCTCCATCAGCATCGTATGTGTCTGCACAGGATTACTCTTACATGCCCACCAACACCGATTATGCCTTTCCGACGATGTCTTTGAATCGTGATCAGACTTGGTATATGGACAGCGCAACAACGAACCACATGTCCAACAACTCAGGTATGCTTCCTTCTTATGTCAATAATAATTTTAAACAAATCGTCGTTGGCAATGGTTCCCACATACCCACTACCGGAATTGGCTAAACCACCCTAAAACCACCGTTTCCACCTTTAAAACTACCTAACATCCTTGTTTCACCCTCTTTAATCAAAAACTTAATCTCTGTTAGAAAACTCACTAGAGACAACAATGTTTCCATTGAATTCGATCCATATGGTTTTCTTGTGAAGGATTTCAAGACCAAACGTCCTATTTTTAGAAGCAACAGTTCCGGGGATCTCTATCCTCTAACTCTTCCAACCAACTGCTCTCCATCAGCTTTTACAGCTTTTACTCAAGACATTTGGCATCGTCGTTTAGGACACCCAGATTCTACTTTACTTCGTTTTTTGCATAATAATTCGTCTATTTCATTATCTAGTTCGAATACTAAGAAACTTTGTCAATCATGTGTGTTTGGTAAACATATTAAGCTTCCATTTTCCAATTCATCATCTGTTACTTACACACCCTTTGATATTATTCATAGTGATCTTTGGACCTCTCCCGTTGTTAGTACAGGGGGTCACCGTTATTACATACTGTTTTTAGATGATTTTACAAACTTTTTATGGACTTATCCCTTACAAAATAAATCGAGTGTCTATTCGATTTTTCTTCAATTTCATAGTCTCATTAAGACTCAGTTTGAAAAATCTATTAAAACCATTCAATGTGATAATGGAACCGAGTACAACAATCACCAATTTCATAATTTTTGTAAACAATTTGGAATGCAATTTCGTTTTTCGTGCCCTCACACCTCCTCTCAGAATGGGAAAGCTGAACGTAAAATACGTTCCATTAATAATATCATTCGTACGTTGCTTACCCATGCTTCTCTTCCACCTTCATTTTGGCATCATGCCCTAGACATGGCCACCTACATTCTTAACATTCTGCCTTCCAAGTTAAAAGCTTTCAACAGTCCGACTCATCTTCTTTATCACAAATCCCCCTCCTACACACATCTTCGTACCTTCGGGTGTTTGTGTTATCCCCTTCTTCCCGCCACCACCATCAATAAACTTCAACAAAGGTCCACTCCATGCGTCTTTCTTGGTTACCCCTCCAATCATCGGGGGTACAAGTGTTATGACCTTTCGACCAAGAAAATCCATATTTCTCGTCATGTGTTGTTCGATGAGTCCACCTTCCCGTTTCAAAATACTCAGTCTCCTCGGTCTTATGATTTCCTTCACAGGACAACTGATTCGGATCTTCATCCTGACATTCTCCATTATCCGACCACCCAACCTGCCCCACCCCCTGATAAATCGGCCCAACCCACTGCCCAAGTCAACCAGCCACTACACCCCCGTCCACCACAACCGCCCAATCCCACCACCATCCAGACTCCTGTTATACCACCTACATCCCCCATCCACTCTCCTGTTCCCTCTCCGCCACCTTCACCCACACCACCGGCTAGTGTTCATCCCATGCAGACACGAAGCAAAACTGGTCATTCCAAACCAAAACAACCCTTTAGTTTACATACCTCTACCACTGTC
This sequence comes from Erigeron breviscapus, assembly GCA_034093135.1. Lineage (NCBI taxonomy): Eukaryota > Viridiplantae > Streptophyta > Magnoliopsida > Asterales > Asteraceae > Erigeron > Erigeron breviscapus. Next base: position 38,107,010 of record CM067171.1, on the reverse strand, counting down.
ACTCCCTTGCCTAAAAACCTAACCGAAGCTCTTAATAGTCCCGTTTGGAACCATGCTATGACTGATGAGTTTAAAGCTCTTATTGATAATAAGACGTGGGAGTTAGTTCCTCGTTCTCCAGGTATGAATATTATTCGTTGCATGTGGATTTACAAGCAAAAACTGAAATCTGACGGGACTCTGAACGGTACAAAGCTCGTTTAGTGGGAGATGGTAGAACACAGCAGGTGGGCATTGACTGTTCAGACACTTTTAGTCCGGTTGTCAAACCGGCTACTATCCGGACAGTTCTTTCTTTAACACTTAATCGCGGCTGGGATATTACTCAACTTGATGTTAAGAACGCGTTTTTCCATGGGCACTTGTCAGAAACTGTTTTTATGCATCAACCCCCAGGTTTTCGGGATGCTCGCTTTCCGGATCATGTTTGTCGGCTGCGTAAATCGTTGTACGGCCTAAAACAGGCACCACGGGCTTGGTACCAGCGCTTTACTGACTATGTCACACGGTTGGGTTTTCGTCACAGTTCCAGTGATCATTCATTGTTTATTTACACGCGTGGTACCGATACTGCTTACATTCTGTTATATGTTGATGACATTATTATGGTTACTTCGTCAGGTCAGCTAAAGCAACATTTTATGTCTCATTTATCCGCTGAGTTTGCCATGAAGGATCTGGGTCCTCTCAGTTATTTTTTGGGTATCTCTGTCACCCGCTCTTCTAATGGGTTATTCTTGTCTCAAAGCCGTTATGCCTCTGATATTCTCCAACGGGCTATGATGCAAGATTGTAACCCTGTTTCTACTCCAGTTGACACTGCGGGCAAACTTGGTGCTCACGCAGGTGTTCCCTTTGATGATCCTACATTGTATCGTAGTTTGGCCGGTGCTCTTCAGTATCTGACATTTACTCGCCCAGATATCTCGTATGCCGTTCAGCAGGTGTGCATGCACATGCATGCTCCTCATACTGATCACTTTCTTGCATTAAAACGCATCTTGTGTTATGTCAAAGGGACTCTTGATATGGGTATATGGATGCGGTCATCTTCTTTGTCTACACTTGTTGCTTACACTGATGCTGACTGGGCTGGTTGCCCTGACACTAGGCGTTCTACATCCGGGTATTGTGTTTTTCTGGGGGACAATCTTCTTTCTTGGTCCTCTAAACGCCAATCAGTTGTTTCTCGATCTAGTGCTGAGGCAGAATATAGGGGCATTGCAAATGTTGTTTCTGAGTTATGTTGGATCCGCAATTTATTGCTCGAGCTTGGCTATCCTCTTTGTCGAGCCTCCTTGGTGTATACTGATAATGTTAATGCCATTTATCTTTCTGAGAATCCGGTCCAGCATCAACGCACTAAGCATATCGAGATTGATATTCACTTTGTTCGAGAGAAAGTTCAACGTGGTCAAGTTCGTGTTCTCCATGTTCCGTCCCGGCATAACTTCTCAGACATTTTTACCAAAGGGCTACCGCGTGTTTTATTCGTTGATTTTCGGTCCAGTCTTAGTCTTCGGAATCCTCCGCCTTAGACTGCGGGGGTATATTAGACCGTTATATATATTATATATGTATTAGTTTAGAATATGTCATAAGTTCGAGATAGTCGAATGAAATAAATTCAAGGTAGTCAAATGTAATTTGTAATTCTATAAATTGATATCAATGAGAGAAAATCCTAAGGAGATTCATTATCATCTTACACTATTACATTAACCAAAAAACATAACATTAAATATTATATTCCATATGTTTCATTTTAAATGTACTTGTGAGTATTTTTATTTGATCTTGATTGTAGATGTTTTGTAATACTTGATGAAAATTATGTTAATAAAAAAATTTAATTTTCAATCCATTTATTTATTTTGTATCAAGTATTATATAACACATATAAAAATATTTTTTTGTCAAAGCTGAAAGTAAAACACTCAAAATGAAAACTAAAAGTTTAAAATGGGACGAAGAGTATTAATTATAAAAGCACCAACCTATTTAAAAATTCCATATAAACTTTGGTGGTGATCTTGTTATTAAGTTATTTAAATTCCATATCAGTGATTGATCTAATTTATAAAAAAATGATGACAAATAATTCATCTATTGTTGTTGAACTTTGATAAAATGACAACATAAGTTTTGAAACTGATGACAAACAATTAATTTTTTTATTTACCAAACATTATTACGGTTGTATTTATTTTAGGGAAAAAAACAAAAAGTGACCCCACATATATTGTTTGACCCCACACATAGATTATTAAGATGTTTTGAAATTAATTTAAAGAAGTCATTGCCTTTTGGGATTGGGGTAGAGGATAATGAGGTTTGCTCTATGGCCGGGTTGTTTAAATGCAAGAACGGGTCGTTTCCTTTTGACCATCTCGGGATCAGAATTGGAGGGAATATGAATCGAGTCGCTAGTTGGGATTTTATGGTTGAGATTTTCGAAACTAGACTGCCAGATGGAAGTCTAGTTGCCTCTCTATGGCAGGAAGGGTTACTTTGATAGAAAGCCTCCCTACTTACTATTTTTCTTTGTTTAAAGTGCCGGATAAAGTGATAGACGGATTAGAGGCGGTTTTCATGGGCGGGGTAGACTGAAAATAAAAAGATATGTTGGGTTTCATGGGAGAGAGTTTGCTCTCCGGTGGAGATGGGGGGTCTTGGTTTATGTAGACTCTCAAAATGGTTATGGAGGTACCGGAACGACAGTGGTAAGTTATGGAAAGGAGTTGTGGATTCGCTTCACGACACTAAAAGGTGCTGGGAGTCTTTGCCATGTAACAGCGCTATCACTGGGGTATGGAAATCAATTGTTAGCCGGATTTGTAAGGTTAAGGTGGCCGGGGTGGGTTTCAATCAGCTGTTCAAAGGGATTCTTGGCAATGGGAATAGCATAAAGTTTTGGATTGACAACTGGGTCTTGGACGTCGCGCTCAAAGAGAAATTTCCACAAGAAGTGTAAGGTTAAAGACATGTTCTGCCCTACTTCCAAACGCTTTGACAGGGGTAATTGGAAACGAGAATTGGCTTCAAAGGAGGAATGGGGGGATATGGTCAGAATCATGGGGGCCTGGTGATCAAGAATGTACCTGATAGATGGCTATGGACAGGTGGGAAAGGCAAGGAATTTTCTGTTAAAAGTGTCAAAGAGTTCCTTCCAAGTAAAGAAGATTATAGTGATCGGTTCGTGTTTAAGTGGACTAAATGGGTTACCAGGAAGTGCAACATCTTTATGTGGCGTGTCTCGATGGACCGGGTTCCTACGATGGAGGAGCTAAGAACAAGGATCTGTGCTTTCAGCAACATGGATTGTGTTCTATGCGAGGGCAGGGAGGAAACGATTGAGCATCTTCTTTGCTCGTGCGACTTAGCCTTGTCCATTTGGCAAAGGGTCAGTACATGGTGTAAGGTTAGCCCACTGTTCTTCTTCTCCCCCAAGGATTTATTCGAGATTGAGAGACATGTTGGTCTAGGGCGAAAAGTAAGAAAGATTTTTAAAGGTATCGTTTTCGTTTCATGTTGGGTCCTGTGGAAAACGAGAAATGAAAAAAGGTTTGAAAACAAAATGGTTTGCATTGAGAAGGTGTTCCAAGATATCATGACAACGAGTTATTTGTGATTTAAGAATAGGGCCAAGTCTGTTTCTTTAACTTGGCAAGAATGGAGTAGTTTTAGTTTTGATCTCTCAATGTAAATATATAGGTTTTTTTACGATATCGGGCCGATTCATCCGATTTTGGGGTGAGTCGGTGACTTAATGTGAATAAAAGTTAACTTTCAAAAAAAAAAACTTGCTTGCATGCTGATATTGTTTATTTTATATATATTTATTTTATGTGATATCGTCTCTTTTATGTTTGAATTGTGGTCATTTTATAGATTTTTATACTTAATATGTAATTTATTTGATTGCAGGTCTATGTGCTAAATGAAGAGTTTTTATGAAGATAATAAATATTTGAGCCGAAAAGACGTAGAAGGTAGAACAAAAGAAGACTTGAACCAAAATATCACATACGGGCTTGGTTAGGAAATAAACTAGTCTATACACTTGATGGGCTAATCTTCACATGGACATCAAGCCCAAAATAAATGGAGCCGAGAGATAGAGAGGTCTGCGAGAAAGAGCCCATACTTGGGCAATAAGTCAAGAACTCAAGATGCTTACAACAACAAAAAAATAAAAATAAAATACAATATATATCTATAGTATATTATAAAGCAAATCTACTTTTGATTTTCAACATTGAACTTAAAATTTCAATATTGATTTTAAGTTTAAACAATGTACACATTCTAATGCATGATGTACCATACATCATAACCACATTACATTAATAACTTCCACTACTCACGCGCCACGCACCACCGCCGCTCGCCACCACCACCGCCGCCATTACATCACCACCACGGCCGCCATCTCCATCACCGCCGCAACGCGCGGGTACCTTTCTCTCGTATATAATTAATTGGGGAGATTTGGACATGAAGTTGGAGGTTGGTGAGTGTGGGGCGTGAGGTGCTTAAACGATAACTGAATTACGTATTGCACAAATCGTGTGTAAGCATTTGCAACCCATCAGCAGTGATCTTATTCTCATCACACGGCACATCGTAGTGTTTTGGATGACATGTTCCCTAAAAAGTGCCATGGAAAGTCGGATTAGGCAATTGTATACCATTTTTCCGTATTAGAAAGCATGAGTGCCATTTACTTCAATCAAAGAAGCAGAAAATATGAAGCCAAGCGTAAAAGTGTTCACCTGGATACCAACATATATGGTTACACAAGTATTAAGTCGTAATTGGACGACTACAAATATGACACGAGGCCGATACTCTGGCTTTAAAGAATTACACCCCTGATACATCAAAAAGCTCACATGTTAAGACTACCAATTTCAAACTTTTAAAGCAAAATAGAAAAAAAAGAAGAAAAAACGAACAGAAAACTACCTTGTCGACAGGCCGAATCTAATACCCTTAACACAAGCATTAGGACGAGCCGCGAAAAAAAGTCACTTGGTTAAGAGCAACGATTCAAATAATTTGACCCAAAGACTTAAAAACCAAAACACAGCCATAACACTAAAGTCTTTACCGCCTATCAGAATACCCTTAATAGAGTTATTTACAGCATACATACCTCAACCCTTTAAATAAATACACTATCTTTATTTACACCAATTATATTTACATTAATAACCACATCATCACCGCCACCGCCGCCGCCACCCGTCACCTCCACTACCGCTACCCGTCATCACCGTTGTTGCGTTGCGTAGGTACAGTTTCACTCATAAATTAGGTTAAAATCGTCAAATGTAACATACTTTTAGAAAATAATATTTTGTTTTTGAATTAGAAAAATACATTTTTCTATCCATCTCAAGATAAGTGTTATATTTTTTTTATAAAAAATTAGGATAAAAATATTTTTAAATATTAATACTAACATTTTAAGCGGAATATATTTATATTTAACATACACCATTATTATACAAAAATATAACGTACATATTTTTTATACAAAATATTTTTTAAATAATCATATTTTAATATGTCTTAATTATCTCTAAATATATATAAAAGAGAAACCTTAATTCATAATTGGAGAAGTATGACCCTTAGATGAAGTTCAACTTTTAATTAGAGCCATTAGATCAAATGATGATGTCATATACCTTATTTAACTTTTTTAGATTTAATTTTATTTTAATAAATTTAAATTATTATTATTATTATTTCCTTATTTAAGTTTGTAGACATTAATAATTAATGTTTTTAATGATATAACTATGGAAACTAATATTTTTATATTTTACATCATTTTTTTATTTAAAATTAATTTTTAATGTTTTTACAATAAAATTTTCTTTTTAATGTAATACGTTTTTATTAAATTATTTTTTTGTATAGGATTTTTATCATATAACGAATAAAATTTGGTTATAAGGATTTTTGTATAGAATTTTTATCATATAACATTTTTATTAAATCAATGTTTTGAAAACCGGACCGGATGTCAAACCGGCCTTCTTAAAAAGAACTAAAAAACAAATATGGAGTCTATAGTAAGCTATCACAATTATATATCAGAAAAGTAATTGTATGAAAGTTGCAATGATATTATGCATAATTTTAAGTTAGATTAACACAACATGCGATATATAGATTGATAACTAAATTACTTAGTAACTTTAGTGTATAACTAAATTATTTGAGCAAAACGTTAAAAGCACAAGTACAATGACAATGCAGACATATCCGGATGAATGAAAGACATCCAAAGAAACGAAAACCTTACTTAGCGAAACCTCTAATAGATGATGTATCTATTTTTAAATTGTCTGATCACTGTTAACCGGAATCCTAATGACCACTAATGTAACTTCATGTTTTTTTTAGTGGTTTAATTCTTAACTGGTTAAATATTTGTCAACTTATGATATTATAAAAATTTAACATGTCATTAATTATATATGTTTCCCGCGTATTACGCGGGTAATAATCTAGTAATTAATATAAAATAATATAAAATGTGAAAAATAATCCATAGAAAATAATAAGGTGATGCCCAGCAAATGAACACCTAGATATGATATAACATCAATAATTTAACAACTTATTATAATATTTAAAGTATTTTTCATGTTTCCAGGTAGTATCTTTGTATAATTTATATACCCCATTTTAGCTGAATTGAGAAAACATGGAGCTAAGAATTATCATCAGCAAGTTTGTACCATGTCTTCTAGGAATTCTTATGGCTTTGTTATCTTCATCTTTTACATATTCACAATTAGTTGAAAATTTTCTGCAGTGCCTGTCTCAAAACTCAAATGTAACAGATTATGTCTTCATTCAAGAAAACACAAAATATACATCTGTTCTTGAGTCAACCATCATAAATCTTAGATATTCCATAACTACCACCACCCCAAAACCATTTGCTGTAATCACACCCTTGTCATACGCCCATGTACAATCTGTAATACTTTGTTCCAAAAGTTTCGGGTTTAGAATCCAAATTCGAAGTGGTGGGCATGACTATGCAGGTGTTTCATACACTGCATATGACCATGTCCCTTTTGTTGTTCTAGACCTGCAAGAACTACGGTCCATATCTATCGACTCGACTCACAAGACTGCTTGGATTGAATCTGGTGCGACAGTTGGAGAACTGTATTATTGGGCGTCGCGGGCTAGTCAAAACTATGGATTTCCAGCTGGGATTTGCCCAACTGTTGGGGTTGGTGGGCACTTTAGTGGAGGGGGGCTGGGTACGATGGTGAGAAAGTATGGACTAGCGGCTGATAATGTGATTGATGCCAAGATTGTTGATGTCAACGGGCGAATTCTTGATAGAAAGTCGATGGGGGAAGATCTGTTTTGGGCTATTAGAGGAGGTGGAGGTGGAAGTTTTGGTGTCGTGTTAGCTTGGAAGGTGAATCTTGTTTACGTTCCTGAGAAAGTTTCCGTTTTTAGTCTTTCCAAGACTATAGAAGAAGGAGGTTCAAGTCTTTTTAATAAGTGGCAGTACATTGGACACAATTTGAGCGAAGATTTGTTCATTAGAGTTATAATACAGCCGGCTTTAAATGAGGCAGGGAGCAGAACTATGCAATTCACATTCAACTCGATGTTTCTTGGAAGTGTTGATCAACACGTTGAAACCGTAACAGATGGCTTCCCTGAACTGGGATTGCAAAAACAGGACTGCACTGATATGAGCTGGATTGAGTCGATACTTTATTTTGACAATCATCCAAAAGAAGAAAGCATTGATATCCTTAGAGATAGGATTTCCGAGTCCAAAAGCATCTTCAATGGTAAATCAGACTACGTGACGGAACCAATACCTGAAGAAGCATTGGATGAGGTATGGAAATGGTGTTTGGAAATAGACAATCCGATTCTTATAATGGAACCACACGGTGGAAAAATGGATGAAATCGAAGAAACAGAAACTCCATACCCTTACAGAAAAGGGTATTTGTATAACATACAATATTTTGACAGATGGGATAACATTGAATCATCAGAAAAGCATATAAGCTGGATGAGAAGGATTTACGAGAATATGACACCATATGTGTCAAAGAACCCGAGGGCTGCTTATGTCAACTACAGGGATTTGGACTTAGGTGAAAATGAAAACGCGGATAACACAAGTTACACGGAAGCCATGAAATGGGGAAGCAAGTACTTTAGAGAAAATTTCAAGAGGTTGGCAATGGTGAAAGGCGCGGTTGATCCAGACAACTTCTTCTATTTCGAGCAGAGCATCCCGCCTCTTCTTCTAGCTATAAGTAAAGGGACCGGCAACACTGGTTCTTATCAAAGCTTGTAAGGTTATGTGTTGCGATATCATGGATCTTATACGTATTGTACAGTTGATTGTTTTTATATTTTTTATTGAATAATGAAAGATAAATTCTTAAGATGTGTTTATATCACACTAGATTATCTTTTCTGCAAACTTGTTTCATAAATTTCATTAATGGATCAACTGGCTGAAAAGAAATTCTTTTAAGATAAATGCATCCATCAAGGCATGTGGTTAATACTTTACAGAAATATATCAAGCTTTCAACAAGTCTATATACAACCGCCACAAAGTCTGAAATAAACCAGTTCAAACATCTGGTTTGGCCCATTTTCCAAACCCCGTTTATATGACACATTTCTTTACAACACCATTATTATAGCATATGCACAAATCCAGGTATATAAGGCTAATGCTATAGATATATATATATATAAATTCACATACCCTATTATTTTAAAAGTTTGTGCTCGTGTTGGGAGGTTGCGGGCTGGCCAATCAGTCCATTGTAGTGTTGTTAAGTTTTGGTTTGATGATGACGTACACGTGTTGAATACCATGGTTCATATGTATTGTAGTTGTGGGTGTGTGGGGAGTGCCTGCTACGTGTTTGATGAAATGCCTAAGTGGGACTCTATCGGGGAGTGTGATGATTGGTGGGTATGCACGGATTGGGATGTCGACGATGCTGCTGAGTTGTTTAGGGAAATGCAGATTGCTAGGTTGAGGCCAGATGACTTGTATAGAACCATGGATCGAGATGTACGTCCAAAAAGGAAAAGGTCTCGAAAAGTATGGAGCTTTGTAATGCTTTGATTGATATGTTTGCGAAAATGTGGTGATACGCCTTGAGGTTGTTTAGAAGTTTGAATGGGGTAATGATCATTGCTTGGACTTGTGTGATTATTCGTATGCCTATGCACGGTCATGGTTTAGAAGCTCATTTGTTGTTTGAGGGGATGGTTAATTCCGGGGTGGTACCAGATGATGTTACTTTTATTGAGTTGCTCTCGACTACTAGTCATTCGGGAAGGTCGAAGATATTTTGATGCCATGGCCCATGACTCGATAGTTTCATATCATACTTAAGAATCGAGCACTATGGTTGCATGGTTGATCTGTTTAGCCGGGCAGGACTTGTGAAAGAAGCATTAGAGTTTGTTAACGATATGCCGACTTCATGGTGAACTAAATCTTGGTGAAAGCATTAGAAAACAGTTGAGTGAAAAAGAAGCGTTGCACGAGTCTAATTATGTCCTGCTTTCTAACATTTACGAGAGAATCTCTAAATGGGAAATGAAGAACACGTACGGTTAGGGAGAAGATGGGAGAGAAAGATACCAGGGAGTACAATGATTTGATGAACTTCAGCAAGGTAGTAAGTACTAACCATATGCTTTATGTATTTGTTCAAAACAACAGAACTGATTTAACAAATAATCTAGAAAAGAAACATCGTATTAGTTATCATTTCCGTCCCTTTAGAGAGGTGTTTATTACATAAGCATAACTACAACGAAAAGCTCGATATTTACAAGAAGTATGAGCTAGTTAGTTGGGTTTTCTGATTAGAGGTGGAATGCTGTGTTCAAAATGGAAGAAATTGTCTGGATCAACCACACCCTTCCAGCCTTATGAAGTTGTTTCTAAAGTACCTGCTTCCCCATTTCATGGCTTCCAAATAACTTTACATTAGCATGTTTACCTAAATCCAAATCCCTGTAATTCACATAAGCTCCCCTTGGATTCTTCGATATCCTTCTCATCCAACTTATTGAATCATCAATGTCGATAAAAGATAAAGCAGGAAAGCAAAGATCGTATATGTTTAGATGATGGATAAGAATATATCAAAAGAAAAGAAAACTCCGTAGTTATCTTTGTACAGGATTAAGCTGAAGAGTTCATCTCTATTGAATAACTTTTTTCTAATGTACCATGTAGTAGGTTTGGACATAACAATATTGTTAACCAAAGGACACATCAACTATTACCAACCGAATATATGTAGGGAAAATTTCTTGCATACACAAAATTAAGGGTACTTTTATAAAAATCCCCAATTTAGACAATTTTACCGTGGTAAAAAACACACGGATCCTGTGCAACCAATAACAAAAAGACACCTAGCTCTTCCATTTCGCATGTGATCTACCGACCAAATACCAGGAAAAAAACTTATCCCTCTCTTCTTCTTTTCCCCAAAATGCCAGGTTTTTGTTCTTTCCTATTGATCATCAAAATAACATTTTTCCTTTTCTTATTTTTCCAATTTGCATCACGACAGAAACAAGTGAGTGTTTAATCATATGACTTGTGGGTGAGTTGACGAAACAAGCTGTAATCTTATAATTGGGTCACAAACTGCAAGATTAGTTGACTGAGACTTGGCGTCTTGGCTACATTACATAAAAGCAATTATGTGCGAAACAACCGAATTGATTACGAAATATAAACAATCTTTTAGAGCTAGAAACTTTTCAATGCTTGGTTGAGTAAACTATATCAGGAACACTTGTCATAATAATAGCAGCAGTTCCATCATTAACTTTACATGCTATTGTATTGGTGACTTGAGATGTGAATTTACAATCGCACTAGCTTATTCATAAGTAAAAGATATATCTCCCTCATTTGTTTGAGATATGAATTCACTACTCCAATCATATATTATTAACATTTACAAAAAAAGGAAGAAAATTAACTTAAAATAGACAATCCTTCAGATTTGTTAGTACCACTCGGAGTTGTTAGGTACAGGGAAGAAGAAGAAAAAAGGGTAAGGAAACTTATCTTCTTGTTGAGTTGTAGATTTATCAGCCCCCTTCAATGAGTAAAGAAATTATGAAAATTGAATCTGTTGTAGAAAAAAAATGGTGGAAATAGGAATAAAAAAAACGCAGGGGGAGATGACTATTGAACACAAAATAAAGGTAATTTGGATTGGATTGTGGGTGTGTGGATCCGGTTAACTTCTGTACCACATATTGATGGTTTTCATTTTACAACCTTTAACTTTTCAATATATAGTTAAGATTATATTATAAGTTGTAGCTATAAATATGTTTCCTTGTTAATATTTTTCATTCCGGCTCCCGTCAACCGGAAATCCTGACTCCGCCCCTGGTGGGACAGTTTATATATTTAAAGCATCAGGTTGTGTTGCTTTTGTGGAAGGCATTATGTACTTTGGATAACTCAAGGTCTCATTGGATTCATGACAAAAAAATTAAATTATGTTTCTGATAGATATTACTTTTCAATATTGTTTTTCATTAACATTTTCATAATTTATTCAAAGCATATAGTTGCAAACCAACGCTATCCTGAATCTTTGAATAAGTTTACCTTTAATTATGTTTCTGAATTAGTCCTTTTAGTAAATCTAGGCATTTTCATTTTGCAAGCCGTGAAAAGTTCCTATTTTGTCCTATTTGGACTCCTTTTATTTCAGACGAAATGTATGCCCGCGCAATGTGACGGCGGGTGGTGGCGGTTGTGTTGGCAATGGTGGTGGTGACGGGTGGTGGGGGCGACAATGATGGTGAATGTAAAAGTAATTTTAATGTTAAAGGAGTTAGTGTAGTTATTTTAAGAGTTGATGATTTATGTTATAATTATATCATTAAGGGTATTATTGGTATATTAGGGAGATGTTAAATTAATAAATAAAGAAGAGAGGTATTTTAGGTAGTTCAATTCCTTATTTTAGATTTTTTGGGGGTGGATTCCCCTTTTATAAGGTGTTTTTAGTTTGAGTCAGGTTTTTTTATTTTAGTTATTTTTAAACTTTTTCTTGTGATTTTTTTTATATCTTTTTACAAAAGATATATGTATTTGATGTCATAAATTTTGTAATTTTCTTAAATTTGGTTTTTTCTTTTAATTATTTTAAACTTTTTTTGTGATTTTTATTTATATTTTTTTACAAAAAATATATGTATTTGATGTTATGAATTTTTTATGTTTTTTTAAAAATATATGCATTTCTCTCGCATTGCTTTTCTTTTTGTTTCTTCTTTTATCTCTTGTATATTTTTTTATGGTCTTCAACTAATATATAAAAAACTTTTATTATAATTATTTTCTCTCATTTGAACCAATGACTTTCCCACCAAAAGCAACAGAACAACAATGTTTAACACTCCTACAAACATGTACCACGAGAAAAGAAAAGTTAAAAGTTAAGAGGTCGTATTCCCATCTCTCTTTTTTTTTTCCCTTTCTTTTATATCATCCAAAATATAATAATTTATGCATAATATATAATTATGTGTTGCACAGATTGTATTTGAGAAAAGCCTACGGAATATAAATACACAAAATAGAATGATAATGAAAGTTTTTCCCAATTCTTAAAAGAGTCGCTGTGCGGGTGTCTTAAAAACCACAAAGTGGCAAGTTTTTTATTGTCTATGCCTTTTCCTCTAATTGAAAAAAACGTTAGAAATTTGCCTTCTTGTTTGCGAATTTGGCATTCAAATACGAAATTGAATAGTGAAGTACTATATCGCGAATTTGGCATTCGAATCCGAAATTGCAAAGCCTAAGAAAAATTGGTTAAAATGGTACGAGTACTATATTGTAAGTCATTTTGGGTCACTTTGACGACAACGACAACGATACCCAATCCCGACAAGAGCCGGGGTACGGGGAGGTATAATGTAGACAGACCTTACCCCTACACAACGGTAGAGAGGCTGCTTCCAGATCCACCGGAGTGGAAGGGACCTCCGGCCCAAAAGTGAAAAATAGGGTTAGATCCACCGGAGTGGAAGCCTTAACCGGAAGGGTATAATCTCGATCTCAAACTCTCAATCTCAAGCTCGATCCCTCTCATATATGAAATTTGTTACCATTTTGGGTCACTTTGATTTGAACCAATGACTTTCCCACCCACCAAAATCTTGATCAACACAAGAGCAGCCGAACAACAATGCTTGACACTCCTACAAACATGCACCACACTCTTAAATCTCACCAAAATCCACACCCACATTCTCAAATCAGGCCTACTAAACAACACATTTGTCCTTACCAAATTCACACAAACATCATCGGACCTCAATGCCATTCACTACACCAGTTCAAACATCTTATTTGGCCCATTCTCCAAACCCCATTTATATGACACGTTTCTTTACAACACCATCATTAGAGCGTATGCGCAAACCCTTGAATATAAGACTAATGCTATAGATATATATAAAAACATGATTTTTCATGATATATTGCCTAATAAATTTACATACCCTTTTGTTTTAAAAGCTTGTGCTGGTGTAGGGAGGTTGCGGGTTGGCCAATCGGTCCATTGTAGTGTTGTTAAGTTTGGGTTTGATGAGGATGTACATGTGTTGAATACCATGGTTCATATGTATTGTTGTTGTGGGTGTGTGGGGAGTGCGCGCTACATGTTTGATGAAATGCCTAAGTGGGACTCTGTATCGTGGAGTGCGATGATTGGTGGGTATGCGCGAATTGGGCTGTCGACGAATGCTGTTGAGTTGTTTAGGGAAATGCAGGTTGCTAGGGTGAGGCCTGATGAGATTACTATGGTTGCCGTTTTGTCTGCTTGTAGTGATTTAGGTGCTTTAGAGTTTGGGAGGTGGATCGAGAGGTACGTCGAAAGGGAAAAGATTTCGAAAAGTATGCAGCTTTGTAATGCTTTGATTGATATGTTTGCGAAATGTGGTGATGTTGATAAGGCTTTGAGGTTGTTTAGAAGTTTGGATGTTGTAACGATCGTTTCTTGGACTTCTGTGATTGTTGGTATGGCTATGCACGGTCGTGGTTTGGAGGCTGCTTCCTTGTTTGAGGAGATGGTTAATTCAGGGGTGGTACCAGATGATGTTACTTTTATTGGGTTGCTCTCGGCTTGTAGTCATTCAGGGTTGGTTGATGAAGGTCGAAAATATTTTGATGCCATGACTCAAGAGTTTCATATCATGCCTAGAATCGAGCACTATGGTTGCATGGTTGATCTGTTTAGCCGGGCAGGACTTGTGAAAGAAGCATTAGAGTTTGTTAAGAATATGCCGATTGAGCCAAACCCGATAATCTGGAGGACATTAACCGCGGCTTGTAGACTTCATGGTGAACTAAATCTTGGTGAAAGCATTACAAAACAGTTGATTAAAAAAGAACCATTGCACGAGTCTAATTATGTCCTACTTTCTAACATTTACGAGAGAATGTCTAAATGGGAAATGAAGAACACGTACGGTTAGGGAGAGAAGGGCATGCAAAAGATACCGGGGAGTACCATGATCGAGTTAGACAACAAAATATACGAGTTTGTTGCTGGTGATAGAACACATGTATATTATAATAAGATTCATGAGATGATTGATGAAATGGGAAGGAAGATTAAGATGGCGGGATACGTTCCTACTACATCAGAGGTGTTGCTTGATATCGGTCAAGAAGAAAGGGAAGATGCTTTGAATAGACATAGTGAAAAACTTGCCATTGCCTTTGCACTTTTAAAGACTCCACCAGGGACTCCTATACGAATTGTGAAGAATCTACGGGTTTGTGGTGACTGTCATTCTGCAACGAAATTCATCTCTACAATCTATAACCGGGAGATTATTGTAAGGGACAGAAACCGATTTCATTACTTTAAAGATGGTGCATGTTCATGTAAAGACTTCTGGTGAAAATTTGATGAACTTCAGCAAGGTACTAACTGTATACATTTACTTTTCAAAAATTTCATGTATTTGTTTAAAACAACATAACTGACCAAGCGTTTAAACAAATACTAGTACTATAGAAAAGAACCAACATATACATGTCTACTTAACATTTCCTTCCCTTCAGGGAGGTGTTTATTACATAAGCAGAACTACAACAACTAAAAGCTCGATCTTTACCAGAACCCTGATCTACTTAGTTTGGTTTTTTGATTAATGGTGGAATGCTCTGTTCAAAATGGAAGAAATTTTCTGGATCAACCACACCCTTCACCATTGCCAGCCTTCTGAAGTTGTTTCTAAAGTACCCGCTCCCCCAATTCATCGCTTCCAAATAACTTGTGTTATTTGCATTAGCATGTTTACCTAAATCCAAATCCCTGTAATTCACATAAGCTCCCCTTGGATTCTTCGATACATATGGTGTCATATTTTCGTAAATCCTTCTCATCCAACTTATATGCTTTTCTGATGCTTCACTGCTTCCATCTTCCCATTTCTGAAAGTACTGTATGTTATACAAATATCCTTTTCTATGAGGATAAGGAGTTTTCGTGTCTTCAATCTCGTTCATCTTTCCACCATGGGGTTCCATTATTAGAATCGGTTGGTCATCCTCTAAACACCATCTCCATATCCCTCCCAAATTTTTTTCAGGAATCGGTGTGTTCACATAGTCTGATTTACCACTGAAGTAGCTTTTAGACTCGGGTTTCCTATCTTTAAGAACATCGACGCCTTGTCCTTGATAATTGGCATGATAAAGTACTGATTCAATCCAACTCATTTCACTGCAGTCCTTTTCCTGTAACCCCAATTCAGGGAAGCTATCTTTTATGGTTTTAATGAGCTGATCTTTTGTTCCAAGAAACATCGAGCTGAACAGAAACTGAATTGTTCTTTTCCCATTATCAACTGAAATAGGTCGTATTATAGCTCTAATGAACAAATCCTGACTTAAATTGTGTCCTACATACTGCCACTTATTAAAAAGACTCGAACCTCCTTCATCTAAAGTCTTGGAAAGACGAAAAACAGTAACTTTTTCAGGAACATAAACAAGATTCACCTTCCAAGCTACTACAACACCAAAACTTCCACCTCCACTACCTCTAATTGCCCAAAACTGATCTTCTCCCATAGATTTTCTATCGAGAAGTCGCCCTTTAATATCAATAATCCTAGCATCGATAACATTATCAGCCGCTAGACCGTACTTTCTTACCATAGCACCAAAACCCCCTCCACTTAGGTGCCCACCAATCCCTACAGTTGGGCAAAACCCGGCTGGGAATCCTAGATTTTGACTTCCTCTGGATACCCAGTAATACAATTCACCAATAGTGGCTCCGGATTCTACCCATGCAGTCTTGGGTCTACTTTTATGGACCGCAGCTCTTTAAGGTCAAGAATAACAAAAGGGGATTGGTCATATGAAGTGTATGAAACTCCTGCATAGTCATGACCACCACTTCGGATTCTGATGCGATATCCGAACTTTTTGGAACAAGTTACAGCAGATTGGACGTGGGAATATGTCAAGGGTGTGATGATAGCTAATGGTTTAGGATTTTTTGAGGTTGAAAATCTAAGGTTTATGGTAGATGACTGCAGAACAGATGCATATTTTGTGTGTTGTTGGGTGAACACAAATTCTGATGGTGTGGTCTTTGCATCTTTAGTGAGGCATTGAAGAAATTTATTATCTGCTGGTTGTGAAAAGGCCGAAGAGAATAAAACCATAAGAACCCCTAAGAGACATATTGACAGAAATTTAGTGTTAATACTCAAGTTCATATAATCATATTTGCTTCTAAGCTATATATTGTTAGTTTTTCGTTTTATTTCTGCAGTTCTGCAAACTAAGGTGGTATATATAGCCAATGACCGTCACCCTTGTCCAAATAATATTACTAGTATATGCTTATTCGGTAGCTTAATTGGCGAACCTTCATAGTTCATATGCATAGTCAGTACTGAATGATATATAGTTATCCCCTCTAGCATCTATAATTGGAAATTTTGGCCAGATATAAATAAATTGCCTTTTCAAAAGTTCAACCTTGATGATGTGTTGTTGTGTAAGTTGTATGCTGGACATCGTTTTTGTCCTAAACAAATGTATGAACTCCATTTATTTCATTGAATAGATGGTCCTTATTTCATTTAAAATATACTCGTATATATATATATATATATACAGAACACAATAGTCAACTGTCTTTTTTTTGAATGCATAGGATCAATGCCAATTGACCAACCACTTTCCCTTTAGATTAAGGAGTTGTGGAGGTTGAAGTTGAATATCTAAGATTTAATAGTACTCGTATGATTTATGTATGACTCTAGAACCGATGTATATTGTGTGGTTTGTTGACTGATCTAAATTCTAAATTTGTGAGTCACTTTGTACAGCCATTTGAATCTTTAAATTAACTCACATTGATGAAATCAATTTGTTATGTGGTTGTTTTGAAAATGGAAAACGATTAGTTTTATTAAAATGTTAGCATTATAATTTTTATATTATCATCAAAATTTGATATGTATAATTCATTTATTATTTCTTTTCGTTATTTTTCTAAACTTTTTTTACATATATAGGATTCCAGGGATAAGTTATTTTAGGACCATCCTTAAATTAGGACCATTATGACCAAATCTCAACCATTCATTTTTTCTCTCTTCTCAAATCTCAAATCCCGTTTTCCAGAATCCGGCGACATTTCCGGCGAGAATCAGTTTCGTTTTCGGGTGGATACGGTACGGGCGTTGCCTTCATCCGTTCTAAAGGGGTTGTCACCGGACGCATATGGGAATGGTATGGATTTGATGGGCAGCGATCCAAGAGATGATGGCGGTTTGATACGGTACGGGCGTAGCCCTTACTGCGCCGGCGCCGTGGCTTGGGGTGGTCGGAGATGATGGTGGTGGCGGTGGTTGTCTCGCCGGAGAAGAAGGGAGGAGGAGGAGGAGGTGGTGGCCGGAGATGATGGTGGTGGCCGGAGAGGAAGGATGAGGGAAGAGAGAATGAGAAAAAAAATGAGTGGTTGAGATTTGAGGAGTGAGAGAAAAATGAATGGTTGAGATTTGGTCCTAATGATCTTAATTTAAGGATGATCCTAAAATAACTTTTTACTCCCTACATATATATAACTTTTTACTCCCTACGTATATAGATTGTATGCATGTTAGTTCGTACAGTTCCCCATGACACGTTTATGGAGAAACAAACCTGTTATAGAATTAACTTTATATTGTTCGATCAAATATGTTTTCTCTGTCCTTCCATTTGCAGTGCAGTGGTTGGACATAAGGCAATAGTCTCTTTGTGATGGGTGAGGTCTCAGGATCAAACCTTGAAAGGGCAGGGTTTTATCCCTAATTAGTGTCGTGCCTTCGGGCGGCTAATTAGGGGGTTTTTCCTCCTACCGGGTATTGGAGGGTGAGAAGGTATGTAAAACTAGCTTAAGCTAGAGCCTTCACTGCGATGATTAATCCACACCTTTCAAAAAAAAATATGTTTCTCTTTACCATCTCTCATGCATTTTATACAAGTCCATCGGATGCCTTTTACAAAGTTTAGATTGCTGAAAGTTATTATATATACTGTCCGCATGTAACTATTTTAAGTTCTTTTTTTCCTTTCATATATATATTTTTTAACGGTAACTAATCTTACTTTTATTCCTAAACTAACGTGAATGCCTAAAATGAAACATTAAACTTTTCCGAAAATACTGAAATATAAGCTAATGAGAATTTGGTATGGTGGTCTAAAACCTTCTCTAATGGAAGGGCCAAGGCGCTGAATCACTAGGTCACGTTAGCAAATTGTTCCTAAACATTGAAACAACCTATTGAACTTATTTTGTCTCCGATCTAACAAAATCAATAATCAACATCATCCATATTTTAAATTATGAAACACATTATAACAACACACATACACACGCAAAATTAATCTGGCCCACATCCGAACAGTGTCACTAGGGTGTTAGGCGACAAACTGAAGTGGCACGCCGGGCGCACTTTGAATCCCCATATCGAGCTCGCCGAGGACGAGGTCTTGTTAGAGATGCTTAAGAAGATAGGTGGGAGGCATTGTCACTCTAAAAAGTCTCATGTTCGAACATGAAAATGAATATTCAATTACTAATTTGAAATTTCATCTTGTCGTTGTTGGGTTGCTTTGTTAATAAAAAAAATAATCTTGTCGTCTCATGTTAAATGTCCAATTTTAACTTGTCAATTCTTTTCCTTTCAACTGTGACCATAAATATCTTTGTTTGTCTTATATACTAGTTGATGAAATTTATATTAGGCCAAAGTACTTTTTTCGTCCCTGTGGTTTCTCGAATAAGCATTTTTCGTCCTCGCCGTTAACTTTCGGCTAAAATCATCCCTGTGGTTTACTTTTCGTCCTTGCCGTTATAACTTTGCCGTTAACCCCCTCACATGCAAGTCACGTGAGGGGCATTTTCGTCTTTTTATAGAGTTAAGTGCAAAAATCGTCCCTGTGGTTTGTCGTTTTTGCATTTTTCATCCTCGTCGTTAACAAATCCAGAAAAACTTTTCAAACAAAACAAAACAAACAAAAGTTACAGATAACAATTTAATCCAAACAAAACAAAAACCTATATACCTACATTTGAGGATCTGGTCAATCACTTTCAAATGCAAACACGTACATACAATGTTTTAAATACATGTAGTATTACTCGTAATACCGGTATCGGAGGGTACTCCGGTGCAACTATTTCCGGTATTTTCGGTATTACCGTTCTGGTATTCTCATTTTTTATTTTTTGAATTTTTTTAAACATTATTTTTATAATACTTTAATGTTATATTTTTTTTGTAATTTGTGAACTTTCTTATATTTTGTTATAAAGTACCTATTTGGTATTATTTTTGAGTAAATTGTAATTATATTTTGACTATTTTCGTTAAATTGTAGTAAGTTTTATAAAAAAAAAAATTTTAAAAATAAATTAAATTAAATTAGCCGTACCGGCCGGTATTAAATTAGATCCTCATATGTAGGTATAAATAGGTTTTTGATTTGAGTTTGTTTTGGTTTTTGATTAAATTTTTGTTTGGAGGTTTGTTAAATACAAGGATGAAAAATGCAAAAACGACAAACCATAAGGACGAATTTTGCACTTAACCATAGGGACAAACCATGAAGATGGGTGAAAAGACATAAATACCCCTCACGTGATTTGCACGTGGGGGGTTAACGGAGGCAAGGACGAAAAGTAAACCACAGGGATGATTTTAGCCGAAAGTTAACGGCGAGGACGAAAAATGCTTATTCGAGAAACCACAGGGACGAAAAAAGTACTTTGGCCTTTATATTAATGAAAAATATACTTAAAACTCAATCCGTTCATATGTTTTATATGAAGTGTTATATAGTACAAACAAAAAATTTTACGGTCAAAGTTAAATTTTGAAAACTTAACAGGTCAAAATTGGACATTTAATTTAGGAGGGAGGATTATTTTTTAAATCTGATATAGACTAGAAGATATAGCCAAGATGGGCCGAACCATTTATACCAGAAAGAAATAGTCATTATGGGCCCGAGTCAATGGCCATTCCAATGTCGCAACTTGCAAAATTGCAAATAACTGAATAACTCGATAAGATATCTCACATTTGAATTCAACGAGTTTTATAAGGTCTATTACTCAAAAGCCAAAAACAACTTTAAAGAACAAGATTGGAAACAAACGAAGGGGATAATATATGTACAACTAGCAGCATCTAAGTCGAGTGTTGCCATTCTTATACACCGAAAATCCAATATGTAATTTTAATAAACTCTAAGAGACAAAAGAAGGGAAAAAATGTACCGATCATTTTTTCATTAATTAATGTTAAAATTAAAATTGAAAGTTGAAATTAATAAGTCAGGAATTCAAGTTAGAGGGGTCAATGATGAAATATGTTGAAAGTATGGGTTTGAAAGTTGTGATTTGTGTAAAAAACAAATGTTCTTGAGAATGTTGAGATAACTTTAAAGAAAATGTTAGACAATATTAGGTTCGGTTCGACTATTAAAGTAAAATAAGTAAAATATTTTTTTTTAATTGAAACTGTTTTGAATTAATTTTTATATGCATCAATTATGCTTTATAAATATCCGTGTATCAATATTATCATAAACTATTGATCAAGATCTATCATAATTGTTTTAATTTAACAGTGGTTTTACCAACGCTATTTATATTTTGAAGTTTTATTTCATCCCAAAACAACATTTATGTAAGTATTTATGTTATCTTACTTTGAAGTTCATGCATATGAATAGACGAACCAATGCAACTTGTAATACTATATCATCATATATCTAGCTTATCCCCTTCATCAAGAACAAGTTTATTAACGTAAATCAACAACATATCAACCATATTTAAAAACGATTTTAACAGTTTGATTTATATATATAGGGGACCCTTATTTTGAGAACCCATTTTTTTGTAAGAACCGTGAGAACTCCTAAATTTCATATTGGAACACATGTTTTTTTGTTCATTCACATGTGTAAGTTGGAATATAACATGATTCAATTCGTAATAAACACGTACCGGGGAATCCAGATCGTCCTGTGGAACCTGTAACAGCATAAAGCATTATTGCTATTGATTTCGGGTTCCCATAACAAGATGATTGATTTAGGATGGATTGATGAATTCATGATTAAGGAATTCATCAGAGGATGATGGACGAATTTGTTTTGGGGAGGCTGTGAAATTATGAGTGATTAACCTTAAATTAGGTTAATTACTCTCTATATATATAAGGAGAGTATTTTCACATTTAGTCCCTCTGGTGTTTAATTCGTGCCTCATTAGTCCTCTTAGTTCCAATCACCTAATGGGAAACCCTATAATACGTCTTTAAGAGTAAATACGTCCATCGAATATTTACTAGACATAGGGATTTCAGTTATCGTCAATTATCATATCAGGAAGGATAGATGATCAGTGACGGTCACACTAACGTGGTTCCAACATTCTCCCACTTGACCGAGCGATCATTTATCTATGAGTATTTAATAAGTCCGGCCGGGATAATACTCATTTCGTTTTAAACCGAAATCATAGCCAATAAGTACAGTCGTAGAGAAGAACATCAACTCAGGACCCCCACTAGTCAAACTATGACTCAAATTTAAAACTAATAAGCAATGATCAATTGACTGAGACAAATTTTGTTGCATAATGTCTTTACACTGTTATGAGCTCAATGTAACTAATAGACAAACAAAATCTGAATAAGGAGGAAAATTTTCATTAACATAATAATAATAATAATGACCAGTAAAAGTACAATATGCTATCATAATAGGTCCTTTAGTAAGCCTCATCTTCGATACGTATCCTACGAAGATTTTTAGGAGGAGACCTTCGGTCATTGGATCCAGTAGCATCTTATGTGTACTTATGTACTCAATACAAAGAACATTTTCCTCAATCTGTTTACATACAAACAGAAACTTTGTATCAAGATACATCTCAGCGCCAGTTGAACTGTTACTGTTCAAGCAAGTTATGGTAGCTGAGTTATCACAGTAAAGCTTCAATGGTCTATAAATAAAGTTGACGATTTTCGAGTCCACTGACTAAGTTCTTTAACAACATCCCATGACATGAATTTATGAACGTTCAGACATCATGGTAGACGTTGCAGTCAGTTTCTACTTATGACTCCGTCAAAAGATAGGTTTGCCAACTAACCATAAATATATACATTCGGAAGTAGATTTCTTATTGGAATTAAAACATCCTACTACTTCTAAGTTGTCACCTCTTCTATAAGTTAATGTGTAGTCGTTGGTCCTTAGCAGATATCGTAAAACCTTTTAGCCGCTTTCCAGTGTGCTAATTCGGGATTAGATAAGTAACTCCCAAGCATACCGGCGATATAAGCGATATCTGGATGAGTACAGACCTGAGCGTACATAATGCTCCCAACTACTTATAAGTAAGGTATCATCCTCATTTGCTCCTATTTTATCTCAATGATTGGACTTTGGAAACAATCACATACGTCTCCTTTTACTACTAGAGTTATAGTGGGTGTGTAGTGCTGCATGTTATGGCGTTCTAAGATGTGTTCAATATAAGTCTTTTGAGAAAGAGCCAGAACATCATTACGCCTATCTCGATGTATTTCGATACCTATAACATAAGCGGCATCACGGAGATCTTTTATGTCGACATTCTGCGAAAAAGTAAACGCTTCGACTCATGCAACATATCCAAGTTGTTACTTGCAAGAATATCATCCATGTGCAAAACAAGGATTGTAAATTTACTCCCACTGATCTTGAGATAGGTGCAAAGATCCATTGATTCTTTAGAAAGTCTTGTCCTTTTATGACTTTATTAAACTTAAGGTACCATTTTAAGTGATGCTTGCTTCAACCCGTATATGGACTTATTCAACTTGCAGACCATGTGCCATTTACCTTCTGGAATTATAGGTTCACATGTATACATCTTATTGCAAGTTTCCATTCAGGAAAGTGGTTTTGACATCCATCTGATGTAACTCTAAATCATAATGAGCTACTAATGTCATGACAATCCTTAAGGAATCTTTATGAGACAGGAGATAAGGTCTCTTGATAATCGATTCCTTCCTTTTGAGTAAAACCCTTTCGCAACTAGTTATGGCCTTATAGCGTTTGACGTTTTCTTTCGGGTCTAATTTGGTTTTGAAGATCCATTTACAACTTATAGGTTTGGATTCTTCAAGAAATTCAACCAAGTCCCAAACGTCATTATGCTATATGGAATTGAGCTTTCAAATTACAGCTTCATTCCACTATGTGGCCTGATCGCTAATAATGGCTTCTTAATAAGAGGTAGGATCAGTAAGCTTTCCAATGTCCTCAACTTTAGTTAAATAAGTTATGAAATCATCAAAAGTTATGGCCTTGCGTGACCTAGATGATCTCCTGAGTTGATTTTCTGGTTGAGTAAGGAAGATGCTTTAGCATTAATAGCATTAATAGTAAGATGCTTTGCTTTAGCATTATTTAATAAGATGCTTTATCATTAGTAGTATCATAATTAGGAGGATTAGGATTCTGATTTGGAGAAGGTGGATCAGTGATTTTAGGAGCAGCGTTGAGTACAAGAGGAGTTATCGGAGGAGTAATAATAACCGAACCGACGAGTGGTTCCCCCCGCTTCTTGTACTTATAGCAAATCTTAAGTTATGATTTGTCGTGCTCCCACTGATCTCTTAGTCTTTGAGAAACGTGGCATGATGCGTGTCAATAATGCTAGTAGTTTAGAAAAGACAGTAAAACTAATAACCGATAAGTTAGGGTTACAGACTTATGCTTCGGCATGACAGCTCATACTTTCATATATTTTAGACTCAGATTCCTTTCTGTCCAGGACTCTTAGGGACAGATTCTAATGGAACTTTTATTGAGTATATGAAAAGCTGTTTTAAGGCCTTAGTCCAAAGGAAAGTTGGTAAGTTAGTGTTGAAAAGGCATACTCTTCACCATGTTCATTAAGGTTCTATTTCTCCTTTTAGCAACATAACATTTGTTGAGGAGAACCTGACATGGTGTATTGGTTACTTATGTCTTGTTCCTTTCAAAAGTTATGGAAAAAAGACCATGAGCTTCACCAATATCAGTATGTCTACCATAATACTTACCTTCTTTATCTGATCTCACAACTTTTATTTTTACGATCAAGTTTATTTTAAACCAAAGGTTTAAGATCAATAAAAGTCTCTAAGGGTTCAGATCAGATTTAGGTGCATATAACGTGAATAATCGTTAATGAATGTAATAAATGATGCATGTCCTGAAATGAATGCGGGATAGGGGCCACTTAACGTCAGAGTGAATTATTTCCAACAAGTTGGAACTTTAAGTAGCTCCTTTCTTATTCCTTTAGCCATCTCACCTTAGAGGCAGTAAATACATGTTTCAAATCACTAAAGTCAAGAGAATGTAATATTTCATCCTTTATGAGTCGTATCACGCGAACTCGTGATATGTGGCTAAGATATTTATGCCACATTATGGAGGAATTCTCTAATTATTTAGGTGATTTTGTCTTTGTTTTAGTTATGTCATCAATATTAGGAGACAACAAAGACTGTGAGAAATTACGATCTAGTTCTAACTTATACAACATTCCATTCAAGAAACTAGGACCACGTAATGCATTATTATGAGTAATGGCAATCTCGTCATAACCATGAATTATTACATAACCTTCAAGGTCTTAGAAAAAAAAACAGATACAAGGTTTCGAGAAATTCTCGATACACATAAGGTATCTACTAGTCTAATACACTTTCCATTGTTTATATGTAAATCATAAGTCTCCATGGTTTCGACATATAAGAGATCAACCCTTCCAACTCTAGGCTTTCTCTGGTCATTTGATAGTTTCTAGATTGCATGGAATCCTTGTATAAAACTAGAATCACTCACACATGTATTGATAAGTACATCAAACATAAAAGAATCAAATATTACAAAAAAATTAAGTTACCTTTCTTAGCTAGCTACTCCTTGATTTTAGGGCAATCTAGGCACAATCATAATTTGCAGTTAGGATTGCTTGTCAAGGACTTAATGCTAGAGGTAGTAGCACCATGATTAGCCTTTGAACTTTATTTGCAGTTTTTATTACTGTTTTTATCTTTCCTCTTAATGGAATTAGCAGTGGTACTAAGATGAACAACTTAAGGTTGGCCCAACTTAAGGCGACCATTTTCTTGCACACACATTGCTATTAGTTCACTCATCAACCATTTATCCATCATAGCGCTAAAATTAATTTTGAAGGAGTCGAAATGAGCAAGCAATGAGGTCATTAAAATGCAAAAGAAAATTGTCATAGACTTCCATTTTTTTGGACTCTTAAGCTTATGAGTCATGTCAGTCATTTACATTATGTGTTCACAAGCACTGCTATTTCCTTTGTATTTAAGCTACTTGCAAACGCCTTATACATTCCCTCGGAAACTATGATTGATGAAGTTTCTGACCATCATTATTGACAAGTGATTCGCCCTATCCCACTTTATTAAAAATTCGCTTTCTGAGCTGCGGAAGAGTTAGCAGTAAAGCAGTGGGTTCATTATGGTGAATGACATAGTCAAGGTCTATCATCTACAGAATTAGAGGTAATTAATCCTTTCATAAAGCAAAGTTTGCATCAGTAAGTGGCTCAATGCCTAAGTTAGGTACTTCAGTGGAAA
Source organism: Erigeron breviscapus (assembly GCA_034093135.1). Lineage (NCBI taxonomy): Eukaryota > Viridiplantae > Streptophyta > Magnoliopsida > Asterales > Asteraceae > Erigeron > Erigeron breviscapus. The sequence goes on along the minus strand of CM067171.1, from coordinate 38,080,718 downwards.
TAAGGAGGATATTAATTTATGATACAAGCAATAGAAGATTATAATAGTAATGCCTAAAATAAGTAGGCTTAATAGTAATGACATTATCAGCCGTGTTATGCAGACAAGGTAATCCTCCCCCGCCCTCCCTACATTCAAGTGCCCACCCTAAACCGAAAGTCGCCTCCGTCCCCCATTTCCAACCCTACTCCTCCACTCAAACCACCTATCCCCCATCCCTCCCCGTTAACTTACCTTCCCCGTCTGTCGTTTCCATCTCTCTTACTGCCAAATTCAACCATATTTTTTCCCGACCTTTATACCTCGACTTTCCCCCTCCTCTCCGTTCTCCCTCCCCCTCCCCTCCCTGCAACGTGCCGTCTGTTCCCCCCGACCTAAGTAATCCTAAAATAAGTAGGCTTAATAGTAATGAAATTATAGTGACATGATTAGCTATATAAGGCAAACTAAGTAATGTCTATAAAAGTAAGGGAACTAAAGTAATGCCTAAAACTAACTAAGGGCTAATAATAATGTTCCTTATAGCAACATAATTAGATTTCAAAAGGTAATGAGACTAAGACCATTATACTAATGAAGCTAGTGATAAGTAAGCCTATTGTAAACACCAAAACAATAAGCTAAAGTAAGGCTCTACTTAGATGTTACATCACCTTTGGGCAGAAGTAACTAAGATCTAAGCAAACATGAGCATTAGGTCATGCAACACAACGCTTATCTTTTGACCTTTGGGCACAAAATTAAGAATCGTGTATTTTAGGCATGAAAAGAATCCCTTTGCTACACAAAACATATTAAATCACCTTTGGGCAGAATTAATATACTAAGTGTTAATTATGCAAAAGAGAAAAGAGCGCAACATGAGAATCACATTTGACCTTTGGGCGCAAATGATGAAACCATGTACATTAGTGCGAAGCCCCCACACATTACGGGGGTCCGGGGGCAGCGCCCCTGGAAAGCGGGGTCCAAGGGGCGGCAGCCCCTGGCGGGGTCCAAGGGGCAGAGCCCCTGGCTGGGGTCGAGCTGTGGTAAAAACGCCTCAGAAAAAATTATTTTCCGAAAATAAGGGTCATTTTTTTCCATTTAAACTTTAAGGTAAAACATAAGCACGAACTTGATAATCAACTAAGTTAATCAGTAATCCATGAAAAATAAGCATGGTACGAAGATAGTTAAGTTCGTAATAAGGATTAACTTCGTAAGTAGTGATTAACTTCGTAAGTAGTGATTAACTTCGTAAGTAGTGATTATCTTCGTAAGTAGTGATTAACTTCGTAAGTAGTGATTATCTTCGTAAGTATTAATTAACTTCGTAAGTAACTTACGAAGATAGCTTACGAACATAAGCTTACGAAGATAGCTTACGAAGATAGCTTACGAAAATAGCTTACGAAATAGCTTACGAAGATAGCTTACGAAGATAGCTTACGAAGTTAGCTTACGAAAATAGCTTACGAAATAGCTTACGAAGATAAAGTTCGTGAGGAAGTAAGTGCGAAGATGAGCAGAAGTTTCGTACACAGTTAAGCCTTACGAACTTAGAAATTCAAACGAATTTAGAGTTCAAACGAACTTAGAGTTCAAACGAATTTAGAGTTCAAACGAATTTAGAGTTCAAACGAATTTAGAGTTCAAACGAATTTAGAGTTCAAACGAATTTAGAGTTCAAACGAATTTAGAGTTCAAACGAATTTAGAGTTCAAACGAATTTAGAGTTCAAACGAATTTAGAGTTCAAACGAATTTAGAGTTCAAACGAACTTAGAGTTCAAACGAATTTAGAGTTCAAACGAATTTAGAGTTCAAACGAATTTAGAGTTCAAACGAATTTAGAGTTCAAACGAATTTAGAGTTCAAACGAATTTAGAGTTCAAACGAATTTAGAGTTCAAACGAATTTAGAGTTCAAACGAACTTTAGAGTTCAAACGAACTTTAGAGTTCAAACGAATTTAGAGTTCAAACGAATTTAGAGTTCAAACGAATTTAGAGCTCAAACGAATTTAGAGTTCAAACGAATTTAGAGTTCAAACGAATTTAGAGTTCAAACGAATTTAGAGTTCAAACAAATTTAGAGTTCAAACGAATTTAGAGTTCAAACGAATTTAGAGTTCAAACGAATTTAGAGTTCAAACGAACTTTAGAGTTCAAACGAATTTAGAGTTCAAACGAATTTAGAGTTCAAACGAATTTAGAGTTCAAACGAATTTAGAGTTCAAACGAATTTAGAGTTCAAACGAATTTAGAGGTCAAACGAACTTAGAGTTCAAACGAATTTAGAGTTCAAACGAATTTAGAGTTCAAACGAATTTAGAGTTCAAACGAATTTAGAGTTCAAACGAATTTAGAGTTCAAACGAATTTAGAGTTCAAACGAATTTAGAGTTCAAACGAATTTAGAGTTCAAACGAATTTAGAGTTCAAACGAATTTAGAGTTCAAACGAATTTAGAGTTCAAACGAATTTAGAGTTCAAACGAATTTAGAGTTCAAACGAATTTAGAGTTCAAACGAATTTAGAGTTCAAACGAATTTAGAGTTCAAACGAATTTAGAGTTCAAACGAATTTAGAGTTCAAACGAATTTAGAGTTCAAACGAATTTAGAGTTCAAACGAACTTTAAGTTCGTAAGAAGCATACGAACTTAAGCTTCTGCATTTTTTAGTTCGCGAATTAGGGTACGAAAACGAATCAAATCAAGGGATAAATTCGTAACCAGTCTCTGATACCACATGTTGGAATATAACATGATTCAATTCGTAATAAACACGTACCGGGGAATCCAGATCGTCCTGTGGAACCTGTAACAGCATAAAGCATTATTGCTATTGATTTCGGGTTCCCATAACAAGATGATTGATTTAGGATGGATTGATGAATTCATGATTAAGGAATTCATCAGAGGATGATGGACGAATTTGTTTTGGGGAGGCTGTGAAATTATGAGTGATTAACCTTAAATTAGGTTAATTACTCTCTATATATATAAGGAGAGTATTTTCACATTTAGTCCCTCTGGTGTTTAATTCGTGCCTCATTAGTCCTCTTAGTTCCAATCACCTAATGGGAAACCCTATAATACGTCTTTAAGAGTAAATACGTCCATCGAATATTTACTAGACATAGGGATTTCAGTTATCGTCAATTATCATATCAGGAAGGATAGATGATCAGTGACGGTCACACTAACGTGGTTCCAACAGTGTAACGTTATAAAAACATATGTTACAGAAGAAATTTTTTTTCAAAACCTTATATATAGCCGTTTGTTACATGTGAACAAAAAACGTGAATAAATTCATTCACAAGTTCACAAAAGGCTAATTTGAAGGTTTCATAAAAAAGTTTCTTCTACAACATACTTTTTTATATCATTTCACATGTGAATGAACAAAAAAAACATGTGAACAAATATATAATTTAGAAGTTGTCATCGTTCTTACAAAAAAAAATGGTTCTCAAAGTAAGGAAACTATATATATATGTTAAGTGTACGTTGATCCCTTGATTAATTAGCTCATAGTTAGAGGTGGGATGCTCTGCTCAGAATAGAAGAAATTGTCTGGATCGACCGCGCCTTTCACCATTGCCAGCCTCTTGAAATTGTTACTAAAGTACTTGCTTCCCCACTCCTTCATGGCTTCCGTGTAACTTGTGTTATCTGCGTTGCGATTTTTACCTAGATCCAAATCTTTATAGTTCACATAAGATGCTCTTGGATTCTTTGACACATATGGTGTCATATTCTCATAAATCCTTCTCATCCAACTTATATGTTTTTCAGATGATTCAATGTTGTCCCAACTGTCAAAGTATTGTATGTTATACAAATACCCTTTTCTGTAAGGGTACGGAACTCTCGTGTCTTCGATCTCGTCCATCCTTCCACCGTGTGGCTCCATTATAAGGACCGGGTTGTCTATCTCCAGAGACCATTTCCATACATCTTGTAATCTTTCTTTGGGTATCGGTTCTTTCACATAATCTGATTTACCGTTGAAATACCTTCTGGCATCGGGTTTTCTGTCTCTAAGGACATCGATGCTTGTTCCTTTTGGATAATTATTGAAATACAGTATGGACTCGATCCAACTCATTTCAGTAACGTCTTTTTCTTGTAAACCCAATTCAGGGAAGCTTTTGTTAACAGTTTCAAGGAGCTTTTCGACTCCTCCAAGAAACATGGAGTTGAAGAGAACTTGAATTGTTCGTTTTCCTTCCGCGTTTGTTGTAGCTAGTATTATAGCTCTAATGAACAAATCTTTGCTTAACTTGTGTCCTACGTACTGCCATTTGTTGAAAACATCCGAACCACCTTGTTCTAAAGTCCTGGAAACGCTAAAAACCGAAACCTTTTCAGGAACTTGAACAAGATTCACCTTCCAAGCGACTACAACGCCAAAACTTCCTCCCCCACCTCCTCTGATCGCCCAAAAAAGATCTTCCCCCATGGATTTTCTATCAAGAAGTCGCCCGTTGACATCAACAATCTTGGCGTCGATTACATTATCAGCCGCTAGACCATACTTTCTTACCATAGTACCGAACCCCCCTCCACTTAGGTGCCCACCAACACCTATCGTCGGGCAGATCCCAGCTGGGAATCCTAGATTTTTACCTTCCCGGGACACCCAATAATACAATTGGCCAATCGTTGCACCGGATTCCACCCAAGCAGTCTTCTTACTTGACTCGATTTTTATGGACTGCAGCTCTTTAAGGTCAAGAACAACAAAAGGGACATTGTCGTCATATGTAGTAGTGTATGAAGCTCCTACATAGTCATGTCCACCGCTTCTAATTCTGATTCGATATTTGAAACGTTTGGAGCAAAGTATTACTGATTGGACATGAGAATATGTCAAGGGTGTGATTATAGCAAATGGTTTTGGAGTTTTAGAGGTTGAAAATCTGAGGTTTATGATTGTTGACTCAAGAACAGATGAATATTTTGTGTTTTGTTGGGTGAACACAAAATCTGTGTTTGTATTGTTTGAGTTCTGAGAGAGACATTGAAGAAATTTATCATCCAATGAATTTGAAAATGATGAAGAGAATAAGATCATAAGAACCCATATGAGAATTGGAACCACTAATTTATTAGTTGTAATATTGATGAGCTCCATATTTTGTTATGAGGAAGAGCTTAGTTGATACTTTGCTTCATTTTTTTCTAATAAATGAAGTGGTATTTATAAAGGGATTCTTGGATGCATATTCATCAAAATAAATGTATAAAACAGAAAACGTGATTTTTTCGATTTTGACGCATCAGTGTGTTGTTAAACACTTAAATAATGATAGTTAGTTATACACTATGTTAGTTTTAAGGACTTTTAATGCATAAAAGTTAATTTTTTTAAGTGATCGTGTTCTCATTTTAAAGGTATTCGCCCTGAAAACCACCCATATAATAATATAATACTCGTATGTTTTAACAAGAGATATACATAATAGACCTATTTACGAAGTGATTCAATTCATATGCATTTCCAAGTATTTAAACTTGTTGCTTATTCAAAGTAACTTCCTAGAGACCATATACTAAATAGCCATTAGGGTACATAGCCTAGTGGTTAGGGTTTTCCACTTTGTGGTTTCTTCTTAGGGGGTCATGGGTTCAAATTTTGCCACATGCATATGTGGTGAGGGGGCCTTAGAAATGTTATACCCATCTACACATGGGAGAGCAAACCCTTTAGGGCATTGCCAAGATTCGAACCCGGCGTGAGAGCATCAAACTTGGGGGTGTTAGCCATTTATCCGTTCTGTCTTTCAAACAAAAAAAATTCATTATCCTCATTCAGTCATTCCTTGTAGTACGTCCAAAATCATATACTTTGATTGGAAAGACGTGTACTTAACTAGTTGTTATTGTAGTTAATTAGTAATTAATTAATCTCTGTCTTTGAAATATGTGACGGCTAAACAAAATTTATATATACGAGTAATTTTTAGAGTCTTTTGTTTCTTGGAAAATTCTTTGGAATGATATTTAATGTAACATTTATCTATTAAAAAATACTAGTAAACTGGTCAACAGCAAGGCTTTTTCGATCACCAACATTATTAATAAACTAGTTTTTGTACGTCGCGCGTTGCCCCGGGAAGCATAATGATACGTAAAGTTTGTAATGTACGTGTATAAGGACGATCATACATGCATAACGATACACGTATATTACAAAATTGTATCATAAAGCTATATAAAGTAGAAACCGGATAATAAAAACTGTTGTAAAAATCTTTTAAAAGTTGGCCTTTTTGTTATAACAATATTATACATGTCCGTTGGTCAGAGCTATTAGCATTTTTCTTATTCAAAACACCCTTTAAAATTCTAACAAATTAATATATTGATAAATGAATGAAAAAAGCAAATGAAAACTAAACATTTGATAAATGTATGCTACAAAAATTCAAGCAGGCAAGCTTATAAGCATTTACGACAGTTGGTCGTGGATTACCCATACGTTGGTGTATGTTAGTTATTGTGTGTTATACAATTTGTGGTAATAAAAATCAAAAGAAAAAAGTTTGTGGCAAAACCGAAAAAATAGGATCAAATGGGTCGGGTCAAAATGGGTTCGGGTCAAAACGGATCCGGGTCAAAACGAGTTCGGGTCAAAACGGGTCGTTCAAAAATAGGTATCAAATGGGTGCGGGTCAAAATGGGTTCGGGACAAAACGGTCGGGTCAAAACGAGCGGGTCAAAACGGTTTGGGTCAAAGCGGGTTCGGGTCATCGGATTCGGGTCAAAACGGATCGGGTCAAAACGAGTTCGGGTCAAAACGGGTCGGGTCAAAACGATTCGGGTCAAAACGGTCGGGTCAAAACGGTCGGGTCAAAACGATCGGGTCAAAACGGTCGGGTCAAAACGATCGGGTCAAAACGATCGGGTCAAAACGGTCGGGTCAAAACGATCGGGTCAAAACGGTCGGGTCAAAACGATCGGGTCAAAACGATCGGGTCAAAACGGTCGGGTCAAAACGATCGGGTCAAAACGGTCGGGTCAAAACGATCGGGTCAAAACGATCGGGTCAAAACGGTCGGGTCAAAACGATCGGGTCAAAACGGTCGGGTCAAAACGATCGGGTCAAAACGATCGGGTCAAAACGGTCGGGTCAAAACGATCGGGTCAAAACGGTCGGGTCAAAACGATCGGGTCAAAACGATCGGGTCAAAACGGTCGGGTCAAAACGATCGGGTCAAAACGGTCGGGTCAAAACGATCGGGTCAAAACGATCGGGTCAAAACGGTCGGGTCAAAACGATCGGGTCAAAACGGTCGGGTCAAAACGATCGGGTCAAAACGATCGGGTCAAAACGGTCGGGTCAAAACGATCGGGTCAAAACGGTCGGGTCAAAACGATCGGGTCAAAACGATCGGGTCAAAACGGTCGGGTCAAAACGATCGGGTCAAAACGGTCGGGTCAAAACGATCGGGTCAAAACGATCGGGTCAAAACGGTCGGGTCAAAACGATCGGGTCAAAACGGTCGGGTCAAAACGATCGGGTCAAAACGGATCGGGTCAAAACGATCGGGTCAAAACGATCGGGTCAAAACGGTTCCGGGTCATAATGAGTTCGGGTCAAATCGGGTCGTTCAAAAATAGGTATCAAATGGGTGCGGGTCAAAATGGGTTCGGGTCAAAACGGACCCGGGTCAAAACGGATCATTATAATTTTTTATTATATTTCATAAATGGCAAAATATTTAACATACTATTTTCCAACCAAATAATCAAAAATATTATCGAATATATATATATAGTATACAATAATTGTTATATATATAATTGTTTGTTATAGATTCAAGAATACATACATATATAATATGGCAAATGATAAATCTTTCTAAATATCCTCCTAAAAATCCTATGATCATGACACTTGTTAAAATCAAAGGATGAAATTAAAAAAAAATAATAAGTGGATTACATTTGTCATGTTTTAAGGTTTTTAGAAAGATTATTAGGATATCTATTAGGAGGATTTATCATTTCTTAATATAATATATCAAAAGGTGCGTGTATTATGTATATGATCATATGACTATATTCTCTTGTTCTGAATTTAATCATAGTCTAGTTTATAGGTGGCAATTTGGGCGGGTCGGTCGGATTGGGTGATCGGGTCAAAACGGGTTCCGGGTCATAATGAGTTCGGGTCAAATCGGGTCGTTCAAAAATAGGTATCAAATGGGTGCGGGTCAAAATGGGTTCGGGTCAAAACGGACCCGGGTCAAAACGGATCATTATAATTTTTTATTATATTTCATAAATGGCAAAATATTTAACATACTATTTTCCAACCAAATAATCAAAAATATTATCGAATATATATATATAGTATATATATAAGATATAATATATATAATGAAATTGTATGGGAAATGTAAATCAAAATATAGTTTCCCTTTTAGTTATTCATTTAATTAAAATACATAACTTCAAATATAATAATAGCTTTTAATTTAAAAAAGGTAAATATTATAATAGCCAGGTAGTACTACATGAAGTCAGGTTTTACTCTCTTTTTATCACACTTTCTCCAATCCAGAAAATTCTTAATTCATTTTTTTTTTTAACCTGGCTTGTAATTTATTTCTCACCAAATAAATGTACACATTCCTTTTTACAATGTACAACTTATTGAAGTACATTTTTCATGGACTTAGCAATTTGAAGTCTGGAAATAGCAATGTTAATATATCATACGATTGTTTCACCACCACCAATCCACCATGTCCACTTACCTACACTTACAGAGATTGAAATCTAAGCTTTCAAAATCACCGTCTTTTTTTTTCGTTCAACCCATTCTAACCCGTTCAGCCTTAAATCTTTACCCAATTAGATCCAAAGTTCTTATAAATATATTTTCAAATCACCCAATTCCACCCGTTTTAAAAATCACTACTACCCAATCACACCCAAAGTGATTGAAAAATGATCCAAAATCGCCCATACAATTGCTTTTGGGCAACTATTGCCAGCTCTAGTCTAGTTTATTGTTTTTCTTTTCCAAAACAGTAAGATTCCTCTCTTTCCTCAAATTAACGAGGGTTGATATTGGAAAATCAGAAAGATCAAAATGTCAGGTTTTCTAGAATGTAGGGAATGAAAATTGCGAGTGACATGATTACTCAAAGAAGGTACCCACGGAAGCAAGCAAATTGGTGACAATGATCTCTCCTCACCTATTTTCTCTTTATGTTATTTTTTTTAACTGAAAAAAAAGGCGAGGGATAAGAGAAGAAAACAAAAAGACATTTCTTGTATAAGAAAGGGAAGAAAGGGAAGCAAATAAGAAGAGAGAATGTAAAGTAAGGGAGGGAAGGGGGAAAATTTTGTACGGATAGGAACTTTTTGAGGTTCTATGGTGTTTTTAGTGTTTTTGGTTGAAAAGTTTGCAAAATTTCTTGTATAAGAAAGGGAAGAAAGGGAAGCAAATAAGAAGAGAGAATGTAAAGTAAGGGAGGGAAGGGGGAAAATTTTGTACGGATAGGAACTTTTTGAGGTTCTATGGTGTTTTTAGTGTTTTTGGTTGAAAAGTTTGCAAACTCAGGAACCCTAACGTCGGACATTGATTTTTATGGCAAGTGTGGCGTTCTAAACGCCGGACTTGTATTACATGGCAGTACTTTTCAACCAAAAACACTCTTGCCATAAAAATTCATGTAATGCAAGTCCGACGTTTAGAACGTCACTCTTGCCATAAAAATCCATGTAATGCAAGTCCGGCGTTTAGAACACCACTCTTGCCATAAAAATCGAAATCCAGCGTTTGAAACGCCGGGGTTCCTAGTTTTGCAAACTTTTTTACTAAAAACACCATAAAACCTCAAAAAGTTCTATTCCATACAAATTTCTCAGGAAGGGGAATACACCCTTATAAGAGAAAAATCGATCCAAACTCTTATCGTTGTTGGAGTGGTCTTGAAGGCCGGTTACTTTAAACTTAGATGGAATTTTATTGTAAATTTGAATGTAGTTGTATATTGTATAGTTGATATTAGTGTTAATAAAAGTTTACTTTTTTAATAATATTATTACTTGCTATTACAAATGCAAAATAACGTAGAATAGTGTTGGAAAATGGTCATTGCTTTCATATTGGTGGATAACTACTAATGCCAAGTTGCCAACGAACAAGTAGCAAGTGGTGGGCTTTAGAAAATGGTATGTATGGCGTATATGAGCTCATATCATTGTAGAAGGCGTGTCATGACCAGCCACAGAAAAAAGAGTGCGTGTGAGCTCATCATCATATTACAACAACAACTAACTTATAGTCAAGTTTTATGACCAACAAAAGGGCCAAAGGGGCTCTTCAAGTCGATCTATGTGCATTATCTCTTCAATTCGTTGTTGAATGTCGATTGAAATTAATAACTTGTTAATAGAGCATTAGAGAGTGTTTGTTATTGCGTTTTGAGCTGATTATTACGTTTATATAACGCAAATAATGGAAGAACGTTTTGGAAAAATATTTGATTATATACGTTTCCATATGAAAAAAACGCAGTTTTGAATAAACAAGTTAATCTTGAAATCGGTTATTACTATGTATATATATAGCTCTTGTTGGTAAGTAGGATTTTTTTAAAGACCAGTTAATCTTGAAATCGGTTATTACTATGTATATATATAGCTCTTGTTTCATAAATACATATGAATTTAACCATTCAACAAATGTTTAGAGCTTTTGGGTTTAAATCTTGATGTGAGAAAAATACTAGTTGCAGTTATGGAGACCGAAGTTTTCTTTGAAACAGGTGTTGGAATTCAATAACTCAAATTCAAGTTTGTGAAAGTTTGAAGTTTAAAGTTTGAAAGGCATATGCAAATGCAATTTATACTAATCAAAGAAGACATTTATTTAATCAAAATGATATTTTGATGTTGGATTACTATATATACAGTTTTAATATAAAGGTGGATTGGGTCAAAGTCAAACACAAGATAGCGTGTATAATATAAGGTGTGGATTGAAGCATAAAATATATAGAGTAGTCATGTTCAGGCCTTGAATCTACATTAAAAGATTTCATATGTATGTATAGCATATATTGTGTTTGAGTCGTGGTAACAAATCACTTGACGACTAAAAGCCAATTTCAACGATTCTTAAATTGCTATGTCAATTTCATATCCCATTTTTCTAAAAATAACTTCAACCCGGCCTCACTTTGCATCAACATATGTAACAACTTAGTTGATCATCAATATACTATATTTGAACTTTACATCACACCTATCAAAATCTTTTAACACGCAATAACAATAACAATTAATTCTATACACGGAGGCCTTGTATCCTCGTATCAACATTAATTGGATGAGCTAGTGTGACAAACAGGTTGCACTAGGTTCTGTGAAAGAACTTGTCCCGTAAGCATTATTGCAATACGCAATCGTGTGTTGTGTGTTCACAGCGGAGGTTATGTTTATCCGATCCAAAGAAATGCCCGAGCATGGTACGTTGCTGCTGCAATCAAAATTTAATGCGGTTCGAGAAGTTGATGTCCCTTGAAATAACTTGTAACTTATGTCACTAATGTTAACCCCCGACGACTGCATATAACAAGAGAAATAATATGTATTAATTCTTCTTTAAGTAAGTGATCAATTGTCGGTTAAATATACATCAAGATCGAGAGGTTACGTACCCCTTGAGGACAATTATTTTTGCCAGGACAATAATATTGATCAATGAGAATTGGGTTATACACTTTGTGAAGAGTAATCTGCTCGAATCTGATATCTCTAGCATACCCCGAACCTCCCTGCATGATTATATATACATGATACGTTTCATTAAGGCTTTCGAGTTTACCTGTAAATAATTGGTACTTCTAACTCGTCAAATAGGTGAAAATGTAGGGTGAAAAAGTTATAAAAATTACAACTGGTTAAATGGGTTGAAAATGACCCAAACCTTCAAACTAAATATAACAAAAACATTATTGGAATTTCAAGATAATATTGTTTCAACAAATTACTCTATACTCCCAGGTCTCAAAATAATGTAATACTTTTAAATATTGACTAATATACCTGCCATGTTTTGATTCTTGCTCCATTTTGTGTTCCAGAAAAATTGCATTTTCGCACATATACACCTTCCACTGTACTATATTCCCCATTCATGCCCAAGCTTCCAATACTACAATCATCAGATAATGATACACGAGTAAATAACAACATATATATATTCTCTAGTACATCGTGACACTAGCTAGCATGACTCATCTTGTGGATTATTTTACCTTATACCATGGCCCGGCCCGCAATCTATGCCAGTAATATTGATTTGAGATGATCCATTGCTTAGAGCTATACAATCATCACCTTAATATATAATAACACAAAGTTAACTTTGTCACTTTTAGAATAAAAACCCATCAAGTACTTAAACAAAACATTTAAGAGTAGTGTATTTAATTAAACGTTTACCAGTTTTGATCACTGAATGTTGAATTCGTATTTGGGTTGAGATTGATATGTCTATACCATCAGTATTTGGGCTACTTGCAGGTGCAACTATGTCTAAATGTGAAATAGTCACATTATTGCATCGGGATAGACCAATATGGTTTCTAGGGCTATCCCGATGCTTAAGTTGGCTTAGTCGAAGACCATTGCAATTTTCAAAATGTAATGCCTGCACATATATATACATATACATTTCAGATGATCGAGCTTATTAACCTTACATCATTCATCACATATATATACATTTCAGAAAACTTTTCATGTAGAACAATTTTGCTAACCTTGTTTATTAGAGTCAAGAGATTCGAAAAATGAGTTTTTCAAAAACAGAATTTATAACATGTATTTTGTCTTGATAATGTCACCATGAGAAAGTTTTGTTATAGAAATAAATGGGTTTTGCCAATAACAAACTTAATTATGTAAGGTGTATAATTAAATAGTTGTCAAGAGATGTGTTTTTGATATGAAAAGTGCATTTGTTTAATACATGTAACTAACTGTAATTAATATCTTCCAAAGTAAATATATAACACAAACAAATTTATGGTTTAACTATTAATCATTATGAAGTACATAAGGTTGCATTTCTTGAAGCAGTTTCTCTAATTAGAATTAGAATTTCCTATAAACTGCTTACCGATGGTGGCACGGCACATTTGAATGCATTTTTGATCTGCGAAACTACAATAAGTTAGTATATTGTACAATTTTAAGTAATTTGGTAGTAGAACTTTAAGATAAAAAAAAAATTCTGTAATCGTACATAGGTCAAAGATTTGGTCCACCAAGCGCTGCCACGACCATTGATCATACCACCTCCATCGATAATTAGACCGTTCACATTCGAAAATAGTAGCCATGCCCCGGTTTCACAGCCCTTCCATGAGTTAGGGTCTTCTGGGGCGATAACCATACCACGTATCTACTCAAAAAATATATATAATAGGTTAAAAACCGGCCCGGTTGTGGTCCCGATCGACCCGGAAAACCGAATACACATCAACTTATGATCCATAAACCGGCTCATGGAATACCAGTGGTTAGTTGCAAACTATAGTAAACGTATTGGTTTACATGTATGCATGTTAAAGAAATGATTTATTTTTAGAATACTCTCAAAGTTTTAAAATTCATAAAGAGTTGTCAAACATATAACTTTTTTTACTTTTTAACTGTTTTTACTAAAAACTTTTTAGTTATTTTACCTGGAAATGGATAATAGGGGACTTGCATGGGCCTTGAAAGTTAACTGGGCCCACTAGGAAGGTTTTGCCTAATGGGATAGTTAATCTTGACCTTTGTCCGTCATCATTACATACACCTTGCCAAGCTCTTTCAAAAGCCTTGTTTACAAAATAAAACAAAAACAAAAATAACACTACATATATAAAATTAACATTCTGTACGTAAGACAACTTAAGAAAAACGATTTAAAAGGGAAGAAAGATTAAACCCGAAACATGAACTTCTAGGAAAAGAAGGCTCAAGTCTCAACTGATCATCATACATACCTTTGTATCGTCGGCATTGCCATCACCTTTAGCGCCATACTGCATTACGTTGTAGTTACTACCAAAGCTTCGATGCAGCAAACAAAACAACAAAGAGACGAAAAGTAGTAGTTTGGCCTAATATGAATGACATAACAATTACTTATAGGCTTTATAGCATGTGTTTCAAAACCTGAAAGTTGAAATGAAATAGAACTCACCATGCTCTTTTTTAAATATGTTTATAGCAAACACTCTTCTTTTAATCTCATTTTTGATCAAATATTGGTGAGTATATATACACATATCTGAATGAAGTGGGAAAGTATATAGTATCCAAGATGATGTTGGCTTTTAATTTAAACTTTCAAAACTTCCAAAATACAAGAAAAAAATCTAAAATTTACATATCAGATAAATCATAAATCAGTTGATATTCTAGAAGTTCCTTTCAATTTATTACTACTATTTAAAAATCACTAAAAAGGAAATATAAAAAATTATGTAGCGCAGAAGTTTCATTTGTTATTATTTTATGTTAATTATTAACTTGAAAACAACTCATTGATAAAGTTTTAGACTTTAGATAAATCCACCAGGGTTCAAATGTAGGAGTGGATTTTTAGGGGTTTCGAGAGTCTTGGGTTTCATCTCAGGAATGCGTGATTCGAGCTCCGCATACTGCCCAATAAGATGTCCATGTGGTGTCTCGAATGTTAACTACTAACTCGCTGTTAAAAAAAAAAAAGCTTGAAGACAACTAACATGAAATCGATTAGTTCGTTGTTTTCAATTAAGAGTTGTGAGTTCAAGTCTCATGATCGAGATACATACTATTTATCTTTGTCTTTCTAAAGAGATGTTTTAATCATATATTTTAGTCTAGGTGGACACACTTATAGACTTGATGTAATGATCGTTTGATTTATACCAACATTATTAGTTATTATTACCTTTTTACATGGTTGATGTTTCGATAGGGGGAAAAAAAAAAGGAAGAAAGAAATGTAGATGGTTATGCAATCCGAATCCTTATTTGTCATTTATGATAAATCACAATTAGTAATCTTCAACTTGTTTTTCTGCTATTGTGGTTCTTTACTCTATCTTCATCTAACTATATATGCCCATAAATTATACGTTATGTAGAAATCCTAATACGTTTTCTATAGCTATCATTTATGTTATCTTTAAAGTTCGATAAAAAAAAATGACGTGCAATAACATGTCTATGTTGACAAAACTGGAAACTTTGACATTGTTTTAATAAGTTATGATTTATGTATGATAAATAAGTAACAACGGATTTGGTGAGATTTTTTATGGAAGTAATATGAAACTTATAGATAGGTAGTTGTTCTACTATACTTTATTTGAAACATCAACATGTATAGTAATTCTTGTACGAGAGATTATCTAGTTAACTATTGTAATTGTTGGAAACATTATAGAAAAGCAAGTATTCCACATAGGAATAATCGAGTATCATAACACACAAAGAGAAATAGTTCTTGAAATTAGCTTTGATGACAACCTCATTTGATAGTTTGGGACTTTGGGTTCTAAGTTTAGCATGCTATGTAATCTTTAGCTTTATGTTCTCAGTCCAACACAACACGATAAAATGTGAAAAACGGATTCAGGATAAAAGTGGACTAAATATTTCTTCATGTCATACAATTATACATATAGGCCTAATTCTGACATAGGTGATCGGACTAAATGTCTCTCTAAAGTTCCTTAGAACATCAACGTAAAGCGTTGATTAACAGTCTTTTTAACTTGTCATATCTGGCTATGTGGTTAATGAAAACTTGGAGGGATGCTTACTGAACAGGTCGACGGCAAATAAATCTGAGATGTTGGTGTTCAACCTACTAGGTTGTTAATAGTCTAGTCTGTTATTCGGTCCTAACAAATTATAAAGCTAATTCATAATCATAGCTTAACCTGCCAACTGTAACATATAACATAGACCTATACCATACATACAGGTCAGCTGCCGCAATGTACCTGATGTATCTTGTAGGTTAAAAACAACATAATTTATGACAAATAAAGGCTCACTAATGAAGTCTCTCAAGCAAAACCAAGGTCAAGGGAATAAGAAACTTCAAGAATGACAATTTAGATGGTACAAACTCGCTAAAATGCAAAAGTTACAAAAGACATTGATCCTTGCAACATAAACAATGAATATGCAATAGCAGCCACCAATACCACCATCCTCATTGTTTTGATTAAATCGCACCGTTGTTCCTACGAAGGCACTGCAAGATGATCATCAGATGTCAGTAAACTAAAAATCACACAAGGCAATGAAAGTTGCTAAAAATTTCAATGAACTAGAAAAGATTAAAATACACATATTGTTCAATCTTTTACATGCCAATCGAATGCTCAAAAATCTCTTATAAACATTCGCAAAACGTGTTAAGCTGAGTGCTCACAATAAAACACAATCAGACACCAATAACTGCAACTGAAACCCACCACCGCCAAAAATTGAGCTAAAACAACCAACTAGATGAATATAAACGTTCTATAAATCTTCAAGTCCATATAAAGAATTCATCATTATAAGATACCAACTAAAAGAATCAGCCCATAGCTCAATTCTAGTAAAGAGGTTGATGTAAGCTTATTACTATTTAGATTATGCATTCACAGAAACCGAAACAAGAAGACACTCATGTTTTGAAGGTTAACTTAACCAAATTATTAATCCCTTTATGGTAATGGTGTCCTTTAACTTTCTCAACTCAGGCACACCCACTCTTAGATCAGTGAAATATAATTAAAAAAAAATAAACTAATAGATAAATAATACATACTGTATGTGGACGTATCGATCTGCTCCGGAAGTTCTTTTATATCAACTTCAAACCTTTCTTGAACCTACAATCAACCAAACAAAGATGGAATCATGCAGACACTTGGGTATTCAAATGTTGTAAATAAATCTATAGCTATTTACCTGATTTAGAACATCTGAGTCAGATGTAGATGATACAAATGTAATAGCAAGACCCTTGGTTCCAAACCTTCCGGCTCTACCGACCTATAAATGTCAACACCACAGGAAATCACAAAATGAATTATTGACAAGAACAGAAGATAAAGAGCAAGCCAATTAACAAACTCAAGATCTTATTTACCCGATGAAGATATGTGTCAGCAGAATCTGGCATGTCATAGTTGATGACGATATTAACACGTTCAATATCAATACCCCTACCAACTAAATCAGTTGCCACGAGAATCCTCTTGTGTCCTTCCTTGAAATTCTTGTATCGCGTCAACCTGAAAACACATTAAAAAGTTAAAAAGTGGACAGGTTGGGTTGAATGTGAATGGTTAGTGCCAGACACAATAGAGTTGTGTTTACTGTTGACCAGAAACACCACCCAAGAATTCATGATCTTTAATAATCTAGTGTGTACAATTCAGTTGCAAATAATATATTATGCATATGAATCCAATTAAAATACACTTTAGGCAAGTTTTGGCCTTTCTAATTTTAGGATCTTTTTATTTCACCCATTTAAGCCATTATGTATAGACCATTAGATAAATTAACCCAGTTACATAATAAGTCATTATCGCCTATCCAAATTTATTATGTAAGTCATTATCGCCTATCCTAAATTCCTAATCAATATTTTCATTAAAAATTCACAAAAATACAAGATCACGCATGTCTGGGAAGCTAAATCATACCTTTCTTCTTGGGACATGCCAGAGTGTATGCAGATGGATGGAAAATTACACTCAACAAGTAACTTGTTCAACTCTGCAGCTCTACTTACACTTTTGACAAATATCACAACTTGATTGAAATCTAATGCATCAAGCAGGTCATTCAGTTTACGGTTTTTCTCTAGCTCGCTCAATTTGATGTAGTGCTGTCATAATGCAAATATTAGAAACACCATATAAAAAAGGAGCTAACAGCTATTAAAGGACCCAGCTCTTACCTGTACAAGACCATGTAATGTCAGCTTGGCTTCATCATCCACATATATTTCCATTGGCTGAAAAAACCAGACGTCAGAAATCTGGTATTATAAAACATAGCGAACTCAAAATTCAAGTACAATAGTGTCTGCAGCATACATCTTGCATAAACTTTTTGCACACGGGCCGAATTTCCTTGCTCAGAGTTGCAGAAAACATCATTACTTGTTTATCATGAGGGGTCATCTTGAAAATTTCTTGCACATCTTTCCTCATGTCTGTGTTACACATTAACATATTAGTTAAGATAAAAGATAAATAAACATTGTAAAGTTCAAGATGTCATATAGTAAGTAAGAGTGAAAAGCATACCAAGAGACTCGAGCATCTTGTCACATTCATCAAGTATGAAGTGCCTAACATTCTTTAACGCTAGGTCTTTATCTCTGGCAAGTGCAAGAACCCTCCCAGGTGTTCCAACGACAATATGAGGACACTCATTTTTCAAAAGATCCTTGTGAACTTTGATGTTAACACCACCGTAAAATACCGCAACCTTGATATCAGTCAAGTAAGTGCTGAAGCGTTCAAACTCGTGGCAGATCTGTAGATCGAGATAGATAACCACACACATAATTAGATATTGAAAACCTAAGTAAAGCTGTTTATGTAACAGAGAAACAAAAACAAAGACTATAGCAGACTGGAGATTAAAAACATGCCTGATAAGCCAATTCCCTAGTGTGACATAGAACAAGGGCAGCAACTTGACCACCTACAGGTTCAATCTGCTGCAACGTCGACAAAACAAAAACAGCAGTTTTTCCCATACCGGACTTTGCTTGGCAGATGACATCCATACCCAGAATAGCTTGAGGGATACACTCATGTTGCACTGATGAAGAACCAAAGCAATTCGAGCTAAACAATCCTCATGTTCAAATATAAATTTACCAAATGATTGTACCTCTCCAAATGATGCAAGTAATAGCAGTTATTTACCTGGAAAAATCAAACAGCAGCTACCATTAACTAGATGCATATAAAAATGCTTAACAAGTACAAAATATCAACACAATCTATTAAATAATTAAACAAAAGTAATGAAACCCACACATACTAATCATCTTTAATGTTCAGTGTACAATAATCAACAAACAGATAAACAAAAATGATTCGGCATTCCATAATTCACATTTGTGTTTATAGCACATACTGTGGTATTAATACCAGAGGATGACTTCATGAAATATTATAAAGGGTACTAACTTTAAGAACCAACAATATTGCATAACAATAGCAAACGCCCTCTTCTTATCACACACTTACTCCCAAGTATCCACACCCCAAAAATACCAACACTTCATCTATAACATCTTCTGCCTATTTTCAAACACCTACTCTTGTGTCAACATCAAAACAAAATGTAAGAATCACACAAAAACAGTGCCTTTCTTTAATAATGTAATTGTCTACATTGACAGTGAATAGAGCAACATATGGTGTTCCAAATAAATAGGATAATGAGTGCTCCAGAGATCAAACAACAAATACTATTATTGGAAATTGTATTTATATGGCTAATGTAGCACATTGATTGTTTATAACAAATAATCGATTGGATGTTAGAACGGAATTCTTACAACAATCTTAATCATGATACATCGTAAAATTCAAGGGTAATGTGATCTTTGTGAATAAAAGAGAGTCTATGTTTTCTATACCAGTAGACCACATAATAATATGCCAAGGAAGATGCTAAAGAGAGATGAATCAAACATCTCAGTCAGTTAGCAGCTTCATAAGAAAAAATTTACACCAAAATCGTACCATGCTTCACTTGACAATGAAATTTACATGAGTTTGACATGAAAAAATTGTACCATTTTTTTTTATAAAAAAAATAGCTGCATGGGTCCCAACAAAGTAAAAACACCGTAGGACGAGTCCAAAATCTTTAAATTACTCAAACCGACATCAAAAGCAATATGTCAAAAGACAAACACCAATAATTATTCAGGGATCTGAACAGCTCAACAACCCAATTTCTTAAATCTTGTTCAAACTCAACATACACTTGTGGTGTCAAAGCAAGCCAAATGAAAGATTTTATAATCGAATGTTTTCAAAAATATTATATAGGGGCTGTTTGAGATTGCTTATTCGAAAGTCTTTATATGCTATCTGAAGATGCTTATTCCTTGGTAGATATATAAACTATAGAAGCAGTCCCAAACACATAAATAAGCAGTCCCAAACACAAAACTACATACAAAATAATTATATATATACGGTATAAACTATATAGATACATCATATATAGCAAACTAAACACAAACACCACACATACACAAGATATATGTCATTTATTAGAAAAATCATTACTTTTAATTAAATAAACTCAAAAGGAACTTGCCTTCAGACGGATGCTCAAAACCAGAATCAACAATGGCCCTGAGGAGCTCTGGCTTCAATAGAAAATCTCTAAATCCAGAGCTATGAATTCCAACATATCCCCTATAATATACATATACATTCATATATAAATATCTAAACATATGTCCAGTTAAAATGTATAAAATACAAACAGATCTGTTAATAAAAAGGACTAACTTTTTAACGGATTCACCGTTGGCTTTAACGGCGGCGGAATCAGGTGCTTTGTCGTCTTCTTCCTCATAGTCAAGAAGCTCCTCTTCGTATTCATTATCCTTAATCTCTGTATCTCCCATATCTATCTATGATAATTAAAAATATATAAATTAGGGTTTCGAAAATTGGGTGAAATACTAAGTGAAATTGAGGCGAATACAGATATAGAATAGAATATATAGATATATAGAATGAAATTAGGGTTTGAAAAAGACTGACCTGGATTTAAAAGAAAGTAAGATTTTAGGGTTTAGAAAAAGACGGAGAGGAGAGGAGAGGAGAGGGAGCGTTTCTGCAGATGATGATAGAAGAAAGAGGGATTTACGATTTAGGGTTACTTTTTAAAGATGGAGCGGGTAAATATGTTCAGATTTTTTTATATTATTATTATATTATCGATTTATTATATTAGCATGGTAGTCTTTTTGGATTTACATTTTTTTCCCCAAAAGTATATTTAATTTTTTTGTATCGTCATTCAAAAAGAAAAAAACTTTTAACAGCATTCAAAATTATTTAAAAAATTGTTAGGCAATAATCCAGAAAAAACCAACAAGAAACATTAAACCATCTAATACTTGATGGAATAATGGAGAAACACATTTATTACATAATCAAAATATGAAGAACAAACATGATGATCAGAATCAAAAGGTTTATAGAGATAACGGTTATAAACGGCTAAAATTAGAGAGTGTTTGATGAGCGTTCATTTTGTGATAAAAACCCATATCAAAAGGCCACATTTCAATGTCTAAAATGAGTTAATATTCCGGAACTATCGGTACTTAATGGATTCGATATTTACGCAGGTTCACGGAAGATGCGAGTGAGGGTAAATGGCATCAAGTAACTCAAGATGGAGGCCTATGAAGTTACAAGACACAAGGAGGTGATTCGGGAGTCGAACGAAGCGAATCGAGAAGCAGCAGGAGCTCCTTTTACGCTGAAGAAGAACAAATTTATGATTCAATTATTTATAGTGTTAGTGTACCAGAACTTATCAGGCAGAGAAAGGAGGAACTGGTGAACCTCCAGAAGAAGATAAGGAAAAATGTTGGTGCTCTGGAGTTAGAGTACAGGAAGAAATTGACTGGCTTACCTAAGCTTACTGCCAAACAGCTCAAAGCAATTAAAGATGCAGATGTGAGCACATTCATTCCCCTGGACACTTCTTTGAAAATCAATCGTCAACAACTCCAGTCTGCTGTAGAACAACAGAGAGTGTCAAAGGAAACTGAAGCAATGATCCAGACAGCCAAATGGAAAGACAAGTATAATGAAATGTTGAATTTCAGGGCTGATGCTAGAAGGATCACTGGTGCAGAGATTAAGCTTGCTGATAATCATGAAGGTATGTCAAAGTTTGAAATAAAGTTGATCAGGGAAGGTAACTTTACTGATGAAAGAAAGAGTACTTCAGTCCAGACGTTTGGATGGACTGAACTGAAGGAGATTGCCTTAACGTTCAGGGGGAAGACAGATTTGTCGACTGAAGTTAAAGCATTTCTGAAGAGGGTTGAGAAGGTATGGAGAAGAAAGCAACAGATGGAAGTTGCAATAGGCATGAAATCACCAGAATCAGTACCATCTTCTCCATCACCAAAGAGAAAGGCTTCTGAAGATGCTCCAGGACAGACATCGAAGAGAAGGGCCTGACTCTTATATCATTTACTTATTGTAATTTATCGTTTGATAAAAATTGTAACTATTTATCAGTTGATGTATGTAATATTAGTTGCAGTTTTTAATTCATAAAAGTAAATGATCAGATTTAGTCTAAGTTAGAACTTAAAAGATGAAACTGAAAACACTCATGATCTATAAAGTGTTTTCCAATAACTTAGATTTTTAGACTAAAATCAACACAAGTGTTTTTCCGGCATATAAAATTGTATAGATATAAGCTTGAAAAACCTTGCATTATTTCTAAACAAATAGGGGGAATTTGTTAGGTCCATATTTACTGGACTCGCTCCAGACTCGACTACTGGAGCCTTACTGAAGATCTGTCCAGAAACGTGCTCTACTGGACCTACTCCAGACTTGGAATCTGGAGTCCCTCTGAAGATTTGTCCAGAAATAATGGAAGACCAGTGAGCAAATACTTGTATAGGAAATCTGGAGTATTCTCCGGATTAGCTCACTGGACTTCACCCCCAGTCCAGATCTACTCTACTGAAGACGTTCTCACTGAAGTCAAAGACTGAAGTCAGAATAAAGAAGACTGACAAATGGCGGAGTCCACTGGAAGTCTTACCAGATCTGTACACTGGAGGATTGTCAGTGTTCTAGACCTTACAAGTCTGAACACTGATATCGAGGAATTGACTTTTGCCTTTACACACTTTCCAAAGAACAATCCACTTGTTCTTTACCAAAGTTTATACGTGTGTAAAGGTGGTTGGTTAAAAGAATAAAGTCATATTGATGTGACTTTATCCTTGTACCTTAACCAATGCATTTAATGTTCTTGTCGGTTCATTAAATGCATGCAACCATATTTGTACGGCTAATAAATTCATTGTTGAATTTATCTGCCTATAAATACAAAGTCATATTTCTCGTTCAAATTACTTTTTAGCAATTTGGTGAACTTGCTTAAATACTCTCGATCTAAACAGTTATACTTCACAACTTTAAGTATATCGATCCAAGGAGATTATTTAGCAAGTATAGATCACTTGTAATTCAAAGATTGTTTAGATAGTTACATACTTGTAATATCTAGGTTCCGCAACAATCTTGTATTTTGTTTATCATCAATAAAGAAAATACACTTGAAAATTACATTTGTGTTCCATCATTTATTTACTTGTTTAAATATTGCTTAAGTCGTTTATTGCTTTATTTATATTCTTGCATTTATATTTAAAGTAATACTAGTCCTATTCTAGTTCATACTTGACTTGTTATTTTACACTCGTGGGTTAAACCATCGTGTGAGGGACTTTACATTCAGGTCTTTCACATTCACCATTTATAAAACCAATTTTGTTCTTAGTTTCAAGTGCAAGTTCTATTGCACATGCCCAAACCTTATAATTCTCATTTCCTTTTAAATTTAAGCCAATTAAGGGTGTTCCAGTGGTATCACTGGTATGCAAATACAATGGGTCACCAAAGTCAAGTTTGCTAATAAGAGTACCAAGAGCATATTCATCATTCACATAACCATCCATATTTCTCAAATTTTCATCTAAAACATCACCCATAGTGACAGAAGAGAGCAAGTAACACACAAGAACTAGTAAGCAGATAAGTAAATCAAGAAAACACTCCTACAGGGTGCAAGAGCAGAGGCCAGATTCAAGAACACTTCAGTGTCTTAACAGGTATGCTCAGGGACCCTCTCTTCTACCAAGAAAAAGTTAGATAAAGTAAAGTAAAGCACAAATAACCACAGAGTCACACAAGAAGGAAAGAGAGAACCAAATAAAGTTGTCCCAACTATAGGTCAAACTTTCAACCTTGGAGCACTCCAAGATCAAACAATTTGCTACAGAAATGGGTAGGAGAAGTATACTTACAAAGGGATCTCCAACAGTAATTCCATAATATCAAGAAAGGGACAATAATCTAGGAAAGGACACTGTGAGTTTTGGTATAATCTTGGATTCAGAAAAAAAATCAAGACCTGGATTCAAAACATAACAATATATCCCTTGTGAATTAATGGATCCAGAAACCCTAGAATCAGGATTTGGTTCCAAGAAAAGGGAAATAGAAAATATTTTGTTTTAATAGATATTTTTGATGATTTTTGAAAGAAAAGATATAAATAACTGAAAAACAGAAATTAGGGTTTTGATCTGAAAATAGAAATTAGGATTTTGATATAAATCGGTAACGAGAAGATGAGGAATCCAAAACGATTCAACAATCTTGAGCCTAGGCTCTGATACCATGAAGAAATAATGATTTAGACATGACTGAATACACGAATGATTGATATATTATTAACTAGATAAAAAGGTTCATACATAATCCAGAAAAAAACCAACAAGAAACATTAAACCATCTAATACTTGATGGAATAATGGAGAAACACACTTATTACATAATCAAAATATGAAGAACAAACATGATGATCAGAATCAAAAGGTTTAGAGAGATAACGGTTATAAACGGCTAAAATTAGAGAGTGTGTTCTAAGGAACCCTAGCTGAACAGTAGATGGGTATATAAAGGCATGAATCTTCCATTTAGCTCCCTTCTTCTTTCTCTCTTGACACTCCTAGCCCTCCTGCTTGTATCTTCTATTATTTGACACATTAAGTCCCTCTTCTTTATTATATCCTTAAAACACAAACACTCCAAGTTAGTACATGATCAAGATGCATAAGTTAACAAAAAAGCTTGGGTTGAAGGCATTTAACAACATTTGGGCTTTTCATACAAAATTTTACATAGATAAACAAAGGATTTTGGGCAGCCCTAAACAGGGCAAGGGCATTACCCCCACTGACTCTACTATATCTGGTATTGTATTGAACTAAACCAAACCCCAGGTGGATCATATCACAAATGCAAAAGGATGACAGTGACATTCACAAAACAGTTGTATTGCTTTATTATTTATTTTATGGTCACAACTAAAAATGTAACATTCATGAAGCAAAATATTATTAAAGGGTTATTTTTTATGATTTTGATCCAGCCTTAAAATATCAACCAACTTTTGAGATTATTTCACGTGATAGATAAGATTTGTGGTATTTTATATAATATACAACAAATGAAATCATGTTGTTTGTTCATAGAATATACACTAGATTTTTATCCCGCGGAAAAACCGCGGTTTAGTTTAGTAGTATTGTTTTAATAAAATTGGATAAATTAAGTAAGATCATTACATTTAATTAAATATTAGGAGAAATTAAAGAATTATTAAGGAAATTTATTCACAAAGTTAATATCAATTACAACAATAATTGAAAATGTAGAAAAAGTGTGTTAAAGACGGGTTTCATAAAAATTAAATATTTATTCACAAAGTTAATATCAATTACGTTTTGAATACCATTGAAAACATATTTGTTTTAAACTCTTTGTGAATCCCATCTTTTAACCAAATATTTATATAATTATCAATCATCGTGTCACACTTGACTAATCACCAATTTGATTTCAAATTTCAAAACAATCGTCCCATAATACCATCAGTTTGCCCAATCCGACCCAACTGTTCTCTACCCATACTTAAAGAACCATTACCCAAACTTCTTACCCCACTCATTTTTAACCATATTGTGCCACTATCTTCACTTTTCA
The DNA here is from genome assembly GCA_034093135.1 of Erigeron breviscapus. Classification (NCBI taxonomy): domain Eukaryota; kingdom Viridiplantae; phylum Streptophyta; class Magnoliopsida; order Asterales; family Asteraceae; genus Erigeron; species Erigeron breviscapus. The sequence continues at coordinate 38,054,845 of CM067171.1, read as the reverse complement.
AATTTGCCAAAACTCTACAATTTTTTCTTTTGAAAGACAGTAACGGATAAATGACTAACACCCCCCACGCGGATGCGCCCACGCCGGTTCGACTCCTGGCAATGCCCTAAAGGGTTTGCTCCCCATGTGTTAGATGAGTATAGCATTGCTAAGGCCCCCTCACCACATTTGCATGTGACATGATTCGAACCTGAGACCCCCTAAGAGGAAACCACATTGTAGAAAACCCCCTGACCACTGGGCTAAAAATACCACTTCCACCACTATTATCATACGAATTGAGTGACCGGGTCGGAAAAAACTTTCCTGAACCATAGTTTACATATAGTGTCATAGAGCACACCTTACAAGCCCATTTTGACTAAGCTGATTGAAAGTATAGTGTCATAAAGTACTTCCAAATATTTAGCAATTACTCATTAACCATCTGCAATGAAATAGAGACCAATATTAATTTAATCACAAGTGACTAAGTGAGCAAACCTTTTTCTCCTTTAGGTTGTTGACACACGTGGCATTAAATGGCAATTTTATGGACATCGGGTTGAATTATGACGATGAATAATAATATCTAACTTATAATGAAGATGATAGTTAACTCTTAAAATATATAGTTGTAGTTTAATTAATATTACGATCTATATACGATAATATAATAGAATCATTGATTTTAAGCTATATATTATACAATGTAATCGAAAATTAGTGAAAAGCTAATATATTAAATCGAGAAAATACTACATATTAACAAAGACTAAATGCAATTTACGTATCAACAGCTATTTAACAACCAAGATTCGAAGCTCCACTCCAAGGCAGAAAGAATAAAGAAACAACCACAACATTAATTAACATTCACTCGATAAACATGTATTTCATTTCTATTACATCAAAGTCCCAGTTTACTTTGACATTTCAAGGATGGTTTAGACTCTAGACAAAAACTGAACTATAAGCTATGGCGTTTTAACTTTTACTCACTAATTAACAGCTCACGTTGATATCAAAAGCCCAACTAAGTTTTGTGAACTCTTCAGCTTCAAGCATCTGCCATACCCTTGTGACATCTTTCTGAATGGTCTCATTCTTATTAAGACCTGCGCTAAAAAACTCTCACCACACTATTTCAAGGAACCTGATTACCCACCGTTTTAGAAACAAAGTTTCACACAATAATAACTATTGACTTTCCCTTTTAATCTTATTTCCTTCCTCTTTAACTTATTTTCCTATGCTAATGATACAGAGGTTAAAGCATGGACCAAAAAGTAAACAGGCTCCTTTTTTGATTCAAGTTCTGGCATGAGACAATCAATAGAAAGACATCCACGCTTCTGTTGATATCTTTCCAGTTAATCACATTCACTATGATGTCCACTCCATCATCATTCACTTTAAGACCCTGTAAATACAAATGAAGATTATATTGAAACTTTAGTATATGTTTACCTTCTACAAGTAGAAATAATCCGGGTGAGAGAATTTTTGAAGGCTGCGAGAAAGAAGAGTAAACCAATACATTCAGAACAAATTCCACTGTTTTCAATGGAGATTTGAATAATAGAGCACTCTCTCAAAATATAAGATATCAAAAGCCCAACTAAGTTTTGTGAACTCTTCAGCTTCAAGCATCTGCCATACCCTTGTGACATCTTTCTGAATGGTCTCATTCTTATTAAGACCTGCGCTAAAAAACTCTCACCACACTATTTCAAGGAACCTGATTACCCACCGTTTTAGAAACAAAGTTTCACACAATAATAACTATTGACTTTCCCTTTTAATCTTATTTCCTTCCTCTTTAACTTATTTTCCTATGCTAATGATACAGAGGTTAAAGCATGGACCAAAAAGTAAACAGGCTCCTTTTTTGATTCAAGTTCTGGCATGAGACAATCAATAGAAAGACATCCACGCTTCTGTTGATATCTTTCCAGTTAATCACATTCACTATGATGTCCACTCCATCATCATTCACTTTAAGACCCTGTAAATACAAATGAAGATTATATTGAAACTTTAGTATATGTTTACCTTCTACAAGTAGAAATAATCCGGGTGAGAGAATTTTTGAAGGCTGCGAGAAAGAAGAGTAAACCAATACATTCAGAACAAATTCCACTGTTTTCAATGGAGATTTGAATAATAGAGCACTCTCTCAAAATATAAGATACCAAGAGTTACTAACATTTCAGTTTTGTAGAAACTATTAAGGTCTTAAGTGCTCATTCCATTAACCTGCCTTATTTTTGAACTTGGGTATGTGTAGGCTGCAATATTAGACATATAATAGCTTTTACAAAAACTCTAAGCTATGCAAGAATGTAAGCAACAGTGCAAGTCATCAGTGATGATAACTTAACTCAATAATGAAACCTGAGAATCTGAGATCTTCTATATACATAAACACATTAAAGGGAAAAAAAGAAGCAAAAGTTATTCTAACCTCCTCGTCTCCATTGGCTTTGCTGGCCATAAGAATAACAGGTCCATCAACTGCTGATGGGTGTATACCATGTATTATTATCTGTATCTTTCGAGTATTCTGCTCTATTTATATCTTTTGGTCTGCAACATAGATATAGCTTTTGAAGCGGTAATCTAAAAAAGCTAAATATGTCACCTACCCCAGCTGTAAATCCTGAACTTCTTCCCAAACTTTGATCATCCCTTGTTCAGCACGGCCAGTCACAACCGTTCTATGTCCCTACAAGCATAAAGCTGAATAAGAACCTCATTAACAATGTCATTCATTAAAGATCCAAACAACATAAAAACGCGATTAAATTAAAACAGCCTGGATATCGATACCTTAGACAACTCGTGGACCATAGACTTACTTGTCAGGCCCTGCACCAAGATGAGATAAGTGAGGCAACTCCTGGAGCAAAATGACTCCCACTATGTTGTATCCTACAACTGTTACTTGCAAATTATATATGTGGTATGATCAAAAACTGTTCTCTAGTTATATGAATACGTAAACACATTAAAGGGAAAAAAAGAAGCAAAAGTTATTCTAACCTCCTCGTCTCCATTGGCTTTGCTGGCCATAAGAATAACAGGTCCATCAACTGCTGATGGGTGTATACCATGTATTATTATCTGTATCTTTCGAGTATTCTGCTCTATTTATATCTTTTGGTCTGCAACATAGATATAGCTTTTGAAGCGGTAATCTAAAAAAGCTAAATATGTCACCTACCCCAGCTGTAAATCCTGAACTTCTTCCCAAACTTTGATCATCCCTTGTTCAGCACGGCCAGTCACAACCGTTCTATGTCCCTACAAGCATAAAGCTGAATAAGAACCTCATTAACAATGTCATTCATTAAAGATCCAAACAAAATCTTTTATACTCTTTTTCTATTAAATAGTTTATCAAAACCCATGCCATTAAGAGAAAATGAATAAAAAAGACTTTAATAACAAAAAATATCTAAATGCATATTCAAAAAAGTATTAAAACCTACAAACTTTTAGTATGACAAAAATATCAAACTTTAAAAGGAGTTAACTTTAAATGCTTCGCTAAGTATAAAATGGGTCCAATGGACTAAAATACATTGAAAGTGGCTGCAATAGAAAGAAATACAACCCTAAATCGGGAAGCATGTACCATTGCCATTAATTGCAGGTTGTGACTTACGTCTGAGTTTAGCGTCATCAGAACCTGGATCTGGATCCTGTAAATACACCAAGCAGTCAACGGGGATAGTGTTGATCAAAATATCCAAATCATCAATGAAGTACTAATATCCTAAAGCAGGTTCTCAAATACCACCAAAAATTACCTCAAGCATGTTACAATATTGAAACTTCAAAATCCCACCAAAAATTTTAATCCATCTCCTTTAAACCTGCAAAGTATAAGAAGTATAAACAAAATTTACATCTAAAACCCATATCTAATATATATATATAAAGACATCATAAAACCGAATCATAAAACCCAAATCTATAAATAAATAAAAAAAACTCGTATCAGATCTATATATAAAGAAACAAAGCTTTTAGCAACTGCTTAATTAACTTACTTGTATATAGATGATGAATATTGTCCTTTGTAGCAATTAGGGATCCAGATTTCTGATAGTCAAGATTATACCCACTGTCCGACCGAATTTTGAACAGCAAAGAAAGACCATAGTCTGCAAAAAGGTTATTATACCTTCTTGTTTGCCAGAAAAAAAAAGGTGTTACATCAGATTGTTATATATATACATATAGAAAAAAAACTACTAAACAAAATTCTTACCTCAGATTTATATATATACATATAGAAAACATCCCAAACAAAACTTATATTAATCAACCTCTCAAGTTTACCTTCTTATAAGCAGCAACATATGGCATAGCCTATGATGATTTCCACTACATCAGCACCTAGCCACCTACACGAAACAAATTATGTGAAAAGTACATTACTTCAGCCGTATAATGCATTTATATTAAATATATACAAGTAAGAGCTCAAAAATATACAATACTTACCTAATGTATCATATAAAAGTATGTATTACCTTAAAAGACCAGTTCCTTTAGGTTCATTGTTCATATCTTGGAACCTAAAATGACATTGAAACAAGTGAATTATTGCTTATGTTTTCTCTACAATCTAACAAAAACAATCTACGATATACTATCAAACCATGAGGAAGGGTTATGTAACATCCGTGAGATTTGACCCTTTGACTTTATGTGTAATTTGACTAATGATCTTAATTAATGAGATAATTGAGACTAATTTGGGATGAAATGAATAAGTATTATGCTTGACGGGTCGGGTGTATGACTTAATGTACGATTCAATGCAAGACGACATGTGAATTAACTTGAAAAGGGAAACGGGTCGACCCATGGGCAATACCCACGACCCATCAGCCACCCTTCACCCTCCTGGACCTCTCATTTCACCAACATTTCCCTCCTAACTCTCCTATCTCTCTTTCTCTCATTCACTTAGTGAATTCAAAGATCACAAATATCTCATCTCATTTCTCTCAAATTACATCTGCATCAATTAGAGTTATTGAACCAAAATTCAATACAAGATCATCATCATCTTCATCATATCAAGACTTAGATTCTAAGTGCAAGACTTTCAACCCATTTAGCTCAAATTCGGATTTGAACACAAGAAGAAGGTTTTGGTAAGTCAAACTCATCCCATATTCACTAACTTATGTTTATTTACCTATTTCTAGTTGAACCCAAGTCATTTCGGGTCACAAATCGGATTAAAACTGAAAATAGGGTTTTTGTAGGGTTTAATGAATTAAAACCTAATTTTGATCTTGAAATCTATGTTTGAAGTGAAATCTTGGAATGGGTTGTGTTCATTTGAGTTTGTTTATGTCCAGATGTGTGGATTTAAGCTTGAAATCGGGTCCTAGATCCTCCTTGGTCGTTTATGGAGTCAAAATGAGTGTTTTGGGGGTGTTTGGCTCATGCTGGTGCTGAACTGGGTGGGTTGCGGCGCAACTTAAATGTCTGTTTTTAGGTTGCGGGGCAGCCTTAAGTTGCGGTGCAATTGGGGGCTTTAATCACTTAACTTTTTCCTAGCTTCAGTTCTAGCATCCTAGGATCGTCCCGACCTTTCCGGAATGTCCTCTTATGACCTTATTGGTGCCCTACACAAGACAAACCATTCGTTCAAAGTCGTGAGTCACTTTTGAAACCAAACTTGAGATATTAACTCAAACTATATACATTTATATATATATCTTTTGATCCGTAAGTCCAATCGAGTCATATGACCTATCGTTGGAATCGTATGAGAGTCTAGTTTCTTGTGATAACATTCATGAGAGATGAATCTTCCTACATTTCTAAAAATGTCGAGTCAAAGTATCTTGTTTCTTACTCGGTAAAGTTGTAGAAGCGTTTATGAGTTTGTGACTCGACTTAAACTTGCTGAGCCAACTTGTTTAAGATTGTAGAGTTGATATTTATGGTATTATGATGTACATTGATAGGTTGTGGACGCGTGGAGCCCAATACTCGCTTATAATCTTATATTAATAATACTAGCTTCTTTTGCCGAACAAGGTGAGTTCCGTAGCTCCCTACTCATTTAAGATTCGGGCTGAAAAGTGTAAACATACGTGATTTATTGTTTGAGTGATTGGTTGATTTGCTTGATTTACCATCCGTCTTATTGTTTGATATGTTTGTTAACAAATTGATAGATATAATGACACGCTAGATTGATTCGTATATGATTGTGATAATTGTTGATTAGTTTAGGATAGTAGTGCATACATGGAAGTCGGTTATGCCTTCAAGGGGTTTTAGATGTGGTGGGAAGGCTGCGGGTGACCCTATACATAAGCATCTAGGACTCGTTGAAAGTAGAATCCTCCGAAGTGTATGTACGTATTGTTAGGCTATTGGTTGATTGTTTGATTGTTGTTGGAATTAGAGATATATGGAATGCGGTTGGTAGTCTGAATCGAGATTGTGAACGCCACATTGGTCATTGTGATGACATGTGTGCACTAATACTTATACGTAGGGGTGTTCATCAAACCGTTAAACCGTCAAAACCGGATCAAACCAGGGTATATGGCTTGGTTTGGTCGGATTGAGTTGTTAAAGTCTGGTCCGACGGTTTATGTTTTCAAAAACCGGGTTCATTGGTTCGGTTACGGTTTAAAAAAAGAAAAAACCGTCATAAACCGGACCGGACCAAAAAGTATATGTGTATATAATTTTTGATAATATTTAGCCGTTTAAAGGAAAAGGAATAATATATGTTTATATTTTACGATAACGTGTTGGTACTACAATGGATATAATATATTTTATGTAAATATTTTGCTTCGACCTTGTATGTTTTTGAGAAAATTAACTTTTTCTTGTTAATTAAATTATGTGGAATCTATATAGAAAATATTATACGATGAATGTCTTTTGATTGTTGGCTCAAACATATATATTGTGTTCTAATAATGTGATAAATGTTCAAATCTTAAGTGTTCATTATGACTTTTTGTCACAAATCTTCACATGTATACACAAGATTATATGGAAATAAAACAAAGGGAAATAAGAATTTGAAACTGTTAAACCGGCCAAACCGGACCGACTCACATGGTCTGGTCTGTTTCGGTTTGACAACATACTTGGTCTGATTTGGTTTAATATATTTTAAAACCGGAAATGCCGGTTTGGTTTGAGATTTAGTCAAAACCGGACCAAACCGGTCCATGAACACCCCTACTTATACGTCTATGGTGCGAGAAGCACGCATAGACACTCTTTTGTGCGAGATGCACACGGACATTCGAGTATATAGACGTATATACATCGATGATTTTGAGATGCCACATTGTTCATTGTGATGACATGTGAGTAACGTTGCATAGATTACTCGATAGTCATACATATCATATGCATCATGACATATTTATGCGTACAATACATACCTTGATATAGACATCACTTGTGCTTATTCATTCACGCACTACTTATATGTTGTATCTTGATGTGATTGAGATTGTAACGTTTAAAGGCTACGCTTATGCTATGTTTTGCCTTTAATTATACTTGTTGTGATTAACGACAATGGTTCCTTGTGAACCATTCCTACGAACTCACCAACCTTGTGTTGACTATGCTTAGTACACTTTTCAGGTAACCAAGTTATTCCAAGGCATGAAGCATGATTGATTTGCTTGCTTGTGAACCCGGGCATTGGACTTATATGAATCAAGGATTCATCGCCTACTTATGCTTTATGTTTAGACCAATAGTCATCTTTTGATGTTGTTTCTTTTGTAAACTTTGATGACTATTTGTTTCTCATACTTTTTGTACTTGAATTATCTTGTTTATGGATTCACTGGATCCTTTGTTTGCATTTAGTTCATGTTCTACATTAATCCCACCTTGTGCTATATGATTTCCGTAATATTTCGAGCCTTGGCTTGGGGTGTTACAAAATGGTAGCCCATGCGTGGTCGTAGAGAATTAGGCGGTTTGACCTAGACTACGGCTTAAGTTAAAACTCTTCATATAGCATGCATGGTTAAGAATTTTATGTGCAACGTGAATTCTGTGAACCCTAGAAAGTGTACATTGTGAGTTCGTAGTAAGACCACTAATGTGATGAATGTGGAAGGAGTACAATGTGGTTAATGTGTACATTGATCGAACTTGATTGTAGTTGATATGGTTTGTTGTTATTGATTGGTATTAGTTTGATGATTTAGGGCAAAATGAAGTTATGGTATTAACTTAGTATAATATTGTGGCAACCCTAAAAGAGCCCGATCAACTATTTTACGGTCACCCAGCATTATAACAAGTTAATAACATCATGGATTGCACATGCATGGCTTAAAGTATAATAAGGAACCGATATGATTAATGGAAGTTGATTGGGTGGAGGGTTAGCCATTGGTACACCCTGTATACATACCCGGTCAATGACTAGAGAGCACATCGAATTCGAATTATACTTTGAATCATTTGTGTTAGTTGTTGATTGTATGATGTATTGAACATGAGTAATTGGACCGATGAATAGCAAGTTTAGTGAACTTAGCATGATGATATGATAAGCAACAATCCCCTTATGATTCTAGCACTCTTGGCTTAGCATAATGGTATGATATGGTTTGTTGTTATTGATTGGTATTAGTTTGATGATTTAGGGCAAAATGAAGTTATGGTATTAACTTAGTATAATATTGTGGCAACCCTAAAAGAGCCCGATCAACTATTTTACGGTCACCCAGCATTATAACAAGTTAATAACATCATGGATTGCACATGCATGGCTTAAAGTATAATAAGGAACCGATATGATTAATGGAAGTTGATTGGGTGGAGGGTTAGCCATTGGTACACCCTGTATACATACCCGGTCAATGACTAGAGAGCACATCGAATTCGAATTATACTTTGAATCATTTGTGTTAGTTGTTGATTGTATGATGTATTGAACATGAGTAATTGGACCGATGAATAGCAAGTTTAGTGAACTTAGCATGATGATATGATAAGCAACAATCCCCTTATGATTCTAGCACTCTTGGCTTAGCATAATGGTATGAAATGAGTATGTTATATCGACATGAGAGCATTGACCACTTGTGTGACTAACATGTGAGCATTCTGAGATTAACCAACGGGTCAACGTGTTGATTATTTTATAGAAATGGTGAGACCAAGAAGAACCGGAACAAATTATAGGGCTAACTCGGAAGAACCTCAACCGGAAGCTCAACCGGTAGCTCAAAGAGGTCGTGGTAGAGGCCATGGTAGAGGTCGTGGTGAGGCCCCCGAGCCAAACTTAGCAGAGGTGATCACTCAAACGGCCACCAACATCATGCCAACTATAATTGCTCAGGTCACGGCATCTCTTGGAGGGAACAATGGGGCACAACCTAATGAGCCCCAAAATGCTGAAGTTCCGCAAAATGTGAATAACGGGGGTGCCCAACCTCATGTTGTAGTGGGGGATGGAGAGGAACCAGTGGAAGTTGATAACCATATTCCCATGTATAATCAACATGGAGTCTACCGTTAGGGGTGTCAATTCAAAGACTTCAAGAATTGTGGGGCACCGGAGTTTGATGGCTTGGGTAGTCCCGTGGACTGTATACGATGGTTTGAGAAGATTGAGGCGGTAATTGAGAGAAGTCACTGCACATATGATGATCGGGTTACTTATGCATCTGGTATGTTATAGGAAGATGCTTTGAGCTAGTGGAACCAAGAGATAACCTTGGGTCGGACCTATAACTTGCCATGGGCCGATTTCAAGAGCTTGGTGACAGAGAAGTTCTGCCCGCCCTATGAACTACAAAATCTAACTATAGAGTTTGTCAATCTTAAAATGGATGGGGCCGATTACAAAGGCTATATCAGACGATTTCAAGACTTGACTACCCTCGTTCCTCATTTGGTGAATCCCGAGCTCCGGCCATTGATAAATTTGTTTTGGGCTTGACTCCACAAGTCCGCTCTCTTGTTAACTCGGTCATGCCTACTTCCTTGGCCGAGGCTGTTAATCGAGCCGGTAGTATAACCGAAGATTTGTTGAGGAGTGGTGTTTTGAGTAAAGCATCATCATCCAAAAGAAAGGAGGTGGCTGAGAGTAGTGGAGTGAAGAAGGTGGGGAGATTTAACCCCAAGAATGCTAACCGAGGAAGAGTTATGGCGGCGGTGGAGCCGGTAAAGAAGGCGTATATGGGACCCCATCCTTTGTGTGGGAGATGTAACAAGCACCACCCCACCCACCTTCAATGCGGGGCGTGCTTCAAATGTAACCAACCTGGGCATATAGCCAAAGAGTGTAGAGCGCCGAGGGCGACCCCACAAAATGTAGCCCCTCTTCAAGCCGTCCCTCCTTATGGTAATCAACGAAGGGGTGAGTGTTTTGAATGTGGTAGTCCTAATCACTACCGCAACAATTGCCCTCGATGGGTGGGACAACATGTTCAAGTAGCCGTCCACCCCAACCAACTTCAATTTGCCGGGCCTAATCGGAATCAAGGACAACAAGTCCAACCCCGTGGCCGAGCCTTTGCGGCCAATGCCATTGAAGCCCGTGATGATCCCAATGTTGTTGCAGGTACATTCCTTCCTAATGGTCATTATGCAACGGTTCTATTTGACTCTGGAGCCGATTTTAGCCTTATTTCCTCTAACTTTGTTCCCTTGGTTGATGTAAACCCGTGTGCTCTAAATTATGTGCTTGACATAGAAATGGTTAATGGTGCTCTAACAAAACTTAGTCAAATACTTCGTGATTGTATTTTGACTCTAAACGACGTCGAGTTCTTTATCGACCTTATGCCTTTAGATATTGGGAGTTTTGATATTATTGTGGGTATGGATTGGATGTCGGCAGTAAATGCGGTCATAGATTGTGGTGAGGGAGTTGTTAAAATACCGTTGTCTAACGGTAAGATTCTTAGAGTTCAAGGTGAAACTTCCGATTCTTCAAATTCTAAAGTCTTTAGTGCTACCGTCTCAAGGGTAGAATTGAAGACCGTCCCTATCGTTCGTGAATTTCCCGATGTTTTTCCAGATGACTTACCAGGATTATCTCCAACTCGTGAGCTTGACTTCCGTATCAATCTTATTCCTGAGGCCACACCCGTTGCTAAAGCGCCTTATAGGCTAGCTCTCACCGAAATGCAAGAACTAGAAACTCAACTCAAAGAACTTCAAGAAAAAGGTTTCATTCGTCCTAGCCACTCCCCCTGGGGTGCTCA
>CM067171.1:37958614-38036114 GCA_034093135.1 Erigeron breviscapus | reverse complement strand
CATCCAGATTATTCAGCTAAAGTATTAAATGAAAAAGCAAGTAAGTACCTTTACCACTACATCCACTATCAAACAACAGCATGCTGCACTGCTGCTGCTGTTTCTGCTTTTTTTCTTTGCTTTCACCATTGACAATGGCCAACTTTAAAATATCAAATAATTTTTTTTGTATGTAAATGACTTTTTTAGAGAAACGGTTTGACAACTAAGATTAATAAAATCTTATGATCATTTTAACACCACAAACTATATTATCAAATTGATAAAAAAAAAAATTCTTTCACACATATTATCAAACACCTTAGATGCATCAATTCTACAATATATATTATGAAATAAATAAATAGAACATACTGAGTTGTTATTTGTGCTTTGGTCTTCTAGGAAGCTTACCAGTTGCTAGTCTATATATCCAATACACATTTTCGATCTATTTATTAAACCTGCAAAACAAAAAAACAAGATTATAAACAAAATATAATTAGTATAAATAAAAATTTAATCAATAAAAAACTTACACATGAATTCCAATCCAATCGAAGTCTGATATGGTTATCATCGACGGCTTAAAACCCATACATAAAAAACCCCAAACTATTAAAACCCATATATTTTTATAAGAATACGATTCGTATTCGTATATATATATATTTCAGATTTGATATCCATAAATAAGATATATACCTTGGCTGCATTCAGATGGTTTTTATATATATGTATATATATATATTTCAATTTCAGATTTGATATCCATATATAATATATATACCTTGATATTAGGCTGCATTTGTTCAGAGCTAGTATGGTTTTTCTTTCCATCATCATCATCATCATAAGCCTAAACACAAGCAGCTTTACATATCTATTAGAAGCCACTTCACATGTCTATATTATTGATTTTTTCCTTCATCTTCTTTAATCCAAAACAAAAATAAACAAGTTAATTTATAGATGTATGGGATATACAGATGTATGTATATATATGTATATACCCACCTTCAAAAGTTGGATTGAAGATTGAAAGAAAAAGGAATATATGAAAGAAAGTGGGGAAAATTTTAGATCTGAAGATTATAAAAGCTTTTTATTCTTTCTCTCTCCATTCTTCCTCTACTTATCTTTCTTTCCATTTTAAAATTCAAAAGGCTCGCCCATTTTTTACACATACTTCTTACACCTCTAAAAAACACATCAAATTCATCATCGCTTATGTCATAGTTCCAATGTGGAAGTCTTCAAATCTCGATACGTCACTTTTGTGACATACCCTGTGCAGTGTTCTTTAGTTTGAAAAGGTAGATTAATAAATACAATTAATGGATAAAAAAAGAACAAACATATAACACCCAACATAAAAATATAAAACACAAAAAAAATAAAAAAAAATCTTTCACACATATTATCAAACACCTTAGATGCATCAATTCTACAATATATATTATGAAATAAATAAATAGAACATACTGAGTTGTTATTTGTGCTTTGGTCTTCTAGGAAGCTTACCAGTTGCTAGTCTATATATCCAATACACATTTTCGATCTATTTATTAAACCTGCAAAACAAAAAAACAAGATTATAAACAAAATATAATTAGTATAAATAAAAAAAAAAAAATTCTTTCACACATATTATCAAACACCTTAGATGCATCAATTCTACAATATATATTATGAAATAAATAAATAGAACATACTGAGTTGTTATTTGTGCTTTGGTCTTCTAGGAAGCTTACCAGTTGCTAGTCTATATATCCAATACACATTTTCGATCTATTTATTAAACCTGCAAAACAAAAAAACAAGATTATAAACAAAATATAATTAGTATAAATAAAAATTTAATAAAAAAAATTCTTTCACACATATTATCAAACACCTTAGATGCATCAATTCTACAATATATATTATGAAATAAATAAATAGAACATACTGAGTTGTTATTTGTGCTTTGGTCTTCTAGGAAGCTTACCAGTTGCTAGTCTATATATCCAATACACATTTTCGATCTATTTATTAAACCTGCAAAACAAAAAAACAAGATTATAAAAGCTTTTTATTCTTTCTCTCTCCATTCTTCCTCTACTTATCTTTCTTTCCATTTTAAAATTCAAAAGGCTCGCCCATTTTTTACACATACTTCTTACACCTCTAAAAAACACATCAAATTCATCATCGCTTATGTCATAGTTCCAATGTGGAAGTCTTCAAATCTCGATACGTCACTTTTGTGACATACCCTGTGCAGTGTTCTTTAGTTTGAAAAGGGAGATTAATAAATACAAAAGGAGCCACCCAAGCAACAACATATACGCACCCACCCGGCTAAGGTGAATACGGGTTAAGCTTAACATTTCATCATATATACGAGCTCGATTTCATCACATATAGTTTAGGTGACAAAGTTACCTAAACATAACATATAATCATCTTTTACGTTTGGGCCCTTAAACGTGCACGTGTCATGGCAACTTAATAAGTCTAGTGAACTAGATGAACAAGCCATGTAATCATGCACATTTCACATATCATCACATATTTTGCATTTCAATTCATCTCGAGACATTACATAGCATTTCATAGCATATCATTACATCTCATATCATTTCATAACATAACACTACATTATACGACATTTCATAACATGCACTACATTACATATCATTTGGAACTGCATTTCAGGTCTCATTGGTCAACTACGTAACCCATATCACCTCCCGTGTAACCCCGTATACCCACAAGCAATTCAAGGTACCAATTGGGAAGTTATTATATGAAACCATCTTTTGTTGAACCCTCAGCGTGTCAAAGTAGTGTATCTTACCTCAAAGAAGCGCACGACAAATGATAACTACGTTACCGTGCAAAGCAAGTATTCCTGACCTCCTATAATCATTAAGCGATCATTAGACAAGCTAATACCCACATCATTAAGGTCATAACTCAGACCTAAACACCTATAAACATGACCCATGACAATGCTTTATGCATTGGAGGTTTGATTAATACATTAGGACTCATAGAATCCGACGAAACTCGACCTTCACTCACTAATTATACCTTTCAGGAAACTTGACATCAAAATCATCTTTTAAAAGCATTACCATTAGAAAATAGACTCTCTCACGATTCCGTGGATAGCTTATTTGTCAAAAACGGAGTTACGGTTCAAAGGTTATGACCGTTTCAAAATTCAGTCGCTGTTGCGCCGCAATGACTCATTGCGCCGCAATCTATTCCTCTGGAATCCAATTGCGCCACAACCATGTAGTTGCGCCGCAACTGGCTACGAACCAGCACAACAATCATCTTTTAACCTCCAAAACGTAACCAAACTCAACCCAAACGACCCCAAACCTTATGAACAACCTTTGAACCTTAAAATCCACCATATTAAGACCATTTTGATGCAATAAAATCCTTGATTAAACCACACATGAATTGCATCATAAAACAAACGTTATTTCGACATCAAATGACCCTCCAATGGTCTAGATCTGATTTCTAATGACTCATGTGATCAAAAAGACACAAAGTCAAAATCAATATACCTCTATTACCTGAAGATCACAATGGGGATGCAAGATACTCGATCAAAACACTCTCAACTCAACCAAATAATGATGAAATCGATCAAGAGAATGCTATGGGGCTAAAGGGGACGGCTAGGGCTTCAAGAAAAAGTATAATCTCTGTGTTTTTGAGTCTAATGACAGGTTAATAACCCCTTAACCCGTTTTTTAGATTAGCCATATGTCAAAATTGGTCCCTTGACTTTCTTATGACTCATATTTAGCTCAAAACACCTTTAGGGTATACTTACAACTCATTAAACACTTCAAGCACCTCTAAGGCATATAAATACACCTTAATACATCCATCATTAAGACATTCAAGCCTCACACATATGACACAATAACTACATATGAGCATTAAATCTAATATAGACTTAACGACACACTATGTTGACTTAACGACACATAACGACACTAGTCAACTGTTAAATAAAAAGTTTGGGATGTTACAATTACCTCCCCCTTAAGAGGATTCCGTCCTCGGAATCACTTCGGCATCAAATAGGTGAGGATAACTTTCAAATCAACTTCCACTATAAATATGATTCCATCCCACCTGCACAAGCTCAATTAACTTCCTATGCAGCTTCTTTTACTGTTGGTCAAGGATCTCAACCAGGCCAACTAAAAACACTCCTTAACATCAATACACATATCTCTCCACGGATGCACATTGGTTTTATCTCAACCTATGCATCATATCATCGTATACTCACATCTTAATCCATGTCTTATATCACATCAACATAGACTCACCACTTAAACGTAACTTCATAACATATCTTGGCATACCACACATAAATTTGTCTCACATATTCATATTAGCACTAGCTTTACAACAAGCACGTTTTCCCACGTCTTACGCACTAGTATTACATCTAGCACGATTTCCCACATCTTACATATTATTTTAACATTAGGTACATTCATTACCTAATTAATCCCACATCTACTTCAACGATCCCACTAACGTGCACAACTCATAGTGATTCATACGTGTATCTAGTGAACTAGATATACCGTACTTAAGTGCCACATATAAGTCATCACATAACAACATTAAGCCATAACATCGACATTATCAACATCACATATCTTAAACATATCATAGCACCGTCATTATAAGAATCATACTTCATATGCACATATATACTTCTACTTTAAACATCATCATATCAACATAAGTAATTTCAACATACGTATATTCCAATAATACATTCAGCGAATACTATTCATTTGGCGGTTAAGCCTTCCAAGCACGTATCCTTACTAACTTGCTATCACAACTCACATAATTCATTTGAACAAAGGGTTGACTCGCCATACTTTCGATGCATAACATATCCCTCCATAAAGACTTATAGTTAGACCATATTACCCACTTTGCTCATAATAAGCTTCCTTGTTCACCACAAATCCTTTAGACAATTTTGAGCTAATCAAAACACTTCTTTAACAATTCCAACTTTATGAACTATTGTCTTTATGATCTTTGGCTCTGCACTTTTCCTTTCAATAACTTGTCGTATCATGAAATGACATTCAACACCTATGGCATAATCATTGTTGCATATGAACTCAACAATAGATCTCGAGGCACCATCACACAATCATATGGTTTTACCAAGTTTCTAACTCATTCAATCTCTTTCCCATCAATCTAAGAGTGATAGGCATCACTTGAGTTCACCATTTTCCTCATACTTTGACAAACATCTTTAAAAATTTTCACATAACGGTCGTCTCGATTCAAAACATTCAACCATTTACTTTCACACTTTAAGAGTACTTCTTGATCATACATCTTTTCTTTCATGTCCAAGGAAACGGTGCAATAGTTCATAATGAAATAAGCATTTTTGGACAACTTGCCTACTAATTGCTCATGTCATATCATTACCTTTAACTTCCCACGCAACTTTGTCTCTTATTCCAAGGTGACGTGACCACTCACTTCCGTCAGAGGACCATTAAACTCTTTGTATTGCCAACAAACTTTCGGTGTCTAGCCTTGGCTTTTAACCCAATCACATGTCAACATATAAAATTTACTACACCTCGTATCATAATAGGTCGTATCACACTTCAGGCGGCATCCAAATGAGCATGTCATCACGGTTCATAAACTTCCTCAAGTACAACTTTTGGTCATTTCGTTCTCGGATACCGAAATCTTACTTTTAGACTTATAGTTCCACGCTGGTTATTTATGAATTTTCAGAATCCACTTACATAATACCAACATCTTCGTCTCTATAAACATCACCTTTCACTGGCTCATTGTAGACAAGTGCTTACCATAACCTTATAGTCATGGAATTAAACATTAAATGGAACCTTGTTCCTTTCAATTCTACGCGTCAGCTTCTACTTTAACTTTTACTCACTTTGGGCAAATTTAGAATTAGGCCTCTACTTGTAGAAAATCGTAGTAACGTTCCTTACACAGCATGATGTTCTTCATTATACTTAGAATGGATAATAATGTCATCACCGAACGTAATGACTGAACGGTCTAGAGAAACTTTAAACTTTATCCCTTAAGTTCACGACATGGTAAGGACCATTCGTTACCATGCAGGTACTTCAAGAAACTCAATAGGGTCATAACGAGCGTATGATTAACCTAAGCAGGACTTTCATCATCAACTTCATCATATGGTAGTACAATTCGTAAATCTATCTTATAGAAAGAAATACATCCCACAATCAAAAACATTGACTTCTTCCTATAAGTGAGAACAAAACGAAAGGTGTTTTTGAATAAAAGTAGCACTTGTCACACGTCAATAGAAGGTTCGACCTCACGATCGCAACGAAACTGAGAACATTAATAGAACATCTCGAAACTACGGGTGGCCTCGACTTGTGAAGTATAATCTTTGCCTTACATAAGTAGATCACATAGGCGAGAAACACGAACAATTCGGAACCGAATGCTCCTGAAAACTTCTACTTCTTGTGATTTAAGTATCCATAGTTAACTCCGTCATCCAACCTCTTAACTTTTCATAAGGGAAAACTTTTTATCTTGAGAAGCAGTCACACATAAGATTTCGTACTCATATAGGATATCAACATCACCTTCATGTCACACCGGCGAAGGCAATATGCGATAGAACTGCTAGAAAGGTTCATGTGTTAGTTCTCCATACCTTCATGCAATATAAGGAAGGATCTCCACCTGTAGATACTCGTTCCGATCGTCATCTAACATCCCGTAACGAAACCTAAACTTAAACGAGTCATAAATCCAAAACAGACCAAAATATGCGCCGTATGGATGGTGCATGCGCCTCCTAAATCGAGCATTTCTGATCAGTAACTTCTATGTGTTTGCACATGCCCCGCATAAACTTAAAACTCAGAATATGTGCCACATACCATCTATGACCAGGAAAGATAATTTCAAACAAAATCTAAGCGTTTTCCTTACACCCAAGCACAACTTTAAGACTTCGCAGCTCTAAGAAAATCTCACATCATAACATGGTGTTCAGAGAATGGAAGAGCTTCATGGTTAAAAGGTTCAATCATCCATAGCGTTATCTTCTTTACTTGCTTCAGCTTCATCATTCTTTAACCCATAGATACACGTTTACTCTTCACGTGGTTAATTATGCCACTAACCAGTGATTCCATCATTCTCATCTTCACTCCATTTAGATCAGCACAGACACAGTCTCACAAACACACACATGTCGTGATACATTTACAATTACGTTCGCGACCGGAATTGTAACTGTATCCTTCCATACATGTGCCCGGTAACCCTTCTATGCGTCACCTACTTATAACCTTCAAAATCCAGCATCAACTCCACTCATCAACTTCAAGTCCATGTCCTTTAAACTAGTAGACTTAACAACATTGACTACTAATCATTTCACTCCTCACTTATCTCAAAACTTCATTTAACTTCATGTACAACATAATCCTCATAAACATTTAATAAGGCTATCACTTTCCATCGATCTTCTCACATTTCAACACATTTGAGGCATCAACATCATTATAATTGTAACACGGTGTTTACTCTCGACACATAAAGATTCACTACATAGAAATCTCTCCAACTTCATTACTTTGTACACCGGTCAACACAAGCATGGCCATACAAACACGCTCGCGTCGTGATACGCTTGCAATTATGTTCCGGACCATAATTGTAATTGTATCCTTTTACATGCGTGTTCGTTACCACCATTGTGTATCACCTTCTTTTCACCAATTTCCATTCATCTAATCCTCCAACTTTTGTCCATCTCAACAACTTCTCACATAATATAAAGCAAAAGTTTATCAAATTCAGTTAGAGGAATAGAAGATCACCTCGAGAACCGTCTATCGTAACAATCGAATAACTTAGCGACGGAGAAGCGAGAAACGGAAGAATAAAGGCTAAAACACATATTCACATATCAATAAACAATCATCATATAGCCTTATTCCTACACTCTCACTCATCCCAACCCGTCCTAAGGCATTTCATCTCAAAGTTAAGCATACCTACTTAAGCCTATCCTGATCTCTATCGGTTTAAGTCCAATTCCTATGGCATACCTATAGTCATTGGTTCACTTAAACCATTTCTCTGATACCAACTTGTAACACCCAACATTTAAAAAATACGGATTTCCAAAAACTTTTCACCTAACGGTGTTTAAGAATGCGGAATGACGTTTTGAAAGTCCAAACCATAAAATCCAGTTTGGTTTGTTCTTAAAATAGAAGGTGTTACTCGTCACATCATCAAAATAGTATAAATGGAAATCCTACGGTTGCCCAACATAAAACAACCGTATACAGGTCATATCAAAACATAATAGTCATAACGAAATCAAATGTCTAAAAGGAGCAACAACTATGGGTAACTAATAGCATCTTCAAGTATTCTACCCATGCCTCGCTCATTATCCATCAACACACTTCTAGCTTGCTAAACCTGAGGGAACAAAACATTTCAAGAAACAAGTGTTAGCTAACGAATTAGCTAAGTAAGATAACAATAAGTTAATAAAACGTTTGTTCAATTAAAACTTGGTAAAGCAGCTTTTCATATTAAAGACATGTTTCGCATATCATCACATACATATCATAGCATCAACATCTTTCATGGTAGGATTAACCATCCTAAATGTTCTTAATCATCATTTCATCATTACATATCATCACATTAGGTGTGACATAAGTCACGCATATCATATAAGGTGTAAGTTTGTGTGTAGGTGGTCATAAGACCTAACGGGAACCTCACACCCGACTAGATGGATGAGCCATACGGCGGTCCATCAAGTGTCGTTAAGGAATGGCAAGCCACTCCAGGAGTAGTCCGTATGTTCAAGAGATTGGTGGGTAATCACTTCACCCGGAGATACTCTAACCACGTAATTACGTTGCAAGGAGCCACCCAAGCAACAACATATACGCACCCACCCGACTAAGGTGAATACGGGTTAAGCTTAACACTTCATCATATATACGAGCTCAATTTCATCACATATAGTTTAGGTGACAAAGTTACCTAAACATAACATATAATCATCTTTTACGTTTGGGCCCTTAAATGTGCACGTGTCATGGCAACTTAATAAGTCTAGTGAACTAGATGAACAAGCCATGTAATCATGCACATTTCACATATCATCACATATATCGCATTTCAATTCATCTCTAGACATTACATAGCATTTCATAGCAAATCATTACATCTCATATCATTGCACAACATAACACTACATTATACGGCATTTCATAACATGCACTACATTACATATCATCTGGGATTGCATTTCAGGTCTCATTGGTCAACTACGTAACCCATATCACCTCCTGTGTAACCCCGTATACCCACAAGCAATTCAAGGTACCAATTGGGAAGTTATTATATGAAACCATCTTTTGTTGAACCCTCAGCGTGTCAAGGTAGTGTATCTTACCTCAAAGAAGCGCACGACAAATGATAACTACGTTACCGTGCAATGCAAGTATTCCTGACCTCCTATAATCATTAAGCGATCATTATACAAGCTAATACCCACATCATTAAGGTCATAACTCAGACCTAAACACCTATAAACATAACCCATGACAATGCTTTATGCATTGGAGGTTTGATTAATACATTAGGACTCATAAAATCCGACGAAACTCGACCTTCACTCACAAATTATACCTTTCGGGAAACTTAACATCAAAATCATCTTTAAAAAGCATTACCATTAGAAAATAGACTCTCTAATGATTCCGTGGATAGCTTATTTGTCAAAAACGGAGTTACGGTTCAAAAGTTATGGCCGTTTCAAAATTCAGTCGCTGTTGCGCCGCAATGACTCATTGCGCCGCAATCTATTCCTCTGGAATCTATATTAATATATATATATATATATCTTTGCGTGAACATAAATACTCGTATTATATATATATATATATATATATATATATATATATATATATATATATATATATATATATATATATATATATATATATATATATATATATATATATATATATATATATATATATATATATATATATATATATATATATATATATATATATATATATATATATATATATATATATATATATATATATATATATATATATATATATATATATATATATATATATATATATATATATATATATATATATATATATATATATATATATATATATATATATATATATATATATATATATATATATATATATATATATATATATATATATATATATATATATATATATATATATATATATATATATATATATATATATATATATATATATATATATATATATATATATATATATATATATATATATATATATATATATATATATATATATATATATATATATATATATATATATATATATATATATATATATATATATATATATATATATATATATATATATATATATATATATATATATATATATATATATATATATATATATATATATATATATATATATATATATATATATATATATATATATATATATATATATATATATATATATATATATATATATATATATATATATATATATATATATATATATATATATATATATATATATATATATATATATATATATATATATATATATATATATATATATATATATATATATATATATATATATATATATATATATATATATATATATATATATATATATATATATATATATATATATATATATATATATATATATATATATATATATATATATATATATATATATATATATATATATATATATATATATATATATATATATATATATATATATATATATATATATATATATATATATATATATATATATATATATATATATATATATATATATATATATATATATATATATATATATATATATATATATATATATATATATATATATATATATATATATATATATATATATATATATATATATATATATATATATATATATATATATATATATATATATATATATATATATATATATATATATATATATATATATATATATATATATATATATATATATATATATATATATATATATATATATATATATATATATATATATATATATATATATATATATATATATATATATATATATATATATATATATATATATATATATATATATATATATATATATATATATATATATATAGTTTTAAAAACACAAAAATATACATATATACATACACATTTACGGATATATATATATATATATATATATATATATATATATATATATAAACAACGGTTCAATTATAATTTGTATGATTATTTATGTCTATGGTTTAGATATAACTTTAAAATTGAAAACTATGATTAGTTGATTGTCTTTTAAACCAGTTGTTTTTTATTGATATAAAGATATTTGTTATAACTTATAAGGACCAAACAAGTTAAGAATCAAGTTTTCTTATTCCAGTAATCTACATCGCCTAGTAGATTTATCTCATGAGTGTTTCTCAACTTTTGTGTGATCACCTCATAATTAAATATAGTTGGGTTTGAATTTGAGACTTCTATTATAAGATATTAATTTAAC
Source organism: Erigeron breviscapus (assembly GCA_034093135.1). Taxonomy (NCBI): domain Eukaryota; kingdom Viridiplantae; phylum Streptophyta; class Magnoliopsida; order Asterales; family Asteraceae; genus Erigeron; species Erigeron breviscapus. The sequence continues at coordinate 38,024,460 of CM067171.1, read as the reverse complement.
TACTAGATTATAATTGATGTGGTTAAAATGAAAAACTTTGATTAGTTTAAAAAGGGAAAATGATTGATAAGTATAAAACAAAAACTTAAAATTATGTTTAATATTTTAGATTTTTGACACATGCATCATGAGTTCTCATTCTAATCATTTTTACCATTCAGATATGCAATGTGCCATTATTTTATTCTTAAGCTTATTTTTAAGCATAAAAGTTAAAATATCTACCCCATTAAAGTTCTTACTTTAGAAAAACTAAAGTATTTGAAACACCATTAATAAAAAATTTGAAAACAATAAACTATTTTAAGGCAAACTAATGAGAAAATGTGTATAGCAAAATCACTTCTCTGACTTTGTAGGGGCGATTGACACCCATCAAGGCTGCCGGCCACTTCTAGGCCAATCCTGCCACTTTTTGGCCGGAATTTCGATCCCTTTTTGTTTCCATTCAATTACTCATTCAATTTCCTTCAAATCTATGTAATATATCATGTCTAAATCTCGAAAAAAGAAAGGAAAAAAGGAGAGAACTGATGAAGAAATTATTGAAGATTTGAAAAAACATGATCAAGCCTATATACAAGATTTTGAAGCTAATAGAAGACATGTACAATCAAAATATAATCTTAGATCTTCTTCCTCAATCTCGAATTGCATGGATTCTGATCAGTTAGCCGCGCCGCCGCAAACCACCTTGCTACCACTTTTAAATTTGGCCGCCGATGTTCAATCCGAGACTGGGGAGGCATCGATTGGGGTTGGGAAAGCTTCTGGGTCGAAATCTAATTCAAAATCGATTGAATTTAGGGTTGTCAATAATGATACATTGATTGAAAACCCTAATTTTGATGATGATGCCGCTGCTTTCCATTCTTCACCACAGTCGGCCACTTCTAATGCCAAAACCGATCAGAATACGGTTGGGGGGAGGTTGAATTTTGATGGTGTCGCTTCTTATTTGAAATCCAACACTCAATTGATTGATTCAAGGGTTGCTACAACCGAAACCCTTTTTAAAAACCCTAATTTGGAGCCAGCCACCGTTTCACCATCACTAGCAGCCAATGAACTTTCAAACACTTAATTAATTGATGGGGCTACTGCGAATTTGATAGGGGAAGGGCTGAATTTGATTAAGAAAACCCAGGTTTAAGCAATGGATACTTTTTTGGCCGGAAAGTTTGATCAAAATCTTCTTTCGGGTCACATCACCGTACAGCCACCACTGGCCTTCACTGAATCGGTGGCTGGCCAACATGGGGGTATACTTGATGCTTCTGAGGTCCCGGATAATCCTGATCAAAACCAGGTCTTTGAAGAGAGTGATCATATATTTGCCATCCTTAAGGATGGAATGGAAATGCTTAATGATAGTGACAAACGACTTTCTAAAGATCAAGTGGTCGACTTGAATAGGATTTTAGTTGAACATTTGGCTAAAATCACTAATGTTGAGGGATCGAGTTCACAGCAACGACCTATACCTCTGGATGAAATTGAAAAGCATTTTGGTATTCAACTTGAAAATGACAAACCTTGTGATAATTTTGACACATCTTCAGCATCGGCCACCATTGAAAAAGTGGCTAACTCGTGGGATAAGAATGTTGTTTTGCAGGTTGATGATGAGAGGGATTTGGATGATTCGAAGGGTGATGGCCAGAATTCTAATGCTGAACCACCTTTGCATGTTTTACATGCAAAAGGTGGTGCTACTCATGTTTCCCCTATGCCGGATCCTCCTAAATTTCCTCCTGGTACTACTTATTTTAAGCCAGCTACAGACCATGCCCAGGACATTCCTGATGCCTCAGATGAAGTTCCTAAGCATGATGTTTCTCCGAATGATCTTGGTGGACATCCTGATAGCCCCAAGACTCAGTAGCCTCGCTCTTATGCCTCTATCTTTCAGGATGCTGCAAACATTCGTAAGAAAGGTACATTAAGGTTCATTCCTCCTGTTGTTACTGATTCAGGTGTTTCTAGAGCTGTTATTCCAAGAGATCTTTCAATTAAACAAAGTGAATTCTGTGCTAACACTCTAGTTGGTCATTTCATTGGAAAACGTCCTGCTTTCCCTTTTGTGCAATTTCATGCTAATCGTCTGTGGAAAAAGTTTGGTTTGGAGGATGTGATCTTGAATGACCAGGATTTCTTTCTGTTTAAATTCAAGTCTGAACAGGGTCAGTTGCATGTATTTGAGAATGGTCCATGGTTATTCAATGATATCCCCATTATGCTTAGGAAATGGGAGCCTGAAATCTAGTTTGATAAACCAGTTCTCAATAAGGTTGCCCTCTGGGTTAATATTTATGATTTGCCAGTTGTTATGTGGACTTATGATATTCTTAGCCATCTGGTCAGTTCTATTGGTGTTCCTATTGCTGTTGACAGATATACTGCCGAGATGTGTGAAAATCAGAAAGGTAGGGCAGTTTTTGCTAGAGTTTTGGTTGAGTTCTCTTCTGAGAAAGATTTTCCTTTGTTTGCGGAGGCTGAGATATTTGATTCTGTTAGAAGGTTTAGACTTGAATATCATTGGTTACCTCCTAGGTGTTCACACTGCAAGATATATGGACATAAATTTGATGATTGTAGTGTAAGACCAAGGACACATAAAGAAATGGATATACGTATGGCTACAGCAGCTCCAGCTTCACAGGTTGGTCCATCAGGGACTAAGGATGGCCCAACAGGGGCCAATCAGGTTGATCCACTAATGACTCAGGCAGAAGATGGGTTCCAGAAGCCTAAGAGAAGGAAAAGGAGGCCCAAAAAGCCTCAATCATTTGCTATCCCTAAGCCCAAAGTCATGTATGTTCCTAAGAAGACCCAGGATTCAAAGGGTAAAGCTTCAGCAGTAGCTACATCTACCATAGCCACTACAGATCCATCAGCACCAGTTAGATTTCCTACTGCAACAGCTACAGTCCCTCAGAGACCTCTTCAGATTCATACAGATACTCCTACTGGCCCAGATACTCATTCAGGTACACAGGCTCATACAGATCATGATTCTATTCTTACTCCTCCTGGCCCTGCTGTTGAGATTCGGAACCAGTATGATGCACTTTGCCAGATTAACACTGCTGATGCTTGTACTTCCTTAGCTGAGCCTATTGTTCCTACTGAGGATGATTTTGAGGATGTGTCTGATAGTGATGAAGTGTTTTGCGGTGAAGGTGATACTGCTCAGTTCATGGGTTCATAAAGATTGACTACTAGCTTTATTTTCATTTTATTGTTTATATTGTTAGTTTGATTGTTCTTGATGTTCTGGGCCTGTCCAGTTTACTCAATTGATTCATTTCTTGCATCACGGGTCCCTTTTATTATTTGCGGGGGGCCCGTGAGGGCATTTACTATGTAAATGTTTAAGTCAACTGACATTCAGCCATGTTGCCTGTGCTTTCTTGTGATTAATTCAAATTCGAACCAGGGGTGACGACCTTTTACTGAAAAAAATGAGAAAATGTGTTGAAACTTATTACCATAGATAAAATTTGTTTATCATCGATGGAAAAAAAAAAAAAAAAAAAAAAAAAAAAAAAAAAAAAAAAAAAAAAAAAAAAAAAAAAAAAAAAAAAAAAAAAAAAAAAAAAAAAAAAAAAAAAAAAAAAAAAAAAAAAAAAAAAAAAAAAAAAAAAAAAAAAAAAAAAAAAAAAAAAAAAAAAAAAAAAAAAAAAAAAAAAAAAAAAAAAAAAAAAAAAAAAAAAAAAAAAAAAAAAAAAAAAAAAAAAAAAAAAAAAAAAAAAAAAAAAAAAAAAAAAAAAAAAAAAAAAAAAAAAAAAAAAAAAAAAAAAAAAAAAAAAAAAAAAAAAAAAAAAAAAAAAAAAAAAAAAAAAAAAAAAAAAAAAAAAAAAAAAAAAAAAAAAAAAAAAAAAAAAAAAAAAAAAAAAAAAAAAAAAAAAAAAAAAAAAAAAAAAAAAAAAAAAAAAAAAAAAAAAAAAAAAAAAAAAAAAAAAAAAAAAAAAAAAAAAAAAAAAAAAAAAAAAAAAAAAAAAAAAAAAAAAAAAAAAAAAAAAAAAAAAAAAAAAAAAAAAAAAAAAAAAAAAAAAAAAAAAAAAAAAAAAAAAAAAAAAAAAAAAAAAAAAAAAAAAAAAAAAAAAAAAAAAAAAAAAAAAAAAAAAAAAAAAAAAAAAAAAAAAAAAAAAAAAAAAAAAAAAAAAAAAAAAAAAAAAAAAAAAAAAAAAAAAAAAAAAAAAAAAAAAAAAAAAAAAAAAAAAAAAAAAAAAAAAAAAAAAAAAAAAAAAAAAAAAAAAAAAAAAAAAAAAAAAAAAAAAAAAAAAAAAAAAAAAAAAAAAAAAAAAAAAAAAAAAAAAAAAAAAAAAAAAAAAAAAAAAAAAAAAAAAAAAAAAAAAAAAAAAAAAAAAAAAAAAAAAAAAAAAAAAAAAAAAAAAAAAAAAAAAAAAAAAAAAAAAAAAAAAAAAAAAAAAAAAAAAAAAAAAAAAAAAAAAAAAAAAAAAAAAAAAAAAAAAAAAAAAAAAAAAAAAAAAAAAAAAAAAAAAAAAAAAAAAAAAAAAAAAAAAAAAAAAAAAAAAAAAAAAAAAAAAAAAAAAAAAAAAAAAAAAAAAAAAAAAAAAAAAAAAAAAAAAAAAAAAAAAAAAAAAAAAAAAAAAAAAAAAAAAAAAAAAAAAAAAAAAAAAAAAAAAAAAAAAAAAAAAAAAAAAAAAAAAAAAAAAAAAAAAAAAAAAAAAAAAAAAAAAAAAAAAAAAAAAAAAAAAAAAAAAAAAAAAAAAAAAAAAAAAAAAAAAAAAAAAAAAAAAAAAAAAAAAAAAAAAAAAAAAAAAAAAAAAAAAAAAAAAAAAAAAAAAAAAAAAAAAAAAAAAAAAAAAAAAAAAAAAAAAAAAAAAAAAAAAAAAAAAAAAAAAAAAAAAAAAAAAAAAAAAAAAAAAAAAAAAAAAAAAAAAAAAAAAAAAAAAAAAAAAAAAAAAAAAAAAAACAAAAAAACAAAAAAAAGTTTGCAACTCTCTTTATCCCTCTCTTTACCTAGGCGAAAATTTGAACTTTTTGATAATTAATGTTTCTTTATTTATTTATTTATTTACTCTATTGGTAAAATTGTTGATTTATATTACAGAGTATTAATGCTGTGTTCTTGAGTTTTTTCTTTGAAGAGAAAGGAAGAGAATATGAAGGATTTTTAAAATATTTGTGTTCTTGAGTTTTATTAAAGAGAAGAAGAGAAAAGAAAGGAAAGGAGTTGGAAGGAGAATTCAATACATTTTGGTTACAATTTTTTCCTTCCACTTTTGGGATGATTTGGAAGGAAAGAAAATCTACTCCTTCTCTTCCATTCACCTCTCTTCTCTTCTTTCCCCTTCCTTTAAAAAAGAACTCGAGAACACAGTGTAAGACTTGCATAATTGCATTTTTAATTAGTTTTTTGTATAAGTTTGTTAATCATTGCTCGATTTATTTACTATATGTATCACCTTGTACGATCTTACGAAGGTAAGTATCATAAAAGATGTATGGTTAAACGTTTATTGTATTCACGATAGATTTAAAAAAATAAAAATTCTATTTTCCTGACATGGCATGCTTTATTGCTTAGAAACCAACAAGTATGACAAAGATTATTTTGTGTTGGAGTCCATAAAAGAGTGTTGTAGGGATAGATATCTTTTCGAAAATCAGGACAGGTTTTGATCTATCGAACTCATGGGATAAGTTACAATCGATCAAATATTGAGTTTAGTAGCCATTTTTTTTTTATATCGTTTTATGAATACTATAAGTGGATGCTTGACACTAGGCATAAGATCCAAAACACGGCCTCACATATAATAAACATTCGAGATCGATGATAAAAAGCACTTCAATTACATTGATTTTATAAATAATAGAGTGGCACTTGAACAATTGTGTTTCTCAAACATTTTATGAACTTTTTAAAGCTCAAAGTTTCTATTTTTTTAATGAAAGAAACGCATATTGGAAAAGAAATATCATTTCGATGTAATTTCTTTAAAAATTAAAAGTCTCTAAAAGTAAATGTTTTTGGGAAATAATAACCCACTACTTTATAGTTGTAATCGAGGATGATACAACTATTGCGTATGAGTATTTTTGTGTTAGACGGATTTCATGTTAACGTGTTGGTAGTATATATACTAGATTTTAGACTCGTGTCATATACACGGGTTTTATAACATTATTAATATAAAAATTAGTATATGAAACAAAAAAATAATAATTATACGTTAAATGTAAAAATATACTTAAAAAATAATTGAGATATTTAAATGTAAATACTGAATGATAAATCATATCAAGGTTGGATGGTGTAGCAGAGTTTCTTTTATACAAACTCTTCCAGAGAAGCAATATCTTAACTTTGATTACATAATTGACCGAGTTCTCATTGATGTCTTGCAAAAAAGTAATTTTATTTTCGTTAGCCATGATTGTTAAGAACAATAAAAGTAGCAGCTAGTTCATGAGGTTTTTAATAATTTTGTCTGTTGTGACTTTATTTGTAGGGTTCAGTTTATATAAGAATAATTTGTATCATAAATATAAATTGATTCCAATTACTAATAACAACAATGATTATTCTAATTATAGTCTGATTATAATTACTAATAACAACAATATTTTAGTTTGATTACAATTGATAATATAAAACAAAATATTGATATAAATATTAATTCGTATAATCCAACTATTGTAACTTCTTTAACTTTTAGCTATATTTTGTTATTAGATAAACATTATGAAATAAAGTATTAATTATTTTTAAATTGGGTTAAAGTGTAAATTGGTGATGGAAATCCAAAAAGTGTAAATTAATTTAGACATGTGTTGATTTAACTAATTTTGAGAAATTGAGGGTTGTGATTGGTCAACTGAGATTAAATCAGTTGCCTTTTAGTGTATATATATATTAAGATACCTCAACTTAAATACCACACGTTTAATAATCATGTCAAAAAGTTATACAAAATCCCACCACCAAAACGGTGGTCTAAATTTTAGACGTTCTAATGTTCTCATAAGAGGTCACATGTTTGAAACTCCTAGATAATATTTGAGCGTAATGGAGAAAAGGTTTGAAAATGCTATAAAGATAGCTTGATTAGATAGTCTACATTTGAGTGAAATGTTTATCCTCACTAGGTAATTTGGGAAAAAAGAAACCTCCTCATTCACACTATTGATTAATGGATTAGCATATTGTAAACATGTATAGAAGTCGACCCGTATCAACTCATTTATTAAACTATATTACTATGTGTCTGTGTGAGCGGGGCATTATCAAAACTTGACACCTACTATGTTGCTTGTTAATGTTTATTGTTTAGTTGATGATACAAGCTTGAACCTTCCAAGGACACAAAAGAATAATCAACTTTGTTCATTTCACCTTAACTAAAATTATTTAATCTATTGTGGGTCTCATAATAAGACAAAAAGAAACGTATATAACTAAAATGAGTTCTATATACTTCTATATATAATCATTATTATCCCTAAAGTGACCAAACCACTTATAACAAATGATTTGACTCATAGTTTTGTTTACTAAATTCGGGCCGGCCAACCGATGTAAACATGGAGTATATTCTTCAAAAAAGAACATTCATAACAGAATATACTTATACTTATATATGTACCCCTTGATCATAACAAAAACTTATTATATAATATATTCATATTCATACATTTTATCCATTGTCAACCCCATCTATATATGTATCTATATATACATAGACATTAATAACATTCATATAACAATATTAGTCTTTTATATATAAACAAATTGGCAGACAAGATGCATTATAGGAAGCTATTGAGGATATTGATAGATGACATGTTACCTGAATGGAGAGACAAGTTTTTATCTTATAAAGATTTGAAGAAACAATTAAGCAAGATTTACCCTAAAGAAGAAGGAGGTAATAGTAAAAAGAGGATTAAAATTGATCCCGTGACGGTAGAAAAGGAAGTTGATAATTTTGTTAAATTGTGTCAACAACAGATTGACAAGTTTAATGATTTTTTTCTTGAGAAAGAAGAGTGGTATATTATTAAAATTGAGGTAATATTTTTTTAATTTAACTTTTATATATGAATGTTCTAATTTTGGTGATTTAATTGGCAATATATGGATCTTGAGTTGGGTTGTTATTGAATTGTTTAAGGTATTGATTTTAGTTTTGATAGAGATTTGTGGCGTTTCTTTTTTTTTGGGGGGAAATATTTAGAAAATAGGGATGATTTGACAACTTATATAGCTAAGAACGTAGCAATTGGTTGTCATGTCAACAAAAGTTTGAAAATTTTACGGTCAATATCAAAGAATTGAAATTTCGGTATGTTCAAATGTGGTTTAATGTTTGATACTTTGATGTATACAATATAAGATAGCAAAAAATGTATAGTTTTTTGGAGGGTACATTTTAGTGTAGTTTGTCGGTTGGTATTGTTTATATTCTTGATGATTTTAGATTAAGAGCTTGATAGTTTGAGATAGTCGAAAGTGAGGAATCATCAAAAAAAGTTTTATGATCATCTAGAAAAAGCTGTTTTGAAGTGTATCTAATAATACAGTTTTTAGTATTGTATATATTATTGTATCATTGAAGGGAATTTGGTGTACAAGCATTGATTGCCACCCATTACTTAAGAAGTTGTAGGTCAAACTCTTATTAGAGAAAATTAGTGTTGATAATCAAGTGGTTTGGGTGTAAATACGACATAAGTTGATACATACGATGGTAGTTTTTGAAAGTGTAGTACATTCTATCATAGTTAGTTTTGGAAATTTGGTTATCAAAGGTGAACTTTGAAAAACCGACACATACAATTGTAGAAATAGGTAGAGTTAGATACATTATTTTGTTATAGTTTCCTCAACTATGGATAGAATTACTTGCACCATTATTGTAGCTTACTTCTCCTAGATCAACTTTGGTTCTTATGCTTTATTTCGACCCGTTTTGGTTGTTATAAGTTTTGAAACAACTGAATGACTCATTTTAGTAATACATGGAAATTTAGTACATCTAGTATGTGATTGTGACTAGATGGCGTTAGCTATTAAAACTTTGAGTCTGTGTCCTATTTGGAGTCAAGACGGGCACGAAAAACAGAAGCTTTAGGAAAATTTGATAATTGAATGAATTTTTAAGTCTCTAAACAAATCAACATGCTACTCTCCTGTGGTAATCATGTTCTGTGGTTTTGCCATTGAGTTTTAGTTGAGAGCTTAAATAACAAACACTTTTGAGAACATATATGGTTATACCATTATGTGCCTTGTTTCATTTGCCTAAACCTATCTGACCAATTCCCAGTAGCAAGGTTTATAAAAGCAAAAGTATTATGTTATAGCCTACAACTATAACGGTCGTCTGTTAGTTGAACTAAAATAAAATAAAAAAAACTCTCATATGTTATACGCAGTTTCTGGATGGTCTATATGTTGTTGTACTGGTTATTCATTAACGAACATCCTACCAATGACCTTTCGTCAAATGCCTACAAATGAGTCTTTTTAAGATTTGGTTATGGGCTCAAGACTCGCCACTTAAAGAAAGTGTGTATGTTTGACTGCTTTCAAAAAGCCGTTTCTAATAAGCATGTACAAATGTTAGATTATGCCGTGGAGGTAACCAAATTGGTTTTATTTTTAACTAATTGAAGGTGCTAGAAGGTAACTTGGTTGCAGTCCAGAATTCAAATGAAGAATTGATGAAAGAGCTAGCAGATTTACACGGGGAGATAGTTCTATTGTTAAATTACAGTGCCCTTAATTACACAGGTAATCGGTCTCTTCACTTTTGTAATCTTATTTATTAAATTGTGGCCTACTGTCAATACCATCAAAGTTATGATATGAAGACAGATAAATGTATGTTTAAATTTCGCTTAAAGTTTGAAAATTGTGGCAATCAACCTAGACATTACAAAATAAAATTTTACTTGTATTACTTTGTAGGACTAGTAAAGATACTGAAGAAGCATGACAAATTAAGTGGTGCTCTCATCCGCTTGCCTTTCATCCAAAAGGTTGTAAATGAGCCTTTTTACAAAACTGATGTACTTAACAGTCTCGTGAAAAAATGTTTGATAATGCTCGACCAACTTTTCTCCACGAATGAACAAGGATCATCTCCACCTACATCACCAATCAAGGAAGAAGAATTATCAACTGAATCTTCGCTTACAGTTCCAACAGAACTCGTTGACATCAAGAACAGGGAGAACATTTACATGAAACAAACTCTTTCAGCTCTCACTGTGTTGAAGGGGATTCGAAGCGGTAGCTCTACAGTAAACATGTTTTCACTACCCCCGATGCAATAGAGGAAGGAGATAGATGGAGGAGGTATGGAAAAAGAACTACTATTCTATAAGAAGTTGTTAAGTATATTTGGAACTCCTAAACTTTGTGCAGCAACTTTTTTCTTGATGTGTATTATGTCATAGAATTTGGGTTTTCCAATATGTGGTGCTCTAATGTTCTAACTTTGTGAATCTCTTTTGGGTGCGGAAAAATTTGGCCCAGACCTTTAAACTAAACAATTGAGCCATGAATGAGACTAGATATGTTTGTTTCTGCTCGGTTTTTGGTTTGGTCTGGTCCACGAACCGCCTCAAGTTTTCCTTTTATGTATATGAAGTGGCTATTTAAGGTCCTTCGTATACCAAGACTGCAAGACATACCTAAGTCTTAAACCATAAGCCGATGTTATATTTGATTTTTCGGTCATGGTTTGGTTCAAAACGGGTGAGGTTTTAACGACCTGAATTTTCGGAATCTATTCATTAAAATGAGCCCGACCTTAGGTTGATAGTTTAAATGATGCTTGAGTTAAAATTTTTCCATAACAACTGTTTAGTAACCCTCTCGTGATTATATGAATTATAAATATAAATTTTCCACCAACAAATCTTTGTGTAGTGATATTTGTGTGACTCGCACAACCAACAATTTCGTGTTTCCAAGCATCTCATTACAAACACGTGTCTTGAATATACGTTGTTTGTTACTTTAAATTTTAAAAAGGTTACAAATTATGTGAATTTTGTTTCATGTTCTTCATCTTTCCATTTCAATTCAATTGTTTCATCAATCGGCACAAACGAATTAGAGATTAAGATTAGTGATGAACCAATTTTAATGATTATAAGTATATATATTATGAGATGTTTCATAATATTCTAGTTCTTGATGCTTTCTTTTTTTAACCGCTAATTGTTTAGAAAATACTTCAACTTGTACTAAATAGCTTTATGAGGGTCTGATCAAAAACACGTCTTTTGTTGTAGAGGTCACTTAGACCCACAAAAGATGTTTTTGCCAAGTTTTGCCTCACTTGGTCTAGTGAGAAGCCTTACACGGACATTTTAATGGAATCACAAAGTCTGAAAAGATAAAAGACATTGTTTACCAACAATAAAAAGTAAAGAATAATGAAGATCTAGGTTGAAGATAAAGATCAAGAGGTGTTTGGAACTCCCAAGTCTCTTAGACGGCTACAAAATTCGACCTAGGGTTTGTGTGTGACGTTTGGTGGCTGAAAAACTGCTCTCTTTAGATTTGTGGGTTTATTCTTCTATTTATAAGGGTGAAAGTCGGTTTTGGCTTCGGGGCTACTAGCGGCGTTGGTAGTGTACTGTGAAGGGCCAGCGGCGCGGTTTCTCTTTCAGCTCCAAATATTATTCGTTTGACTTCCGTTTCACCTTCTTGTGTCTTGTAAAGTCCATTGACATATATGTTGAGTTGATAGATGGCATGTACCCTCATTCACATCTCCTGTGAACCTGCGTTAATAGTGAGTCTCATTAAGTACTAAAAGTTCACGTTTATAAACTCAATTAGACATTAAAATATGGCCTAATGGTATAAAAAATATTCACAAAATGAACGCTCATCAGTGGTGTGTGATTGGATTATTCATACGTTTGTATATTTATTTTTCCAGTATTGATGTATCATGTCTGAACAAAACCCACGCGATAGGAAAATAGACCATGATGGGAAAAAGTCTTAAACAAACTTTCAATAAGTCGAAAAGCTTTAAAGTTTCATTATAGCTGTCACATGGGCTTTGAAGTAATGTAGATGTTTGAAGTATTATACTTGACGTGCTCTGTAGTCTGTAGGTTAATAATTGGGGTATATTTATAAGAAGGTGGTGTTAATTGGGGTTTATTTTGGGATAAAATTAGTGAAATAAAGATGTGATGAAGAAATTAAATGAAGGAATAAATCCCATGTTTTAGATTGATTATGATTTTATAAAAATTGATGTTATTGTGATTTCATTTGGCTGGAACATTAGCATATATATGGGGATGATTTTTATGAACGTGAGTGAAATGGAAGAGATAAGAAAGATTATATTTTAGTTAGTTTGCAAGTATGTAAAGATTAAATTTTAGTTAGTTTGCAAGTATGGTCTTTGTTTATATGTAATGTAAAGATTGTATTGCTCATCACGTGCCTAGCACATGACCCCAACAACGAGTAAAACTAATGAATGGTTAACTTTAGATCAATATTGCCAAAAAGGCCTACTTATTCTATCAAAATCGCCACTTTACATTAGGCTAAACTTGCAAACAATGTGTATAATCGAGACAAAAAATGCATTTCGTTCTTTTAGTTATGAAAAATGATATATCCTCCCATTAAATAGTCTAATAATACTATTAAAAACGTTAAATGTATTTCACTTATCCTCTTTGTTAATTACATCCCTCCATTTTGACAAATATTTACGGAGTATATCGTCATTTTCGTTTATAAGAAAAATTTAAGAAAACAAATCGAAGAAACACGGACTCTGAAACTTTTGTAAAGTGAGTTTCATTATTGCATTCTTGAGATAAAAATATAAGAAAAGAAAAGAAAAGAGTGGATTGAGATTCTCTAAAGTTATTCCAACTTAATAGGTGAAGTTGGAATAACTTCAACCATTGGATTAAATCTAATGGTCAAGATTAAAAGTTGATGTTTTAAGAGAATCTTACTCCGAAAAGAGTATAGATAACAAAAGAAAAAATGAAAGATCTTATTTCATAAAAGCTATTCTTGAGTTGGAAAAAATAGATTAGAAAAGAAAGGATAAAAAGTAGAAAATTACAATTATATCCTCAATGTATATATATACTACTGTATACCATACGGATTTATATAGAAAAGATACCCCTTCCATCCAATAATTTCATTCATACATCATCTTCCAGTACCCACCATCTCCACATTATCCCATTTTGAAAACTTCAAAAGAACCCTACCATCTCCTCTGCTTTTGTCGCCCCTTTAATATAAATACAAGAACCAAAACTGCTAATGTTCCACCGAGCAGCGCCGATCCAGATCCAAACTATGCTCACCAGCAGTGCCGCCATAAACAACCACCATCTTCTTCAATAGTCTTCTAAATTGTTTCCTTCATAGATCAGTTGCAGCATCCATAAATTTGAGGGGTAAGTTGGTACTTTTACACTTGGATGTGAAGTTTTCTCACCAAATCCGGCCATATTTGGCTGGAAAATCTTGAAACAAAAAACCCTTTAGTTTTCCTATCAATTCTTTTCTTTTCTATTTCAAAAAAACTCAAGAATGAGAATGTTAGTAATTTTCCTATCATTCCCTTTCTTATCTCTCTTCAAAAAAACTCAAGAATGCAGTGTTATTTAATTCAAAAACCAAAAGTATCATCTAACACACAAAAAAAAAAAAAAAAAAAAAAACCAACACACACACACACACTTTCTGCAATGCATTTCTTCATCTAAACACAAAAGCATTGACGAAAAGGTTAGTGAAAGTCTTGTTTTTGTTTTTTTTTTCTATATATAACTTAGGGTTCTTGATCGTTATTTGTCAAAAATAAAAATTGAAAATGAATAAAGTCTGATTCTTTTTAGGGTTTTTGGTAAATGCAGGAAGGGTTTATTTGATTTTTTTTTTCCCGTAGAGTTTTAGGCGAATATTAATTGTTAAAATTATACTTTTTTATAACTTATTAGTTCAATAAAATGCGTTGTGTGCTTGTTGAATGTAAGCGGTATCGGAAACAGTCACATGATACCGGTAACCCCGAACCCGAAAACCTTGTCCCGTTTATCATCTTTATAAGAAGAAAAGAAAATGAAAAGATAGTATGAAGCCCGGAATTTTGTTAAGCATGGTAAAGAGAGTGTTACTTTTGATGAATTTTGGTAATGTGATTATTGTAGCATAATTTGGCCAGGTTGGTCTTGGTGATAGTGATGAGTTGTTCCTCGTTATTCTTAACTTAGATCCGCTGCAAACATTAAAGAACTGGTTAGAAAAGGATTCCATGGCCGATGATCTTGATGACTTTATTGGTGACTATTCCCTTACAGGGTGATCGTAGGCGTAACTGCGTAAGCCACAATTGGATTTGAAACCTGACTAAGAAAATAGATGACAAGAGTAGAGAAAAAGATATAGTGAAAGAGAGTGGAGCTAGAGAGTGAAAGGGAGTGTAATTGTGCTTATGCTGTTAAATTTTTTGAACGAACTACTGATTTTTTTGTTGTTTCTTTACTCGAGTGCATATGCTTTAACTGTAATTGTGTGTATCTGCATAGTTCTCTGTTGATCATTGGGATTTTTCTTTCTGCTCCATGTAATTTCTCGCTTCAGTCACTAGTAGAAACTTGCAGAATATAATTTTATACATTTTCTTTCTTAATCAGATACATATGCATGCAATGGTCCTTTGTGTAGTCTGCTGGAAAAAGATAGAAACTTAATAATAAAACTTGTTGTAATGTCAAATCTTCAAGATTCCATTGCAATCAAAACTACATATGGAGGTATAGATGATGTCGAGCTAATAATTGTGGCTTTGGTGCATCTCTTGCAGGTTTGGCGTCTAAACGACAGTTGATTGATCACACAAAGAAGACGGTCTTTTTTTTGACGTTTAAAATTTTACATTCAAATTTATCGAAGGGAAAATGGGGCCAGAGAGAAATGATAAGAAAGTTGGAGGTCACACAGGTTAGTATAGGCGGGTTTGATGATCAAGTTACTGCAAAGATGCTTTTGAACTACATTGAAGAAACATGTGGACAAGTTTTTAGGTGCAGGGTAAAATCGTCTTCAACACCTCCCGACACGTATCCAGAATTTGATGTCAACCTTGAAAATGTTCAAAAGGTCACCGATTATGAGAAAGTTGAACCCCATGCATTTGTGCATTTTGTACATCCTGATTCGGTTGACACTATTGTAAAAAAGGGAGTCACAGGTCAACTCGTATATAGAAACAATATCTTAAAAGTTAGTTCAGGCCCGGAAAATCCTTACAGAATGAATCAACTTAGAAGGAAAGAAACACCCTATAGGTTATCAAATGTGGGTCTTGAATTCGGGCTGTTAACTAGCCGGGATAATTTCGTTGTTGGTTGGAGAGGGCCTGGTTCCGGGGTTGACTTACTTATTGACCCATTTGATTGTAGCAGTAAGTTTCTTTTTACAAAAGACACTGCTTTCTCGCTAAAGGGGACGAAGGATTACACAGTGATAAAGTGTAATTTCAAGGTCGAATTTTTGTTGAGGGACGTGAATGTTGTTAAAGAGTATGACAATCACTTGGTTTTGGTTCTTCAGTTGGCATCCGCTCCTTGTATATTCTATAGAACGGCTGATGATGATATTGCCATCACCCATCCATCTGAGATGTTGGATGATGATGATCCATGGATCCGGACCACCGATTTCACCCCTAGCGGTGCCATTGGGAGATGCAACACGTATCGGGTTTCCATCCGGATTCGAGATATCCCGAAAGTGAAGAAAGCTCTAACGTTTTTCAAAGAGCAGAGTGTTGAGATCGAGCATTATAAAACAAAGCTTAAAGTAGAAGATGAGCCCTCATTTGGGATGCCAATGCAAGATCCGTTTTACTGTATTCATCATGAAGAAGACATACCCTTCAAAATCTTGTTCTTGGTCAACTCTGTAATACACAAATGCATCATTAACCAGCACCAGTTCACAGAAAAGGTTTTTGATCTTCTGAGAAGTCAACCCGAGGAGGTCAGCATGGCTGCTTTGAAGCACATATGTTCTTACCGTCGCCCTTTGTATGATGGATTTACTTGTCTGAAAAAGGTTCAAGAGTGGTTGTTAAAGAATCCAAAACTTCTTGAGAAGCAAGTAGAGCAAAAGGACGTAATAGAAGTTAGGAGATTAATAATCACACCAAGCAAAGCCTATTGTCTACCACCAGAGGTCGAGTTATCAAATCGGGTCCTTCGGCATTATCGAGAAGTGTCAGACCGGTTTTTGCGTGTTACCTTCATGGATGAAGGTATGAAGACCTTAAACAACCATGTGCTCAATTTCTACCCGGCTTCTATCGTTAAAGATTTTATATCCCAAAAAACGACGATGTTTAGACGGGTGAAAAACATTTTGAGTAACGGGTTCTATTTGTGCGGTCGAAGATACTGCTTCTTGGCTTTCTCGGCTAATCAGTTGCGGGACCGATCAGCATGGTTTTTTGCCGAAAATGCTAAGATTTCCTGTAAAGATATCATATCATGGATGGGGAAATTTGACAATAAAAACGTTGCAAAATGTGCAGCTAGAATGGGCCAATGCTTTTCATCTACATATGCAACTGTTGAGGTCCCAAGACACGAGGTTGATCTTAAACTTCCAGACGTTGAGAGAAATGGATATGTTTTCTCCGACGGGATCGGGAAAATATCGCCCGAACTTGCCCTTGAAGTTGCTGAAAAGTTGCAATTGAAAGATAATCAGCCATGTGCATACCAGATTAGATATGCGGGGTGCAAGGGTGTCATTGTGTGGTGGCCTGATAAAAAAGGTGATAGTATCAAGCTCTCATTAAGGCCAAGTATGAACAAATTTGAATCTAATCATACGGTTCTTGAAATATGCTCTTGGACACGGTTGCAACCCGGGTTTTTGAACAGACAGATTATAACGTTACTCTCTGCTTTAAAGGTTAGAGATGAAATTTTTTGGGATATGCAGATGATAATGGTGTGCAGACTGAACCAAATGTTAGAGGATACCGCTGTGGCATATGATGTAATTACATCTTCCTGTGCTGAAAGGGGGAACACTGCTTCTATCATGCTGGGTGCAGGTTTCAAGCCAGAAACTGAGCCGCACCTTCGGGGGATGCTAAGCAGTATACGACTCGCACAATTAGAAGATTTGCGTGAAAAGTCGAGAATTTTTGTGCATGATGGACGGTGGTTAATGGGATGTTTTGATGAATTGGGTGTTCTGGAGCAAGGTCAGTGTTTTATTCAAGTATCAAACCCTTCAGTTGAGAGTTGCTTTGCTAAACATGGGACAAGGTTTACCGAAACAAAAAGAAATTTGACGGTGATCAAGGGGAATGTGGTAATTGCAAAGAACCCGTGTCTTCATCCTGGTGATATTCGGGTTTTGGAGGCTGTGGATGTGCCAGGTCTTGAACATCTTTTTGATTGTTTGATATTTCCTCAGAAGGGACACCGCCCTCATACAGATGAAGCTTCAGGAAGTGATCTTGATGGTGACCTTTATTTTGTTACATGGGATGAAAATCTTATACCGCCTAGCAAACAGAGCTGGCCGCCTATGGAGTATGCTCCTGCTGAAGCTAAAAAGTTACCCCGCAATGTGACAGTACCGGTAACCTTCTAATTCTTGTGAGGCTGTCCTGAAGCACTTGCTTGTCCATTTATCAACTACTGTTTATAAAAAAAATAGTTGATGCATTAAAACTGATTTAAAATTTATATCATTACAATAAGAATCTAAGTTTATCGAATAAAACGGGTTTGGAGGTTGTTTGCATTTCAGGAAATACCTCAGGAAACTTTTAACTGATTTGACTCGTTCAACTCGGTTGTTCTGTTTTCTTTTTAGCCGTATATTTTAGTTTTACTCATCGGCAGATGGCCAGATTGGCTCGTTAGAGATAAAATACATTTATAATTAAATGGAGTTAATTTCACAAATCGTCCTTGTGGTTTTACCAAAAAATCACGTTTCATCCTTTAAACTTCAAAATGACACTGGTAGTCCTTTATACGCGGATAATGGTCATGTTTCGTCCTTTAATCTAACGGATGATGGTCACGTTTCGTCCTTTAATCTAACGGATGATGGTCACGTTTCGTCCTTTATACGGTCGACTAAAGGACGAAACGTGACCATTATCCGCGTATAAAGGACTACCAGTGTCATTTTGAAGTTTAAAGGATGAAACGTGATTTTTTGGTAAAACCACAAGGACGATTTTTGAAATTAACTCTAATTAAATGGGTTGAGATTTCCACCTCTACTGTTTGTATAAAACTTTTTCATGTGTTTTAGAAGTTCCGTTAGCTCTTGCAAAATTTTGTTATTAGCCTGCTGTTGTTTTCTTGCGGTAAAATAGTTTGATTTCAGTACTCTAAATACGTTTCTTTCAAGGGACATATGGTCAACTTTTAAAATTTATTAAAAAAGGGTTCCATGGTGAACTTCTTCCTTGATTGACTTTCTAGTATCTGATGCAAGTATGCATATTGAGTTTTGCGGGTCAAATAAAATTGTTTCTGAAGTTTTAAATTCTACGACTTTTGTTGACAATGATATCTTTTGTTATATTTATTGCTTGACTTAAAAGTTTAACCCTTCTGTATAGTCATTACTTATCATAATTTCTGTAGTTCAATCTTTATGTTATAAGGAGTTGAAACATTGGTCCTTTTGTCCTTACGATCTACATTGTTACTTTTTATTCCTAACAGGACATTATAGATTTTTTCACGAAGAACATGGTTAATGACAGTCTTGGTACGATTTGCAACGCGCATGTAGTTCATGCTGATTCGAGTGATCTTGGAGCTCTAGACGAAAGATGCACCAAACTTGCAGAACTAGCAGCTACAGCCGTTGATTTCCCGAAAACCGGTAAGATCGTTACTATGCCACCTCAGCTTAAACCAAAGCTATACCCGGACTTCATGGGCAAAGAGAAATTCCAAAGTTATAAATCCGACAAAATACTTGGGAAACTCTATCGCCAAATAAAAGATTGTTACAACACTGATGTCACATCATCTCCAGAGCTTCAAATCCAACCGTCAGACATACTATATGATAAAGATCTCGAGGTTCATGAGGCAGGAACCTTTATAAATGATGCCTGGGGGTGTAAGTTGTCATATGACCGACAATTAAATGGGCTTCTTGGACAGTATAAGGTGGCTCGAGAAGAAGAAATTGTCACGGGTCACATTTCATCAATGCCCAAACACGGTAGCAAGAAGCAAGGTGAAATGAAAGAAAGAATCAAGCATGCATATAGTGCATTGAGGAAGGAGTTTAGGAAGGTGTTTGACCATCTGGGTCCCGATTTTGAAGAGATCTCTGAAGAAGAGAGAAACCTGATGTATGAAAGAAAGGCATCAGCTTGGTACCATGTTACGTATCATCCTACTTGGGTAAAGAAATCATTGGATTTGCAAGAACCTGACAGAGACGGCGAAATGGTAAATTTGAGTTTTCCATGGATTGCTGCGGATTATCTTGCTCGAATTAAGATCAAGTGTCGAGGAGCTGGAGACGGAAAATCCCAGAAGCCCATTAATTCGCTTGGATGGTACCTTGCTGATCGGATGTGATCGTTTCTTGTTTAATATTTGAAGCTTTTGGCTGCATGGCCACTCTGCCAATTCTTGAGATTTTATCTCATTATGTATCATGACCAAGACATATAACATATGCTCTATAAACTAAAGTGCCATTGGTATGATAGAGCTGGTTATTTTCTTTAAACACTTCTTTTGGAACTAAACTAAGCATTTAATTCCCAGCTTCTAATTTGGAATTTTTATGTTTGTTGATCTTGGAATTAGTCGGGTCTTGTGTGTCTATGACCCGTTCCTTCAAATATTTTTTTGAGCTGCAGATCAATGTATGTAGCATTCTGTTTCCAGCAGTCCTAGTTGTTTAGCGTTAAATCAATTATGAAGGATTTACTGATAAATTGATTGTGAGTTTGGTGCTGGTGTAGTAGAAAGGTGATCTGAGACCTGTGAAGGGTAGGAACTAATCTGGAAGCCAAACTTCATCTTCTGTTCATCACTTCATTGTGGGTGATCTTGAGGTAAAAAATTTTATCAACAAAACATGACGGATTTGTGAAAGAGTAATTTTCTGTTCTTAGTGGGATTAAGACGGATTTTAGACTGGTAGCAAGTGATTCTTTAACAAGGGTTAACGTTAGATTGAACATGAGCAAACTCAGCCCATTTTCGGCTACTAATGGGTCTTTATGGACTGTTATACCACTGGTTTAGTCCATGGCTAAGACATCTCCAATGGGGCACACCAAACACCCGTTTGCCCATCACATTGTCGCTATACACTAAACGACTTTTACCTTTAATGAATTGATAAACGTGCTCAAAACAAAACTTGCCAATGCCATATTATCATTATTATTAAATTAAAGATACATTATACTAAATAAAAAGTATTAAAAGAATGATTTTAACAAAAGACTAGAGAATTAGCTTGTAAACATTTTAAACTATAAGGTAAGCACATATACACTGATATACGAAAATTTTCATGATACACAATGATTCTCAGTTTGAGGAAAAAATTGTTTTCTTTATTTTACTTTAATGTTTGTTTTATACCATAACCTATGTATATTAGACCACAAAATGAAAAAAAAAAAACCCAACAAACCAATCAGCATCACCAGACCTTGGAGCACCTCGACTAGGCGCTGGTCAATAGTCCGAGCTAACAGTGACAACATTGGCGGATGCAATGTGATATTAGGAGGGGCACATGCCCACTCTCAAAAGATAAGCCTAAGTAAATTTTTAGTATTATTTTTAATATTATGCCCCAATTCAAAATTTGTCATGCCCCTCGCTCACTAAAAGTCCACAAGCCATTTATGATTCTTCTTGTTTCCAAAACACTTACACGAGCAGATAGTTCTTTTCCCTCCCTGGTGTATGATGTTTTCCCTCTAAATTGTCCATTGTAAATCACCCATATTTTTATTTAGATGATTTAGATATCCTTTTTTCATTACAACATTGAATTCAAAGATAAATTTTATAAATCCTTGCTCCTATTTTTTTTTGTTCAAGTAAAAAAAAAATTTGTGCCCCCGCTTATTCGAATCTCTGGATCCGCCACTGAGTGACAACCATGCAGACTCGGCACGCCGTCCTAGCCTTCCCCATTGGAGATGGTCTAAGCAAGATAATCTTCCGGGTAATCAAGGAAGCTAGCTACAAAGTACAATCTTCCATGGCATGTTAGACGTGTATATGTTATGTATCTTTGGAATTGTTGAACTATTATAGTTACTTGAAAATTGTATGATTTGATGAGTTATACATATAAGAAAATAACCCACTATTATAAATGTTTGATGTGACATTGTATTATATACATGACTCCATGATCATGAAGAGAGACTACTATATAATTTTCTTTCTCTAGAGTTGTATAGATTAAAAATGATGAAAAAAATTAAGATTTTATAAAAAAAAATGAGGCAATAGTTCATTAAACTATGTTAGGTTTGATACTGTGTTAGTTAATCATATATATTCAATATTTTGGTTACTTTTTATTTTCAGTAAAGCACAAAAATTAACAAGTTACATGTTGTAAGTATAAAATACTACTCCTAGTCTTGGGTATGTGTTATGTAGTCCCTTTCTTTGTGGGTCACTAATGTAGTTGGTAATGCATCGCTTGGACTCTTACAACTATCTCAACTCTGTATTGTAAAGTTGTACTATATGAGGTTTGTTTTCATTTACTACACTTACATCTTTCATATTTGCTGAAGTTATGTATTTATGTTTATGTTTATCTTTACTAGTATATATAAAAATTCTTGATCCTTTTTTTCTTTAAAAAGAATTACGGAACCAAAATACCCTTAATGAACCCCCTTTAGAAAGAGATAGATGCGAAATAATCATTATACACTTAATGAATTAATTTAAACCACCAATCTCTTATCTTCTAAAAGGAAAATGATTGATATGTCTAAAAAATAGGCCTAAAGATGTGCCTAAAAATCTAGTGATGACACATGACATGATTAAAGGTGGAGATTAAGAAAGAGAATGAGTGACATCCATGTATCATTTATTGAATGTTTTAAGCATATTTTTAGGTCTATATTTTAGGCATATATATCATTACCCGAGATATATAGTTTGTAAACAGTCCGTTTTAACCATATATTTAAAAGTGGAGGTTTTATACTACTCGTAGTATATATCTTGAGAAAAATAAATATTATAGCGCGACCAATAAAAATGATACAAAAGTAATATTATCTTCACATGTTACTATCATATTATCGCTATTGTTTTTTATTAACATATTTAAAAAATCTACCGTTAACCATTAAGGTGGTGGTCTATTGATTGGACATGTGTCTATAAAAAGAGAGAATATTCATGAAAGTTACAGGTTTAATCCTTGGCGGTTGGTGTAACATCCCAAACGTTTTGTGTTTGACTATTTGACTTTTCGTTAGTTAACGTTAGGTTCGTTAAGTTATGTGTCTTATATGTGATTATGAGATTATGTGCTTATGTGTTTAATGTGAAATGAGTAGTGTAATGTTTAATGAAAGTAATCAAAGTGACGTTAAGTAATTAGGTGCTTATTAATGTGTTAAGACTCACGGTAGAAAGATAAGCTAAGAAAGTTAAGTTTAGAAGTTGAGGGGTCCTAAGTGTAAGATTAATAATGGCTGGCCAGGATTATAGGTGCAATCCTCTTTGAAATCTGATTATTTGAGTCATAGATGAGTATTCAATCCAGGCCATGGGGTTTGGGTTGGGTTATTTGATTAAACGTTTACCGATTTCATGTTATTCGGGTGTTTGAATGAGTGATTCATGTTGTAGAGGATTAAAGGATTGATTGATTGATTAAAGTCATTAATAGTGTTGTCAAAAAGGTTAATTTTATGTCTCCAGGTCGAATTAATGGTTGATGTTCGTATGGGATTCGATTAAAGGGTTAAAAGTTGGTTTTTGGTCGAACTGGGTTTTGTGCGGTGCACAAAAGCAAGTTTTGAAAAATGGATTTCAGTTGGGTGCCCGATATGCGGTGCATGGATTTTCCATGCGGGGCATATGCAAACGCATGAAAATTTCTGACTTCTGAAAAGTTGATTTGTGCGGTGCACAGACTTTCTGTGCGGTGCACAAAAGCAAGTTTTGAAAAATGGATTTCAGTTGGGTGCCCGATATGCGGTGCATGGATTTTCCATGCGGGGCATATGCAAACGCATGAAAATTTCTGACTTCTGAAAAGTTGATTTGTGCGGTGCACAGACTTTCTGTGCGGTGCACAAAAGCAAGTTTTGAAAAATGGATTTCAGTTGGGTGCCCGATATGCGGTGCATGGATTTTCCATGCGGGGCATATGCAAACGCATGAAAATTTCTGACTTCTGAAAAGTTGATTTGTGCGGTGCACAAGGATTTTGTGTGGTGCGCAAAAGCAAGTTTTGAAAAATGGATTTCAGTTGGGTGCCCGATATGCGGTGCATGGATTTTCCATGCGGGGCATATGCAAACGCATGAAAATTTCTGACTTCTGAAAAGTTGATTTGTGCGGTGCACAGACTTTCTGTGCGGTGCACAAAAGCAAGTTTTGAAAAATGGATTTCAGTTGGGTGCCCGATATGCGGTGCATGGATTTTCCATGCGGGGCATATGCAAACGCATGAAAATTTCTGACTTCTGAAAAGTTGATTTGTGCGGTGCACAGACTTTCTGTGCGGTTCACAAATGCTTTTTATGGTTTTGTGCGGCGCACAGGATTTATGTGCGGTGCACAAATGGGTCCAGTTTGGTACCTAAGTTTTGTTTAGCTTATAGAACGATCTTATACTCATTATAGGTAGTCGGGAGCACATAGCAAGCACCGTAAGACACTTTAACTCGTTGGTAAGCTGTATCAAGGTAAGATACACTACTTTGACACGCTGAGGGTTCAACAAAAACATAGTTTTCATATAATAACTTCCCCAAATGGTATCTTGTTTGCTTATGGGTATTCGGGATTATTCGGGAGGTGATATGGGCTATGTACATGCATATTGAAGCCTGAAATGCTACCCCAAAGATATGTAACGTTATGATATGATATGAAATGCTTTGAGTAGC
This sequence comes from Erigeron breviscapus, assembly GCA_034093135.1. Classification (NCBI taxonomy): domain Eukaryota; kingdom Viridiplantae; phylum Streptophyta; class Magnoliopsida; order Asterales; family Asteraceae; genus Erigeron; species Erigeron breviscapus. Next base: position 38,000,275 of record CM067171.1, on the reverse strand, counting down.
TATGAAATACGATATGTAATGATATGCTATGTACATGCATATTGAAGCCTGAAATGCTACCCCAAAGATATGTAACGTTATGATATGATATGAAATGCTTTGAGTAGCTATGAAATACGATATGTAATGAATGCTATGTAATGCCTTGAGATGAATTGAAATGTGATATATGCTGATGATATGTAAAATGTGCATGACTACATGGCTTGTTCATCTAGTTCACTAGACTTATTAAGTTGCCATGACACGTGCACGTTTAAGGGCCCAAACGTAAAAGATGATTATGTGATGATGTTTAGGTAACGTGGACACCTAAACTATATGAGATGTGAAAATCGAGCTCGTAATTTAGATGTGAGAGTGTTAAGCTTAACCCGTACTTGCCCTTGCCCGGCGGGTGCGTAGATGTGGTTGCTTGGGTGGCTCCTTGCAACATGGTCAAAGATGTGAAGAGTAATACGGGAGGTCTGACCCGCCCCACTTGCCTTGAGCATACGGATTACTCTGGGATTGGCTTGCCATTCCTTAACGACAATGATGTACAGCCGTAAGGTTTGTCCATCCAGTCGGGTGTGACTTATGTCACACTTATAAAGATGTAAATGTTATATGTGAGATGTGTGACTTATGTCACAACTAATAAGATGTTTAGATGTGATATGTGGAGATGCGAAAGATGACTAGGCACATTTAGGATGACCCATCCTAATATGAAAGATGTTGATGCTATGATATGTATGTGAGATGATATGTTTGATGATATATGCCTTAACGACTTAATATGACTTTTATATAATGTTTTAAATGGACAAACGTTTTATAAACTATGTGTTATCTTACTTAGCTAATTCGTTAGCTAACACTTGCTCTTTTTAAATGTGTTGTTCCCTCAGGTCCAACATTAGTGAGCAGGTAGATGTGAGAAGATGTGAGGCATGGGTAGATGATCTTGAAGCTGGCTATAGTTTACCCCTAGTGGTTGCTCGCTCTAGACATTTGCTTTATGTTTAGATAATAATGACTTGTATTGATAATGTGGTCGGTTGTTTAATGTTGGGCAACCGATGAGTTTCCATTTGAACTTATTTTGATGATATGGCTAGTAACACCATTTAATGAATAAACCAAACAGATTTTGCTGGTTTGGACTTTTAAAGTTTACTTCCGCTTTCTTTTGACGCCGTTAGGCGAAAGTTTTTGGAAATCCTTGTTTTTAAACGACGGGTGTTACAAGTTGGTATCAGAGAAATGGTTTAAGTGAACCAATGACTATAGGTATGCCATAGGAATTGGACTTAAACCGATAGAGGATAAGTAGGCTTAAGTAGGTATGCTTAGCCTTTGAGATGAAATGCCCTAGGACGGGTTGGGATGAGTGAGAGTGTAGGATTAAGGCTATATGAGTAATGTTTGTTGATACGTGAATATGTTTTTAGCCTTTATTCTTCCGTTTCTCGCTTCTCCGTCGCTAAAATATCTTATTGCTACGATAGACGGTCCTAAAGGTAATGTGCCATTTCCCTAACTGAAATTAATAACCGTGTGATATAACTTATGTGTGAAGTAGTTGAGGTGAATGGAAGTGGGGAATTAGGTGAAATGGTATTCCATCAATGTTGGCTAGCCCATCGGGTTAGTGACAAGGACCGCAAAGGAAATTAGATGTAGTATGTGTGCTGAAAATCACGTGAAAGGAATTGATGAAAAAGGGTGATACACAAATGTGGGAACGAACGCGCGTGTGAAAGGATACAATTACAATTATGGTCCGGAACATAGTTGCAAGCGTATCACGACGCGAGCGTGTTTGTATGGCCATGCTTGTGTTGACCGGTGTACAAAGTAATGAAGTTGGAGAGATTTCTATGTATTGTACCCCTATTTGTCAAGAGTAAACACCGTGTTACAACTTTAATGATGTTGATGCTTCAAGTATGTGGGAACGGTGGAAAGTGATAGCCGGATTAAATGTTTTTGATGATTATAATGTACATAAAGTTAAGTGAACCTTAAATGTAACATCCGTGAATTTTGACCCGTTGACTTTTTGTATAATTTGACTAACAATCTTGTTGAATGAAATAATTGGGCCCATTTGTGATTATGTGACTATGTGGTATGTTAGTCGGGTCGTTAATATGTTTGTTTGGCGTTTAATTGTATATTCGATTGTAATTTGGCTTGAGAAGAGAATCGGGTCGGCCCGTGGGTAGTCCACGACCCACCAGCCACCCATGACCCTTTTCTCCCCTCCCTTATCCTTTCCTTCACCATTCCTTCCCTTTCTACCTATCTTTCTCTTTTTCTCTCAAGCAAAAGAAAAGCATTTCATTCTCCATCTCATACTTGCACCAATTTAGTGTTTTGGAACTGCCATCATACAAGAATCATAGCCATCTTAACCTCGTTTGCTTCATATTGGAGAATCAAAAGCCAAGTTCTTGCATTTTATCCATTTTGACCTAATTTCGGGTTTTAAGCTCAAGGAGAAACTTTGGTAAGTCAAATTCATCCCATTTACTCCTACTTATGTTTATTTATGCATTTCTAGTCGTCTTGAACATTTGCAAGTCATAAATCGGCTTAAAACTAATTTTGGGTCAAATTAGGGTTAAATTAGGGTTTGGGTGATTTGGAAGTGATTGTGATGTTTTGGTCGAATTTGTGGGTTGGGTTATGTGTATTTATGGTTATTGATGTTTAGTTATGCTTCAAAATGGGTTACAAGTCGTTGTAAATCGATTTGGGTCGAATTTGGGGGTTTTTGGGTTTAGTTTCTGCACTAAACTGCTGTGCTGTTCGTGGGTTGCCCAGTAAGGGGCGTAACCTACGCCCCCTTGGGGCGTAGCTTACGCTAGGTGTATTTTCTCTGGGCGTAGGTTACGGCCCTTTGGGGCGTAGCTTACGCCGATCCCTCCACCTTACGCCTCGACTTCCTGTTTACGCCACTCCAGACGCCAAAAGTGAACTTTCTAGAGGACCGTAGGTTACGCCCATATTGACCGTAGCTTACGCCCGTTGTATTTTTGCCACCGTACCTTACGCCCCTGAAGGCCGTAGGTTACGGCCTTTGTTTTCTGGAAATTTTCCTTGTTTATTTTCCTTGTTTGACCTAGTTTGACCTTCTGGACCTTTTTACGCGCCGAGTCTTAACCTAATTCACTTCTTATCTTATATAACATTGAATAGGAGTCTTAGAAGTCATTTAACGTCGAGAAAACACTTTGGAAACCTAATTAGGGTTTTGCCGTTTACTTGATAACTTTGTATGTATACTTATGAATGTTGATGTGAATGTATGACCGATATTTAGGTGTTGGACGCACGAAGAACATTGTACTTCCATAACTCGACCTTATATCGACTTAACTTTTCATAAGTCATCGAGGTGAGTTTCGTATCTCCCTACTCGCTTGAGATTCGGGCTGAAAAGTGTAAACCTTGCGTGTTTACTTGCATTTATTGATTGATTGATTGGTTTGGTTTGAATGTTGGATTGTTGAGACGGTTATCACGCTTGAATGACTTGGCTTAAGTTTTGCTAAGTATTTCATTTATGTTAGGATAGACGTACATACATGGAAGTCGGTTATGCCTTCATTGGGTTTTAGATGTGGTGGGAAGGTTGCGGGTGACCCTATATATAAGCATCTGGGACTCGAAGGAAGTAGAATCCTCTTAAGTGTATGTACGTATAGTTGGTTTAAATTGTGGTTAATGGTTTACGATTGACGATTATTGATTGTTGGCTCATGTTTGTCGAATATTAATTACTGGTTCAAGTTCATCGTATATTGATTGTTGGTTCATGATTGATGCATTTACAATTGATTGTAAGCATTGCATACATTGTTGATGACCCTCGGCAGGGGATTGCCGACATCCTGGTGTATAGATGTATGCACCCGTTTTGGATGTAGTTCCTGACTCCGAGTATATAGACATATATATCTCGATGATTTTGAGATACAGCCTTGTTCATTGTGATGACAGAAGGCTATCGTTGCATTGGTGACTGGTGTTCACGCATAAGATAGGCATGTTGACTTATTTATGCATTGGTACTTGCATTTGATATTTATATCATTGAGCATTCATTTACACGCATTTTCGTACTTATGTAATCTTGTTGATTGGATATTGTTGTGTTACTTAGAGGCTCACTGTAAGTCACGTCTAGCCTCTACTTGTACATTATGATTATTGTTTATGGTTCCTTGTGGACCATTACTACGAACTCACCAACCTTGTGTTGACTATGCTTAGTACACTTTTCAGGTAATCAGGTTATCCCCGGGCGTGGAGTTTGATTGTTGCATGCTGTTAAACCCAGGCTCTGGACTTTATGGATCAAGGATTCATTGACCTTCTTTTGCATTATACTTAGGATTAATTGCCATCTTTTTAACTTTGATGGTTATTGCTCCTTTTGTATTTTGGTACATGTTTCGTCTTTGTAATGGATTCACTGAATCTTTAATTGCATTTAGTTCTTGTTCTATTGTAATTCCACCTTGTGCTATATGATTTCCGTAATATTTCGAGCCTCGGCTTGGGGTGTTTCAGAATGGTGGCCCATGCGTGGTCGTAGAGAATTAGGCGGTTTGACCTAGACTGCGGCTTAAGTTAAAACTCTTCATATAGCATGCATGGTTAGGAAATTTGTGTGCAATGTGAATTATGTGAATCCCGTGTGAGTTCGTAGTTAAGACCACTTGTATGATAGCTTGAATTCAATGTGATGAATGTGGATTGTAGTTAATATGGTTGTTGTTGTTATTGGTTGAAGCTAATTTGATGATTTAGGGCAAAATGAAGGGATGCCATTAACTTAGTATAATATTGTGGCAACCCTAAAAGAACCCGATCAACTCTTTTATGGTTACCCGATATTATAACAAGTTCATGACATCGTGGATTGCGCACGTGTGGCTTTAAAGTATAATAAGGAACCGATATGCTTAATGGAAGTTGATTAGGTGGAAGGTTAGCCGTTGGTACACCTTGTATACATACCCGGCCAATAACTAGAGAGCATATCGAATTCGGATTATACTTTGAATCATTCGTGTTAGTTGTTTGATTACATGATGTAATGAGCATGATTACTTGATGTTATGATATGTAAAAATCCCTTATGATTCTAACACTTTTGCCTTAGCATAATGTTATGAAATGAGTATGTGGTATCGGTATGAGAGCATTGACTACTTGTGTGACTAACATGCGAGCATTTGAGACTAACTCTCGGGTCAACGTGTCACTTGTTTTATAGAAATGGTGAGACCCAGGAGAACCGGAACGAACTATAGGGCTGAAGAGGAAGAACCTCAACCGGAAGCTCAACCGGAGGTACAAGGAGGTAGGGGCCGTGGTAGGGGTTAGTGACAAGGACCGCAAAGGAAATAGATGTAGTATGTGTGCTGAAAATCACGTGAAAGGAATTGATGAAAAAGGGTGATACACAAATGTGGGAACGAACGCGCGTGTGAAAGGATACAATTACAATTATGGTCCGGAACATAGTTGCAAGCGTATCACGACGCGAGCGTGTTTGTATGGCCATGCTTGTGTTGACCGGTGTACAAAGTAATGAAGTTGGGGAGATTTCTATGTATTATACCCCTATTTGTCAAGAGTAAACACCGTGTTACAACTTTAATGATGTTGATGCTTCAAGTATGTGGGAACGGTGGAAAGTGATAGCCGGATTAAATGTTTTTGATGATTATAATGTACATAAAGTTAAGTGAAGCTTAAAGGTAGGTGAGGAGTGAAGTGAATGGTAGTTAATGTTGTTGAGTCTACTAGCTTAAAGGGCAGGGACTTGAAGTTGACGAGTATAGTTGATGCTGGATACTTGAAGGGTTATAAGTAGGTGACGCATAGAAGGGTTACCGGACACATGTATGGAAGGATATAGTTACAATTCCGGTCGCGAACGTAATTGTAAATGTATCACGACATGTGTGTGTTTGTGAGACTGTGTCTGTGTTGATCCGAATAAAGTGAAGATGGGAATGATGAATCACTGAATGGTATCGTATTTAACCACGCGAAGAGTAGACACTTATAAATGAAATAAAGAACGATGAAGCAGAAGCAAGTAAAGGAGCTAACTCTAAGGTTGATTGAACCCTTAACCATGAAGCTCTCCCATTCTATGAACACCATGTTATGATGTGAAGCTGCATTCGAGCTGTGAAGTGTTAAAGTTGTGCTTGGGAGTAAGGAAAACGTTCAGGTTTCGTTTGAAATTAATTTTCCTGATCATAGATAATATGCGGCGCACAAAAGCTATATGCGGCGCATATATGCCCAATTTTGAAAATGGGTATTCTGAAGGAAGCCCGATATGCGGCGCATGCACTATCCATGCGGCGCATATTCTGGTCTGTTTTGGATTTCTGACCCGTTTAGTTTTGATTTCGCTACGGGACGATATGTGACGATAGAGACGAGTATCTTAAGGGGGAGGTAATTGCAACAACCCCAAACTTTTGTGTAACGGTTGACTTGAGTCATTAAGTCAACACCTTGCTACCGTTAAGTCTCTTAACGAGTTAATGCTTACGTGGGTATAATATGTTATATGTGAGAGGCTTTAATGCCTTAAAGATATATGCGTTTATGTGTTAAAGATGCCAAGATGTGTTTAATATGTCGATAGAATTCCCGGTGGGCGATTTAAGCTAGTTATGTGACGTATAGAAGTCTAGGATGGATTAATGATCAATCGGTGCATATAATCGATCCGTTTATCATCCTCCAAGGTATAGAACGAAATCTTTGCATAATATAAGTCATATCCATCCATATATTTCGCCCATACCTGGACTTGTTGAGTAGTGATTGAAAAGAAACGTTTTTGTTGTTAAATTGGCGATTTCGGGTCATTCGGCGATTGTTATTGCAATCAATATGTATCATGAGATTTCCTACAGGTATGAAGTTGTTTCTAGTGTCATTTTAATGTTCAAATAGAACCAATATAGGGTTCACATCTGGTCTTGAGGTTTGATATGGATTCGATTGCGTTGGTGAGTCGATTTAGGTCATTCGGGTGTCAAATCGATTGTAAAATGAGGATAATGAATCCATGAATCAATTGATGATTTCATAATGATAACTAAGTCATAATTTGATGTGTATGAACTGTAGAGGCCGTGGTGGCTTGACATGGATGTTTGATGGTGGAAATTGTGTGCAAAACAAAGGGTTTATTAGGTCTGAAAATTCAGTCATATTGCAAAAATCATATCTTATTTATATCAACGACTTAGGAGATGAATCTTACATATCTGAAAACCTCTATGTGTCCCCTAAATTCGATAAGAACAAAGTTTCCTGTGATTTTGCCCAGAGATATGCGAAAAAATGTCGATTTCCAGAAATGGTCAGGTTTCGGACGAATTCTGCAGACTTGTCTTGCAAACGTCATAACGTATTCATTAGAGATCTTCAAGAGTCAAACCCTGCATTTTCGAAAAGGTCTTTGAGTTTGCTACATTTTATAAGAACTGAGTTTTATCTCATCTTGTCATCATATGACCCAAACGTTGTACTTGAGGAGGCTTATGAACCGTGGTGGCATGCTTATTTGGATGTCGCCTGAAATGTGATACGACCTACTATGATACGAGGTGTAGTAAATCTTATATGTTGATGTGTGATAAGGGTTAAAAGCCAAGACCAGACACCGAAAGTTTTGTAGCAAAATAAAGTATTTAAGGACCTTTTAACGGAAATGTGAAGTCATGTTATCATGGACTAAGGGACAAGGCTGCGAGGAAGCTAAAGGTATTGATATGATATGAGCCATTAGTAGGAAGTTTGTCCAGGAATGCTTATTCTTGGTGAACCACCGCATCGTTATATTGGACTTGAAGGAAAAGGTGTATGAAAGAGAAGTTATGCGAAGCTCCTGTTTTATTCTTACCCGGGGGCATAGATGATTTGGGTTGTGAACATATGCATTGAGACAAAGTCGTTGCTTAAGCATTACGTCAGATGAAGCCTTATAAGAAGAATTACCCCACTCATGATATAGAGTTACTGAAGTGGTCTTTGCATTAAAGTTGTGGGGACACTACTTATATGGCACTAAGTGCACACTATTCACTGGTCATAAGAGCTTACAATATGTGTTTTCTTAGACGTATATGAATGTGAGATAAAAGAAGATGGATGGAATTACTTAGAGATTATGAATGTGAAATCAATCACCATATAAGTCAAGCTAATGTCGTGGCGGATGCTTTGAGTTGAAAAGGCGAGTTACTAGTAAGATATGTGCTATGATTGCTCGAGTGAATCTGAGTTGCTTGAACGTATCAAGTCGGCTCAGGTTGGAGCTCTTTTAGATGCTAATGTGAATGATGAAGGTTTAGGAAAGATGCAACGATTGATTATTCCGAAGAAGAAATGTACTTATATGACTATGGTTATGTGACGAAGTGCTTATAATCCCTAAGAGGCAATGATGTGATATGAGTCGTTGTAGACTAGTTGATAAAGATGCTCCTTCTTCTAGTTACTCATGAGTATGTGCGTGTGGTGAAGCTTGCCACTTTGTACATAGGTGAAGTAATCATGGAGTTCCGCTAAGTATTGTGTTTGATCTTCATAAAAAGGGTAAACTCTAGAAGATATATGATAAGTGCTTGTGTATTGCCTTTTAGATGACGTCCATGGTACTTTCGTGAGTGTTATTGAACATATGCTTTGATGATGAAACCAAGGTGACCTCATTGGGAGATGGGAGCATTGGTTCTAAGGAAGTGAAAGTGGAAGAGACTACGTAAGAAACAAAATGACTTTGGCTATGCTAAGTTAAAAAAGAACCCAAGGGAATCGTGAAATGAAATGATAAAGTTAAGGATACGGATAAGTTATTTATATATGAGTGGCGAAATGATTCTGAGGACAGAATCCTCTTAAGGGGGAGGTAATTGTAACATCCCAAACGTTTTGTGTTTGACTATTTGACTTTCCGTTAGTTAACGTTAGGTTCGTTAAGTTATGTGTCTTATATGTGATTATGAGATTATGTGCTTATGTGTTTAATGTGAAATGAGTAGTGTAATGTTTAATGAAAGTAATCAAAGTGACGTTAAGTAATTAGGTGCTTGTTAGTGTGTTAAGACTCCCGGTAGAAAGATAAGCTAAGAAAGTTAAGTTTAGAAGTTGAGGGGTCCTAAGTGTAAGATTAATAATGGCTGGCCAGGGATTAGAGGGCAATTAGGCAGCCCTAATTGTCACAAATCTGCTATAACTAGTGTGTGAGAAAAGCCCTAGCCGATCCCTTCCCTTTCCAAGCCAAGATCCATTCGTTTCGTATCGTTTTTGATCAAGTGTTGTTTAGATCTCGAGTCCCCTACATCAAGTGCAGGTAATATAGGTGCAATCCTCTTTGAAATCTGATTATTTGAGTCATAGATGAGTATTCAATCCAGGCCATGGGGTTTGGGTTGGGTTATTTGATTAAACGTTTACTGATTTCATGTTATTCGGGTGTTTGAATGAGTGATTCATGTTGTAGAGGATTAAAGGATTGATTGATTGATTAAAGTCATTAATAGTGTTGTCAAAAAGGTTAATTTTATGTCTCCAGGTCAAATTAATGGTTGATGTTCGTATGGGATTCGATTAAAGGGTTAAAAGTTGGTTTTTGGTCGAACTGGGTTTTGTGCGGTGCACAAAAGCAAGTTTTGAAAAATGGATTTCAGTTGGGTGCCCGATATGCGGTGCATGGATTTTCCATGCGGGGCATATGCAAACGCATGAAAATTTCTGACTTCTGAAAAGTTGATTTGTGCGGTGCACATACTTTCTGTGCAGTGCACAAATGCTTTATATGGTTTTGTGCGGCGCACAGGACTTCCATGCGGTGCACAAATGGGTCCAGTTTGGTACCTAAGTTTTGTTTAGCTTATAGAACGATCTTATACTCATTATAGGTAGTCAGGAGCACTTAGCAAGCACCGTAAGACACTTTAACTCGTTGGTAAGCTGTATCAAGGTAAGATACACTACTTTGACACGCTGAGGGTTCAACAAAAACATAGTTTTCATATAATAACTTCCCCAAATGGTATCTTGTTTGCTTATGGGTATTCGGGATTATTCGGGAGGTGATATGGGCTATGTACATGCATATTGAAGCCTGAAATGCTACCCCAAAGATATGTAACGTTATGATATGATATGAAATGCTTTGAGTAGCTATGAAATACGATATGTAATGAACTATGTTATGCAATAAAAGATGATATGTAATGATATACGATATGTAATGAATTATGATGATGTACGTGAAGTAACAATGTATGCGATGTAATGATATGCTATGTAATGTCTTGAGATGAATTGAAATGTGATATATGTTGATGATATGTAAAATGTGCATGACTACATGGCTTGTTCATCTAGTTCACTAGACTTATTAAGTTGCCATGACACGTGCACGTTTAAGGGCCCAAACGTAAAAGATGATTATGTGATGATGTTTAGGTAACGTGGACACCTAAACTATATGAGATGTGAAAATCGAGCTCGTAATTTAGATGTGAGAGTGTTAAGCTTAACCCGTACTTGCCTTTGCCCGGCGGGTGCGTAGATGTGGTTGCTTGGGTGGCTCCTTGCAACATGGTCAAAGATGTGAAGAGTAATACGGGAGGTCTGACCCGCCCCACTTGCCTTGAGCATACGGATTACTCCGGGATTGGCTTGCCATTCCTTAACGACAATGATGTACAGCCGTAAGGTTTGTCCATCCAGTCGGGTGTGACTTATGTCACACTTATAAAGATGTAAATGTTATATGTGAGATGTGTGACTTATGTCACAACTAATAAGATGTTTAGATGTGATATGTGGAGATGCGAAAGATGACTAGGCACATTTAGGATGACCCATCCTAATATGAAAGATGTTGATGCTATGATATGTATGTGAGATGATATGTTTGATGATATGTGCCTTAACGACTTAATATGACTTTTATATAATGTTTTAAATGGACAAACGTTTTATAAACTATGTGTTATCTTACTTAGCTAATTCGTTAGCTAACACTTGTTCTTTTAAAATGTGTTGTTCCCTCAGGTCCAACATTAGTGAGCAGGTAGATGTGAGAAGATGTGAGGCATGGGTAGATGATCTTGAAGCTGGCTATAGTTTACCCCTAGTGGCTGCTAGCTCTAGACATTTGCTTTATGTTTAGATAATAATGACTTGTATTGATAATGTGGTCGGTTGTTTAATGTTGGGCAACCGATGGGTTTCCATTTGAACTTATTTTGATGATATGGCTAGTAACACCATTTAATGAATAAACCAAACAGATTTTGCTGGTTTGGACTTTTAAAGTTTACTTCCGCTTTCTTTTGACGCCATTAGGCGAAAGTTTTTAGAAATCCTTGTTTTTAAACGACGGGTGTTACAGTTGGTACCCCAAAAATAAAATACTCAATGGCCACAAAGGTTCATTTGTTTTGACTCTAGTGCTGTAAAGCGAGTCCCTTAGAGGATTAACGTGTTCTTATAGTGAATATGACACCTATGATAACCAAAGAAAAATCTATAGTTAGTGATCGTCTTTTTAGTTTTGACATAAAAAGAGTATTTTGTTAGAAAAAAGTCATTAAGTATTGCACATTCAATTAACGCTAGATATTTAAGTTTATTTATAAAAGAAAGGAATAGAAAGAAAGATAATGATTGGAAAGAAAGAGTTTGACTTTTGAACTAAAATTGTTAAAATCTTTCATTATTTTCATTTCATTTTATTTTCTTTTCTAGAAAACTCAAAAAGATAAAAAACTTTTATATCCCTTAGTTTCTTTAAAAGAAAAGAAAACTCAAAAAAATAATGTTAAAGTTGCCTATTATTATATGGACAAACTAGGAAAAGTTCTGCCCCGCGTTGCAGGGCCTCAATTATCGTGTTGAAACGATTGTGTTATGTTAGTGTACTTGCGTTTAACTTTCAATCGCCTAATTAACAATCATTCTGTCATGGATAGTTTTGTTTAAAAGTTTTTCATATCAATTATATATTTATTTAAGGGCGAACCACAATAGCTTTCGTCTGCGCATTGCGCGGTATTAATTATTGTGATTATGTTTAGCTACCGATGATGTGTCGATATATATATATGTTTGTTAAAAACTTTGACATATGAAATAGATATTTATTCAAAGGTAATACGACACAAAAATATATTTTAATATATTATTTGAAAACCAAAAAGAAAATTAAGTTTGCAAGAACCAAGAAGTAACACGTAGTAAAAAAAACCCAAACGGGATGTGACCTGTGAATAGTAACTCAGCCATTGATAAAAACCTTGGCATTTGAAATAGATTTTATTCAAAGCCACTACTGCAAAGAAAAAAATAATAAAAGTTTTCAATATATTATTTGGAAAACCCAAAAGAGAAAAAATATGTAAGACACCAAGAAGTAACCTGTAGTTTTAAATCCGAACATGATCGGAATAAAAGTTTTCAATATAATTATCTAGAAACCCGAAAGAAGAACATATGCAAGAAACCAAGAAATAACACGTAGTAAAAAACCCGAACGAAATGTGATTTGGTAAAATCCGAATATTAATACGGAATGTGACACATGGACGAATAGTAACTCGCCACGCAGGCGAGTTACTATTCACAATCCATTGTGGTGGCGAGTTACTATTCACAATCCATTGTCTTAGTATAGTATGTAATATGTAATAAGAAAAATAAATAAATTGGATTTTATGTTATAGATGATCGTCGACTAAATGAGCTAGGACCACTTAATTGAAATTGAAATTATCATTTTTCTTAGCTTGGGGCACGAATAGGGGGAATTCTATTAAGAGGGACACTTAATGCTAAATTTTTTTCATGCTTCATGTGACATTGTCTATCTTAATGGTAAATTTCTTCTTTCATATTTCTACTTTATTAACCAGGATCAAATTAAATAATCATATTTTCTTCAACGATTATATTAAAAAGAAAAATACTTGTATATATGCAAGACAATTAAACATGAGGTATTGCAAGTAGATGTTTGAGTTTACACCAGCTAGCTTATATAATTAGTATAATACTTTTAATTTCTGATTCAAGTAAAAAACGAGATGTACGTATCTCAAGTTATTTGGCTTTAACACTTTTCGCTATTAGACTGCCCGCATGAATGTCGTATATATAGCTAAATCTCTCTAGCTTGGCCAAATTAATTTTGTTTTAGATTGAAGGATATATACTTGAAAAATTTTCTACTAATGTATGGCACATAACATTAATCATACTAAAAGTAGTAGGAAACCACCAATGAAAGGGATATATGAAATAGACTTTATTGGTTAGCATCATTTTCTAATTTAAATTGTATGGCCTACATAATACAGTCACTTTTTTTCAAGTTGCAAGCAAGGACAAATTTGGGAGCTAGCTCCATATTTGAAGGCATATAATATACTAGTATTAGTCATTGATCAATACAATAAAATGCATACGTTTCTATAATTGTTTAAAAGTGTACGATAGTATTGCCATTTGTAGTGTCATTTATGAGGATGAAAATAAATGATGAACTAGCCAGCTAGAAGTGAAAGAGTTTGAATTTCACATAGACATAAACAAGGATGCACATAATATATGAAATTCGTGTCTACTCTACTATAAAATCGTTAGGAGAACGAAAGGCGATGGTAAGTGTCAATTTACCAAATCACATGCATTTCGATCGGCAGGCTAATGCTTGTGCAACACATATATATATATATATTGCTAACTATAAATATATGTTGGGATGGAGAACGCAAGTATATATTCTATAAAGTCAATGAAAAGAAAATGTCAAAGAAGCCTAGTTACCAAATTTAACTTTGTACTTTAAGCTCATCATGTAATCAAAAGAGTCATAAACTAAGATTACTCAAGAGGATCAATAGCCAAACTGTCAATATAACTAGTCTTGATTTTAAACAGGATGTACATGGTATACACAATAAAAGTTAGTCATACGCAAAAAAGTAGTAATATTTTACATATATAATTATATATATACACTACTGTACAATGTATTATTTTTACCTATTCTCTATGACTAAATTTAATTTGTTATGTACATCATGTCATACACCATTCCAATATGTTAAGGGATTTGCTACTAGCTAGAATGACATACATCGCGCTCTATAAAATTTTCTCTTTGTGTTATATATTATGCATATTACCAGATTATTATATCAGAAGCGGAGCTAATTCCAACTGATCTGATGCAATTTACGAGTATTATTTTTAAGTTTATATATTAAAGGTTAAATCAATATTGTTTTTCTTAATTTGCTCTTCCTAATTAAGCAACCGGCGCCAACTCCTAATTGTGTCTCATATCATATTTTAAATTAATCGCTTTCTGCTCATGAAAAAGTGTATAGTCACAAAAATCTATCCGTAGATGTGACTGTAGGCGTCTTATTCTATTAATCTTGTTTTCCCGACATGATTGTCAACTTAGGATAGATGTTTATGCAACGCGCTAGCTAACCGTTAAATGTCATAGTCATTACTAAAACATTCGTTGCTTAACTATGACATATTAAGACAGTCGTATGCTCTCTATATCAAGTTAATTAGCATGAAAACGAAGTTAGATGTATTATTGAATATTTGTATGACAATAACGGAACAATCAAATAAGTGTAATAGAGGGTGATTACATTAACGTACAACAATTTACTAATTGTTACCCAAAAAAAACCCCTAATAAGTATACTACATGGTTTGCAAAATCTCATAGATAATATATTGTTGTTAAATGTCCGGATTGAATTGAATGAATCGTTATGCTAAGTGTTACTACTAAGATAGTGTCACAAACCACCTCTTTTATCTAGCAGCTCGATGGATTGGCTATCGAATCAATTGTGTGTGTGTTTAACGTTACACAATATCATATGAAGATTATTCAATTCTATATAAGCTTGGTCAAAAAAATTTATTGACGCAATTGAATATTGTATCAAGAGTATAAATATGTACCAAAATGTATGAATACTACTGTATATGAAGAATTATAAGGGTGGTAAATGATACTTTAACACGGGTAAATTGACTAGGTCATTTTGGGCTATCGTGTCGAAGATTTTGACAGCCCAATTTGGCATGATGATCTCTATCCATGAGCTTTGTCTATACTAAATTTTAGACTCTTATATCACACCGATTTATTAAAAATCAATAATAATTTTTGACTAAGAAAATAATAAAATTAAGAAAACATTATCTTAGTTTAAGTAGTGTACTATTTTTGTTGAATGCCATTTCTTTAAAATTTATAATAACATTTGTAAAATGATAATAGCAGTAATACTCATATAAGAATACTTTTGACAAAAAAAACACAAATATCTAGATTTTAAATTACTCCGTATTTGTTTAGCCAATGTAAGTATAATTAGTCGATCAATGAGCTCTTGAAGTAGTATAATCCTTCAATTTATGGCTAAGCAAGGTGACCCATTGGGCGGGCAATCCCGAACTAGCTACAACCTACCTTTAATGGCATCTACACAGTACACCTTAGAATGAGTTAGAATTATAGTTACATATAGACATATAGTCATACCATTACTTTTTAGTTTAATGTTTTGATGTTGCATCAAAACTTTAACATAAACGGTTCAAAATATTATTATCGTTAATTCTAAATAAAACAAACTATTGCCCGGCCCCTTAAGCAATTGAAATTTTAAAATTACCATGTTATCTTTATTTATTCACTAGTTTAAATATTTTCACATAATATAGTTATAAATATTTTTAATGAAATAATTTACAAGATAGATCCTCTAACTCTTAAATAACCATGATAACTCTTTCTATATCAATTATTTATACATTTACCACCAAATCGCCACCACTGCTGTTGTCGCCACACCGCCGCCCTATACCAATCACGCCGCATCGCGGGAGTTATTTACAAAGTTATTCAAATTATAATTGTAATAAATTGATAAAGATAAAATATTTTATTTCAACATATGAAATTTGATGTTTTGATCTATAAATTGTGAAGACATGGCAAATGAGTTACAATCTTACAATAGTACTATAGTGCTGTCAGGTTCTTGTAGTCCTTTTCTCTGTGTTTATTGATGTAGTTGGTAAGCCATCTCCTTAGACCTTTCCCAATCAACAGCCACCACGTATATGCTCGTTTGTTTGCATGTATTTACTCCACTGAAAACTATACGATCTTTTAAAAATCATCCTTAACTATTATTTTGATTTTATAAAGATCTTATTAAAAAAAAAAAAAAACCCTTCCTCTTTGTGTTTTGAACGGAAAATCTATAACTACTTATAAACTATTCTCATATTCTAATTAAACGTACGTTAATAATAGACCCCCCTAAAAAGTAAAAGCATCAATCAGATTGACTAACTTTTATTGTCAAACAACCTCTCATTACTCTATAAGTATTATATTGTTATTTTATATCGAGTTTTCTAAATAATTCAAAAAGTTACTCACAAGATCATATATAAAAGGATGAACAACTTAACTATTCACTTATTTATTTACATTAGTGCTATTTATAGATATATAATATAATTTTAATTTTAATGTATAAAATATTTATCCTGAAAACATTTTGTTATTCACGTGAAAGAGGTGCATGATTTATACATCACTTTCCTTTATATTTAACTAAATTAATGTATAGTTAAATTATATATATGTGTACCAATCACTTTTAATTTAAATTAAGGGTCCAATACGTATCATCCTTATTCTAATCCAATCTCTATACTTCATTTTGTATATTTTAACCAACTATTCATTGTCAAAATCTAAACATAAACATATACCTTATATCTTAACTTTGTATATGTTTCAAATTCCATCACCACATTACACAATTGCAAAACTAATATACCTTCAAGATTATGTTAAAAGAAGAATGGTATTACGGAGTATTTGATAATCGTTTAGGCGAAATGAGGACCACTTATTTATTTATTTTATTAATATTTTTAAAATGTACGACGATTTTTCCTAGTTTATGGCATGCATATGGGCTATTTCATTAAGGGGGACACTTTGTCTCCATGCTTCGTGCATGTGTGTATGTTACTTTGCCCGTCTTAAATTCAAACACTAACTTTTTGTACATTTATCTAAAATATATATAACAGTTATATCTTGTAAACATTTTTTACGAACAAAATATATATACACACATACATATTATTAAAGTGTTCGTACAATGATGCAGTATAAATTTTCTTTATTGTTGACGATCTGACGATTTTTTATAATAAATTTTGCACGTGATTTAATATTTAAAAAGAGAACATAATTTGTCATATTACTTTTGAAAAAAAATAGAAGTTTATATTAGAGCACTAACCATGCCCATCCCACCACTAGTTACGGTCAGCGGTACTTTAAAAAAATCTTCTCAACTACTTTTTATTTTCTTTTCTTGTTTCGAACGGGCGAAAATATATTATATAAATGAAGAACCTGTTAGGATATAAGCATATTATTCACATAAACAATCACGAGTACGCAGCGGAAAGAAACGTATATGCAATAATATTAATTAACAAAGTAGGGAATTGAAAGTGTACCTTTTAGCGTAAGCTTCCAATAAAGATAATAATAATGTAATTATTATTAGTTAGGGTTTAAAGAAAAACCCCTCTACGATCGCACACTTAACACCCCTATGATGTATGCTAGTACCCGATCACGAACTCACAAACCCGGTTGTGTAATACCCCTAAATGTCGAACTAAGCTAAGAACCGAAAACCCTATTTTCTTCTTGAGGCCGATCGAACAAGAGAGGAGAGAAAAGAGAGAATTAGTTAGGGTTTTACCTCACAAACAACTTATAAAAAACCCTTAACTTTAACCCTCTATTTACAGGCTTAATTGTTAGGGTTTTTAACTTGATGGGCAAGTTAAGTCAAGGCCTAAAATCCCTCTAGAATTTTCGGCCCCCTCCCCATTTAATTAGAGCCCAACTCTAATTCCTAATTAACAATTAAGTCCTTCTCCTTTTAATTAATAAACATATTTAACTTTTAACAATCGTTTATTAATCATTTCGTGATCATATAATATATTACAATAACATATTAATTAATTACATAGAGTATACGTGTCATTTTGTGTGACCCGTAGGCTTAAATGATTTCCGGACATGCGTTTATTTAACGTGATCATATTCCAACAGCTCCCACTTGAGCATGTTATATAAAGGCAATAACATTGGTTAGCGTCTAGCAACACGCCAATGCTCCCAGAAATATTTAAGTATAGTTTCTTAAAGTATATTTTGAAACGGTTTCAGTGTTTATTATCCCTTTGTTTCAGATACCTTGTTAATTATGGATATGGATCGAAGTCATTCCATAATTTAACGATTCTGTTTCTCATTTCTACATCTGGAGTTCATTTGGATACGGCCGTATAAACATCTTAATTAATCAATGAGGGGCCCAAATGGTATCATTCTTCAGTTGCAAATTGAAGGAACAAATCCTATTTTGACTACACGTGTTAGTCATGTTATGTCACTACATTTCTGAAAATAGCCCTTTATTACTACCTTATTCAGGATAGTTAGGAACTATATCAAGAAAATGCAATCCATACATGCATAACCTACTTGTATCTCAAGTCTAAGGATAATAAAGCAACTATTTCACTACATTTCTGAAAATAGCCCTTTATTACTACCTTATTCAGGATAGTTAGGAACTATATCAAGAAAATGCAATCCATACATGCATAACCTACTTGTATCTCAAGTCTAAGGATAATAAAGCAACTATTTCACTAATTTCACTTATTGACGCCGATCCATAAAGTGGTGATTCGTTAAGTGGGGTAGTCCGATACGCATCTATATGGATATCATGTGAGTTTGGTAGGACCATCTTCAAATATTCCTAAAAATATTTACCAATCACTCAGATTTGTCTTAGTTTAACTATAATCCCATATAGTTAATCGACAATGAACATTTAGAATAATAAATATTCATGGATTTAAACATGCAAATATAGGATACAATTATATATTGAAATGAAAACAATCATACTAATCAACAGATTTACATGATGTAACTAGCTAATTTAAGTCCTATGCCCTCGGCATGCTTATTGAGTTTTCCTTTTGGCAATGCCTTTGTAAAAGGATCAGCTAAGTTACAATCTGTGTGAACTTTGAGTAAATTGATTTCACCTTGTTCGATTTGCTCACGAACATAGTGATATCTTCTTTGGTAATGTCTGGCACATTTTTGAACTCCGGGTTCATTAGCAATGATGATTGCACCAGTATTATCACAATACATATCCAAAGGTGTGTTACTTGAGGGCATAACGTCTAACCCAGAAATAAACTTTCTAATCCAGACAGCTTCCATGGCGGCTTCTGAGGCGACAATATACTCAGACTCTGTAGCAGACATAGCAACTGTGGTTTGCTTCTTGCTCTTCCAATCCACCGCGCCTCCATTTAAAACGAAGACGTATCCCGACTGAGATTTTGTATCATCTTTTTCAGTCTGAAATCCAGCATCACAGTATCCAGTCACTTTGAGCTCTGTATCGGTATTTCCTCCATACACCAGAAATAAATCTTTAGTAGCACGCATGTACTTAAGCTTCACAGCAGTCCAGTTATCTTCACCCGGATTCTGTTGATATCGGCTAACAATATTTTGCGTGAACGCAATGTCAGGTCTAGTGCATCTCACCGCATACATAATAGATCCCACAACCGAAGCATAAGGAATTCTTTGCATACGTTCCACCTCCTTGGGTGTAAAGGCACCGTTTTTGCTAGATAAGTTAAGTCCTTCTTGCATAGGTACGAAACCACGCTTAGAGTTCTCCATCTTGAATCGCTTCAAGATCTTATCAATATAAGCACTTTGACTTAATCCAATCAACCGTTTACTTCTATCTCTAAAGATTTTGATTCCAAGAATGAATGCTGCTTCACCCAAGTCTTTCATAGCAAAACACTTTCCAAGATGGGATTTTACATCTTGCAACATTGGAATGTGATTTCCTATTATCAATATGTCATCTACATATAAGACAAGGAAAGTAACATTACTCCCACTAGCTTTGCGATATACACATGGCTCATCAGGATTTTGAGCAAAACCAAACTTTTTAATTTCCTCATCAAACCTTTTATTCCAACTTCGTGATGCTTGCTTTAGTCCATAAATGGACCTTTGAAGCTTGAACACTTTGTTGGGATATTTTGAATCGACAAAACCTTCTGGTTGAACCATATAAACTTCTTCATCTAGAAAACCATTCAAGAAAGCGGTTTTGACATCCATTTGCCATATCTCATAGTCATAGTACGCTGCTATGGGTAATATGATCCTAATAGCTCTAATGTCTGCTACGGGAGAGAAGGTTTCCTCATAGTCAACTCCGTAAAGCTGAGTATAGCCTTTCGCCACGAGACGAGCTTTATAGGTGTGTACATTTCCATCCATGTCGGTCTTCTTCTTGAAGATCCATTTACACCCAACGGTTCTACCATTAGGTGGAAGATTAACCAAGCTCCAAACTTGATTATCTTTCATGGATTTCATTTCCACATTCGCAGCTTCAAGCCATTTGTCAGATTCTGGATCTGTTAATGCAGCTTTGAAATTAGGAGGTTCATTTAAGTCTCCTAATACGTGTTCTTCAGACTCAATATTAAGATTCAATCTTTCACGAGCACGTATTGTCCTTGAGGACCTACGAATTGGAATCACATTATCTTCAACTTGAGGTTCATCACTTTGAACATTTCCCCCCCAAGTTGATGATCACTAGTAGGTTCAGAAAGTGACACATCTTCTCCTTGATTTATGAGATTCTTTTCAAAGAACTCAGCATATCGAGCAACTTTAACAGTGTTGTCGGCAGGAAAGTAGAAGTAGTAACCCATCGTTTCCTTAGGGTATCCTACAAAGATGCACTTAACTGATCTAGGTTGAAGTTTGTCAGGCGTATCTCATTTCACGAGTGCCTCACATCCCCAGACCCTTAAGTAAGACAAAATAGGAACAGTTCCATGCCACAATTCATGCGGTGTCTTGTCAACCTTCTTGGTTGGAACCATATTGAGAATGTGTACAGCAGTCTCTAGAGCATAATCCCAAAATGAAAATGGGAGAGTCGTAAGGTTCATCATTGATCTCATCATGTCTAGCAAGGTTCGATTTCTCCTCTCAGATACACCATTATGCTGTGGAGTATATGGAGAAGTAAGCTGTTGAATAATTCCACAAGCTTTTAGATAATCTTTAAACTCTTGGCTTAAGTATTCCCCACCTCGATCCGAACGCAGAATCTTGATGGTTTTACCGAGTTGATTTTCTACTTCATTTTTAAAACTCTTTG
This sequence comes from Erigeron breviscapus, assembly GCA_034093135.1. Classification (NCBI taxonomy): domain Eukaryota; kingdom Viridiplantae; phylum Streptophyta; class Magnoliopsida; order Asterales; family Asteraceae; genus Erigeron; species Erigeron breviscapus. The sequence continues at coordinate 37,978,829 of CM067171.1, read as the reverse complement.
AATGTTTCGAAGACTTCATGTTTATGTTTAAGCAAGTAAACATAACCATAACGACTGAAATCATCCGTAAAAGTGTTGAAGTAGCTAGCACCTTTCCTTGACTCATGTCTAAATGGGCCACATACATCGGTATGTATTAGTCCAAGTAGCTCTTTAGCCCTCTCCGGTTTATGCGGAAAAGGTTTACTTGTCATCTTGCCGGAAACACAAGACACGCACTTGTCAAATGATTCATCATTTGATTGTAGGATCCCTTCACGTTGAAGTCTTTCAATGCATTTCTTGCCAACATGAGCAAGTCGACAATGCCAAAGATAAGTAGAGTCCAAGTTAGTCTTGACTCGTTTGCTAACATTATACATTGAATTATTTGAATCACAACCATGCATATCAATTTCATAAATACCATCACAAGCAATAACATTAAAATAATGAACATTATTTCGAGAAACTGAAATACCATAATCAATAAAAACATTAATGAATCCGTTGTTTTTCTTCCTCTAAGCCCCTGTAAAGAATTACAGATATGAGTTCCACAGCCATTGTCATAAACCCACGAATTACGCCTAGAAAAGGAATATAATTCAATTGTGAAGATACCTGAAGTACTGGCAGAACCAGCTTGCTTCTTCTTCGCATTCAACTCAGCTAGATACTTAGGACAATTCCTCTTCCAGTGTCGCACCTCAGCACAGTGATGACAAGTCTGGTCTTTAGCCGGATGCTCCTTTTTCGCCGGAGGGGTCTTTTTAGGTTTCGAGACTGAAGTACTTTGCTTTCCCTTACCATCGTTCTTGCCCTTAGCTTTCGGTTGTTTCCCTTTCTGGATCTTTCCCCCCTTGATCGTGAGAACTTGGGGTGTAGCAGATTTCTTTGGAAGCTTTTTCTCATACTCAACTAACATGGCATGAAGTTCAGCTATGGTTTTACTCATGCTATGCATATTGTAATTGCACACAAACTCCTCAAAGTCCTTTGAAAGAGACTTAAGGATCATGCCAATAGCAATAGGCGGATGATAAACATAGTTTAACCTTTCCAATTGCTCAAAGTACCTCTTCATTGTGAGTACATGAGGACTAACCGGTGTTCCATACTCGTGTTTCAAGTCATGAAGTATTTCAACAAGTTCAAACAATTCCACTCCAGCTTGTTTTTCGTAGATAGACTTGAGTTCTTTGATCATATCACACGGATTATTATAATTCTCGAATTGCTTTTGAATCGGGAGTCATGCTTCCTAGCATCAAACAAGCAACCTCATTGTCTCTATCATACTGAGTATCGTATTCAGCCAATTGTGCAGCGGTAGCACTGGCACCCGGAACATCGGGCATCTGCTTTTCAAGGACATCTAATTTCTTCTCGGCTCTTAGAACGCTTCTCAGCTGACGAAACCAGTCATTGAAATTGGTTCCAGAAAGGTTTTCTCTTTCTAGCATCGACCTGAAAGCCGATTGGTGTATGTTTTGAGAAGGATTTGTTGTTGCCATCTACAAAACAAATATAAGTTCAAAAATCAGTATTTTCGATAATAATCCTTAAGAAATATAATTTACCCATGTTAAATTCATTTAACAATTAATTTCATTAAGGCTAGGATCCAATTGACATACAATCATTTCATCAGTTGATCTGCTAGAAATGACGTACTCAAAAGGTAATCGACGAGCAATAATTGCATTAAAAGTGCAATTCCTAGATTTATGGGACTTACAACAACACTTATTAGGGGTAGTAAGTGTTTTGTAAACATGTTTTGTCCCATCTTATGCCACGGGTCAAGGTCTCACCGCTTAACTCGCTTTAAGTCGCCCAATTAAGAACGTGTAAATAGTCTACCACCGTCTCACGATGAGTAGTAATTTACCTTGGAGTTACAATTCACCTACGTCTCACTCAGAGCAAAAAAGCACTTGCAAGTGTTCTTAGCAAAGTGGGTGGCAACGACTTAACTTTAATTGGGTAATGCAATTGATGTGAATTAAAAGTTTATGTATGAAGACTCATGCAAATCTTCATAACATAAGGTTTAATAAAATCATTTTTATAGTCTTAACAACACAAAAGAGCTCGGTAGCTCCATTCGAACGCACAAAGAAGCGCAGGAGCAAAGGTTTGCGATAGACGCAATTAAAAACCCGATCCTTTAGGAGGCTAGCGCACTCCGACTTATACCTCTCTTAGAGTTTGTTCAAAATGGGTGAGCCGGTGTATCTTTTGATTGTAAGACACAAATTTTATTAAAACAAATCATATTTCGATAATTCTTAGTCAAGTTTATTCTTTTCAATAAAACAATTTTGCATCACCATTTATAACAATATAAGCAAAATAATAAACTTACTAACTATTAACAAATTAATCATGCAACGAGTTATGGTAGGCCACCTAAAACATGGTCACTATGGTTAATGTACATGTCTAAGTCGGCTCCCCCTTCAAAGAAGAGGACCACATACATCAAGTTGCCTTGATTGTTTAAGCCTTTAAACAAACAATTAGCAAGTAAATATATTCAAACATGCTGACTGGAAATTTCCAGCAGCCTCACGACCAGTTTAGACCTATATGCAGTCCGAATCAGGCTTCGACCAGAACTAGAAAGTTGTAGCCCTATTAGTCGTGCATCTACAGTCCAAAGGGAAACTCCTAACTCATTACGGTTGATTTTATATGAATTTTTTAGTGAACTGGTGTAAAGCAGAAAAATCACACGAAAAATTCACATAGTCACATAATTATCAAATAATTAACCCTAATTATTGGACCATTAAGCTAAGCAATTTATATCTAAATATCTAAGTAATAATCATAAAGAATTTTGCATGAATTCCTTATAAATTTTACTTCTATTTAACAACATTAAATAAAGATACAATTAAACATGCAATTTATATCAAATAAACATGCCAATTCACATAATCAAAACTTGCATAGAGGGTTTCAATTAACCATTAATATGAAATAGGTTGAATTAATAATAAAAACAAAACCCTAATTTTATTTTTATTAAAATTTCGAAAATTAATTAAAATAAATAATAAAAAAAACGCTAATTTTATTTTTATTAAAATTTCAAAATTAATTAAAATAAATAATAAAAACAAAACCCTAATTTTATTTTTATTAAAATTTCAAAATTAATTAAAATAAATAATAAAAACAAAACCCTAATTTTATTTTTATTAAAATTTCAAAATGAATTAAAATAATAAAAACAAAACCCTAATTTTATTTTTATTAAAATTTCGAAATTAATTAAAATAAATAATAAAAAAACGATTTTTAATATTTAATTACTAATTAAATCGAACCAACTCTAAACCCTCCCTTCAAGTTTTGAACTTTGTAACTAATATACCACATATTAGGCTCGTGATACCACTGTTAGGATATAAGCATATTATTCACATAAACAATCACGAGTACTGATACGTCCCAAGGTGTATCCATATACCAAAGTATATTGTACACAGAACAGTTGTAGAGGGGGGTGAATACAACTTTCCTTAATCTTTACAAACTTTTTAATTAAAAACGTTTTAAGATTCAGTTTATATATATTAAGCAAGTAAGTAAAGAGCAGGAATCATTAAAACAGTAAAGCAATAAAGAAACAAAAACATTCTTGAACACAGATTGTGGTTTTCAAAGTAATCCTTTATTAAGAAATAATCTATACAAAGAATTACAAGGTTGTTGCGGAATAAAGATAGCCTATAGATATCTAAACAACCTCTGAAATGACAAACTAAAATCAATAAGTTCTAGCTCAAGAGAATCAGCCCAAGCTGATCCCGTACAGACTAAGCTGTGTATAAGAGCAGAGAAACTTGTGTGAAGAATGATTCTCAGGAAATGCCACACATATGCAATCAATGAATGAGGCTTTTATAGGCGAAAGCACTCCTTCTCTTGGTATCCGTTGAAGCCACGTATTCTTCTTTCAGTGGATGACAAAGGAATAATCAATCGTGCCTTTCATAGTACTTGTGGTCCCCCACGTACTGACGCACATTCTTCATCATCCAATAAGAGTATGGACACGCATATGTAAAACCAACCACCAACCTGGATCCTAGGATTCATCCTAGTCACGTCATTTGTCTTTATCTTCAATCCAGGTTGTTATCTTCACTTGATTGTCAGACACAGATTGGGCCGTTTGTCAAAGCACCAATCTGCCTAAGTGTTTCCAAGCTGACTGTTAATCCCAAGCTGTCTTCCACTAACAGCTTGGTCTTCTATCTTCAATCCTCCTATTCGACTTGGATTGAATGCTATCACATTGTTGATGCAGCTTGAATAACACTTGCTTCCATAAGATTTTACAATTACAAAATATGAAGCATGATCTGGGTCAGAGACAGATCAGATTACAAGAACCAAAAGATTTCTAAGTGTTTATAAGTCAGATTTGTCATCACCAAATTTACAGACTTTAATCCATGAACATTGGGACTCAACAATCTCCCCCTATTTGATGATGACAAAACCCAACAACACTTCTAACTATCAGCTTACAAAGAATCAAAGTAAAATGAGACTAACAGATTGTGACCCTTTGAATCTTTTGGGTTCTTTTGAACTGAAATGAAGTTTTAACAAAGAAACTAAATTTGTGCAACTGCTTTTGCATATATAGAGAACAAAACAGATATATTACATGATATATCACTATTCTCCAAGCATTTCTATAGCTTCTTGCTTAACTTCAAATGATGGGGAAACTTTCACATCTAACTGCCTATCTAACCCCTCATCAATAAGGAACTGCTCATACCTATTACCTTCTTCACTAAAATTTCTGCAGAATCTGTATAAGGTAAAAAGGTGCATAGCTGGTACCTGTTGTAGTTCAGCAGTCCTTTGGAAAACCAATTTCCCTCTTGCATCCACAAAATACATCCCATGTTCAGGTTCAGTGATGAACATCCCACATCTTGCATTTTCAACACCAGCAGGTAGAGACAGATTGAGATTATTCAGAATCTTGTCAACAGCATCAGAAGATAATTGAGCAAACAACTCTGAAGGGGACAAGTTTTTGAGAAAAACTGTATGATCACCTCCAAGAGCATTAATTCTTTCAAACCTTCTCCTTTTCTTCATTGATTGCCTTTATAAGACCATCAAGAGACTCTGTCAGCTTGCTCTGGTTCTGCTGCATCAAATCAACTGCTTTTATCACACTTTCTTTCAATGCAGTCTGATCATAACTCAGCTTATCCACCTTCTTGTCCGTCAATTCCTGATCCTTTTGGATCTTTTCCAAGCATTTGGTCAGCTGTAAGCTCTGATAAACGCCTAAAATGCATTATGTTAATGGGTAAAATTGGATTGTTTTGTGCTTGTTAATAGAAGATTAGGGCGCGTTTATGTTTGTTTAGTGTTTCAGGCCTTAGGTGATGAATTGGAACTAATCGGGTCAAGAAGGAAGTCAAACGAGTCAACTGAAGTCAACAGAAGTCAAATCTGGAAAACCGACTTTCTGGACCACCGTTTGAGACGCGAATACCCACCGTCTGGGACGGTGGGCCAAATTCTGTTACCGTCTGGAACGTTCAACTAGCGTAAAGGTTTTCTGCATAAAACTTAACTACTGTGTGAGACGGTAGAACCCACCGTTTGAGACGGTGGGCCAATTTCAGCCACCGTGTGAGACGTTGTTGCAGCTTAAAGGATTTTGGACGAAAATGCATTACCGTCTGAGACGGTACACACCACCGTCCCAGACGGTGGTTAAGTTGACAGATTACGAATTTAGGGGTTTTAATTGTATTTTGAGATATATTTTCACATACGAACTTAGACTTAATTGTACCCTAATTTCTCATCTCTGGAGCAACAACCTACCTTTCCCAAGCCCTAATATCATTATCAAATCATCATCAAATCACAAATCCATGGAGATGACAATCCAAATTGAAGATTCATTGATGAAGATGATAGGCTAAATCCTCTTTAGATCATTCTCATGTGAACAATTATGTAAGACAATTGTATTCAACCTTTCTTATATTCAAGTTGGATTAGATGTTTAATTCTTAATTGTGTTTTGCATCTAATGTTGTTTGGTTTGAATGAATGATTACTTGTTTATAACCTTGAATGAATTCCATCTATCTTTTGATTTCAATTTATTGTTAATCATTAATTATTGGGAGAATCTCTTATGAAAGTGTAATCTTGTTAATGAATAGATAATTTAGCTGTGTCAATTCCTCGGTTTTCATTATCGTGAATCATCACAACCTAATCAATTCGTTCTTAACGTTCATTCATTCCAAGCTTTATAACGAATCATGTCTATGTGATTTCCAACGAATATAAGTTAGGTTATACTTTTGAAAGCATAATTAGGATCATGAGAATGGTCTAGCTTTTTTATTATTGAATTATTTTGTTAAGTTTCAATCAGTTTTAGTTGTAATCAAATCAATCCAAAAATCAATTTTACGTTTATGTCTAGTTTAATCAACTTTGTAAATTGTTCAACACTTTCCCATGATTCCCTGAGGATACCATACTCGACTTACCCTTGCTAAATAGTGGTATTTAGTTTATATTTTTGATCGGTCCAACGACAACGATCAAATTTTGGCGCCGTTGCCGGGGAATCGGTGTGCAAAGTGTTGAAATTTTGTTTTCAATTAGTTTACTTAAAATTTTCAGAAAAATCCAAAAATATTTAGTTTAGTTTTGTTTTGTTTTAGTTCTTGTTTGTTTCATTTTTCATTCTTGTAGTTCAGTATTACACGAGGTGTGTTGATTATGCAGATTTCAAGTAGTGTATGCATACGAGGTATTCCAAGAATACCTTTGTTGTTTGATCCGGAAATTGAGAAAACAGCTAGAAGATATCGGATACTTCATCGTGTAAACATGAGTGATCAACCAGGTCCACAACCAATCATCCAACCCACCATAACTCCACAAGAAACCAACCCTGAACCAAATGACCAAAATCAAACTCCACCACGAAACCTACCCCGATCAATAAGGAGTGCTTACACAACTCCAAACCGACCTAGAACACCAACTCATATTGGAGATGCATCACGGGATGCGGATGGGTCGTTTTATGATAGGCTCCATGATAGGGTGAATCATTGGGATGACGGGAGGTTTGATAATAATTCGGATGGGTATGATTGGAACCATGGGGGAGATTATGAGCAACCACAAAACCTTCAATATCCTCAATGCAACCAACCCCAAGATAACCAACCTCAATACATAAACCACGGACCAAGAGTTCTTCCTCAAGGTCCACCACCTCGCCTTAACCATCGTGTAGCTCAACCAAATTACCAAGGGCAGCCAAATTACCAACCTTATAACCGTGTCAATCAACATATGAACTATCAAGCTCCACCACAAGGAGTTGATAGCCATTTTCGACCCGCCATAGCCGTTAATGCTTCACCCATAGTTCCACCGGTTTTGAGAGGTAGAGCATTTGAGGTTAGACCTCAGTGTTTGAGTATTTTGCCAAGTTTTCATGGGATGGAGGCGGAAGAGCCTTATTTGCACTTGTCAGAGTTTGAGGCGATTTATGGTACTATTGGAGGCCAAGGATTTTCACCGGATGAAGTTAAGCTAGTCTTATTTCAGTTTACTTTGAAGGATAAAGCAAAGCAATGGTTCTTGACATTGCCATCGGGTAGTATCTTTTCATGGGCTGAAATGTAACAATAATTTTGGGATGAGTATTACACCATGCAAAAGACTAGTGATGCAAGGAATTCGATAAGAACTTTTCAGCAACAATCGGGTGAAACATTTTATGAAGCTTTTAAGAGGTTTAATGAGTTGTTGAGAGTATGTCCCCATCATAGAATTGCTAAATGGGAATTGATCACGGCTTTCTATGATGGTTTGTTATCGGAAGAGAAAAGAGATGTGAATTCCATTAGCAATGGTACTTTCTTGACAAATCCCGAAGATGTTGATTGGGAATTCTTGGAGAAGATGAGTGTGAACTCAAAAAGGCAAGCACAATCGAATAGGAGAGCAAGACGTCCAATAGGTTCTTCATCAACAAGTGATCAAGCTACAAAAGATAGGCTTGAAGCATTGGAGCAAAAGTTTGCTAAGTTGGGAAAGGCTGAAAATCGGGGTGTTTGTCAAGTATCTCAAGACTATCCGATTTGTGAAAGGTGTGATGAGTTGGGACATTCGGTTTTGCAATGCCCATTAGGCTTGGATCAAGTTGAAGAAGTGAATCAAGTGTATGGAGAGAAGAAGCAATATGACATGAACTCCAACACTTATCATCCGGGGATGAGAAATCATCCAAACTTTAGATATGACAATTCTTCAAACCAACTCAACCCGAACTTTCAAGGAAATAACCAAAACAGTGGGGCACCATCTCAACCATTTCAAGGCCAAAATTACAACCAAGGGAGTTACCAAGGTGGTCAAAATCAGGGAGGATTCAATAGAGGCTACTCAAGGAACTACCAACAAGGTAATAATCAAGGAGGGTCTTCGGGGGGTAATGATGTGTCAACTCGGGAGATTATGGATTACTTGAAAGAGATGGATAGAAAGAATGAGATTCGAGAGAAGACGGTTGCGTCTTTACAAAAGCAAGTTGGGCAATTGGCGGAGGATGTGGCATCAATGAGGAAAGAGCCGGGAAAGCTACCAAGTGATACCAAGATCAATCCACAACATCAAAGTAGCGGTTCCAAGAATGTCAAGAACGTGGAGATCAATAATGTAAGTACTCTTCGTAGTGGTAAGACTTATGATAATCATGTTGTCCCTCCACCACCATTTATTGATGGTGTAGTGGAGGATGTTGATGAGAATGAAGATAGTGAGCATGAACCGGAAATTGTTTTACCTAAACCAAATAAAAAAGTGTCTTTCAAAGAGGTAGGAAACAATAGGTCTAATGGCAATTTTTCTGGAAAACAAGGAAAGGATATGGAGGGTAATACCATTCCTTTTCCTTTGGCTTTAATTGATCCAAAGCTTAGACCTACACTTAAGAAAAGAGGTCCCTATGAGGAAGAAATGTGGGAAATTTTCAAACAAGTCAAAATCAATATACCTCTTATTGACATAATCAAGCAAGTTCCGGCTTATGCTAAGTATCTTAAGGAGTTGTGTACCCAAAAACGGCATCATAAGCTTCCAAAGAAAATTGTTTTAAATGAGGAAGTTAGTGCCGTTGTGATGGGTATACTCCCACCTAAACTCCAAGATCCGGGAGCGCCTTTAATTACTATTCAAGTTGGTGATTTCAAAATGAACAAGGCACTTTTGGATATGGGGGCAGGTGTGAGCATTCTTCCGGGAAGTTTGTATGACCAATATGAATTTGGACCGTTGGAGAAAGTCGACACCACCTTGGTGATGGCTTATTTGTCCCTTAAACTTCCTAGAGGAATTGTCCAAGATGTGATTATTAAGGTTGAGGACTTCTACTACCCCGTTGACTTCTTGGTTCTTGATTATGCATCAATTGATAACTTTAGGCAACCCAATGTCATCATGGGTAGACCCTTTTTGGCAACCGCTAATGCCTTGATTGATTGTAGGAGGGGTACAGTTGAAATGACTTTTGGCAACCGTAAGTTGAGATTAAATGTGTTTTATAGTGTTTCTCACCCCGTAGTTAGTGATGAATGCTTTATGGCGGACATCATTGATGAGTGTATATCTCATGAAAATGAGGAAGACACACGGGAGACGTGTGCTTTGGTTGACAGGTTGATTATGGAGCATAGTGAGGCATTGAAGGCTGAAGAGAAGGAATGGGAGATTATGGCAATTCAAGAAGGTAGACCACCTTGGACTCATTAAGTGGAAAGTCTACCGGATCATATTGACACCCACCTCAAGCCATCCATTGAAAGTCTACCGGATCATATTGACACCCACCTCAAGCCATCCATTGAAAGTCCACCACAAGTGGAATTGAAAGAACTCCCATCACACTTGAAGTATGCATTTTTGGGAGATGAGCAAACTTTGCCGGTGATTATTGCATCAAACTTGGAAGAAATTCAAGAAAGAGCATTACTAAAAGTGCTCAAGGAATACAAGGCGGCTATTGGATGGACAATTGCCGATTTGAAAGGAATTAGTCCATCAATTGTGATGCACAAGATTATTACCGATTCTGAAGCAAAACCTTCACGTGATGCTCAAAGGAGATTGAATCCTCATATGCGTGAAGTTGTGAAGAAGGAGGTACTTAAGTGGTTGGATGCTGGAATCATTTACCCTATTTCAGACAGTACATGGGTAAGTCCAACACAAACGGTACCTAAGAAAGCTGGAATTCAAGTGGTGAAAGGAGATAGTGGCGAGCAAATTGCGACCCGACCCATCACCGGGTGGAGGGTATGCATTGACTACCGGAAGTTGAACACCGCTACTTCTAAGGATCATTTCCTACTTCCATTCATAGACCAAATCATCGAAAAGCTTGCAGGTCAGCAATTTTATTGTTTTCTAGATGGTTATTCAGGTTACAACCAAATTGTTATTCATCCCGATAACCAACATAAGACCACATTTACATGTCCCTATGGAACTTTTGCCTTTAGGCGAATGCCATTCGGGTTATGTAATGCTCCAGCCACCTTCCAAAGGTGCATGATGAGTATCTTTTCGGATATGGTCGGTGATTCCTTAGAGATTTTTATGGATGACTTTTCAATTTTTGGTCAAACCTTTGATAATTGTCTTAATGAGCTAACCAAAGTTTTGAAAAGATGTGTTGAAACGAATTTGGTCTTAAGTTGGGAAAAGAGCCACTTTATGGTTCAAGAGGGGACGGTTTTGGGTCATGTGATTTCAAAGAAAGGCATGGAAGTTGACCGGGCCAAAATCAAGTGATTTCTACTTTACCTCCCCCGACCAATGTTAAGGGTATCCGTTCTTTTCTTGGACACGTCGGGTTCTATTAAAGGTTCATAAAAGGCTTTAGTGTCATTACCAAACCATTGTGTAATTTGTTGTTGAAAGATGTGCCATTTGTGTTTGATAATGAATGTTTAAAAGCTTTTGAAACCTTGAAAGAGAAATTGGTTGAAGCCCCCATTTTTCAATCACCTAATTGGTCCATGCCATTTGAAATCATGTGTGATGCAAGTGACTTTGCCATTGGGGCTGTTTTGGGACAATGGGTGGACAAGAAACCCGTTGTGATTTATTATGCAAGCAAGACTTTATCGGATGCCCAATTGAATTATACCACCACCGAAAAGGAATTGCTTGCTGTTGTTTATGCTCTTGACAAGTTTCGTTCTTATATTTGTGGTAGCAAAGTGATTGTGTACACAGATCATAGCGCGGTTAAGCATTTGATGGAAAAGAAGGATGCAAAGCCAAGGCTGATTAGATGGGTCTTGCTACTACAAGAGTTTGACTTGGAAATCCGAGACAAGAAGGGAAGTGAGAATGTGGTGGCGGACCACTTGTCAAGAATTCAAGCTATGGATGATGATTCAACCAAGGAGATCAACGGGACATTTCCGGATGAATATTTACTAACCGTTTCTGTTGTTCCTTGGTATGCAAACATAGTTAATTTTCTGTCCGCAGGTAAGATACCGGAGCATTGGGCTAAAAGAAAGAAGCAACAATTCTTGGCACAAGCAAAGCAATACATTTGGGATGAGCCGGATTTGTTCAAAGTTGACCCGGATCAATTGGTGAGAAGATGTGTTCCGGAAGAGGAAATTCAGGAGGTGTTGACTCATGCACACTCATTTGCATGTGTAGGTCATTTCAGCGGCCAAAAGACAGGCTATAAGGTTCTTATGTGTGGGTTGTTTTGGCCTAGTATTTTTAAGGATGCCGCTGAATTTGTTAAGAAATGTGTTAGATGTCAACAACTAGGTAGTATTACTAAGAGAAATGAGATGCCCATGCAACCCATTTTAGTTGTTAATATATTTGATGTTTGGGGCATTGATTTTATGGGTCCTTTTCCTAATTCTTTTGGTAATTACTATATCTTAGTGGCGGTAGATTATGTGTCTAAATGGGTAGAAGCCATTGCCACTAAGACCAATGACCATACCGTTGTGTGTAAGTTTGTCCAAAGCAACATTTTCTCAAGATTTGGAATCCCTCGTGTGATCATAAGCGATGGGGGATCTCATTTCAAAAAATTTCAGTTTGGAAAACTTCTCAAACGGTATGGCATAAACCACCGGATTGCTACCCCATATCACCCACAAACAAGTGGGCAAGTAGAAGTGTCTAATAGGCAAATTAAAGAGATTTTGCAAAAGACGGTAAGACCCGATAGGAAAGATTGGTCAACAAAACTTAATGATGCTTTATGGGCTTACCGAACCGCTTTTAAGACACCTATTGGCACTACTCCTTATCGGTTGGTTTATGGGAAGGGTTGTCATCTTCCAATGGAATTAGCACATAGGGCATTATGGGCCGTTAAGGCCGTTAACATGGATTTTGAGAATGCAGGCAAGGAAAGGAAATTGCAACTATGTGAGTTGGAAGAACTGAGGAATGAGGCATATGAATGTGCATCAACTTACAAGGACAAGATGAAGGCGGTTCATGATGCCAAGTTGAAAAAGAAGGTGTTTGAAGTTGGGCAAAAGGTTTGGCTTTACAGTTCAAGACTCAAGTTCTTTCCCGGAAAGCTCAAGAGCAAATGGATGGGTCCATATGTCATCACAAGGGTTGGAAACTTTGGTGAGATTGAAATTGAAGATCCAAAAGATGGTGTGAAGCAAATGGTCAATGGACACCGATTGAAGCCATACTTGGATGCAACCGACATCAATGGAGTTACAAAGGAAATGGTGAACTTCATCTCAATTCCACCATCTTATGAGGTTGCTTGAAGCATTTGAGGTAATGTCGGGCTGAGGACAATAAACTTAGCGCTAAACGGGAGGCAACCCGTTGTTTGTTTGTTTTATAGCTTCAATTTCAGTATGTTTTCATTTTCGTTTCAAGTTTGTTTAGTTGTTTTAGTTGTGATAGCATAATCACACAAGTTGGATAATTCTCAGCACCTATGCTTGAGAATTAAGTTGGGGAAGGTCGGTTTGGGTGAAAAAGTGAGTCGTTTTTGCAATTAATCGAGCCGAATAACTCATTTCTAATTTTGGGTGTACATTGGGGACAATGTACCTTTAAGTTGGGGAAGGGAGTTTAATTTTAAGTTAATTGCAAGTTTTAAGAAGTTGTTTTGTTTGTGGCTGTATTTAAAAATATAAATAATAAAAAATAAAAAAAAAAAAAAAAAAAAGTTTGACCGTCTGAGACGGTGGCGTGGATCGTTCTATAAAGCTTTACGGTAGCTAGACGGTAAAACCTTCTGTTTTACGGTGCACAAAACGGTGAAAATGAAAAATGCAAGCCACCGTCTGGGACGATGGCGTGGGCCGTGTGGCACGCTGGGCCAATGTAAGTAGACCGTCTGGCACGGCGGGTCTGGCCGTCTGGGACGGTGGGTCGTAGTTTCAGAATTTTTTTTTATTTTTTTTTTTTTTTTTTTTTTTAATTTATAGCCACACAATCTGATTCCCTTTCAAACTCACCCAGACATATCGATATCTATCTATCTCTCTCTCAAATTCTTTTCTTCCCAAATTATTTTCCATAAAACCCTAAATCTTCAATCAATCATATCTTCTTCAATTCTTAACCAAATTAAACGATTCTTGAGGCTAAAGTGCATAATTTTTCAAGGGCTACAAAACCCCTATCTTTGTTTGTTCAATTTCAGCCTTGTTTGTGAGATTTGGGTAAATTCAAAAACGAATTTTTTTTATTTTTCTTTCTTTTTGCTTTTAATTACTAACCATTGATAAGGTTTGTTACTTTTGGTTAGTTTTTGTTAATAGATGAAGAAAGCAGCCGGAAAGTTGATGAAGAAGTTGTCCAAGTCAACCGAGCCTTCATCTTCTAGTCAACCAAAAGAAAGAAAAGACAATTGATTATTGAAGAGGAAGAAGAAGATGAAATGGCATCTCAACAGGAAGAGATGGAAGTTGATGAAGAAGTTGTCCAAGTCAACCGAGCCTTCATCTTCTAGTCAACCAAAAAGAAAGAAAAGACAATTGATTATTGAAGAGGAAGAAGAAGATGAAATGGCATCTCAACAGGAAGAGATGGAAGTTGATGAAGAAGTTGTCCAAGTCAACCGAGCCTTCATCTTCTAGTCAACCAAAAAGAAAGAAAAGACAATTGATTATTGAAGAGGAAGAAGAAGATGAAATGGCATCTCAACAGGAAGAGATGGAAGTTGATGAAGAAGTTGTCCAAGTCAACCGAGCCTTCATCTTCTAGTCAACCAAAAGAAAGAAAAGACAATTGATTATTGAAGAGGAAGAAGAAGATGAAATGGCATCTCAACAGGAAGAGATGGAAGTTGATGAAGAAGTTGTCCAAGTCAACCGAGCCTTCATCTTCTAGTCAACCAAAAAGAAAGAAAAGACAATTGATTATTGAAGAGGAAGAAGAAGATGAAATGGCATCTCAACAGGAAGAGATGGAAGTTGATGAAGAAGTTGTCCAAGTCAACCGAGCCTTCATCTTCTAGTCAACCAAAAAGAAAGAAAAGACAATTGATTATTGAAGAGGAAGAAGAAGATGAAATGGCATCTCAACAGGAAGAGATGGAAGTTGATGAAGAAGTTGTCCAAGTCAACCGAGCCTTCATCTTCTAGTCAACCAAAAAGAAAGAAAAGACAATTGATTATTGAAGAGGAAGAAGAAGATGAAATGGCATCTCAACAGGAAGAGATGGAAGTTGATGAAGAAGTCCAAGTCAACCGAGCCTTCATCTTCTAGTCAACCAAAAGAAAGAAAAGACAATTGATTATTGAAGAGGAAGAAGAAGATGAAATGGCATCTCAACAGGAAGAGATGGAAGTTGATGAAGAAGTTGTCCAAGTCAACCGAGCCTTCATCTTCTAGTCAACCAAAAGAAAGAAAAGACAATTGATTATTGAAGAGGAAGAAGAAGATGAAATGGCATCTCAACAGGAAGAGATGGAAGTTGATGAAGAAGTTGTCCAAGTCAACCGAGCCTTCATCTTCTAGTCAACCAAAAAGAAAGAAAAGACAATTGATTATTGAAGAGGAAGAAGAAGATGAAATGGCATCTCAACAGGAAGAGATGGAAGTTGATGAAGAAGAAAAACCCGAATGGAAACACGGTACTCCTTTACACTCTTTACCCCGTAAATGGCAATTAGAATTGTTTAGAGATAAAATGGGGGAGGTGGAAATTATGAAAAAACAATTATTGGGTGAAAGGAAAACCGTTTGGCAGGAATTTAGAGGGTTTGGTTTTGTTGAGGCATTTGAAAATATGGGATGGAAAAATGCGTTGGTTTGGAACAATAATGATGAGGTTGATGTTAATTTAGAAGGAATTGTTGAATGGATGGGTACTTTGGAAAGGCATGTTGGTAATAACCCTTCTGAGAGCACTAAGTTAGTAGGAACTGTTGATGGTAAAAAGGTAACTATGTCGTTTGTTACCTTAGATAGGATTATCAAGTTTGATTCGGGTGCTAGTTCGGGAAGGGGATTTGATTATTTACTGGAAAACATTTTGACTGGGGTGAAAAAGGGTGAGAATTGGATAGAGATGTTAGCCGAGTTGTTCACTTACCCTAGAGACGCTTTGAACTTGAACCTCAAGTTAGAGTGTTTTTATTTGAAAACACTTCCTAGATTGATCATGAATATTTTGAATTAGAATGTTTGTCCGAGAAGTAGTGATAAGGCGGCCGTTAGATTTCAAGAAGTTTTAGTTTTGTATGCATTGGTAACGGAGAGGCTAGCCCTGTCACTTAGGCAGATTATTATGACCAATGTGTGGGATACCCGGAACAAGAGGTTAAAGACAATCCTTCCTTACCCAAGGCTGATTTCTCGCCTCATTTTGAGCCAAAAAGTTGCTACTCGTGACACACCAACAATTAGGGTTAATCAGGTGGTGATTAACATGAAGCGATTGTTGCAAAGTCAAGAGTTTAAGTTGGAGGAAAGACCCCAATGCAGAATTTTGAGGGATGTGAAGTCAAAGGGGTTGTTGATAGCTCCTAAGGAAGGGTTTACTAGAGAGGAGGCGATGGCTCAGCTGGAGCCCATGGGTGGAAATGAGAGAGGAGAAGCAAGTGGTGCTAGAGAGGTTGAGGAGGAAAGAGAGCCACCAAGGAGGGATGGTTTATTAGGTTTTGGATTTGGAGGTACTGGGCCGAGCTTTGGCTTTGAGCAGCCTAGTGATTATAATCAGTGGACATCCTATGAGAGGAATATGTGGGATATGACTGCTCAGCAAGGTGTGCAGCGGAGGAGTTATGAGTTAGGTATGGCATATGCTCATGAGCAGAATGTGAGGAGGCAGATTGAGTACTCAGAGCGAGTACGCCATCACCAGGACCACATTGTGGGACTTGACTATGTGGAGACTCCTCCTTCATATGATTACAGGCAGCCGTATGTTCCTACATCCCATCCAGCTTATCCTCAGAGCCACGATTCTGAGTGGTTTCCCAGACATTCTTGTGTCGGTCGAGTTGAGGATAACTCGGGTACTTCACCAGCAGCCTCTGATCCATTTGAGGCCCAATCTCTATATCGGGGCTTAATGGAGTCGATCTTTGGACCGCAAGGTCCACGACAGTGATTGGTACCTTCTATTTATCTTTCTGTTCTTCTTGTGTGACTATGTGTTTATTTTGTGTTTTTGCATTTTTAATTTCGTAGGTAGATTTCAATTTTCTTGTTAATTTCATTTATGTTTTTAGTTTAGATGTTGATTTACTTTCTTGTAATATGAAATTAACCCTTAGGGGCAAAATATTCGAGTTATATTAGCTATACATGTTTGTAAAATGAGATTTTCTTGTGATTGGATTTGTACATGTAAGTGGGGCTAGGTAGTGTAGATTAGATTGCATGACATGGTTGACTTATGAGCGTCTTGATAGAGTTGCTAGCAAGTAAAAACATAGAAATGTGCAAATAAGGGTAATATGCCAATTGTGAGTTACAATGCATGTATCACACTTTATATCCGTTATAACCTTCAATTTCATGAGAGAAAAAGCCTCGTCGATGATTGATTAGATTGTTAGCGTAGATTTAATTCTCGTGATAACTATATTATGTGAACCATTATTGTACATTAGGTTAGAACTAGTGCACTTACCGTGTCGAGACCTCTAACCCGGATTATGTGCTTAAAATGATGAAAACAATCATACAAATTCAATCCATATTCCATCTCACTTCACCATGAAATTCGAGTAGTTATTCAAAGTTGTGTTGTTTATGATGAATCGAAAGAAAGAACAAAGTCAAAGTCAAAATTGCAATATCCGGTTGAAAAAATCAAAGTATATGGTCATAAGTGAAAATCAATTCAATTATCCATGTAAGTTGATCAAAAGAACCAAAGTGAAATGTTCCCAAAATCATTCTAGTAAATCACCCAAATGAGAATCATTACCGTATTTCATTCCATTATTTTCACCAATCTTGTATGAATGCCGAAGTGATAATTTGGTGTTATGAGGTCTTGGTTCGATTTGTGCACTAGCCTATGACTTTTAGTGTTGCAATAATAGGTTGAGAGCTTCATAAATACATATTAGCACATCTTTTGCTAATTCACTCAAAATATGAACAGAGGGGAGTGCAAATTGTGAGGAGTGTGATGCATGTATTGTGGAAAACTTGAGGTTTATTAGGTTTAATTGCACATTTATATATTTCTATTTGTTAGTCGTAAATCTTTTGATAGTAGTAAGTCTTATGAGTTGATTGTGTTATGTGATTTGGTTTGCATTATTTAGTTTCGCCCAAGTGTACTTTGAAGATTGCTTGAGGGTTGAGTTTTACAAGTATCCTTAGGGAGAATTGAGGCCTGTACCCCTCCTTGTGATCTAGAAGGGGCATTGACAGCCTGTGTAGACTCAGAGTGTAAGAGAGAAGGAGTCTGATAAGCTTGGGGAGGAGAAGCAGTGTCACCAGTGTGTTCGATACTTCTCTCCTTTGGCTGACCATCCTCAGAATTGATGTGCATAGACTCTGACTCATTTTGGATCTGGGCTAGATCCTCTGTTATCCCTTTAATGATATCATCAACCTTTTGGGAGGCTGATGATGGCGATTTAGGTGCAGACTCAGTATGACCTTGGGAGGAGGTCTTTCTTTCAATACCTTCACCCTGTTTGGAGGGTTGGGTAGTAGTAGGTGTTCCTTTTAACTCGTCTACACTCTTTTGGGAGAGTGCAGATGGGTGTGGTGATTTCGGCTTGTCAGCTTGGGTGGCAGGGACAACTTTGGAACGTTCCTTAGCTTCCACTGCACCTTGGGGGATCTCAAGATTGGATGTTGCATTATCAACCCCAGAAGCTGACTCAGATTTCCTTTGCGTTCTTTTCTTTTTAGCCTTGTGAGGTACTAAGTCCTCAACAATTGGTCTTTTAGAAGCGGATTTTGAATGAGTGGATGAGGGTGTGGCTAGGGTGGCTGATGTTTTGGCCAACCCTTCACCCTTTTTTGAAGGAGAAGAAGATTGAATAGATTGAGAAGAGTTTGAGGGTTCAGAAGCATGTGTACCTGGGTCCCCCTGATTGGCAGATTAAGTGTCAGACTCAGATCGCGTCGAAGAAGGGACAACTTCCTCAAGTGCTTCTTGTTCCCTTTCTCTTTGCCTGCAAAAATCAAGGTAAACCTGCATTGCTCGGGTCAGACCCTGCACAGTTACCTTGGGACTATTGAAAATGTTATTGTTAATAGACTTGCATTCCACAGTCTGACCAATTGCCAGACTGTAATCATTGTCAAGTATAGCTTCAATGATAAGAGCAAGTATCCTACCATAAGGTATGGTAAGGCTCTTCTTAATAACACGTTCAACCAAGTCCTTAAAAATTTAAGCCAGCAAAATCTACTCTGGTCATAGTGACCATTGCATGAAAAATCTGCAATTCTAATACATTAGGTTGATCAAAGCTGCCTGCCTTTACTTGTAAAGTTTTAGAAATTGTGCTCAGTAAATAACTCCAAATACCAGTTAAATATTTCATTTTAACCACTGAAGCCAATGGACCAGTATATCCAACCTCTTGTAAAATATTTTTGGCTTCAGTATGAGACACAACACTTGCATAATCATCTTCAGGCATATAAGACAGCTCAAATGCAGACCTAATCCTCTCATAAGAAATATATACCTTTTTCTTACCATTGAGGATTGTGCCATAGATTGCAGCATCTCCTTTCTTGTTCTGTCCCACATGACAGCTCGCCCAAAATTCACAAAGGAGATCTTGAAACACCCAGTCTGGCTTCTCAATCATCACCTTGCTGAATGGATGATACCATAAGAAAGCCACAATCTCATCATATCCTTTTGCCCATGAAGGAGGATGAATATTGGCATGAACCAGACTGCCAATCTTGATTTTACCAGTATCAAGATCAGCCAGGACCACTACTACATTACTTCCCACCACATAAGGTGAAAGCTTATTAGCGCTTATTGGAGTTGGGTATAGACTTTCAGCTTCAGATGAAGAACTAGATTGAGAATCATTAGAATGAATAGAAACAGATGATGATGCCATTTGAAAACAATTTTTATAGGAAGAATTTTAAATAAAATAATAAAACAGTAATCAGATTTGAGAGAAAAAAAAATTGATTTAAGAAAATATGAACAAGTGATTTGGGATTTAGGTTAAATAGATATTATATACATAATTCAAAATATCCCGTTTGAAAAAGTTGGAGAGAGAAAGATTTTGATTGGAGGATGAACAAGTAGTGGAGGTACTTTTTCAATAACCGGTTGTAACCTCTACACGTGTCACACTCCAATAGGATCAACAAGTAAACTAAATAAAATAATGAAAATAATAAAACGCACTGAGATATTTAATAACAAAAATAACCACGAAGCTGGGTCAGACTCAGCTTACCTCCTTTTACTTGGAAATGCACCAAGCGTGAAAGGGTAGTCTGGGTCAGACACAGCTTACCCTTAAAATTTAGAATAACTCTAAGGGGTCAGATTTGTTATTACTTAGCTCACTACCTTTTACAAATTAAGCATACCTAGCTTACTTATGAGATAGTTGAACCTTGATTCATCCAATGGCTTTGTGAACAAGTCAGAAAGCTGATTATCTGTTGGAATGAAGTGGAGTTCAACATCTTCTTTCATTACAAT
>CM067171.1:37945731-37957614 GCA_034093135.1 Erigeron breviscapus | reverse complement strand
CGAGGGACCTCTCCCATCATGCTCATTTCATACTTTTTGGACATTAATTCAGAAAACTTTTTGCAAAGTCTTTCACTGCTAGACCCAAATATTATATCATCTACATAAATTTGTACAAGCAGGATATCACCATTATACTTTCTCACAAACAAAGTCTTGTCACATTACCTCTTTTGAAGTTGTTAGCCAATAAGAATTTAGACAAAGTGTCATACCATGCCCTTGGAGCTTGCTTCAACCCATAGAGAGCCTTGTCAAGCTTGAACACATGGTCAGGAAACTTTGAATTTTCAAAACCTGGAGGTTGTTCAACATAGACTTCTTCTTCCAATTTTCCATTAAGAAATGCACTCTTCACATCCATTTGATAGACTTTGAAACCTTTGTGAGTAGAGAAGGCCAAGAACATTCTGATTGCCTCTAATCTTGCCACTGGTGCAAAAGTCTCATCATAATCAATTCCATCCTCTTGTCTGTAACCAAGAGCTACCAATCTTGCTTTATTTCTGGTCACAACTCCCCTTCATCCATTTTGTTTCTGTAGACCCACTTGGTTCCAATCACAGTCTTGTGATGAGGTCTTGGAACAAGTTCCCAAACCTTGTTTCTTTCAAACTGTGTTAACTCATCTTGCATTGCATTTACCCAAGAAGGATCTGCCAGTGCTTCATTAACCTCAGTTGGTTCCACCTTGCTTACAAAATTGACAAACATGCAGAAATTGCCTGTTGCCTTTCTTCTTGTTTTAACACCAGAGAGAGGATCACCAATGATTTGGTTAATTGGATGACTCTTTGTCCATCTGGTAACATGAGTTGAATTATTTGTAACTGGGATAGTGGGTTGATTCATATTAGATGGTCCAGCATGATCAGCTTGAGGAAGAGGCTGATCAGCTTGGACTGAAATGGAGGAATCTGAACCAGTTTGAGAGTCATTAAAAGGATTCTGAAAAATTTCTTCAGTAGGAGTAGGATCAGCTTGTGCATTTTCAAAGATTGGAAAACCTTCTTCTTCTTCTATAAGTTGCTCCCCCTGAGTTTGAGCATTATCAGCTCCAACTGGAGGATTAGTTGGAGGCTCATTCTCAGGTACAACCAGTTCTTCAAAATTGAAATCTTCATCTTCAGGAGGAGAGTAATCTGGCTTAGAACAACCTTCATCTATGCTTACATTAACAGAGTTCTCAATTGTTTTAGTTCTCTTGTTGTAAACTCTGTAGGCCTTCATCATTGTTGCATATCCAAGTAGGATACCTTCATCTGCTTTCTCATCAAACTTTCCAAGATGGTCTTTCTGATTCAGAATGTAACAAGGACTCCCAAACATTCTTAGGAAACAAATTTAAGGTTTTCTCCACCTAAGAAGTTCATATGCAGTCTTCTGATGTCTTTTCACAATAAGGGATCTGTTCTGGGTAAAGCAAGCTGTGTGAACTGCTTCAGCCCAGAAATGAGACTTGACATTGTTTTGAGCCATCATGGATCTGGCAGCTTCAATAAGAGTTCTGATTCTTCTTTCTGCAACACCATTTTGTTGAGGAGTTCTGGCAGCTGAGTATACTTGTGAAATTCCTTTTTCACTGCAAAAAAAATTAAGAGTGATATTCTTAAATTCAGTACCATTATCACTCCTTAATTGCCTAACAGGCCTTTTGTAGAGAATTTCAGCTTGCTTGATGAAATGAATAATGTTGTCAGCAGCTTCACTCTTGTGTTTGAGAAAGAAAACCCAGGTGTATCTTGAATATTCATCAACAATTACCAAGGAGTACCTCATTCCAGTGAATGATGGAGTACTAATTGGTCCAAATAAGTCCATATGAAGCAGATCCAAACAATTATCAATGGTTGAGCATGTTTTAGACTTGAAAGTAGCTTTGTGTTGTTTGCCTTTCTCACAAGCACCACACAGCTTGTCCTTCTCATAATTCATCACTGGAAGACCAGACACCAACTCTTTCTTACACAGCTTGTTGATGTCTTTGAAATTCATATGAGACAACCTTTTATGCCACAACCAATTCAGCTCATCTTGTGTCTTTGACATGAAACAAACTTCTCTTGTGACAGTTGGATTTCTCATGTCAAAAGAATACAAAGACTCATCCCTCTTTGCAATAAGAACCACATTGCCTTCTAAATCAAGAACAATACCCTTATCAGATCTGAATCTCACTTCATAACCAGCATCACACAACTGACTCACACTGATCAGATTGTGCTTCAAACCATTTACATATGAGACCCTTCTGAAAGTAAGAGGACCATTTGAAAGTATACCAAATCCTTCAGTCTTTCCTTGAGAGTCATCTCCAAAGTTAACATTAGGACCAGCGTGAATCCTAAAGCTACATAGCAGGGACTTACATCCGGTCATATGCTTGGAACATCCACTGTCCAAGTGCCAGGTATTATCGTCATGACTGCCCTGCATTTATGATAAGAGATTAGTTCTTTTTGGGAACCCATCCAAAGATGGGTTCACCAGAGCTGACCTTCTGGTCTGACTCAGATTGGGTAACTGAACTTAGACTCTTATCACATTTTGATACCCATTGTTGCTTGGTCTGTCCTTTACCAGATTCAAAATTCTTTCTAGCAATATTTAGAATCTCCTTTTGAACAAAACCTTTGCCTATTCCAGATTTCTTACATTCAGTTCTCAATTTTCTTTGATCAACAATTTTTGGATCAGACACATTTTTAAGAAAATTTGTTTCCATTGAAACCTTATCAGTTCCGGACTCAACATATTTTGAAATCATTTTGTCAGAGTCAGACTTGGTGTTACTTGGAACAGACTCAGATTTTGTTTATGACTCATTTCCATGAGAACCAGACTTCTTACTCTTTAAAAGCTTTATTTTCTCTTTAGGAACACTATGATCTCTAACCTTTCTTTTATTTTTCTTTAAACTACCCTTGTTTGTTTTAGTCTTTGAATCTGATTCAGATTTGGTAATGGTCAGCTTTGACAAGTCAAGACTTTCTTCAGGTTTTAACTCAACAACCTTATCAGTTTCAGACACAGCTTCAGCAATGGTCTGACCAATGGTTTCAGGATCTTTAAACCCAATACCAGATTTCTGAGCCAACTTAATTGGTTTAGATTTCATTCCTTTGGTTTGGACTTTGGGTGGTTAAGGAGGCTGATAACAAGGCTCCATACCACAGACTTCAGCAATAGCTATGGCCCTATCATAATCACCATCAAAAATAGCTTGGATCTGATGAGGTATTTGGTCATTTACACACTTAGCAACTCTTTTGGAACATATACACCATGATTCAGTAATTTGTTTAACCTTTAAAAACTTTTCTTCTGCAGTTTTAGCTTCTTTAACCAAAATGGAGTTTAATTGTTTTTGAGCTTTAACTTCAGATTCTAGTTTTTCAATGGTGTGACTTTTAGAGCTGTTATCAAGTTTCAAAACATGTATTTCCTTTTTGAGTTCTTGATTAAAGTGCTTTTGTAGCAGAACCTTATCACCAAGTCTATTCAGTCTGGACAGTTTCTCATTATCAGACATATTGGAAAAAGAAATTACCTCAGGTGGAGCAGTCTGACTGGTAGATGCCTGGTGAGCTGACTCAGATTGCTGTTGTATTTTCACCAGATCTTCAGCAAATCTTTGAGTAGCTTCTTTAGCCATGAAACACTTGGCATCTTTATACAACTCATCATCAGATGATGTGGCACTTTCAGCCCAGTCTTTGGCTACCAGACTCTTTTCACTTTTGTTCACCTTCTCGGTCAGCTCAGCTACTTGTGCTTTCAAGGCTTTGTACTTAGTCTTGAGCTTTGAGTATTTTTCACCTCTTCCACCTTTGGCTGGCACAGCTTGAGTAGATTCTTTAGATCTGCAATCTCCAGTCATATGCCCAGTCTTGCCACACTTGTAACAAGTGACTTTGGACATGTCAAATGGCTTCTTGGTCTTATCAGCTTGGCCACCTTTTCCTTTTCCTTTAAACTTATTAAAGGATCTTCTTCTGATCCTTTCAGCCAACATAGCTACTTCATTAGCTAGTTCATCACCATTAGATTCATCACATTCAGATTCAGCACAAACAGAGTTAGGATTAGATATCTCAGGAATATCATCATTAACACAAGGAATGATCTCATTACTAATTGAACTAGGGTGTTCAGTCATAGAAGCAACAAGTGCAGCAGCAGGCTGACTATAAGAATCACCCATAGCAATTAACTTTTCAGCCTCTGAACATTCTTGGTTATGAAGCAAACCAAAAAGTCCAGGGAGATCAAGATCATGATAAACAGGGCTTAATTTAACAGAAGAAATATAGTTGTTCCATTTAGGTGGTAATAAATCAAGAAATTTACTCTTTAAAACCTCATTTTTCTTAACAATTCCAACAGCAGCTAATCATTTACCAAAGCATTAAAGCGGGTATGAGTGTCAGTCAAGGATTCATTTCTCAAAGAGAAAAATCTCTCATACCTCCTGGTCAATGTAGTAATTGTGGATTCCATAAAGTAGAGCAACCCTCAAACATGATAGTCAATGTACCCTACATTTTCTTAGCTGTAGAACACATTTTAATAGAATGGTAAAGGTCTTTGGGCACAGCTTGGACAATGAAATTTCTAACCTTCACATCCAAGTTTACAACCTCTTATCCTCATCCCCCCAATCTGCCTTGTCCTTAACAATAGACTTGACTGTGGCAGGAATGGTTGGTTGAACTTCCCTGACCACAACTTCTACCACAATGGTTTGTGTAGGAACATAAGGACCATCCGCAAGGATGTCAGGCATATTGTTATCGATGGATTCAAGGAACAAAGACATTTGACCTTTCCACCCACTGAAATCATCTTTATCAAACATGGGTGGTCGGGTTGAAGAACCATTATCAATATAGGATGACATAATGCTTTACTATTAAAGAAAATATGCAAGGATCAAGTCAAGTTAATTCTTAACCCCTGCTCTAATACCAATTGATACGTCCCAAGGTGTATCAATATACCAAAGTATATTGTACACAGAACAGTTGTAGAGGGGGGTGAATACAACTTTCCTTAATCTTTACAAACTTTTTAATTAAAAACGTTTTAAGATTCAGTTTATATATATTAAGCAAGTAAGTAAAGAGCAGGAATCATTAAAACAGTAAAGCAATAAAGAAACAAAAACATTCTTGAACACAAATTGTGGTTTTCAAAGTAATCCTTTATTAAGAAATAATCTATACAAAGAATTACAAGGTTGTTGCGGAATAAAGATAGCCTATAGATATCTAAACAACCTCTGAAATGACAAACTACAATCAATAAGTTCTAGCTTAAGAGAATCAGCCCAAGCTGATCTCGTACAGACTAAGCTGTGTATAAGAGCAGAGAAACTTGTGTGAAGAATGATTCTCAGGAAATGCCACACATATGCAATCAATGAATGAGGCTTTTATAGGCGAAATCACTCCTTCTCTTGGTATCCGTTGAAGACACGTATTCTTCTTTTAGTGGATGACAAAGGAATTATCAATCGTGTCTTTCATAGTACTTGTGGTCCCCCACGTACTGACGCACATTCTTCATCATCCAATAAGAGTATGGACACGCATATGTAAAACCAACCACCAACCTGGATCCTAGGATTCATCCTAGTCACGTCATTTGTCTTTATCTTCAATCCAGGTTGTTATCTTCACTTGATTGTCAGACACAGATTGGACCGTTTGTCAAAGCACCAATCTGCCTAAGTGTTTCCAAGCTGACTGTTAATCCCAAGCTGTCTTCCACTAACAGCTTGGTCTTCTATCTTCAATCCTCCTCTTCGACTTGGATTGAATGCTATCACATTGTTGATGCAGCTTGAATAACACTTGCTTCCATAAGATTTTACAATTACAAAGTATGAAGCATGATCTGGGTCAGAGACAGATCGTAAGTTGTGTCAGCTTAGTCTGACCCAGATCAGATTACAAGAACCAAAAGATTTCTAAGTGTTTATAAGTCAGATTTGTCATCACCAAATTTACAGACTTTAATCCATGAACATTGGGACTCAACAAGTACGCAGCGGAAAGAAACGTATATGCAATAATATTAATTAACAAAGTAGGGAATTGAAAGTGTACCTTTTAGCGTAAGCTTCCAATAAAGATAATAATAATGTAATTATTATTAGTTAGGGTTTAAAGAAAAACCCCTATACGATCGCACACTTGACACCCCTATGATGTATGCTAGTACCCGATCACGAACTCACAAACCCGGTTGTGTAATACCCCTAAATGTCGAACTAAGCTAAGAACCGAAAACCCTATTTTCTTCTTGAGGCCGATCGAACAAGAGAGGAGAGAAAAGAGAGAATTAGTTAGGGTTTTACCTCACAAACAACTTATAAAAAACCCTTAACTTTAACCCTCTATTTATAGGCTTAATTGTTATGGTTTTTAACTTGATGGGCAAGTTAAGTCAAGGCCTAAAATCCCTCTAGAATTTTCGGCCCCCTCCCCATTTAATTAGAGCCCAACTCTAATTCCTAATTAACAATTAAGTCCTTCTCCTTTTAATTAATAAACATATTTAACTTTTAACAATCGTTTATTAATCATTTCGTGATCATATTAATTAATATATTACAATAACATATTAATTAATTACATAGAGTATACGTGTCATTTTGTGTGACCCCGTAGGCTTAAATGATTTCCGAACATGCGTTTATTTAACGTGATCATATTCCAACAGAACCACTAGCAAGACGCTAGAGGTCACAATATAAAATCTAGAATTAATAATTAAGGTATTATAACCCCCTACTTTTTTAATCCCCACGGTTGGGTTTGAAAAAATAAATTAAACCGCTCGCCCATCTCGTAGTAGCAATCACGAACATCCTATGACAAGTGGACTATGAGTCACACCAAACGTTCTTGACTCGCGGTGATTTCGAATACGAGCACTCCCAATGTCACCGAGTAGCTCATGGTGACATTGCAATTACCACTCCTAATGAAAATATAATCTTATATGTAGTTTAAATTAGAGTTAATTGCAAGATTGGTCCCTATGGTTTGTACCTTTTTGCAATGGGGTCCCTTTTCGACTATCGTTGCAATGGGGGTCCCTGTTTTGACTATTTTTCTCAATTTTGGTCCCTTTTGATGGATCTGTTTGAAGGTGGTCGTCAAGTGTGTACGTGATGGCACGTGTAGGGGCATTTTCGTAATTTAACTTATAAATACAAGAACTAAAATATTTGTATATATATATATGTATGTATGTATGTATGTATTTATATTAGAAGAAAGTAAATAATAAAAAAACAAGTATTCTCTTATCTCCATCCATCATCTCCACCAGGCACTAGCCGCCAACCACCCCTCGCCGCCTATCCCGTTTGTCGTCCATCCTCAAACCCTAGGTATGACTCAATCTCTTATCTACACCACCATCCATCGATCTCTCCAATTCCATGGACACGCAACTTTTAATTCTTCTTGATCTATTCTTTAAACGACCCAACCCTATCTCACCGGAAAAATTAAAAACAACTCGTCGGAAAATTAATTTCACGATTTCTCCTCCGTTTCTTTGAATTAAAACTCGAAACCGGTACCAAAATGCTCAGAAACGATTTTCGCACAAACCCTAGCCAACATAAATCCGATCTAAACTTTGCCAGAAATTTTCGTCTCCACCATTACACCGCCGGCCATAAGCAATAAGCAATAATTCTGATGGTTTGTATAATCAAATGATTTGTTTGGATTTGTATGTATTTGTACTTGTATAGATATTAAGATTGATATAGCTATAGATTTGTATTTGTTTGGATTTGTATGTGTTTGTAAGTAACCTGTTGTTGTTGTTGCTATTTTCCATCATATGTATGAATTTTTTTTTAATTACTATATGTATGTGTGAATCTGGGTAAAGAATGGGGAAAAATGATTGTGAGGGAAGGTGGGGTGGCAAAATACGAAAATACCCCTGCACGTGCCATCACGTGCACACTTGACGACCACCTTCTAAAGAATCCGTCAAAAAGGGACCAAAATTGCGAAAAATAGTCAAAACAGGGACCCCCATTGCCAAAAGGTACAAACTACGGGGACCAATCTTGCAATTAACTCTTTAAATTATTAAGAAGTCATTTTTGTGTGAAAATGTTCGAGATTTTTATAATTAAATTTAAAAATACAAGATATGATATACTAAACTACAACAACAACAACAACAACAACAACAGTACCCAATCCCTGTGCGGGGTATGGGGGAGGTGAAACTGTAGACAGTCTTGCCTCTACCCAAAGGTAGAGAGACTGCTTCCAAAAGGACCTCCGGCCACAAAAGCGGTAAAAGTCGGGAAGAGTAAAGGGTTTAGAAGTACCATACCTGACTGACAACGAAAATGCTTAGCAAGACATACCTGGGTCTGTTGGGGCCGACCACCTTGAGAGTAGGGGAGAGTGGCAAACATGCAACCTAGCAAAAAACCTTAACACCGAAAGACAAACAAAACATATAAACAAAAAGGAAAATGACTAAGAAATTCCAAGAGAGTAAAAGATTCCTGCTCAACCTACGAAGTAGGGAACTAGCGCCGCCTAAGAAAACTAAACTCCTAGTCCTCCACGAAACTTACAAAACCCCTAAAGTAAGCCTAAACCCTAGTCCTATAGACAACCTATCATTGGTCATGTCCTCCTACAGACGAAAGCACTTGAGGGTCAACAAACACTAGAGTAACCTCCCCCCTCGGTTTAGGCCTATCGAGACTCAAGGCCAAAAACCCCTACTGAGGTTATAGAGAACCAAAGTCTAAACTAAAAAGTCTACTTAAAAACCTATTCCCATATGCCTTGCCTTCCTTGTTCAGATCCTCCGCTCGACCTACCTCTTCTCCTATCAGGTCTAAGTCCCCTGTAGCGTTGAGTCACCTTGGGCCGATTTACTCCAAGCCACCCATCAATAGCAGCCTTAGGCAAGGCAATATGGGTAAAAAGTCGATCAAAAAGTCCTACCCTAACCTAATCCTCTGCTCTAATCCTAGTCCTCCAAGCCGTCCTATCTGACATCATGTTCTCCGACCAGCCAAGCTCTAATAGGTCCTTCGTTACTCGATCCTCCCACCTCATCTTAGGCCTTCCCCTTCTTCGTATGCCGTCAACGTGAATAGCCTCCGCTCTCCTTAGTGGTGCCGTCGGATCCCTTCTCCTAACGTGGCCAAACCATCTCAAGCGCCCTTCTCTTAGCTTGTTAATGATGCTCCCTACTTCAAGTTCGGCTCTAAAAACTCCCGTGGGGATCCTGTCTGATAGGGTCTTCCCGCAAGTCCACCTTAGCATCCTCATCTCAGCCACCTCTACTCGAGCCGCTTGGGCTTTCTTCATCGGCCAACATTCTGACCCGTATAACATAGCCGGTCTAATCGCCACTCTGTAGAACTTGCCTTTCAGTTTTAGTGGGATCCTTTTATCGCACATGACTCCAGTAGCTGCTCTCCACTTCATCCATCCAGCTTGGATTCGCCGTGTCACGTCGTCATCTATCTCCCCCGATTTATGTATCACCGATCCCAGGTATCTAAAAGACTCCTTCGGGCACAATATTCGCTCTCCAATGCGAATATCTTCGTCCCCTTGTTGTCTTATATCATGCTTATCGAAGTCACATCTTAGGTATTCCGTCTTCTCTCGGCTCACGCATAAACCATGGTCTTCAAGTGCTTCTCTCCATTTCTCTAGCCTATGGTTTAGCTCCTCCGTCGATTTCGCGATAAGCGCGATGTCATCAGCAAAAATCATGCACCATGGTAGTTCCTCCTGTAGGCCACTGGACAACTCGTCTAAGATCAAGGTAAAAAGGTATGGGCTAAGTGCCGAACCCTGGTGTAGGCCCATATCTACCGAGAAGAGCTCTGTACTCCCCACGGGGGTTCGAACACTCGTCCTCACCCTATCATACATATCCCTGATAACACTAATGTATCTCCCAGTAGCTCCTTTCGCTTGAAGCGTCCTCCAAATCAACTCACGTGGTACACTATCGTATGCCTTTTCCAAATCTAGGAAGGCACAGTGTAGCGATTTTTGTCTTTCCCTATACTTTTCTATGAGGCTTCTGGTGATGTGAATAGCCTCCATCGTCGACCTCCCTGGCATAAAACCAAATTGGTGCTCTGCCACCTTCGTAACCCTTCTCAGCCTCATCTCGATCACTCTCTCCCAAAGTTTCATGGTATGACTTAGGAGTTTAATGCCCCTATAGTTGCTACAACTCTGCACGTCCCCCTTGTTCTTATAGATAGGTATAACCTCACTAAGTCTCCATTCTTCTGGCATTTTTGCACTTGTCCAAATCTTGTTGAAGAGGCTTGTCAACAAGCCTATCCCAGCTTCCCCCAGGCATCTCCATGCCTCGATAGGGATTTGATCTGGGCCTACTGCTTTGTTCCTCCCCATCTTCTTTAGAGCGAGCCTTACTTCCTCTTGGCTGATTCTCGTAGCATCGTCGTCGTCGTAGCGTGTGTCTCGAAGTGTGGCGTGGTCTTCTCCACCTTCCCTTCGCCCCGGCCCACTCCCATTAAACAAGTTGGCGAAGTACTCTTCCCATCTTTTCCTAATGTCTCCTTCCTTCACAATGCTCCGCCCGCTTCCGTCTTTGATATAAATGACATCACCTAGGTCCCTGCGTCTTCTCTCCCTTGCTTTAGCAATTCTAAGATATCGTTTTCGCCTTCTTTGGAATCTAGTTTCTTATACAGTTCTTCGTATGCTCTTTCTTTTGCTCTA
The DNA here is from genome assembly GCA_034093135.1 of Erigeron breviscapus. Taxonomy (NCBI): domain Eukaryota; kingdom Viridiplantae; phylum Streptophyta; class Magnoliopsida; order Asterales; family Asteraceae; genus Erigeron; species Erigeron breviscapus. The sequence continues at coordinate 37,946,839 of CM067171.1, read as the reverse complement.
GCTACACTCCTCTTTGCTTCTTTCTTGGCTTCATAGTACCTCTGCCTTGCCACAGACCATTCTTCATTTGTCCCGTTCTGGCGGCATTTGGCGAGCTCTTTAAAGCAACTAAGTTTTGTCGCGACCTTGGTCTGAACGTCTTCGCTGATCCACCAAGATTCTCTACCCACTTTACGCAGTCTTCCTGTTCCTCTAGATAACCCTAATACCTCCTTTGCCGTCTCCCTCATACCCTCTGCCAAGCGTGTCCACAACTGGTCGGCATCCATATGCAAACTGTCTTGAATCTCCCTTGTGAACCTCGTGCTAGTCATCGACCTAAACGTCTCTGCTGCTTCACCCCTTAGGGTTTTCCAAAGGATTCTTGGCTTTACAGCCTTCTCTGTCTTGATTGTTCGTCTACTCAAAAGCAAATCTATAACCAACAGTCTATGTTGGGAGTAGCCAGCCTCTCTAGGGAGGACCTTGCAATCTTTACAAGCCCTAAAATCGCCTTTACGCACTAAGAAGTAGTCTATCTGGGTTTCATTTAGGCCGCTCTGAAAGGTAATCAGCTGGCGATCCCTTTCGGAAGAAAGAGTTTGCGATAACCAGGTCATGTGCAGTTGCAAACTCCAAAATCGCGCGTCCATCTTCGTTCCTAACTCCAAACCCTAATCCCCCGTGAACACCCGGGTAGCCGTCTGACTCTACTCCTATATGTCCGTTTAAGTCTCCTCCTAAGACTAATCGCTGGTCATCAGGGCAACTCCTAACAAGCTCATCGAGTGCGTCCCAAAAACTCTTCTTCTCTTCCGCTCCCCGGCCCGACTGGGGAGCATACGCGCTGATCACGTTTATGGTCTCTTGTTGGATCACCAATCTCACCAACATCAGCCTATCCCCAAATCTATCGACATTCACTACATAATCTTTAAGTCGTTCGGCCATGATGATCCCTACTCCGTTTATCGACTTAGGGGCTCCAGAATACCATAGCTTGTAGCCGTTCTCCTCTCTAGTGCTTCTTCCCGTCCACTTAGTTTCCTGGAAGCATGCAATGTCTACTTTACACCTAGTCAAGGCATCTCCTAGTTCTAAAAGCTTACCCGTAAGAGTGCCTACATTC
>CM067171.1:37865731-37940731 GCA_034093135.1 Erigeron breviscapus | reverse complement strand
GTACGCGAGCAAACAGAGAGCTAATAGTGCTTAATAGTAATCCCCGACACCTATCGTACATTAACATATGAAATATAAGTCATTTGGGACCTTAATTGACTTGAAAACGAACTTAGGTTTGTTCTTACGAACTTAGACTCACTGAACGAACTTAGATGCCTTCAAACGAATTTAGTACTCTTCAAACGAAGTTAGAACTAGCCAAACGAAGTTTAACTTCGTTGGTTGAACGAAGATAGACCATTAATCGAACGAATTTAAGTTTCAAAACCACTTTAGACATTCACTTCAAACGAATTTAATCACATTTAGGTTCAAACGATTTTTGAAAGCTTGAAACGAACTTAGATGGTGTTCAAACGAACTTAAGCTTTGTGTCAAACGAATTTAGGCCACAATAAACGAACTTAGAAGCCTTCATACGAACTTTAAGTTCGTTTGGAACAAGCAGGAACGAATTTAAGACACAATTCGACCAGAATTCATAAAACGATTTGTTCTTCGATTTTTCCAGAAATCAATCGACTTAGGCTTCATCCAAAACATGTTTTTGACACATATAAACATATTTTGATCATAACGATCGATTACAAACTCGTTTGACACCATTTAGATCCTTAATTTGCTTAAACACGTTTGAAACCCTAATTACTTCAAACCCTTATTAAAATCAGATTTGATTAACATAAAAACAACCTTTGAATCTGAAAATACAATTAACAAACCATGGATTACCTGATTGCTTAATGGCCGATCCAAATCAATACAAAAAAACACGATTGATTGACCAAAACTTGAAGATTGTGCTTAAGAATTCAAGAGAGAATTGAAGAAACTTTGTGTTTGTTTTTAATTATGATTAGTGGCTGGAAACTAACCCTAGATTAGGCTAATCCCACCCTAATCCCGTTTTTAACTTTCCACCTTTGGCAAAACTAGTCCCTGAGCTTCATATTGGCTTTATTTCACTTTAAAACACCTATTGGGGATACATACAACACACTAAAGCACTTTCGCACACTACATAGGCCTTTTACACATCATTAAATCTACTTTATTGTCACTCATTAAAGATAATTAAATCTCACATATAGGGCACATAAACATATAAACACATATTTCCACACAAACGTATCACGGACTTATAATTTGACCTAACGACGTTAGTCAACATGAACGATTAAGTTTTTGGGATGTTACAATTTATAGGTTTAAGGCAAAACCCTAGCTGGCCGACCTACTCCCAGCGGCGCTGGTGAAGTCCCAGCGGCGCTGGTAAGCTTCAGGATGACTTCCACGGCGCTAGAGTGAAATGAGCGGCGCTGGAGGCTTCAGGTTCAACACGAAAGTTGTAGATCTTTCTCTCGCCTTTCCGTGGATAGCTTACTCGTCAGAAACGGAGTTCGTATGAAGAAGTTATCCCCAAAATACTAACACATGGTTATTTGCTCCACGTCGACCTCAAATTCTTCATGTTCCGCTTGCTAGTCTTCGTCCAAAAGTCTTGTGGCTTCGTGTTAAGTTGAGTAGAGACGTTTTCCTTCACTTGCACGCCTTGTGAACCTATCATAACATTTCATCCAATCAAGTATCAAAAGTTCACATTTCTTAACTCATTTAAGCATCAAAACACGGCCTAATGATATAGGAAATAATCACAAAATGGACGCTCATCAGGAGTACACACCTATTTGAATTTATTATGATTTTAGGGGCGAAACCTCTAAGGTACGGGGTCCGGGGGCAGCGCCCTAAGAGCGAGGTCCAAGGGGCGGCAACCCCTGGCGGGGGTCGAGCTGCCAGGTCAGCTTGGAATTTTTTTATTTCCATTAAATTGCTGTTTTAAAAACGCCTCATAAATAAAATTTTCGGAACTAAAGGGGCTAATTTTGGCAACTTGGAAACCTTGGTAATTAACTTTCGTTTAGGCAGTTTATGGGCCTTAACTAATATATACATCCCGTAATTAGACTCTGATCATTATCTCTTCTTCTTCTTCTTCTTCTTCTTCGTTTCTCTCAAATATATACACATAGAAAATTCTTAATCTTTTGATTATATCCGATTGAATAATTTGGGTGAACCGCCAAATTGATTCAATCTGAAAGCGATCACGTGCCTTCAAAGATTGTATTATATCCGGTTTTGTTCGTTATATCACCGAATTCCCCAACATTTGCCACTAAAAGTGCATGTAAAGGGTAAATTTGCCACTTAAATTGATACTAAGGTGCAATTTTGCCATTATTTCCTATCAAGTTGATGATTGTGTTGCTGGCAACAGATTAGGTGTCGGTCGGCTTTAGGTGATCCCGGACCTAGACTTGATAAAAATTTCGCACCAAACGTAGACGTGACGGATCGTCGTTTACTTACTAGCTTCCGGGTAAAACATTTCTTTATGGAGTAATGGGAGATCAATTACTTTTATCTTTTTTTTTTGAAATCTACACACTACATATATTTATACGATTTCCTTTAAGCTGTTACGATTGAGCCCAATTAAAGTTTCATACTTTTCTAATACCCATTGGAAATAGTGATACTATCAAATAGCATAATATATATATGGGTTGTGTTATGGTCAGGTTTTGAGTATACGGGTTTGCATTTAAAATCGTCTCTAGACCTGTACCCGCAAAGAAAAAAATTCCAAAAACTAGTCCCTACATATTTTCTTAATAACTATATCGCCATTAACAACTAATATAGAAAATAGATTGTTAGATAACCAAAAGTCAAAAATTATGAAACAAATCTGATTATTTTAACAAATACAAATATCATTTAAGAACAAAATTGCACCTAAGTATCTATTTTAGTGGCAAATAAACCATTATAATAAAATGAATGACAAATTTGCTCTTTACATGTATTTTTTAGTGACAAATTTTCTCTTACAAAAAATAAGTGACAAACTTGTTCTTTATATGTATTTTGAGTGGCAAATTTGCCCTTTTAACTACTAATTTATTAGATCTCTATGAACCGGTGTCTAGTAGTAGTACTCAACATATATCGTCTTAGTGTCGGTATATATCATTTATTTTGTAGAAAGAGATCCATAAATTTTTAGCATATATATGAATAAATAATTTTATGTGTCCAATTCTTGAATTGACAGTAAGGTATGCAAACACGCATACTAAAGAAATAGGGAAGCCACTGAGATATAGGATATATTACGTAGATGAAATAGTAGTAGTAGTAAGGTAGGAAGGAGTGGGAGTCGGGTACTCATCGGGTAGCCCATACCCGATCGGCTACACCATGGAAGGTGTTCGGGTAGTCATCGGCTAAGGCCCGATCGGCTAGCATTTCGAGTATTGAAACCGAGTGTGGGTAAGGAATTGGGTATGTATTGCCAGTGATTTGGGTAAGAATTGGGTATGTATTGAGTGATTTGGGTAAGAATTGGGTATGTATTGAGTGATTTGGGTAAGAATTGGGTATGTATTGAGTGATTTGGGTAAGAATTGGGTATGTATTGAGTGATTTGGGTAAGAATTGGGTATGTATTGAGTGATTTGGGTAAGAATTGGGTATGTATTGAGTGATTTGGGTAAGAATTGGGTATGTATTGAGTGATTTGGGTAAGAATTGGGTATGTATTGAGTGATTTGGGTAAGAATTGGGTATGTATTGAGTGATTTGGGTAAGAATTGGGTATGTATTGCAGTGATTTGGGTAAGAATTGGGTATGTATTGAGTGATTTGGGTAAGAATTGGGTATGTATTGAGTGATTTGGGTAAGAATTGGGTATGTATTGCAGTGATTTGGGTAAGAATTGGGTATGTATTGAGTGATTTGGGTAAGAATTGGGTATGTATTGAGTGATTTGGGTAAGAATTGGGTATGTATTGAGTGATTTGGGTAAGAATTGGGTATGTATTGAGTGATTTGGGTAAGAATTGGGTATGTATTGAGTGATTTGGGTAAGAATTGGGTATGTATTGAGTGATTTGGGTAAGAATTGGGTATGTATTGAGTGATTTGGGTAAGAATTGGGTATGTATTGAGTGATTTGGGTAAGAATTGGGTATGTATTGAGTGATTTGGGTAAGAATTGGGTATGTATTGAGTGATTTGGGTAAGAATTGGGTATGTATTGAGTGATTTGGGTAAGAATTGGGTATGTATTGAGTGATTTGGGTAAGAATTGGGTATGTATTGAGTGATTTGGGTAAGAATTGGGTATGTATTGAGTGATTTGGGTAAGAATTGGGTATGTATTGAGTGATTTGGGTAAGAATTGGGTATGTATTGAGTGATTTGGGTAAGAATTGGGTATGTATTGCAGTGATTTGGGTAAGAATTGGGTATGTATTGAGTGATTTGGGTAAGAATTGGGTATGTATTGAGTGATTTGGGTAAGAATTGGGTATGTATTGCAGTGATTTGGGTAAGAATTGGGTATGTATTGAGTGATTTGGGTAAGAATTGGGTATGTATTGAGTGATTTGGGTAAGAATTGGGTATGTATTGAGTGATTTGGGTAAGAATTGGGTATGTATTGAGTGATTTGGGTAAGAATTGGGTATGTATTGAGTGATTTGGGTAAGAATTGGGTATGTATTGAGTGATTTGGGTAAGAATTGGGTATGTATTGAGTGATTTGGGTAAGAATTGGGTATGTATTGAGTGATTTGGGTAAGAATTGGGTATGTATTGCAGTGATTTGGGTAAGAATTGGGTATGTATTGAGTGATTTGGGTAAGAATTGGGTATGTATTGAGTGATTTGGGTAAGAATTGGGTATGTATTGAGTGATTTGGGTAAGAATTGGGTATGTATTGAGTGATTTGGGTAAGAATTGGGTATGTATTGAGTGATTTGGGTAAGAATTGGGTATGTATTGCAGTGATTTGGGTAAGAATTGGGTATGTATTGAGTGATTTGGGTAAGAATTGGGTATGTATTGCAGTGATTTGGGTAAGAATTGGGTATGTATTGAGTGATTTGGGTAAGAATTGGGTATGTATTGAGTGATTTGGGTAAGAATTGGGTATGTATTGAGTGATTTGGGTAAGAATTGGGTATGTATTGAGTGATTTGGGTAAGAATTGGGTATGTATTGAGTGATTTGGGTAAGAATTGGGTATGTATTGCAGTGATTTGGGTAAGAATTGGGTATGTATTGAGTGATTTGGGTAAGAATTGGGTATGTATTGAGTGATTTGGGTAAGAATTGGGTATGTATTGAGTGATTTGGGTAAGAATTGGGTATGTATTGAGTGATTTGGGTAAGAATTGGGTATGTATTGAGTGATTTGGGTAAGAATTGGGTATGTATTGCAGTGATTTGGGTAAGAATTGGGTATGTATTGAGTGATTTGGGTAAGAATTGGGTATGTATTGAGTGATTTGGGTAAGAATTGGGTATGTATTGAGTGATTTGGGTAAGAATTGGGTATGTATTGAGTGATTTGGGTAAGAATTGGGTATGTATTGAGTGATTTGGGTAAGAATTGGGTATGTATTGAGTGATTTGGGTAAGAATTGGGTATGTATTGAGTGATTTGGGTAAGAATTGGGTATGTATTGCAGTGATTTGGGTAAGAATTGGGTATGTATTGAGTGATTTGGGTAAGAATTGGGTATGTATTGAGTGATTTGGGTAAGAATTGGGTATGTATTGCAGTGATTTGGGTAAGAATTGGGTATGTATTGAGTGATTTGGGTAAGAATTGGTATGTATTGAGTGATTTGGGTAAGAATTGGGTATGTATTGAGTGATTTGGGTAAGAATTGGGTATGTATTGAGTGATTTGGGTAAGAATTGGGTATGTATTGAGTGATTTGGGTAAGAATTGGGTATGTATTGAGTGATTTGGGTAAGAATTGGGTATGTATTGAGTGATTTGGGTAAGAATTGGGTATGTATTGAGTGATTTGGGTAAGAATTGGGTATGTATTGAGTGATTTGGGTAAGAATTGGTATGTATTGAGTGATTGGGTAAGAATTGGGTATGTATTGCCAGTGATTTGGGTAAGAATTGGGTAGAATTGAGTAGTTGTGAGTTGGAGAGTTTTGATTGGAGGATGATTTGAGTAAGTTTGGGTAACAAATATGTACTCCCTCCACCCTAATAGTTGTGTCTCGCTATCATTTTCTAATTGAAATGACATGACCTACAATATATCATCACGTAGACTTTTCCACTTGCCAATTAAGCAAGGACCATCTTGGGAACGTTATATTAATTAAATTAAGGGCATTTATTTTAAATTAAGTGCGTTTGATTTTTACAGTTACCCCTATATGTGGAATCGTCATCCAACCAAATAAGCTATAGAAGACTACGATTACAAGCCAAGTGTACTTGCTTCTAGCTATTGGCATTATTATAACTAGGTAGTTTAAACCCCGTGTTGCGGAGATGTAGTTGTCGCTTTTACGCGTTTTTTAAGATAATACTCCCTCCGTGATGTGTGTTTTATTTATTTAAGTTTTAAATTTATAATTCAATGAGCTACTTATTCTATATTACCACACAACTAAGGGCAGTGTACCCTGTCTACTAATAGTATAGCCTAGGTAAGTCCAGGTTCGTTCGCAGGGACTGATTTAAGGAAATTAAAATACTAAAAATGAAACTACAGCTTTTTGGGGGTTTCCTAGTTAACTAAAATGCATAAGAAATAAAAACAGCAATATATGTAAAAACTGACATTCGTTTGGTTTTGATTGACATGCTTAAAAATGGTTATGATCAAAGTTGTTGAACGACTCTTTTCACATTCAGATTCTCGTTAGATTCACTAAATTATTTAGCTTGACTGCCTTTCGACTGGTCAAAACCCTTCAACGAGTTCCTGTTAAGGTCGCTCACTGAGCTTTAAAAACTGAGCCTGTAACTATGACTGAAACCTTTTATGTAAGTCTTAATCCTTGTTAAATTCAAAAGACACTGATTACCCTAGTCATCCGGATCCGGTTTTCGTTCGTCAGATCAACTAGATTAACCTAATTAAAACACATACTCGTTTGAATTTTTTGTTTTTTTTTTTTTTTTTTTTTTTTTTTTTTTTTTTTTTTTTTTTTTTTTTTTTTTTTTTTTTTTTTTTTTTTTTTTTTTTTTTTTTTTTTTTTTTTTTTTTTTTTTTTTTTTTTTTTTTTTTTTTTTTTTTTTTTTTTTTTTTTTTTTTTTTTTTTTTTTTTTTTTTTTTTTTTTTTTTTTTTTTTTTTTTTTTTTTTTTTTTTTTTTTTTTTTTTTTTTTTTTTTTTTTTTTTTTTTTTTTTTTTTTTTTTTTTTTTTTTTTTTTTTTTTTTTTTTTTTTTTTTTTTTTTTTTTTTTTTTTTTTTTTTTTTTTTTTTTTTTTTTTTTTTTTTTTTTTTTTTTTTTTTTTTTTTTTTTTTTTTTTTTTTTTTTTTTTTTTTTTTTTTTTTTTTTTTTTTTTTTTTTTTTTTTTTTTTTTTTTTTTTTTTTTTTTTTTTTTTTTTTTTTTTTTTTTTTTTTTTTTTTTTTTTTTTTTTTTTTTTTTTTTTTTTTTTTTTTTTTTTTTTTTTTTTTTTTTTTTTTTTTTTTTTTTTTTTTTTTTTTTTTTTTTTTTTTTTTTTTTTTTTTTTTTTTTTTTTTTTTTTTTTTTTTTTTTTTTTTTTTTTTTTTTTTTTTTTTTTTTTTTTTTTTTTTTTTTTTTTTTTTTTTTTTTTTTTTTTTTTTTTTTTTTTTTTTTTTTTTTTTTTTTTTTTTTTTTTTTTTTTTTTTTTTTTTTTTTTTTTTTTTTTTTTTTTTTTTTTTTTTTTTTTTTTTTTTTTTTTTTTTTTTTTTTTTTTTTTTTTTTTTTTTTTTTTTTTTTTTTTTTTTTTTTTTTTTTTTTTTTTTTTTTTTTTTTTTTTTTTTTTTTTTTTTTTTTTTTTTTTTTTTTTTTTTTTTTTTTTTTTTTTTTTTTTTTTTTTTTTTTTTTTTTTTTTTTTTTTTTTTTTTTTTTTTTTTTTTTTTTTTTTTTTTTTTTTTTTTTTTTTTTTTTTTTTTTTTTTTTTTTTTTTTTTTTTTTTTTTTTTTTTTTTTTTTTTTTTTTTTTTTTTTTTTTTTTTTTTTTTTTTTTTTTTTTTTTTTTTTTTTTTTTTTTTTTTTTTTTTTTTTTTTTTTTTTTTTTTTTTTTTTTTTTTTTTTTTTTTTTTTTTTTTTTTTTTTTTTTTTTTTTTTTTTTTTTTTTTTTTTTTTTTTTTTTTTTTTTTTTTTTTTTTTTTTTTTTTTTTTTTTTTTTTTTTTTTTTTTTTTTTTTTTTTTTTTTTTTTTTTTTTTTTTTTTTTTTTTTTTTTTTTTTTTTTTTTTTTTTTTTTTTTTTTTTTTTTTTTTTTTTTTTTTTTTTTTTTTTTTTTTTTTTTTTTTTTTTTTTTTTTTTTTTTTTTTTTTTTTTTTTTTTTTTTTTTTTTTTTTTTTTTTTTTTTTTTTTTTTTTTTTTTTTTTTTTTTTTTTTTTTTTTTTTTTTTTTTTTTTTTTTTTTTTTTTTTTTTTTTTTTTTTTTTTTTTTTTTTTTTTTTTTTTTTTTTTTTTTTTTTTTTTTTTTTTTTTTTTTTTTTTTTTTTTTTTTTTTTTTTTTTTTTTTTTTTTTTTTTTTTTTTTTTTTTTTTTTTTTTTTTTTTTTTTTTTTTTTTTTTTTTTTTTTTTTTTTTTTTTTTTTTTTTTTTTTTTTTTTTTTTTTTTTTTTTTTTTTTTTTGTTTTTTCGTGTTTTGTTCTTTTAATGCAATACTACACATACAACATAATAAATGTGTTTACTCCCATATTAATAATTTCGTAAGACATAATGTTAAAAATCTCCCAAAACCACTATGAGGGTGTTTGGAATTACGTTTTAAAGTGATTATCTGAGTATTATGTTTGTAAAACGCAAAATAATCTAAAATAAGTTTGTATATGAAAACCAATAACAAATCAGATTCAAATAAATATGGATCTGCGATTTAGCATTGAAACTGTTCAACAATCAACCATAATCAACAATCAAGTCATGTTTACATCACGTCCAAACGAATGTCTAGTAACTTAGCTACTCATAGACTGAGTAGCCAAGAACAGTCTGATAAAATAAAATAACATTGAAATCTGGAGAAACTGAGAAGAGAAAAAGAATTAAAACCGGGTGGTTATAAATCACGGGGTTGGATTCCTTGATGTCTGATGATGTAAGATCTGCTCTGGAGTGTTCAAGAAACCCTATTCTTCGACCCTTAGCCGTCACTTTCGACCTATGTGCCTCTGATATGTTTTTAGGGTTTATAATGGGGTATTTATAGGCAAAATACGAAAAACCCTAAATCTGCCGACCTAGCCCCAGCGGCGCTGGCAGTGTGCCCAGAGGCGCTGGGAACACTCCTGAAGGTGCCAGCAGCGCTGGTGATGATCCAGTGGCGCTGGCCTGCTTCCTGTAGGATCCAGCGGCGCTGGATGGTATCCCATCCGCGCTGGCAGCTCCGCTTCGTTCGTGTTTTCTTGTTTCAGCTCCAAATCTTCCTATATAAGTCTCCCGAACTTCATCCTTGATCTCCTTCTCTTATCTCTACCCTCACAAACTGTAAACTCCAACATCGAACCTGTTCACAAGCCTAATGCCATTAAGTACCATAAAGTCCATACTAAATGTTCATTTCTACCTTAAATACGCGTCAAACGAATGGGGAAAAAGTCATAAATAAATCACTCATCACTCCATCCCATTATATGTGTCCTACTTTGAATTTTCAAAGTCTTCGTTTTATAACTTTGACCATATATATTTTTAATTGTGTTATATAATATTCGATGAAAGTTATATCAATAGAAGCACATATAAAACACAATCAATTCATATAAATTTCATCAAGTATCATATAACACAAACAAATATATTTAAGGTCAAAGTTGCATAAAAAAGACTTTGAAAATTCAAAACTGGACACTTCTAGTGGGACGGTGGGAGTACTACACATACAACATAATAAATGTGTTTACTCCCATATTAATAATTTCGTAAGACATAATGTTAAAAATCTCCCAAAACCACTATGAGGGTGTTTGGAATTACGTTTTAAAGTGATTATCTGAGTATTATGTTTGTAAAACGCAAAATAATCTAAAAACGTGTTTGTATGAAAAAGTGATTATTTGCTATGAAAACGCAGTTTTGGAGAAGCATGTATATATATGTTTTTTTAAAATGCAGTTTTGAAAACGCATAATCTATTTAGAAAACGCAAAATTTGTTTTGTAATCGCAATACCAAACACTCCCTAAGAATATGTTTATTTAAGACGATATCACAACCATGTTCAAAAGTTATCATTCCATCTAAGCTCAAGTTTATCTAATATTTAGTCGGTTAATAGTTCACTCCGTGTGTTTCCGCGGTTATCCATTTTTTTTTGAAGATCAACATCATAGCATCACCATTATGTTTATGTTTACTCCTAAAACTACTAAGAGGCAGCCTTATGCCGTCCGTCCTCCACTCGTCCTACCCTCAGGGACGAGTCAACACCGTGGGGTTGGACTCGTCCCTACGCCATTCGTCCGTTCACACATGAGTGTTGAAGTTGTTTTATTTTTTATTTTATTTTATTTTTAAATGCAACGGTAACTTTTCAAACTTTCATTATTGACACTTTTGGTCCCTTAACGGCTACTAACTTCAAAATTGAAGTTTCAGCTTTGGCAGTTTTCGTCCCTAAACTGTAACATCCTAAACCTTTTTTAATATATCTTTGACCTTCCCGTTAGTCAAACGTTAACCGTTTGTTATGTCGTTAATTCTTTAAGCGTTAACTACTATATGTTTCATTAATTGATGATTAATGCTCCTATATGTGAACATGTTATTAAGTTATGTGATGTTATTATGGTGTGTCGGTTCACCATTAAGTGCTTAAGATATTAGTTGACTTCATGTTAATATATGTATTAGCCATGGGCCTTAGTTTTTAGACTAATATGACCTTTTGGGCTTATTTGAATGGACTTTAGCTAGCCCATAGCCATATGGACGAATTTTGAAAATAAAAACCTGGTCAAAATAGGGTTTTAACTTATTTGTAACATTCCATAGCCTTTTCATTATTTACATCTTTTATTACTCATCTTTTATTAAAAAACACACACACTTTTCTCTCCCATTCTCTATCTATTGTGGCTGAATATTTCCAGGCCTTTGAGTAAGTGATTTATGGTCTATTATGTTTATTACAATGTATTGAATAGATCCATGCTTGTGTCTAGAGATTTTCATATCGAAAATTAACGTTTTCGAGCATAATTTGAGATCTCAATGATGACTATCATACAAGCAGTGGTGATTCTGTAAAATAGTTTATTTTTAATGTATTTTAACGTTGTGTAATTATTTGGAAGGATCTTGATTCACATACATGGGTTTCGATAGGATTCGTAACGTTTTTAATACGTTTTTCATGAAATCTGGTGATGGCAGTGAATTAAACGAAATTTATTTTCTGTAGTATATTCGTTTCTGGAAATAATGAATTTTGCAAAAAGAATCACTTGATTTGGTTGAATAACGAATCGGGAATCTCATTTTAAAGATTTATATATGTATTTTAACGTTTTTGTCGTTTTACCATTATACAGAGAATTAAAATAAAATATTTTCTGGAGATATATTCTTTGATGAAAAACGAACGTTTTGCAAAAAGAATCGCTAAAATCCGTTGAGTAACGAAGTAGAAATAATTATTTGAAGTTTTATATACGTTTAGCATATGATTCATAAAATAAGAAAAGAGGTAGCAGGCAAGCAGCTCAATCTGCCATGAAGCCCGTCGACTCCAATGTCCCATCTGATGACATCATGCTGACGTCAGCATGCTGATGTCAGCGTCTATCAGATTTACATTTTTAGTCCTTGTAGTTTCAAAGTTAACGTTTTCGGTCCCTATTATTTCTGAAATAACAGTTTTGGGCCCTAAAAGCTGTATTGTTGTTGTTGTTGTTATTTGTTGTTGTTGATGATGATACTCGAGTATAATTATTGTCGAAAGTGTTAAGCTTAACCCATGCTAGCCTTGGCTAGTATGCTATCGTCGCTGTCGTTTGGGGTAATCATGATAACCCCCATTCGACTCAGTCTGTTGTTGGGGTTTGCCGGATGGCTTGGGCTGGCCATTTTTGTCGATGCCGGTTTACTCGTGGATTGGTTATGCCATCCGTAACGACGCCGATGGACCACCGAATGGTCTACCCATCATGTCGGGTGTGAGGCTCCCTAAAGATCAATTGATCGCCTTCACACAATTTATATTGTCGATTTAACAAGTGACATAAGTTACTTGGCTTTGTTGTGGCATAACCTGAAGTTGATTTGTTGAGATGCTTATTGTCGGTTGATGAGCTTGCTAGGCACCTTTAGGGATATGATATTGCTAATGCTTATTGTCGTTGTTGTTGTTTGTTGCTTGACATACGTATGATAGTTTTGAATGATGTTTTTAACTAGCAACTGTTTTATACAACATGTGGTTATCTTACTCAGCTTTTAAAGCTGACACTTGTTTGTTGAAAATGTTGTGTTTCCTCAGGTTGGTCGTTGAAGATTGCTTAGAGTGAGGCATGGGTAGATGGTTGCTTTTATGAAGAGTTTATATTGCCATAGCTTTGCCTCATTTATTTAGACTTTTAATTATTATGTCGTTGGATATTTAGTTTGGTTGTTTGAATGTGGATTTCTTGGATTGTCGTTATGATGCAATAGGTAACACCAAAACCTTTATCGACATTTCCGTTAGGAAATGGTTAAGTTTTTATTGGGATGTTTCCGCATTTAATGGTTGTTTTATTTAAAAAATTTTGAAATCCATATTTCTAAAAGTCGGGTGTTACATAAACGGTTAGTTTTCTTTCCAAGCCTTTATATACTACCATTTCACTATTATTCACACATATCTCTCCCATATTCACTTACACTTACACATAAACATTTTATTCACTCAAATCATAATGTCTTTCCAAATTCCATCATGTTTGGATACTTTTATGAGACCCGAGTTGTTTAAAGAAGACTCCGATGATGAGGAGCTTATGGGGATCATGTCGGATTGTGTTGAGTTGCTTGAGGAAGGTGAAACGTCCCAACGACCACATATACCATGCACCGTGATAACAAGAGATCGGGTAAGCGCCAACGAGCAACTAATGGCGGATTATCTTGTTGAAGATGCAAAGTACCCGCTTTTGTATTTTAGGCGCCGGTTTCGAATGTTGAGACAATTGTTCATGCGCATAGTTAACGATATAATGTCGTATCCGTCTCGAAAACCAGGTCTTGTGCCCGAGCATTTTAGAAGAATGCAAGACAAGCTTGTGGATGGGCGACAACGGGTTGGTTTTAGTTAAATACAAAAGTGTGTGTCCGCCATACGTCAATTGGCGTATGGATACAACCCTGACGCGCTTGACGACTATCTTCAGATTGGAGAGGAAACGAGTAGAGTATTCCTAGACCACTATTGCAAATGTGTGTTTCAGCTCTACAAAGATGAGTACTTGCGCAGACCAATACCAGAGGATATAGATCGATTGTATGCTAAACACGAAGAGCTTCATGGTTTCCCGGGGATGCTTGAGAGGATCGATTGTATGCATTGGCCTTGGAGAAATTTTCCTAAGGCATGGCAAGGGCAATACACGCGTGGTGATCACGACCATCCAACAATCATGCTTGAAGCAGTTGCCTCATACGATTTATGGATTTGGCATGCGTATTTTGGCACAGCGGGATCCAACAATGACATAAATGTGCTAAATAATTCGCCTTTGTTTAGGTACTTTAAATTTCACATTCATTTTTTGTCTTTAAAAACATTGCGTGTGTGTTAACTTTGTTATATTTAGGGAAATCATCGAGGATCGTGCTCCAGATTCTTCGTTTACGGTTAACGGAACACACTACAGAAAAGGGTACTACCTTGCAGACGGTATCTACCCGGAGTGGTCAATGTTTGTTAAGTCGTATTCATGCCCGCAAGATGACAAGAAGAAAAAGTTCAAAAAGTATCAAGAAAGGATGTCGAGCGTGCATTTGGATCTCTTCAAAATCAATGGCATATTCTAACCCAACCAGCCAGAGCTAGAAGCGTTAACCGGATTTGTCGAACCATGTACGCATGTGTTATATTGCACAACATGATAGTTGAAGACTCGGGGCACGCCATAAGCACACTCGAGGAAGACGGTTTAATCCAACCACCTATTTTTGGTCAACGTACTTTCGAGGAGAGGATGGCGGTTCACCAACGTACCAACAGGGAGCTTCGTGACCGACATGTGCATCACGCCCTTCGTCATGATCTTACGGAGCATATATGGCGTCTCCCATGAGCTTTACAGTTGAATTCATGTTTTAATATAATATAATATAATATAATATAATATAATATAATATAATATAATATAATATAATATAATATAATATAATATAATATAATATAATATAATATAATATAATATAATATAATATAATATAATATAATATAATATAATATAATATAATATAATATAATATAATATAATATAATATAATATAATATAATATAATATAATATAATATAATATAATATAATATAATATAATATAATATAATATAATATAATATAATATAATATAATATAATATAATATAATATAATATAATATAATATAATATAATATAATATAATATAATATAATATAATATAATATAATATAATATAATATAATATAATATAATATAATATAATATAATATAATATAATATAATATAATATAATATAATATAATATAATATAATATAATATAATATAATATAATATAATATAATATAATATAATATAATATAATATAATATAATATAATATAATATAATATAATATAATATAATATAATATAATATAATATAATATAATATAATATAATATAATATAATATAATATAATATAATATAATATAATATAATATAATATAATATAATATAATATAATATAATATAATATAATATAATATAATATAATATAATATAATATAATATAATATAATATAATATAATATAATATAATATAATATAATATAATATAATATAATATAATATAATATAATATAATATAATATAATATAATATAATATAATATAATATAATATAATATAATATAATATAATATAATATAATATAATATAATATAATATAATATAATATAATATAATATAATATAATATAATATAATATAATATAATATAATATAATATAATATAATATAATATAATATAATATAATATAATATAATATAATATAATATAATATAATATAATATAATATAATATAATATAATATAATATAATATAATATAATATAATATAATATAATATAATATAATATAATATAATATAATATAATATAATATAATATAATATAATATAATATAATATAATATAATATAATATAATATAATATAATATAATATAATATAATATAATATAATATAATATAATATAATATAATATAATATAATATAATATAATATAATATAATATAATATAATATAATATAATATAATATAATATAATATAATATAATATAATATAATATAATATAATATAATATAATATAATATAATATAATATAATATAATATAATATAATATAATATAATATAATATAATATAATATAATATAATATAATATAATATAATATAATATAATATAATATAATATAATATAATATAATATAATATAATATAATATAATATAATATAATATAATATAATATAATATAATATAATATAATATAATATAATATAATATAATATAATATAATATAATATAATATAATATAATATAATATAATATAATATAATATAATATAATATAATATAATATAATATAATATAATATAATATAATATAATATAATATAATATAATATAATATAATATAATATAATATAATATAATATAATATAATATAATATAATATAATATAATATAATATAATATAATATAATATAATATAATATAATATAATATAATATAATATAATATAATATAATATAATATAATATAATATAATATAATATAATATAATATAATATAATATAATATAATATAATATAATATAATATAATATAATATAATATAATATAATATAATATAATATAATATAATATAATATAATATAATATAATATAATATAATATAATATAATATAATATAATATAATATAATATAATATAATATAATATAATATAATATAATATAATATAATATAATATAATATAATATAATATAATATAATATAATATAATATAATATAATATAATATAATATAATATAATATAATATAATATAATTAAAAGCTTGTACCTTTATCTTTCATATAAAAGACTTGTACATTATAAGTTGGTTTTTAGTATATATATAATATTATAATATAATTTAATTATGTCGATAATGTACGCATGTGTTATATTGCACAACATGATAGTTGAAGACTCGGGGCACGCCATAAGCACACTCGAGGAAGACGGTTTAATCCAACCACCTATTTTTGGTCAACGTACTTTCGAGGAGAGGATGGCGGTTCACCAACGTACCAACAGGGAGCTTCGTGACCGACATGTGCATCACGCCCTTCGTCATGATCTTACGGAGCATATATGGCGTCTCCCATGAGCTTTACAGTTGAATTCATGTTTTTTAGTATTTCGGAATGTTGTTTTTTATTTTTTAAGTACTTCGGATTTTTTTTATTTTAGTGTATTTTCGAATTTATTTAGTAATGTTGTTATTTATGTTTTAACTTTAATGAATGGTGTGTTTTATTTAGTTGTTGTTAAATATTGAGGGATTGAAAGTGTAAAGTTGGATAAAGTGTAGAATTAAATAAAAGGTGGGTCCAAGACTAGTCCTGGTATAAGGTTGGATTTAGGAGGGATTAGTCCTTGGATGGTTTTTTGCTGATGTGGCGCTGATTAGGACTAGTACTCCTGGTGATGAGTCTTGGTATAAGGCTGCCCCTAAGAGACAAAATGTTGCAAAAAAATTCCAAAAGTCAAACAAAAAAGTATAATAAAAGTTAAGGAAAAAAAGAAATTCAAAAAATGTATATGTGAAAAAAATGTTGCTAAAAAAGAATAGTTTGAGAAAAACACAAATGAAAAGTTTAATAAATAAAAATATGTTAGAAAGAAAAATGCTAAAAAAAACAAAAGAATTACAAAAAAATATTTAAAAAAACAAAATGTTACCTAAAATAACTCAAAACTGAACAAAATGTTCCAAAAAAAAAAAGCCAAACAAAAACAAAACAATAAAGTGTAAAAAAATGCAAGGAAAGAAAATAATTTTTAAAATGTAAAAAAAAAAAGAATTGAGCGAGCAAAATAACGTTTTCAAAATTCAATAGAAAAATTAACAAAATACAAAACATGAGGGGGTAAATTGTAAAAACAATAATTCTTGAAATAAAAATAGCATTAGGAGTTAAGTTTAGAACCTCTAACATCTTTTAAAGAAAGCAAGCCACATACCATCTATCGAAATTTTTTTTGTTATATAAATCATAAACTTACTATTGTATTATTAGTTGTACTTTATGCTTCAAATTTTGTATTTTACTCTTCACATACCTTTGTATTAATAAAGTATATAATATAATATAATATAATATAATATAATTTGATTAGCTTATGTACATCTGGTAGATGATTATTTTTATCAGTTCAGACTAGCAGGGTATCGTGCAATGCAACGTTGGTGGCCGCGACGTTGGTCGTGTTGATGGCGGCGACTATTGTTGGTACGTGGTGGTGGTGCCGAAAGGGGTATGCTGGTGTAATTGTTACTGATGTAAACCAATTGGTGGAAATATTTTAGAAGATAGAAAGATTATTGCGCAATACGACGGCGTTGTGGTGGTGGCAGCGACCGGTGGTGATGGCGGTGAGTGGTTATGATAATTGATGTAAAGGTAATTGATCTAAAAGGGGTGGTGGAGATATTTTAAAAGATAATGAACTAATGGTATAAATTAATTCATTAAGGGTATATGGGTCATTTTATCTCTCTTTTTTTTTAACTTTTCAACAAGAGTGTAGAATCTTTATATAGTAAGTATTAAATATAGAATTATTACTTTCTCTCTTTTGGCTACCGGCGTCACATGAATTAATTATGTTCAAGATGACATAGCGTCCTATAATCTTTTCATGAATTTTTGGATTCTGATACTATTTGATATGTATGTGGGAAGTATGAGAAAGGATGATTAGAGATGGTAGATGGGTTGTTGAACTGCTCAAAGTTATGTTTTTGTTTGTAATAAAAATTGAAAATTGTCGTGAGTAAAAAGTGTTTGTAAGAAACATAAATGAAAAACTGATGTAACATCTGATTAAGTTGTTTGTGAAATAAATACTTCAACTTATGCGGGTAAGAAGTATTTGTAAGAAGGAAACTGTTTGAGAGACGATGTGGGTAAAAAATGTTTGAAGAAGGAAAGGATCGGTCTAAATAATGAGCCAATTAAAGCATAACACAGAACAGTAATATAGTTTCATGACTTGGTCTTATATCCGCATCTATCGATCATCAATCGTGAATCCTCGTCGCTATTGCACACGACATGGGGATGGATGATAGGTTTCAGTTAGTCTTAATCGATCATATATATGTTGGAAATTAGTTAATGATGGCGAATACAATTAATAAATTTATAGACCTAAATGGATATATGTGCCCGAATGATATGCTAAACGTCATAGTCATTATTGATAAATTGATTGGTTAACTGTATTATTAATATATGACCGTCGTATTCAAATCTTTGAAATTAATCATTAGAATGAAAATGAAATACGATACATTATTATCATATTAATAAACGAAAATATGTAATGATTATAACGGATCAATAAGCACCAATCTCATGGGTTTTTAAAACTGCGTATTTAGTCCAAAATAAGCCAAAACGCCTCCGTGACTTTTTGATGGTAGTCTCAAAATATATTAATCAAATCTAAAAAATTAGAATTCAAGTATATCTAAACTTAAGACAAACACAAACAACAATTTTAGACTATAATTACGAAAACTAAAGAAGGAAACATATGAAAATTAACTCCATATAAATATTGAATCTAGTTAACCATTTTTTTCCCCCCAACTTTAGTTAAATAAAAAATTTGTAGTTTGTTATATCTAAACTTAAGACAAACACAAACAACAATTTTAGACTATAATTACGAAAACTAAAGAAAAATATATAATTTGAAAAGTACATACCAATTCATCAACAAATACCATCTCGAACGTTTTGATTTTCTTTGGGTTGTTCCACTCCGAAACAGTCCATACATGCACAACACGGAGTCGTAGATGATGGTTAACACGTGTTGGCTTAAGATCTTCAAGATGAACTAATGTGGTCTTATTTTTGGTTGTTGAATAAGAAGCCATGATGAACCTATAATGGACAACAAACTAAATTAATAGAGATAATAATAACAATAACATAAGAATTCAATGTTAAATAATAATAATAATGATTAAATATGAACAAAGTATATTAAAAAAAAACCCTCTTGGTAGTCGACTTCTTGGTAGGCGACTATTTTTTTGTTTTGGTCGTAGGTTTTTGTTTTTGGTTGAGGATATGTGAGAGTTTTTTCCTAGGTTGTATATATATAGATATAATATAATTTTTGGGAGACTTTTAAAATAAAAAGATTTTTTTATTAATAATAAGGTCGGCCTATAGATTTAATAATTAAAAAAATATTTAAAAAATAGAGGATTAATGAGGAGGGAGTTTTAGGCTCAAGGAGGGGATTAGGGGTGCCAAGTGTACCCCCAACCTCGTCTTTTAGTTATATTATAGATACTTAAAAATGTGTTTTAGCTATCGAAATATGCAATAAGCTAAAAGTACTTGTTCAGACGCGCTGGCCAAACATACACCCTCTTACAGGGACCAACTGATTTTCAGTGGTTTAACTTTGGTTATGTTGTACCTCCAAAAATTTTGTTAAAAAAAAAGAAGTTAATTTTTTTTTTAATAAAAACTTGCAGTTTTTTTTTTAAAGGTGAATTTCGCTTGAAGCTTCGTGTCATGATACGATAGCGGGAGGTCTAGCATACGTTGTCTTAACCGGGTCCTCGCTAGAGAGCTTTCTTGAAGCAGAAATGTCTATTCCAAATACCCGATAGGGGGAAAACCCCCAACTAATCCGACCGAAGACACGACGATTAATAGAAGTAAATCCTTGCCTCATCCAATATTCGAACCTGAGGTTACCAAGCCCAAACCCCTTCATTCGGGACCACCTTAATAATCATAATTAAAACAAAATAACATAAGTTATATGGAAATATTGAATTACAAAGTAGTAAACTGAATTGATATAATTAAACCATTATTATAGCAATATGAAAGTTTGACCATATTTGAAAATGTATATATTGATTAAAATTTAAGTTGTGATAGTATGTTAATAAATTTTCGTCATGGAAGTTTACTTTAAAAAAGGTTTTGTTAATGAGAACTGTCAGTATAAAAATCTATACTTTATTATGTGAAAATTGAAGATATGGTTTTTGATATATAAAGTGCTAGTTTTTATTTCAATAACAAATTTTAGAGCTATAATATATTATCATTTTTTTTAAAAGAAAAAAAGATAGGTATGAATCCTCTGTAATGTACAAACTTCTATTATATATGATAGATGTAATGAAGTAAATAAAACGTATTCTGAGATTAACTATACTTAACCTCTATCAACATAAAAATTCATCGATCGGTCTCAGTAAAGATATATGTTTTCACTTAAACTCGATCAATTTAATCAAGCCACACATCTTTGCAACTTTTATCAATTCCCTAGGATTAATTACTTGTGTCTTGTGTATACATCAATGATGAGTTGGTGTAGTGGTTTGGAATTCTCCTGGTGTTCTTTAGGTCACAGATTCGAATCCACATTTCAGCCAACTTTGAGATATATGTGTCCCTCTATGAGGGATTGGCTTGGATTTACCTAGGTTCAGGTCTGAGGGCAGACTTTACCCCTATTAATCGTCGTGCCTTCGGGCGGATTAATAGGGGGTTTTCATCTCTAATAGGCATTTCTCTGCTTCGAGGGAGTTCTGTAGCGCAGACCCGGTTAATACAACGTATGCTAGACCTCTCGTTGTCGAATCACGACACAAAGCTTCAAGCGAAATTCACCTTTCAAAAAAAAAAAAATTTATTTGTGTATACACAAAGAAAATTAAGATTCTGATTAAAAACACATCTGTTTTAATTCAATATTATTGTAACTATAAATTGCTACTCGTATATAACTATATACTTTTCATATCAAGATTTTATCTATTTTAATGAATGTCTTATTCAACTAATAATTTTCTTTCTATGTCTCAACCGAAGCCCATCAATCTATATATGGGATTTCCATAAATGACATAACTATATCTCACTTTTTTTTAGTTTAACACATCATAAGTAATAAAATGTAGAGGAAATCGATCCCTCAAACTTCCACTTCTTTGGTTAGTAAAAATAATGCATTGACAAGTCAAAATCGTATCATATGATTTGGTAATAATCAAGGTAGCCTTTTGTACTTTATGATAAAAGCTAATAGGCTTATTTTGTGAAACAATAACGACGACAAACTTTACATATAACATCCCATCTTTTCTTTTTACAATATACATACATTTAATAAGTGTCAACTAGAAAAACACTTTACCTATGGATAAATGTTTCCCCACATTCACGTCTTCCTTGAGTTTTTCTAGCTATATATATATATATTGCTATGTATATACTTTCACTAATTCATTTATTTGAAATCAAAATGACTGAATTATTCATCTTAATCAAGGAAGAAAAAGAAGGAATTTTCTTGTATCAATTCTTATAATTCCATAAAAATAATAAAATTGAAGGGGCTTTTTTGTGTGTGTGTCTTAGTCATATATAGACTAATTAATTATTATTATTATTGACTGTACATAGTGAAGGTGGACTTGAATTCCAATTAAGCAATTCTTCTATCATTTGCATGACAACTTTGTTTTCTTCATCTATTTCTTGATCATTAACTAAAGTACCATCATCATCGTCTGTCACTACTACCGGAGACGACGTTTCCTTTGCTGCCGACGTCGTCGTCGTCCCTTCTTTTCTCTTGCCGCCATTAAGCTCGACCTTCATGACCCAACCCGAACCAGACCCTTTTCCAGGACGCTTTTGCCATACACCAAAGTGAGAGTTATCACTATCAAGACGTAAACATGTAAGTGAAGGTGATGGATCTTTGCAACATTTACGTAGCTTGGCGGCAAGAGTGGTCGCAGGAATCTGATCATCATCCGATGGTGGTGATGATGCCGCCATTGATGAGGAGTTGTCGGTGGATAGATTCTTGTTTCTTGCCGGGAAATTAGTCTTGGCACTTTGTCCATTCATCAAAATGGCTGCTTGATCATATGCTTTTGCAGCTGCTTCTGCTGTCTCAAATGTTCCTAGCCATATCCTTCTCTTTCTAAATACCAACATATATATATAGGTTTCAGGTAAAATAAAACAAGTATTAAAGTAAAACAATAAGTTTCTATTCACTGAAAATCACAGTGCATCATGAAAATCATCGTGCATCAATTGCTTCGTGAATCTTCGTGCATCAATTTAACCATGATCTAAGGGTCAAGATGTTGTCCTATTTATTTTACTTTAATACTTGTTTTACAATACCCAACCCCTATATATATGCATTATAATGATGTATTGTACTTACATTATATATAAATAGTATCAATTACTTCACTAAATTCCAACAGATATCATATATATGTATGTTGTACACATTTAAAAAATAAATAAATTTCGACATGATTTGAACAATGCAAAGAAAAGCCACATTCATAAAAATAAAACTAATCAAAGACTAGAAGGCTAGCTACCATATATATATATATTTACATATGAAGTGGGCGGTAGATTATAAAATATTACAAGAATGATATATACGACAGAATGGCATAGAAAGTAAAATGGTAGAACTAGCTTACAAGAGGGGATGTCTGATCTCAGAGACCCAAGACCCCCACTGTCTTTGCCTGACACCTCTGAACTTCTTAGATTGTACCATGATATATGATTGATATATGTGTGTGTGTGTGTTTCTAGTTTCACTGACACAACATTATATATAGAAATGATAGTCATACGTAAATAAAGTATATAGTTTTACATAAATGTAACAAGGGTCTCATTTAATGTGTGGGTACGTATAAGCTCATTCCAAGCGACTTGTGTATGCCTATGTATATGTAATTTTTTTTTGATATTTTTGCTGCAATAATATATGTTTAATAAATTATTAAATAAAATTTAAAATGATTTTATTGTAAAAAAAGCGTATGCATGTATCAGTAGTTATAAATATTTTATTAAAAATTTAAAATGATTTATAGGATACGTACCTATAGAATGATATATCGATCGACTATAGAAGAGGTAATTAGGGGCTGGGCCAAGATATATACGTGTCGTGCAGATCGGTTGTGGGGTGCAAAATTGCATGCCAAGTCCAAAATCAAGTCATTACTCCATATAGAGATACAAATTATTATTTTATACTTTGCATTTATTTAGTTACTTTTTAAATTTAAATTTTCAAGAGCATATAATTTACTTAGAGTCAAATGCTAGAATGGTCCGTGGTTTGTTACTTTTTGCAATGGAAGTCCCTCTTTTGATTTTTTAGCAAGAAATATATTTTAGTTGCGATGACAGTTTATCTCTAACAGATCCGTTAATTAGTCTTGTTAAGTTCCCCATGTGAGTAGCACGTGAGAGGTATTAATGTCTTTACACCTACACACCTAGGGGTGCTCAAAATTATACATATATGAACCCGTTATCCTAAAAATTCGATCCAATTTTCTCCAAAAAGTCAGATATCCTAAATTACGGATCCGGATAGTGATTTTTGAAAAGTTTCCGATATTTTGGATATCCGATATATACGGAAAGTTTTTTTTATTGGTTAAATTTCAATAACTTTTTTTTTTAAATCCAAAAATAACAAAAAAGTCTAATTTCCATATCTGAAAATATTCTAAAATTTACGGAAATATTTAGAACGTTAATCTCAATATCTAAAAACGTACGAAAACATTCGGTATATTTATTTTTCTTTAAAATTCAGATACTTCGGATATCCAAAAATATGTGTTCGACTCACTGTTGTAAAACTCACGAGTCGATCCGAGTACTCCCTACAAGGTAAGGGGCCGAGTTGACCCGAGTTGTCCGATTAATCCGAGCACTCCCCGAATTGGCCGCTTTGACCTCCCGAGTACTCACCGCATTGACCCGAGTACTCACAACTCACTAGTCGACCGACCTCACACACGTTTCCCATACAAAAGGGGTGCGTACGTTCCCTCTCACGTTTCCCATACAAAGGGGTGCGTACGTTCCCTCTCACGTTTCCCATACAAAAGGGGTGCGTACGTTCCTCTCACGTTTCCCATACAAAGGGGTGCGTACGTCCTCTCACGTTTCCCATACAAAGGGGTGCGTACGTTCCTCTCACGTTTCCCATACAAAGGGGTGCGTACGTTCCTCTCACGTTTCCCATACAAAGGGGTGCGTACGTTCCTCTCACGTTTCCCATACAAAAGGGGTGCGTACGTTATCCCTCTCACGTTTCCCATACAAAAGGGGTGCGTACGTTCCCTCTCACGTTTCCCATACAAAAGGGGTGCGTACGTCCTCTCACGTTTCCCATACAAAAGGGGTGCGTACGTTCCTCTCACGTTTCCCATACAAAAGGGGTGCGTACGTTCCTCTCACGTTTCCCATACAAAAGGGGTGCGTACGTTCCTCTCACGTTTCCCATACAAAGGGGTGCGTACGTCCTCTCACGTTTCCCATACAAAGGGGTGCGTACGTTCCTCTCACGTTTCCCATACAAAGGGGTGCGTACGTTCCTCTCACGTTTCCCATACAAAGGGGTGCGTACGTTCCTCTCACGTTTCCCATACAAAGGGGTGCGTACGTTCCTCTCACGTTTCCCATACAAAGGGGTGCGTACGTTCCTCTCACGTTTCCCATACAAAGGGGTGCGTACGTCCTCTCACGTTTCCCATACAAAGGGGTGCGTACGTTCCTCTCACGTTTCCCATACAAAGGGGTGCGTACGTTCCTCTCACGTTTCCCATACAAAGGGGTGCGTACGTCCTCTCACGTTTCCCATACAAAGGGGTGCGTACGTTCCTCTCACGTTTCCCATACAAAGGGGTGCGTACGTTCCTCTCACGTTTCCCATACAAAGGGGTGCGTACGTTCCTCTCACGTTTCCCATACAAAGGGGTGCGTACGTTCCTCTCACGTTTCCCATACAAAGGGGTGCGTACGTTCCTCTCACGTTTCCCATACAAAGGGGTGCGTACGTTCCTCTCACGTTTCCCATACAAAGGGGTGCGTACGTCCTCTCACGTTTCCCATACAAAGGGGTGCGTACGTTCCTCTCACGTTTCCCATACAAAGGGGTGCGTACGTTCCTCTCACGTTTCCCATACAAAGGGGTGCGTACGTCCTCTCACGTTTCCCATACAAAGGGGTGCGTACGTTCCTCACACGTTTCCCATACAAAAGGGGTGCGTACGTTCCCTCTCACGTTTCCCATAGCTTGGGGGTGCGTGTGAACTCAGTCACATATGCAATAATACCCGCCTGTCATAGCAATGACACAGGCTGCATCTCAAAAACATCGAGATATATATGTCTATATACTCGGGATCATGAACTCAACATCCATCAGATAGTGTATACATCTATACACTTGGATGTATGCGCTCCTCAACCGAGGGTCTCACCTCCCACTGCGCCGCAGTGGGGTCTGGCACCTCCCACTGCGCCGCAGTGGGGTCTGGCACCTCCCACTGCGCCGCAGTGGGGTCTGGCACCTCCCACTGCGCCGCAGTGGGGTCTGGCACCTCCCACTGCGCCGCAGTGGGGTCTGGCACCTCCCACTGCGCCGCAGTGGGGTCTGGCACCTCCCACTGCGCCGCAGTGGGGTCTGGCACCTCCCACTGCGCCGCAGTGGGGTCTGGACACCTCCCACTGCGCCGCAGTGGGGTCTGGCACCTCCCACTGCGCCGCAGTGGGGTCTGGCACCTCCCACTGCGCCGCAGTGGGGTCTGGCACCTCCCACTGCGCCGCAGTGGGGTCTGGCACCTCCCACTGCGCCGCAGTGGGGTCTGGCACCTCCCACTGCGCCGCAGTGGGGTCTGGCACCTCCCACTGCGCCGCAGTGGGGTCTGGCACCTCCCACTGCGCCGCAGTGGGGTCTGGCACCTCCCACTGCGCCGCAGTGGGGTCTGGCACCTCCCACTGCGCCGCAGTGGGGTCTGGCACCTCCCACTGCGCCGCAGTGGGGTCTGGCACCTCCCACTGCGCCGCAGTGGGGTCTGGACACCTCCCACTGCGCCGCAGTGGGGTCTGGCACCTCCCACTGCGCCGCAGTGGGGTCTGGCACCTCCCACTGCGCCGCAGTGGGGTCTGGCACCTCCCACTGCGCCGCAGTGGGGTCTGGACACCTCCCACTGCGCCGCAGTGGGGTCTGGCACCTCCCACTGCGCCGCAGTGGGGTCTGGCACCTCCCACTGCGCCGCAGTGGGGTCTGGCACCTCCCACTGCGCCGCAGTGGGGTCTGGACACCTCCCACTGCGCCGCAGTGGGGTCTGGCACCTCCCACTGCGCCGCAGTGGGGTCTGGCACCTCCCACTGCGCCGCAGTGGGGTCTGGCACCTCCCACTGCGCCGCAGTGGGGTCTGGCACCTCCCACTGCGCCGCAGTGGGGTCTGGCACCTCCCACTGCGCCGCAGTGGGGTCTGGCACCTCCCACTGCGCCGCAGTGGGGTCTGGCACCTCCCACTGCGCCGCAGTGGGGTCTGGACACCTCCCACTGCGCCGCAGTGGGGTCTGGCACCTCCCACTGCGCCGCAGTGGGGTCTGGCACCTCCCACTGCGCCGCAGTGGGGTCTGGCACCTCCCACTGCGCCGCAGTGGGGTCTGGACACCTCCCACTGCGCCGCAGTGGGGTCTGGCACCTCCCACTGCGCCGCAGTGGGGTCTGGCACCTCCCACTGCGCCGCAGTGGGGTCTGGCACCTCCCACTGCGCCGCAGTGGGGTCTGGACACCTCCCACTGCGCCGCAGTGGGGTCTGGCACCTCCCACTGCGCCGCAGTGGGGTCTGGCACCTCCCACTGCGCCGCAGTGGGGTCTGGCACCTCCCACTGCGCCGCAGTGGGGTCTGGACACCTCCCACTGCGCCGCAGTGGGGTCTGGCACCTCCCACTGCGCCGCAGTGGGGTCTGGCACCTCCCACTGCGCCGCAGTGGGGTCTGGCACCTCCCACTGCGCCGCAGTGGGGTCTGGACACCTCCCACTGCGCCGCAGTGGGGTCTGGCACCTCCCACTGCGCCGCAGTGGGGTCTGGCACCTCCCACTGCGCCGCAGTGGGGTCTGGCACCTCCCACTGCGCCGCAGTGGGGTCTGGACACCTCCCACTGCGCCGCAGTGGGGTCTGGCACCTCCCACTGCGCCGCAGTGGGGTCTGGCACCTCCCACTGCGCCGCAGTGGGGTCTGGCACCTCCCACTGCGCCGCAGTGGGGTCTGGCACCTCCCACTGCGCCGCAGTGGGGTCTGGCACCTCCCACTGCGCCGCAGTGGGGTCTGGCACCTCCCACTGCGCCGCAGTGGGGTCTGGCACCTCCCACTGCGCCGCAGTGGGGTCTGGCACCTCCCACTGCGCCGCAGTGGGGTCTGGCACCTCCCACTGCGCCGCAGTGGGGTCTGGCACCTCCCACTGCGCCGCAGTGGGGTCTGGCACCTCCCACTGCGCCGCAGTGGGGTCTGGCACCTCCCACTGCGCCGCAGTGGGGTCTGGCACCTCCCACTGCGCCGCAGTGGGGTCTGGCACCTCCCACTGCGCCGCAGTGGGGTCTGGCACCTCCCACTGCGCCGCAGTGGGGTCTGGACACCTCCCACTGCGCCGCAGTGGGGTCTGGCACCTCCCACTGCGCCGCAGTGGGGTCTGGCACCTCTCACTGCGCCGCAGTGGGGTCTGGCACCTCCCACTGCGCCGCAGTCAGCCAAATCTGCTGCAGAAACTTAGCCAAAAACGATCCAAAACAACCCAAAACCCCATTTTGAACCTGAGCCAACAATCAATATTCGTCAAACATAAGCCAACAATCAATATTCGACAAACATGAGCCAACAATCAATATCCGACAAACATGAGCCAACAATCAATATTCGACAAACATGAGCCAACAATCAATATCCGACAAACATGAGCCAACAATCAATATCAACACCAATTCTATACGTACATACACTTAAGAGGATTCTACTTTCTTCGAGTCCCAGATGCTTATATATAGGGTCACCCGCAGCCTTCCCACCACATCTAAAAAACCCAATGAAGGCATAACCGACTTCCATGTATGTACGTCTATCCTAATATTTATGAAATACATAACCAACACCTAAACCAAGTAGATCAGACGAAAGGAACCATCACATCAATCCAACAATCACACCAACAATCAATATTCGACAAACATGAGCCAACAATCAATATTCGACAAACATGAGCCAACAATCCATATTCGACAAACATAAGCCAACAATCCATATTCGACAAACATAAGCCAACAATCCATATTCGACAAACATAAGCCAACAATCCATATTCGACAAACATAAGCCAACAATCCATATTCGACAAACATAAGCCAACAATCCATATTCGACAAACATAAGCCAACAATCAATATTCGACAAACATGAGCCAACAATCCATATTCGACAAACATAAGCCAACAATCCATATTCGACAAACATGAGCCAACAATCCATATTCGACAAACATAAGCCAACAATCAATATTCGACAAACATAAGCCAACAATCAATATTCGACAAACATGAGCCAACAATCAATATTCGACAAACATGAGCCAACAATCAATATTCGTCAAACATAACCAACAATCAATATTCATCAAACATGAGCCAACAATCAATATTCGTCAAACATGAGCCAACAATCAATATTCGACAAACATGAGCCAACAATCAATATTCGACAAACATGAGCCAACAATCAATATTCGACAAACATGAGCCAACAATCAATATTCGACAAACATGAGCCAACAATCAATATTCGACAAACATGAGCCAACAATCAATATTCGACAAACATGAGCCAACAATCAATATTCGACAAACATGAGCCAACAATCAATATTCGACAAACATGAGCCAACAATCAATATTCGACAAACATGAGCCAACAATCAATATTCGTCAAACATGAGCCAACAATCAATATTCGACAAACATGAGCCAACAATCAATATTCGACAAACATGAGCCAACAATCAATATTCGACAAACATGAGCCAACAATCAATATTCGACAAACATGAGCCAACAATCAATATTCGACAAACATGAGCCAACAATCAATATTCGACAAACATGAGCCAACAATCAATATTCGACAAACATGAGCCAACAATCAATATTCGACAAACATGAGCCAACAATCAATATTCGACAAACATGAGCCAACAATCAATATTCGACAAACATGAGCCAACAATCAATATTCGACAAACATGAGCCAACAATCAATATTCGACAAACATGAGCCAACAATCAATATTCGACAAACATGAGCCAACAATCAATATTCGACAAACATGAGCCAACAATCAATATTCAACAAACATGAGCCAACAATCAATATTCGACAAACATGAGCCAACAATCAATATTCGTCAAACATAGCCAACAATCAATATTCATCAAACATGAGCCAACAATCAATATTCGTCAAACATGAGCCAACAATCAATATTCGACAAACATGAGCCAACAATCAATATTCGACAAACATGAGCCAACAATCAATATTCAACAAACATGAGCCAACAATCAATATTCGTCAAACATGAGCCAACAATCAATATTCATCAAACATAAGCCAACAATCAATATTCAACAAACATGAGCCAACAATCAATATTCGTCAAACATGAGCCAACAATCAATATTCATCAAACATGAGCCAACAATCAATATTCGACAAACATGAGCCAACAATCAATATTCGACAAACATGAGCCAACAATCAATATTCGACAAACATGAGCCAACAATCAATATTCGACAAACATGAGCCAACAATCAATATTCGACAAACATGAGCCAACAATCAATATTCGACAAACATGAGCCAACAATCAATATTCGACAAACATGAGCCAACAATCAATATTCGACAAACATGAGCCAACAATCAATATTCGACAAACATGAGCCAACAATCAATATTCGACAAACATAAGCCAACAATCAATATTCGACAAACATAAGCCAACAATCAATATTCGACAAACATAAGCCAACAATCAATATTCGACAAACATGAGCCAACAATCAATATTCGACAAACATGAGCCAACAATCAATATTCGTCAAACATAACCAACAATCAATATTCATCAAACATGAGCCAACAATCAATATTCGTCAAACATGAGCCAACAATCAATATTCGACAAACATGAGCCAACAATCAATATTCGACAAACATGAGCCAACAATCAATATTCGACAAACATGAGCCAACAATCAATATTCGACAAACATGAGCCAACAATCAATATTCGACAAACATAAGCCAACAATCAATATTCGACAAACATAAGCCAACAATCCATATTCGACAAACATAACCCACCTCATAAACTCGAATCATAACATCAAATTCATGCCCAAATCATTTGACCCATTTCAAAACCCTAATTTAACCCTAATCGCGTTTTGACCCGATTCGTGACCCGAATTTACTTGTAATCAACTAGAAGCAAGTTAATAAACATAAAATGATGATTATGGGATGAATTTTACTTACCAAAACCTTCACCTAGTCTCCAACCCGAATTTGACCCGAAATGGCTAGAAATCTTGCACTTTGAAACCCAAATCTTGATATGACCAAGATATAATGATGGTGATGATGATTCTTGAACAAATCTAAGTTGAACAACCTTAATTGGTAAGAATCTCTAGAGAGAGAGAGAGAGAGAGAGAGATGTGTGTGTTCTTCTTGGAAGAGAAAGAAAGAGATGGAGGAGATAAGAAATGAGATGGGTGGAGGAGGAGTTGGAAAGGGGGGCCGGCCTAGATACCAAAAGGGTAGGCTCCCGCTCCGCTAAATTCGACAAATAGTTAATCGTTGACCCCTTAAATGCCAAAACGAACCCGCAACATAATTTAACTTAACGTTTTACCAACTCGCTTAATCGCTCCAGTTTCTACCTTTATTTACGAAAGTCATTTACATTTAGTTGTTTTTAGATTGTAAGCATCGATTAGCACGACTAATGAACTCGACTAGCGCATAAGTCCCAAATTGTACGACAAATTGATCTATATGTACACATTGCACTTAA
Organism: Erigeron breviscapus; assembly: GCA_034093135.1. Lineage (NCBI taxonomy): Eukaryota > Viridiplantae > Streptophyta > Magnoliopsida > Asterales > Asteraceae > Erigeron > Erigeron breviscapus. The sequence continues at coordinate 37,909,214 of CM067171.1, read as the reverse complement.
ATGAACCTCAAAAGACTTAAATTTATATTACTAACTAAATTGTTAGCCAAATGACACAAATAGTCAACGGGTCAAAAGTCACGGTTGTTACAATTTTAGATATCCAAGTTTGGGGGATATCCAAGTTTCACCTATCTGAATTTTGAATATTCAAAATTTCGAATAATGGATATCAATATCCGAACACATATCCAAAGTTTCGGATATCTGCAATATCCGAATTTTAGAAAGAAAAAAAAAAGAAAATATCTTAAATATTTTCATATATTGAGACTAACGTTTCGGATTTTTCCATATAATTTTAAATATTTTCGTATATTGAAATATTTTCGAATTTAAAAAAAATATTGAAGTTTAAACAAACAAACAAAAGAAATAGACTTTTTGGATATTTTCGAATATACGAAATTTTTAAAAATCAATATCCGAATCCAAAATTTAGGATATCCGAAGTACGAATATCCAACTTTTCAGATAAAATTGGATCAGATTTTCGGGGATACGGATACTTTTGAACACCACTATGTTCGTGTAGGTGGAAAGACATTAATACCCCTCACGTACTACTCACATGAGAAACTTAACGGCACTAATTAACGGATCCGTTAGAGAGGGACTTTCATTGCAACTGAAACATGTCTTCGCGGATCACCGTTGCTAAAAAAGCAAGAGAGGGACTTTTGTTGCAAAAAGTGAAAAACCACGGTGACCATTCCTGCATTTAACTCATTTTATAAACAATTTACTATATTTTTTGAATTGTTATAAAATGTATTTAGGTCTAATAGCTTTAACATTTATCACATTTATAAGATAATGCTGCTAAATAAAGACATAATTGGAACAAACAAAATGAAACACCCCTTACTAATTATAGGTTTCAGTTTAAAAATATATGCATTTACATATCTCAAAGTATCTAAGTTTCTTGAACCACAAATTCAAATGATTATATATAGTTTTTAGGGTTTTGTTAAATGCAGTCATAAGGCATTAAGGTGAATTAAATAGTTGTACACTTATCATAAAATTCAAGGGGTGGACTTTTAATATGGAAGTTAGGCTGCATTTCGCATTTTCTTTTATATATATACGATTATTTTTGTGATTGAGTACACATTATTCTAAAGATATTACCCATACAAGTGCAATAGAAGACCTTTCAGTGATCCTTGTTTTGTAGGACTTCAAGTCCTACCCCCCAAAAGTCGTGGAACTAATAATTAAAATTTGTTATCAATGGGAACTATTTTGTGTGTTTATAATTGTGAAAGCAATTTGCAATAAAAGTTTTCACCTACATGGCCTTCATAAGTCATAACCACCATGAGTTTATGTCGTCATAGACCATTTGAGCTAGGACCTCATCAAGTCTGGTGTCCCTGCTTATTATCCATTATTGTAATCAAAATATGACTTTGTGTTATTGGACTACATTGAACATTATGCTTGGTGATAATTTTTTCAATATATCGAAGATAAATTTTTTTAAAAAAGTTTCTTCAATATAACAAAAAATAAAAGAATGATTTTTGGAGGCGATATGTTTTATGAGAAGGTAATATTTATAATGACAAAACTAATAATAAGTCACTATATTTGATTTTTCGTGTGTGGTATAAATTCTTTGGATATATTATTTAACTAAAAGGAATAAACAAAAAACTTATTGCACACACATTAGTTCTTTTAGAACAAAAGTAATCTAACGAAATTAGTTGTAAAAGTTTATAGGGGTATTATTATTGTCAAAATACATTATACAAGTATAGTAAGAGTATGACACGAAAGGAAGAAAAAAAATTCTAGCAAGCCTCAAAGAACGAACAGCAAGAAAACATTTGTTTTATCTATAACTACTTATAAAGAAAACATTTGTTTTATTCTATAACTACATTTTTTATTTACTAAATTACCTTTATCAACTCCTTAAATCACATGAATTATTTTACATCAATTATCTATCTTACTCGCCGCCGTCACCACCGACACGCCGCCACTTACACCGCTGCATTGCGCGGGTATTCGTCTAGTTTTATTTATAAAAAGTGACATATACATTTACTATCTTTCAAATTCAAAGCAAATATATATTTCATCAATTTGAATAGATTCAATGATGCATATGGGCCTATGGAGTGGTAAAGTCTACTAAGTACAAGCTTAATTCGTGTTTCAAAATTACTCATTTCTTATGAAATAAGTATTTATATTTTTATTTAATTTGCTAAAATAAGTATTCACTTTCAAAAATAAAATATCAACTTTATAAAATAAATATTGTTTTAACAAGACATTATTTTATGAAAACAGCAACCTATATAAATTGAATGAACTTGTATTCTGGACTATTCTTACTTTTAATGTATTTCTGCCAGTTCATATAATCATATACTCCCTCCGTCCTACTAAATGTGTCTTAGTTTCAATTTTCAAAGTTTTACTTTATAAACTTTGATCTCAAATATTTTGATTTGTGTCATATAATATTTGATGAAAATTATACTAATAAAAAATACATTTAAAACTCAATCAATTCATATAACTTTCATCAAATATTATATAACACAAATCAAAATATTTAAGGTCAAATTCATTAAAGAAGACTTTGAATATTCAAAATAGGACACATTTAGTGGGACGGAGGGAGTAGTTGTATGAGTATATGTTTTCAAACATAAGCCTTGATTATTTTTATACGTTGTTAATCACGATACATTAATGTAACACTCGCCATTTTGACCGGTCAACATAACGTGACTAGTAAATGGAAATGAGTCAAACTTGTACTAAATGAAAATATGGTCTTGTGAATAGTCGTTAGAAAGGTAATTTAAAAATATATAAAGTTGCGTTAACGAAATATTTGAATGAGTCTCGAGTGAGAAGTTTTAGCTAAACGAATCATTTCTCGGGAGAAACTGGGACTAGTCGCGAGAGTGTATGGGGGAATAAAACCCATCCCCACCCCACTTTCTTCTCATTTCCCACTTCACTTTCTCTCTCTAACTTCTCCCTCACACTTTCCCTTCTCTCTCTACTCTATATTTTCTCTCTAAAATGCAAGAACATACACATTCTTCATCTTTTCTTCATAATTTTCGGATCTAAGGATTGGGTTATCATAAAAAATGATAGTAACTCATGTTATAATAATAACCACCTCTAAAAGGTCAAGATTTTTGTATTTAATCAAGTATTCATCCTCTTTGAAGCTCCCAAAATCATATTTGAGGTTCCGGGTAGAATTGGTAAGTGTTTCTTAGCTCAAAATCATCTTCATATGTTGTTAATCTTGTTCCTTGGTCAAACCTAAACATATTTGCTCATCTTGGTTGCTAAAATTGGAGATTTGGTCAAGTTAGGGTTTTGGGTGAATTTGGGTATAAATTGGTCTTGGATTGTGAATGAAAGAGTTTTTGATGATGGGTTTTGTCCAAAATGTGTTGGTAACATGACTAGTGGCTTCCAAATGGTTCCAAAACGGTCAAAACGATTTTTGGGTCGAATTAGAGTTTCCTAGAGTTTTGATTTGGGTCAAGAACGAATTTGGACAAGATTTGATGTTATGGATCGAAGTCATGTTGAGTCCCAATGTTAATTGTAAATTTAATGATGACAAATCTGACCTATAAACAATTAGTAATCTTTTGGTTCTTGTAATCTGATCTGGGTCAGACTAAGCTGACACAGCTTACGATCTGTCTCTGACCCAGATCATGCTTCAGACTTGTAATTGTAATATCTTATGGAAGCAAGTGTTATTCAAGCTGCATCAACAATGTATTAGCATTCAGTCCAAGTCGAAGAAGAGGATTGAAGATAGAAGACCAAGCTGTTAGTGGAAGACAGCTTGGGATTAGCAGTCAGCTTGGAAACACTTAGGCAGATTGGTGCTTTGACAAACGGCCCAATCTGTGTCTGACAATCAAGTGAAGATAACAACCTGGATTGAAGATAAGGACAAATGACGTGACTAGGAAGAATCCTAGGATCCAGGTTGGTGGTTGGTTTTACATATGCGTGTCCATACTCCTATTGGTAGATGAAGAATGTGCGTCAGTACACGGGGGACCACAAGTACCATGAAAGGCACGATTGATTATTCATTCATCAACCACTGAATGAAGAACACGTAGCTGCAACGGACACCTAATGAAGAAGCGCTTTCGCCTATAAAAGCCTCATTCATGGATTGCATATGGGTGGCATTTCCTGAGAATCATTCTTCACACAAGTTTCTCTGCTCTTATACACAGCTTAGTCTATACGAGATCAGCTTGGGCTGATTCTCTTGAGCTGAAACTTATTGATTGTTGTTTGTCATTTCATAGGGTTGTTTAGATATCTATAGGCTATCTTTATTCCGCAACAACCCTGTAATTCTTTGTATAGATTATTTCTTAATAAAGGATTACATTTGAAAACCACAATCTGTGTTCAAGAATGTTTTTATTTCTTTACTGCTTTACTGTTTTAATGATTTCTGCTCTTTACTTACTTGCTTAATATTCATGAACTGAATCTTAAAACGTTTTGTGTTAAAAGTTTGTAAAGATTGAAGAAAGTTGTATTCACCCCCCCTCTACAACTGTTCTGTGTACAATATACTTTGGTATATTGATACACCGTGGGACGTATCAATTGGTATCAGAGAGGTGGTTGAGAATTAACTTGACTTGATCCTTGCATATTTTCATTTATAGTAAAGCATTATGTCATCATATATTGATAATGGTTCTTCAACCCGACCACCCATGTTTGACAAAGATGATTTCAGTGGGTGGAAAGGTAGAATGTCTTTGTTCCTTGAATCCATCGATAAAAATATGCCTGACATCCTTGCGGATGGTCCTTATGTTCCTACACAAACCATTGTGGTAGAAGCTGTGGTCAGGGAAGGTCAACCAACCATTCCTGCCACAGTCAAATCTAATGTTAAGGACAAGGCAGATTGGGGGGATGAGGATAGGAGGTTGGCAAACTTGGATGTGAAGGCTAGAAATTTCATTGTCCAAGCTGTGCCCAAAGACCTTTACCATTCAATTAAAATGTGTTCAACAACAAAGAAAATGTGGGGTACATTGACTGTCATGTTTGAGGGTTGCTCTACCTCCATGGAATCCACAATTACTACATTAACCAGGAGGTATGAGAGATTTTTCTCTTTGAGAAATGAATCCTTGACTGACACTCATACCGGCTTTAATGCTTTGGTAAATGATTTAGCTGCTGTTGGAATTAATAAGAAAAATGAGGTTTTAAAGAGTAAATTTCTTGATTCATTACCACCTAAATGGAACAACTATATTTCTTCTGTTAAATTAAGTTCTGTTTATCATGATCTTGATCTCCCTGGACTTTTTAGTTTGCTTCATAACCAAGAATGTTCAGAGGCTGAAAAGTTAGTTGCTATGGGTGATTCTTATAGTCAGCCTGCTGCTGCACTTGTTGCTTCTATGACTGAACACCCTAGTTCAATTAGTAATGAGATCATTTCTTGTGTTAATGATGATATTTCTGTGATGTCTAATCCTAACTCTGTTTGTGCTGAATCTGAATGTGATGAATCTGATGGTGATGAACTAGCTAATGAAGTAGCTATGTTGGCTGAAAGGATCAAAAGGAGATCCTTTAATAAGTTTAAAGGAAAAGGAAGAGGTGGCCAAGCTGATAAGACCAAGAAGCCATTTGATATGTCCAAAGTCACTTGTTACAAGTGTGGCAAGACTGGACATATGGCTGGTGATTGTAGATCTAAAGAAACTGCTCAAGCTGTGCCAACCAAAGGTGGAAGAGGTGAAAAATACTCAAAGCTCAAGACTAAGTACAAAGCCTTGAAAGCACAAGTGGCTGAGCTGACTGAGAAGGTGAACAAAAGTGAGAAGAGTCTGGTAGCCAAAGACTGGGCTGAAAGTGCCACATCATCTGATGATGAGCTGTACAAAGATGCCAAATGTTTCATGGCTAAAGAAGCTACTCAAAGATTTGCTGAAGATCTGGTGAAAATACAACAGCAATCTGAGTCAGCTCACCAGGCATCTACCAGTCAGACTGCTCCACCTGAGGTAACTTCTTTTTCCAATCTGTCTGATAATGAGAAGCTGTCCAGACTGAATAAACTTGGTGATGAGGTTTTACTACAAAAACACTTTAATCAAGAACTCAAAAACGAAATACATGCTTTGAAACTTGATAACAGCTCTAAGAGTCACACCATTGAAAAACTAGAATCTGAAGTTAAAGCTCAAAAGCAATTAAACTCCATTTTGATTAAAGAAGCTAAAACTGCAGAAGAAAAGTTTTTTAAGGTAAAACAAATTACTGAAACATGGTGTATAAGTTCTAAAAGAGTTGCTAAGTGCGTAAATGAACAAATACCTCATCAGATCCAAGCTATTTTTGATGGTGATTATGATAGGGCCATTGCTGAAGTATGTGCTATAGAGCCTTGTTATCAGCCTCCTTCACCACCCAAAGTCCAAACCAAAGAAACAATTTCTAAACCAATTAAGTTGGTTCAGAAATCTGGTATTGGGTTTAAAGATCCTGAAACCATTGGTCAGACCATTGCTGAAGCTGTGTCTGAAGCTGATCAGGTTGTTGAGTTAAAACCTGAAGAAAGTCTTGACTTGTCCAAGCTGACCATCACCCAATCTGTGTCAGATTCAAAGACTAAAACAAATAAGAGTAGTTCAAAGAAAAATAAAAGAAAGGTTAGAGATCATAGTGTTCCTAAAGAGAAAATAAAGCTTTTAAAGAGTAAGAAGTCTGGTTCTCTAGGAAATGAGTCACAAGCAAAATCTGAGTCTGTTTCAAACAACACCAAGTCTGACTCTAACAAGTTGATTTTAAAATATGTTGAGTCCAAAACTGATAAGGTGTCAATGAAAGCAAATTTTCTTAAAAATGTATCTGATCTAAAAATTTTTGATCAAAGAAAATTGAGAGCTGAATGTAAGAAAGCTGGAATAGGAAAAGGTTTTGTTCAGAAGGAAACTCTAAATGTTGCTAGAAAGTACTTTCAATCTGGTAAAGGACAGACCAAGCAACAATGGGTTTCAAAATGTGATAAGAGTCTATGTTTAGTTACCCAATCTGAGTCAGCTCACCAGGCATCCACCAGTCAGACTCCTCCACCTGAGGTAACTTCTTTTTCCAATCTGTCTGATAATGAGAAGCTGTCCAGACTGAATAAACTTGGTGATGAGGTTTTACTACAAAAACACTTTAATCAAGAACTCAAAAACGAAATACATGCTTTGAAACTTGATAACAGCTCTAAGAGTCACACCATTGAAAAACTAGAATCTGAAGTTAAAGCTCAAAAGCAATTAAACTCCATTTTGATTAAAGAAGCTAAAACTGCAGAAGAAAAGTTTTTTAAGGTAAAACAAATTACTGAAACATGGTGTATAAGTTCTAAAAGAGTTGCTAAGTGCGTAAATGAACAAATACCTCATCAGATCCAAGCTATTTTTGATGGTGATTATGATAGGGCCATTGCTGAAGTATGTGCTATGTAGCTTTAGGATTCGCGCTGGTCCTAATGTTACTTTTGGAGATGACTCTCAAGGAAAGACTGAAGGTTTTGGTATACTTTCAAATGGTCCCCTTACTTTCAGAAAAGTCTCATATGTTAATGGTTTGAAACACAATCTGATCAGTGTGAGTCAGTTGTGTGATGCTGGTTATGAAGTGAGATTCAGGTCTGATAAGGGTATTGTTCTTGATTTGGAAGGAAATGTGGTTCTTATTGCAAAGAGGGATGAGTCCTTGTATTCTTTTGACATGAGAAATCCAACTGTCACAAGAGAAGTCTGTTTTATGTCAAAGTCTCAAGATGAGCTGAATTGGTTGTGGCATAAAAGGTTGTCTCATATGAATTTTAAAGACATCAACAAGCTGTGTAAGAAAGAGTTGGTGTCTGGTCTTCCTGTGATCAATTATGAGAAGGACAAGCTGTGTGGTGCTTGTGAGAAAGGCAAGCAACATACAGCTTCTTTTAAGTCTAAAACATGCTCAACCATTGATAATTGTTTGGATCTGCTTCATATGGACTTATTTGGACCAATCAGTACTCCATCATTCACTGGAATGAGGTACTCCTTGGTAATTGTTGATGAGTATTCAAGATACACCTGGGCTTTCTTTCTAAGACACAAGAGTGAAGCTGCTGACAGCATTATTCATTTCATCAAGCAAGCTGAAATTCTCTACAAAAGGCCTGTTAGGCAATTGAGAAGTGATAATGGCACTGAATTTAAGAATATCACTCTTAATTCTTTTTGCAGTGAAAAAGGGATTTCACAAGTCTACTCAGCTGCCAGAACTCCTCAACAAAATGGTGTTGCAGAAAGAAGAAATAGAACTCTTATTGAAGCTGCCAGATCTATGATGGCTCAAAACAATGTCAAGTCTCATTTCTGGGCTGAAGCAGTACACACAACTTGCTTTACCCAGAACAGATCCCTCATTGTGAAAAGACACCAGAAGACTGCATATGAACTTCTTATGGGGAGAAAATCTGAGATTGGTTTCCTAAGAATGTTTGGAAGTCCTTGCTATATTCTGAATCAGAAAGACCATCTTGGAAAGTTTGATGAGAAATCAGATGAAGGTATCCTACTTGGATATGCAACAATGATGAAGGCCTACAGAGTTTACAACAAGAGAACTAAAATAATTGAGAACTCTGTTAATGTAAGCATTGATGAAGGTTGTTCTAAGTCAGATTGCTCTCCTCCTGAAGATGAAGACTTCAATTTTGAAGAATTGGCTGTACCTGAGAATGAGCCTCCAACTAATCCTCCAGTTGGAGCTGATAATGCTCAAACTCAGGGGGAGCAACTTATAGAAGAAGAAGAAGATGTTCCAATCTTTGAAAATGCACAAGCTGATCCTGCTCCTACTGAATAAATTTTTCAGAATCCATTAAATGACTCTCAAATTGGTTCAGATTCCTCCATTCCTGCCCAAGCTGATCAGCCTCTTCCTCAAGCTGATCATGCTGAACCATCTAATCTGAATCAGTCCATTGTCCCAGTTACCAGATGGACAAAGAGTCATCCTATTAACCAAATCATTGGTGATCCACTCTCTGGTGTGAAAACAAGATGAAAGGCAACAGGCTATTTCTGCATGTTTGTCAATTTTGTAAGCAAGGTGGAACCAACTGACATTGATGAAGCACTGGCAGATCATTCTTGGGTAAATGTAATGCAAGATGAGCTAACACAGTTTGAAAGAAATAAGGTTTGGGAACTTGTTCCAAGACCTCATCACAAGACTGTGATTGGAACCAAGTGGGTCTACAGAAATAAAATGGATGAAAGGGGAGTTGTGACCAGAAACAAAGCAAGATTGGTAGCTCTTGGTTACAGACAAGAGGATGGAATTGATTATGATGAGACTTTTGCACCAGTGGCAAGATTAGAGGCAATCAGAATGTTCTTGGCCTTCTCTGCTCACAAAGGTTTCAAGTCTATCAAATGGATGTGAAGAGTGCTTTTCTTAATGGAAAATTGGAAGAAGAAGTCTATGTTGAACAGCCTCCGGGTTTTGAAAATTCAAAGTTTCCTGACCATGTGTTCAAGCTTGACAAGGCTCTCTATGGGTTGAAGCAAGCTCCAAGGGCATGGTATGACACTTTGTCTAAATTCTTATTGGCTAATAACTTCAAAAGAGGTAATGTTGACAAGACTTTGTTTGTGAGAAAGTATAATGGTGATATCCTGCTTGTACAAATTTATGTAGATGATATAATATTTGGGTCTAGCAGTGAAAGACTTTGCAAAAAGTTTTCTGAATTAATGTCTAAAAAGTATGAAATGAGCATGATGGGAGAACTAAACTATTTTCTGGGTTTACAAGTTAAACAGACTAAAAATGGAATTTTTATAAACCAAGGAAAATATGTTAAAGATCTCTTAAACAAATTTGGTTTTACTGATTGCTCACCTATGAAAACTCCTATGGGAACTGGTGATAAGCTGGATGAAGATAAAAATGGCAAATCTGTTGACATCACAGCTTATAGGGGTATGATAGGATCATTACTTTACTTGACTGCTAGTAGACCAGATATTATGTTTGCTACATGCCTTTGTGCAAGATATCAAGCTAGTCCTAAGGAATCTCATCTTAAGGCTGTGAGAAGAATCTTTAGATACCTTAAAGGTAGTCCCAATCTGGGTCTTTGGTATCCCAAAGACTCAGGATTTGATCTAATTGGCTATTCAGATTCTGACTTTGCAGGCTGTAAGATTGACAGAAAAAGTACTTTAGGAGCTTGTCAATTGCTTGGCAATAGACTTGTAAGCTGGTCCAGCAAGAAGCAGCACTTAGTTTCTATCTCCATTGTAGAAGCTGAATATGTTGCTGCAGGAAGTTGTTGCTCTCAAATTCTTTGGATGCAATATCAGCTTCAAGACTATGGTGTAACTGCAACAAAAACTCCAATCTTTTGTGACAGTACCAGTTCCATAGCAATTTCAAACAATCATGTGCTTCATTCAAGGACCAAGCACATTGATATAAGATATCATTTCATCAGGGATCATGTAATGAAAGAAGATGTTGAACTCCACTTCATTCCAACGGACAATCAGCGTGCTGACTTGTTCACAAAGCCATTGGATGAATCAAGGTTCAACTACCTCATAAGTAAGCCAGGTATGCTTAATTTATAAAATGTAGTGAGGTAAGTATGTTAGAAATATAAATTAGTGGTGTTTAATTGTAAATAGAGTTACATTTGTAATGTTGTAAAAGTGCAAGGGGTCTAGATGAAACTTGTAATGTTTAGGATATAAATACCCCTTGTAACCACATTATGTAAAAAAAACCTTTCATAATAAACACACACTTAATCTAATTACTTTCTCTCTCCTCCCTATCATCTTCAACCTCCCTTTCACACACAAACACACTTTTCACATACTATCCATAATTCCACCATTGTTATCACAATTAAGCTCATTTTCTGTTTATATCAATTGGTATCAGAGCACAATCAGAGTTGCTGAACGATCCACAAGCTTAATTTGTGCTTAATTTCAGAATTTGGCTTATTTTCTGAAAGGTTCATTTGCCGAGATCACTGTTTGAGTGATTTCTGCAAATTTAGTGTGTGTTTATTCGAATTTTGTTCACCGATCGATTTATAATCAGTATATCATCCTTCGTTATCGATTTTAGAAGTTAATTTCATCATTTGAGTTGTTTTTGCTCGAGCTCGGCAAATCGCATGTTCGCGTGGGTTTGAATTCTAGTTGAAATTAACATCGAATTTTGTTCACCGATCGATTTATAATCAGTATATCATCCTTCGTTATCGATTTTAGAAGTTAATTTCATCATTTGAGTTGTTTTTGCTCGAGCTCGGCAAATCACGTATTTCAAGAAATTTGGTTAAGACTGGATCTTACTTGTTCTATTTGCAGAGCTTTTTGCTCGGCAAATAGTTATTTCAAGAAAATTTGGTTAAGACTGGATCTTACTTGTTCTATTTGCAGAGCTTTTTGCTCGGCAAATAGTTATTTCAAGAAAATTTGGTTAAGACTGGATCTTACTTGTTCTATTTGCAGAGCTTTTTGCTCGGCAAATAGTTATTTCAAGAAAATTTGGTTAAGTATTGGTACTACTTGTTCTATTTGCAGAGCTCACTGCTCGGCAAATACGTATTTCAAGAAATTTGGTTAAGACTGGATCTTACTTGTTCTATTTGCAGAGCTTTTTGCTCGGCAAATAGTTATTTCAAGAAAATTTGGTTAAGTATTGGTACTACTTGTTCTATTTGCAGAGCTTTTTGCTCGGCAAATAGTTGTTTTTGAGAATTTTGATTTGAGACTGGTGCTACTTATATTATTTGCAGAGAATTAAGCTCGGCACTTAGTTGTTTTTCAAATTTCCAAATCAAAATTTTCAAGAAATTTATTTCAAAACAATTTATTATCAAATTTCTTCAAGTGGGGCAGAAAATTAAAATTTTCAAAATTCCTATTTGTTCTATTTGCAGAGCTCTTTGCTCGGCAAACAGTTGATTTGAGAATTTTTGATCAAGACTGGTGCTAATTGTTCTGTTTGCAGAGGTTTAAGCTCGGCAAACAAGGGTTTTTGTTTGGTGTGACTAAGTACAAGTTATATTTGTGTTATTTGCAGAGATATTTGCTCGGCAAATAGTTGAATTTAGTGTACTTGTTGATCCTATTGGAGTGTGACACGTGTAGTGGTAACAGACGGTTACTGATAAAGTACCACCACTACTTGTTGATCCTCCAATCAAAATCTTTCTCTCTCCAACTTTTTCAAACGAGATATTTTGGGTTTTTGTATATAACATTCAGTTAACCTAAATCCCAAATCACTTGTTCATATTTCTTTCTCAAAATCAATTTTTCTCTCTAATCTGATTACTGTTTTATTAAATTTAATTTCTTCTAAAAATCGTTTTCAAAATGGCATCATCATCTGTTTCTATTCATTCTAATGATTCTCAATCTATTTCTTCTTCTGAACCTAAAAGTCGATTCCCAGCTCCTGTAAGCGCTAATAAGCTTTCACCTTATGTGGTGGGAAGTAATGTTGTAGTGGTTTCGGCTAATCTTGATACTGGTAAAATCAAGATTGGCAGTCTGGTTTATGCCAATATTCATCCTCCTTCATGGGCAAAAGGATACGATGAGATTGTGGCCTTCTTATGGCATCATCCATTCGGCAAGGTGATGATTGAGAAGCCAGACTGGGTGTTTCAAGATCTCCTGTGTGAATTTTGGGCGAGCTGTGCTGTGAAACAGAACAAGAAAAGAGATGTTGCAATCTATGGCACAATCCACAACGGTAAGAAAAAGGTATATATTTCTTATGAGAGGATTAGGTCTGCTTTTGAGCTGTCTTATATGCCTGATGATGAATATGATAATGTTGTGTCTCACACTGAAGCCAAAAGTGTTTTACAAGAGGTTGGATATACTGGTCCTATGGCTTCAGTGGTTAAAATGAAATATTTAACTGGTATTTGGAATTTTTTATTGAGCACAATTTCTAAAATTCTACAAGTAAAGGCAGGCAGTTTTGATCAGCCTAATGTTCTAGAATTGCATATTTTTCATGCAATGGTCACTATGACCAGAATAGATTTTGCTGGCTTAATTTTTAAGGACCTTGTTGATCGTGTTCATAAGAAGAGTCTTACCATACCTTATGGTAGGATTCTTGCTCTTATCATTGAAGCAATACTTGACAATGATTACAGTCTGGCAACTGGTCAGACTGTGGAATGCAAGTCCATTAACAACAACATTTTCAATAGTCCCAAGGTATCTGTGCAGGGTCTGACCCGAGCAATGCAGATCTACCTTGATTTTTGCAGGCAAAGAGAAAGGGAACAAGAAGCACTTAGGGAAGCTGTCCCTTCTTCGACGCGATCTGAGTCTGACACTCAATCTGCTAATCAGGGGGACCCAGGTACACATGCTTCTGAACCCTCAAACTCTTCTCAATCTATTCAATATTCTACTCCTACAAAAGAGGGTGAAGGGTTGGCCAAAACATCAGCCACCCTAGCCACACCCTCATCCACTCATTCAAAATCCGCCTCTAAAAGACCCATTGTTGAGGACTTAGTGCCTCACAGTGCTAAAAAGAAAAGATTGCAAAGGAAATCTGTGCCAGCTTCTGGGGTTGATATTGCATCATCCAATCTTGAGATCCCCCAAGGTGCAGTGGAAGCTAAGGAACGTTCCAAAGCTGTCCCTGCCACCCAAGCTGACAAACCGAAATTGCCACGCCCATTTGCACTCTCCCAAAAGAGTGTAGACGAGTTAAAGGGAACACCTACTGCTACCCAACCCTCCAAACAGGGTGAAGGTATTGAAAGAAAGACCTCCTCCCAAGGTCATACTGAGTCTGCACCGAAATCGCCATCATCAGCCTCCCAAAAGGTTGATGATATCATTAAAGGGATAACAGAGGATCTAGCCCAGATCCAAAATGAGTCAGAGTCTACGCACATCGATTCTGAGGATGGTCAGCCAAAGGAGAGAAGTATCGAACGCATTGGTGACACTGCTTCTCCTCCCCAAGCTGATCAGACTCCTTCTCTCTTACACTCTGAGTCTGCACAGGCTGTCAATGCCCCTTTTATGTCACAAGGAGGGGTACAGGCCTCAATTCTCCCTAAGGATACTTTGGTGCAACAACACACCTCTGTTGAAGGGCAATCAATTACACAAAACATTACACCTGCAGAGTCTGTGTCTGCATCTGTCCTTGGACAGAGGGATTCTGTAGGTTACATGGCTGTCTTTAAGGCAGTTATGTCAGCCCCTTGTGTAGCAAAGGGAACTATTGATGGTCCTCACGATGTCAATGAGAATATGATCACTATCTCCGGAAGTGATTCTTCATTCGATGATGAGTTTGCCCATCCATACTCAAGGGATGCTCTGATGGAAGATGCCAGTGGAGGAGTTGATCAAAATCAAGATCAACACATTCCCACTGGCCCTCAGCCTGAACCAAACGCTAATCTTTCTCAGACTGACCAACTCATCATCAATTCTGACAAATCTACTCATGAGACTCACTCTCATGAGCAAATTTTCCAAAACTCCTTAAGCCTCCACCCCCTTCTAAATGAGCCCAATGACCTTGATATTAAGGATTACAGGCTGCTCTTTCCAGAGTCAGTGGCTTTTAAGCCAACTGCAAGTTCTTCCCAAGCTGCCACTATCTCATTTTCAGATGTGGTGGGTCAGCTCACTGAGTTCAAATCAACCTATAAGGTTGAGAGCTTACAGCTGACCAAATGCTTGGAAAAGATCCAAAAGGATCAGGAATTGACGGATAAGAAGGTGGATAAGCTGAGTCAAGATCAGATTGCATTGAAAGATAATGTGTTAAAAGCAGTTGACTTGATGCAGCAGAACCAGAGCAAGCTGACAAAGTCTCTTGATAGTCTTACTAAGGCAGTAAATGAAGAGAATGAAAGAAACAAGAGTACTCTGAGTCAGATTGAGAAAGCTGCAACCAAGTTTACAAGGGAAGTCACCATAGAACTTCGATCTGCAAACAAGTCACAAGCAGATTTCAAGAATGATCTGATTGACGTTTCTAAGGGTGTTAAATCCAAGATTGAACTCCTCCATAAGGATTATGTTGAGCTAAGAAGAGCCTGTTGTCTCACAAATGTCAAGATTGACTTGATCAACCAGGATCTCAAAGGCCTCTTTGCTACTCCAGTGAGCTCTTTCCCTGCTGATGATGACAAAAAGGGGGAGAAGAATGCTACTAAGAGAAAGAGGAGTGCTATGAGTGAAGCTGAAATGGAGCTAGAAAGAGAAAGACAAAAAGCTAAGGTTGACAAGGAAATTGAAGAATACTTTGAAAGATTGAAAGAAAGACTGAATAAGGCCAGAGCTGAGGAGGCAGTCAATGATAGAAGAATGGTTGTGTATGGTTCTAAGGTGGAAGGTGAGAAGAAAAATGAAGAAGAGATAAAAAGACCAGAATCTGAGTCTGGTGTTGGAAAAATAAATGAAGAAGCTGAAAAGGAGAGTGATACAATTAAGGGGGAGACTGTTAATGCTGAAATGGGAGATATAAGGAAGGAAGTTAGAGTTGAAAAAGTTAAGAAGGCTGAAAAGAAAAGAAAGTCCTCCCAAGTTGTTCCTGTACAAGCTGTGCCAACTCAAGTTGACCCAGCTCCCTTAGAACAAGTTGATGAATCTTCATCTAGTGAAGACACAGCCACTCTGTCCCAGTTCATGATCAAGAAAAGAACAACAGAAGTTGGGTCAAGTGGTGTGAAGGTCTTAACAGACAAAGAAAAGGATTGGGAGCTTGCAACTGAAATAGCTCCACAGCTTGGGGTAACAGTTGAGGTGGCATATAAAATGATTAAGGAGGACAGATTAGAAAGAGAAAGAATTGCTGCAACTAAGTCTGATTCTGAAATTGCCAAGGCTGTTCAAGAACAATTAAATAAGGAAGATGAAGAAGATCTTGCAGCCATTGGTTCCAAAAAGAAAGTTGTGGGCAAAGGAAAAGAAAAGAAGAAGGTGGTGGTTCACTCTAAACCATCACAGAAGGTTAAAGATGTGAAGAAGTGTCGTGAAGCTCATGATTGGTTAGAGGCTCTGGAGAAAAGACAAGTAACAGAAAAGATCAATTATAGAAGGCATCCAGAGCCAATCCTCCAGGTTCTACTCAAAAGGCGAAAAGGAAAGAACATTCCCAGCATCAGGTTTACAAGGAGAGGTTTTGAAACCAGCTGGGAAACCCATGATCTTGACAATGTGCTTGATCTAGGATACACAGAGTGGGTGGAACTACATAATATCATTACTGGTATTTCTGGAGTTCACAAAGAGACAGTCTTGGAAGCCATTGAGAAGAAGTTAGCTGCTATTGTGAAGTACAAGATTGATATCACTGGCCTTCCAAGACCAATAGCATATGATATGGATTATGAAGATGAGTCAGCTGAGCCACTAAAGAAGAAAAGAAGAAAAGAAGAAGGTTTGAAAGGATTGATGCTCCTGGAGGTGATCATTCAGTTTTTCTCCAAAACTTGTCTCCTTCAGAGTTGCTTGCACAATTATCTTCTGGTGCTATTGACAAGATTCTTGATAATCTTAATCTGTCTCTACCTGCTGGTGTTGAAGATGCAAGATGTGGGATGTTCATCACTGAACCTGAACATGGGATGTACTTTATAGATGCAAGAGGGAATTTGGTATTCCAAAGGACTGCTGAACTAAAACAGGTACCATCTATGCACCTATTTACCTTATACAGATTCTGCAGAAATTTTAGTGAAGAAGGTAATTGGTATGAGCAGTTCCTTATTGATGAGGGGTTAGATAGACAGTTAGATGTGAGAGTTGCTCCATCATTTGAAGTTAAGCAAGAAGCTATAGAAATGCTTGGAGAATAGTGTTATCTCATGTAATGTCCTTGATTTGTTCTCCATATATGCAAAGGCAGTTGTACAAATCTAGTTTCTTGGTTAAAACTTCATTTCAGTTCAAAAGAACCCAAAAGATTCAAAGAGTCACAATCTGATAGTTTCATTTTACTTTGATTCTTTGTAAGCTGATAGTTAGAAGTGTAGTTGGGTTTTGTCATCATCAAATAGGGGGAGATTGTTGAGTCCCAATGTTAATTGTAAATTTAATGATGACAAATCTGACCTATAAACAATTAGTAATCTTTTGGTTCTTGTAATCTGATCTGGGTCAGACTAAGCTGACACAACTTACGATTTGTCTCTGACCCAGATCATGCTTCATACTTGTAATTGTAATATCTTATGGAAGCAAGTGTTATTCAAGCTGCATCAACAATGTATTAGCATTCAGTCCAAGTCAAAGAGGAGGATTGAAGATAGAAGACCAAGCTGTTAGTGGAAGACAGCTTGGGATTAGCAGTCAGCTTGGAAACACTTAGGCAGATTGGTGCTTTGACAAATGGCCCAATCTGTGTCTGACAATCAAGTGAAGATAACAACCTGGATTGAAGATAAGGACAAATGACGTGACTAGGAAGAATCCTAGGATCCAGGTTGGTGGTTGGTTTTACATATGCGTGTCCATACTCCTATTGGTAGATGAAGAATGTGCGTCAGTACGTGGGGGACCACAAGTACCATGAAAGGCACGATTGATTATTCCTTCATCAACCACTGAATGAAGAACACGTAGCTGCAACGGACACCTAATGAAGGAGCGCTTTCGCCTATAAAAGCCTCATTCATGGATTGCATATGGGTGGCATTTCCTGAGAATCATTCTTCACACAAGTTTCTCTGCTCTTACACACAGCTTAGTCTGTACGAGATCAGCTTGGACTGATTCTCTTGAGCTGAAACTTATTGATTGTTGTTTGTCATTTCATAGGGTTGTTTAGATATCTATAGGCTATCTTTATTCCGCAACAACCCTGTAATTCTTTGTATAGATTATTTCTTAATAAAGGATTACATTTGAAAACCACAATCTGTGTTCAAGAATGTTTTTATTTCTTTACTGCTTTACTGTTTTAATGATTCCTGCTCTTTACTTACTTGCTTAATATTCATGAACTGAATCTTAAAACGTTTTGTGTTAAAAGTTTGTATAGATTGAAGAAAGTTATATTCACCCCCCTCTACAACTGTTCTGTGTACAATATACTTTGGTATATTGATACACCGTAGGACGTATCATGTCACAATTACCTTTGTTCATTTTTTACTCCCGTAGATAATGATCGGCAATGGGTTAAATTTAGAATCATTTTAACAACGACTCATTGATGGGGTTAAACATGTAAATATAGAACACAAGAATAATTTGAAATACAAATTGCCATTCTTATTAATATTTCAAAATATCTCTTTACAAGTTCCAAATATCCAAACATTTAAGTAGAGAATAAACTATTAGCTTGACTAAAACCCATGCCTCTAAAGAAATTATCTATCTTAGCAAGAGGCAATGCCTTAGTAAAAGGATCAGCTAAATTATCATCTGTGTGAACCTTGAGAACCTCGAAATGTCCACAACGAATATAGTGGTACTTCCTATCGATGTGTCTCAAGCCCTTCTGTGATCTTGGTTCTCTAGCTAGTGTGATTGCCGCCGAATTATCACAAAAGATAGGCACAGGTTGAGCTATGCTTGGCATCACGCCTAGATCGCTAATGAACTTCTTAATCCACATGGCTTCTTGTCCCGCTTCCGCTACCGCTATATACTCTGATTCAGCAGTTGATAATGCAACGACACTCTGCTTGGAGCTTTTCCAATCCACAGCTCCTCCGTTTAAAATGAACACATAGCCAGATTGTGACCGAGAGTCATCTCTATCACTTTGAAAACTAGCATCCGTGTAACATTTCAAATTCAGCTCTTCTTTTATATCTCCTCCATATATCAAGAACGCCTATTTAGTCCTTCGCAGGTACTTGAGTATGTTCTTAACAGCATTCCAATGACTCTCACCGAGATTTTGCTGAAATCTACTCGTCATGCTTAAAGCATACGATACGTCCGGGCGCGTACAAAGCATGGCATACATGATGGACCCTACGGCTGATGCATAAGGTACATCCTTCATCTTTTTGATGTCCTCGGGGCGAGTTGGACCTTGAGTTTTGCTCAAGACCGTCCCGGCTGCCATTGGCACAAGTTCCTTTTTAGAATTCTCCATAGAGAACCTTTTAAGGATCTTGTCAATGTATGCACTCTGACTTAATCCAATCAATCTTCTAGATCTATCCCTATGGATTTTAATTCCAAGGATATATGCAGCTTCTCCCAAGTCCTTCATCGAAAAGCACTTTCCTAGCCAAGTTTTGACACTTTGCAAAGTAGGAATGTCATTTCCGAATAGTAATATCTCATCGACATACAAGACAAGGAATGTGTTTATTCTCCCACTCACTCTCATATACACACATGGCTCATCCACATTTTGAGTAAAACCAAACTCCTTGATGATTTCATCAAAACGCAAGTTCCATGTCCTAGATGCTTGCTTTAATCCATAAATGGATCTCTGAAGCTTACATACTTTATCGGGAAACTCGGTGTTGACATAACCCTCGGGTTATGTCATGTAATCGTCCTCACTAAGGTGGCCGTTTAAGAATGTCGTCTTGACATCCATTTGCCATATCTCATAGTCTTAATGAGCGGCTATGGCAATGAGTATCCTAATAGCCTTAAGACTTGCTACCAGCGAGAAGGTTTCATCATAATCAACCCCGTGAGTTTGAGTGTAACCTTTCGCTACTATTCGAGCCTTAAAAGTATACACCTTTCCATCCATGTCAGTTTTCTTCTTGAAAACCCATTTGTACCCTACACTCTTGCAATCGGGTGGTGGATCAACCAAGGACGAAACCTCGTTATCCTTCATGGATTGCATCTCAGCGTCCATGGCCTAATGCCATTTCTTGGATTCCGATCCCGATATCGCCTCATCATAGGTAGTAGGCTCATATTGATCTACTTCATTTCCTTGAGTGATAAGATATCCATATCTGTCGGGATCAAAACGAGTCCTCTCCGAGCGACGAACGCTTTGTATATCTTGTGACACCTTTGCTTTTGCAAGCTTAGGTTCACTAAGTGGTTTACTAGTTCCAACGGGAGGTGCCTCATGTGTTTCTTGAATCTCGTCAAGATCCACATTACTCCAACTGATTTCTTTCTCCAAAAACTTCTTCTCTAGGAAGGTGCCGTTTCGACCTACAAATATTTTGTTGTCGTATGGATCAAAGAAATAGTATCTGGAAGGAGAATCCTTCGGATACTGTTTTGGTCAAAAATTACCCAAGATAATCTACCTTGAAGACTTAGATTAAATATGTAACCAAACTTTCGTTCGTGAGGTTAAGGGCTTGTAAAATATGTCGAGTGTCTAAAATGCGTTTAATGGAAAAGATATTGATAAAAGATTATGTCGACTAAACAAGACATATAAGATAAATGCAATTGAAAACAGAATAACAAGTATCGAAATAAGATTAAGAACAGTAAATAACACTAATTAAAGCAAAGATCTAGCGATTAATAAGTTAAAAGTATATTCGACCACGTCAAGATCCTAAGCTTTCAAGATATTGATAAAAGATTATGTCGACTAAACAAGACATATAAGATAAATGCAATTGAAAACAGAATAACAAGTATCGAAATAAGATTAAGAACAGTAAATAACACTAATTAAAGCAAAGATCTAGCGATTAATAAGTTATAAATATTCGAGTCAAGATCTAAGCTTTAAGATATTGATAAAAGATTATGTCGACTAAACAAGACATATAAGATAAATGCAATTGAAAACAGAATAACAAGTATCGAAATAAGATTAAGAACAGTAAATAACACTAATTAAAGCAAAGATCTAGCGATTAATAAGTTATCAAATATTCGACCACGTCAAGATCCTAAGCTTTAGATATTGATAAAAGATTATGTCGACTAAACAAGACATATAAGATAAATGCAATTGAAAACAGAATAACAAGTATCGAAATAAGATTAAGAACAGTAAATAACACTAATTAAAGCAAAGATCTAGCGATTAATAAGATAAAAGTATATTCGAGTCAAGATCCTAAAATGCGTTTAATGGAAAAGATATTGATAAAAGATTATGTCGACTAAACAAGACATATAAGATAAATGCAATTGAAAACAGAATAACAAGTATCGAAATAAGATTAAGAACAGTAAATAACACTAATTAAAGCAAAGATCTAGCGATTAATAAGATAAAAGTATATTCGAGTCAAGATCCTAAGCTTTCAAGATATTGATAAAAGATTATGTCGACTAAACAAGACATATAAGATAAATGCAATTGAAAACAGAATAACAAGTATCGAAATAAGATTAAGAACAGTAAATAACACTAATTAAAGCAAAGATCTAGCGATTAATAAGTTTAAAGTAAAGAGTAAAGAACAAGAACACCGAGATTTGTTATCGAGAAAAAGCCCTTAATCCTTTATGGATCGCCGGCATAAAAACCCCGGGAGGAAGCAATCGTCCCTGCCTTTGTTCTTTTATTAATGGTTGTTAAAATGATTACAATGGTGGAATTCGGTTGATCGATATAGCTAAGTATGAGAACGAAGATGAAAGAATTGAGAGTAGTGTGTGAATACAAGTGAGTAGTAAGTAAGTAATAAGTGAGCCGGAGATATCCTAAATCGATCAGCCTCCTTCATTTATATAGACCTAAGATCTAACTAACTATCCGAAATTGTAGGGATCTTCCAGGTCTTCGTTAATTGAACATTGGAGCGTATCTTGCCTAGTCAAGTGAACGTTGAGGCTTTTCTCCTCATGCTGAAATCAACTTGAAGTCCTATTATATCGGTAGACAAAGTCTTCTTTGCGTGTTGATGAATTATTCCATGTGCTGCTTTGCTTTTTGTACCGTTAGAGGTATTCTCCATAGCCTTGTATCGAACATTCTGGAATCTGCATGCTTATCTCATGTAGAAACGATAATAACAATTGAAACATAATGTTAGCAAAATATTAATAAGTTATCAGAATATTCGACCACGTCAAGATCCTGATACGTCAAGATCCTAAGCTTTCAAGATATTGATACTTGAAATTTCACCCATAACAATTGTCCCCAAAGTTATTTTAATAAAATCAATTTTGTTGAAATAACTTTGAATCTTCTAGAGGAAGCATTGACCGAAGTCAAACAGTTAATTTTGAAATCATCTTAAAGATAAGACGCGTGGAACTTGAATAGCCAAGAGTTTCGATGTGATAGGTAACAACTTGACGGTTCAATTCCTATCTTTTTTACCTCTCTATATAAGCCAACCAGTTTTACACTTTTGAATGTCGCAAACAGTTTTCGTTTTCCTTATGCTTAAAAAATTACAAATAACTTTTTCCGTTTCTATCAACTCACATAATATCACAATGTCTGAATTTACTAGCGGCGAAGGGTCAATTAATCAGAAAAGAGACTTCTTCAGGTAAATTTATCTTAAATTGATTTGCATTTCTTCAAAGTTTAATATCTTTGTTTCTTCATATAGTGTTTTTCTCAAATGCGGTACGCACATATGGAGGTTGCAAGAGTTAAAGACGAAGAAATAAGAAGTCAAAATTCGTATATTAAATGGCTTCTGGAATCAAGGAAAGCACAGATGTTGAGGATAAAGGAATTGGAAGAGGAGTTGGTCAAGACTAAAGAGGAACTTCAAGTAGCAAAAGTGGATTTAGTTTACACTAGGGTTGCTAAAAAGTTGAAGCCTGACTCTTTTTCATAAAACGTTTTTATGTAATATGGGCAATGAAGGATATGATGAAAATGCCAGAGCCCATACTTTAGACTCTTTTGTTTAGAAAAATGAATCGGTAGGGGTTGCGTAATGTAGAACAACAAATATTTAGGAAGGGAGAGATTGATCTGGAGTGATCAATCATGGTTGTAAAAAACTGCTTTTGAGTAGTTTTATATACTATGAATGAACGAAGTTTCTCTTTTGATCTATTTTGTTTCGAATTCAAAAATCAAAACTGTTATTAAGGGTAAAAATGGTAAATCCCAATTCACTAAATGATGTCATTTGTCAGTTAATAATTAATCTTAACTTATTCGACCACTTCAAATCACATCAATGCAGTAATTAAATAGTAAGATACATGCACCTTTTTGACGACTAAACATCCTGCAAAATAGAACCAAAGTTTCTGGATCCTATCTTTAAGGTCCAAGATCCTTAGAGATGAAGATATTTGAGCAACGGTTAATACATATTTATAGGTAACTATCCATTTAAATAATTAGATATTTACTAAGCTTCCAGAATACTCTACTGCTACAGGGTTCTCTTTCTTAATTATTTATTTTTCACCGTTTACATCGCCTCACATTTTCTCTCAAGGTAATCTCTTCTCTTTTCCACTCTTTTTTCATAAAACGTTTTTATGTAATATGGGCAATGAAGGATATGATGAAAATGCCAGAGCCCATACTTTAGACTCTTTTGTTTAGAAAAATGAATCGGTAGGGGTTGCGTAATGTAGAACAACAAATATTTAGGAAGGGAGAGATTGATCTGGAGTGATCAATCATGGTTGTAAAAAACTGCTTTTGAGTAGTTTTATATACTATGAATGAACGAAGTTTCTCTTTTGATCTATTTTGTTTCGAATTCAAAAATCAAAACTGTTATTAAGGGTAAAAATGGTAAATCCCAATTCACTAAATGATGTCATTTGTCAGTTAATAATTAATCTTAACTTATTCGACCACTTCAAATCACATCAATGCAGTAATTAAATAGTAAGATACATGCACCTTTTTGACGACTAAACATCCTGCAAAATAGAACCAAAGTTTCTGGATCCTATCTTTAAGGTCCAAGATCCTTAGAGATGAAGATATTTGAGCAACGGTTAATACATATTTATAGGTAACTATCCATTTAAATAATTAGATATTTACTAAGCTTCCAGAATACTCTACTGCTACAGGGTTCTCTTTCTTAATTATTTATTTTTCACCGTTTACATCGCCTCACATTTTCTCTCAAGGTAATCTCTTCTCTTTTCCATTCTTTTTTCATAATGTCTGTTGATTCTTCTTCCGCCATGGAGATTAGTGATTTCATGGAAACAAATGTTATGGATAATGATATTTTTACTGATATTAAGGAGTCAGATCTTGAACGTGTTAAACAGTATTTTCCCAAAGGTGCGATCTTTAGGGCTCCGGATCCTAAACTAAAAATCGACCTAGCTTCTGATGTTTGGATAGGGTTCCCCGAATATCCCTTTAGGCATCTGAAATTAAGTTTCCCCTTTTCGAGTTTTATCACTCAGTTTTTTAAGTCAACGATGATTTCCTATGGTCAAGCTAGCCCTATGCTTTAGAGAATCTTATTTGTGTTGAATGACCTAATAATCAATAAAAACCTAGAACTTAGGGTTCCAGACTTAAGTTTAGTTTACAATCTAACAACCTTCGGTTCCGGATTTTATATCCTCAAAGTAAGAGATAGGAATAAGCGTTTGATTGGTGAAGTAACTCAGAATGATGATGTTTGGAAAACCAGATTCTTTTTTGTCAAAAGAAGTTCACTCCCTGTAGGCAGTTATCTTCCTCCTTCTTGGGTGGCTGGAGGTAAGATTGTTGAGTCTTTCTATAAAATTGTTTGATTGTATCTTAATTTTCTTATATGTAGATATGATATTTTTTCTTTTATCCGTAGCAAAACTGAAGGCTTCAAAGGACAAAGCGGCTCAAAAAAGGATTAACAGTTTCTTTGATTTGGATAGTCAAGAGAGAAATTTTGGACGATACATTCTCAAATCAGCATCTTCAAACAAGACCAGTGACGACACCATGGATGACAACACTACGCAGTCTGCTCTAGCAAAGAAGGGTTCTCCTCCAGTTGATTTCGAGGATCAAGGATTGTTTGACATGAGTGAAACACCTAAAGCCGCCTCAACTCGTCGCCCTACTCTGTCTAACACTCGTGCCAGCTAGAAACTCAAGATTGAACCAGGGTCGAAAACTAAAGCGGGGCTGAAAACTAATCCTGGAGCGAAAACTGAAGAAAAAGTGATTGATTTGACAGGAAAGAAGTCTTATGTGCTTAAGGTTCAAGGTCCCATGGATTTGAAAACAGTTCAGGCGCAGTTTGAGAAGGTATTTTTGAAAAAAATTCTTAACATTAATAGTTATTTATTCCTAAATAAAATTTAAAATTCTTCTTGTTTGTTATTAGGCTCTTGATTTGGCTACCTTCAGTAGTGAATGTGTTTGGAAATTTATGAGGGAAAAGGTAGATGAGTGCAATTCTTTGAAACAACAACTTGATAAGAAGGACAAGGTGATGAAGGCCTTAGAACAAGACTTCGCCAAGACTAAGAGTGAGTTTGCTAAGATGGCCAAGAAACTTGAGAACCAGACAAGTGAATTCAAGAAAAGGTTGAAGGAAAGGTCAGACATGATTACTAAAAATGCCAAGATGAGTACTCAGAGATCAATTGCAGGTGTGAAAGTTCAAATGGCTCTTGAAGCCCAGTTGGCTGGTATGGTACTTCCTGAAGAGTGGGATTTGGAGAAGTTGGATGATGAATATGTCAGTTTAGGAGGCAAGTCAAAGTTGGAGAAGCAGGTTGAGGAACCAGTTTATGAGGCAACAGTTGATGATACATATGATGATATAGTTAAAACAGGTCGGGCAGCGGCTCAGGAGGTGCAGGCAGAGGATGAAATGCAGGAGAAGGATGAAGTGCAAGTGGGAGATGAAGTGCAGGTGAATGATGAAGCAGCCTAATGATTTCAATCAATTAATTTGATGGGCTGTAATTATATTAATACTTTTTATTATGTTATTTGGATTGTGGTCTGTAACTTTAAACAATTTATCCGGGGCGTGGTTGATCTGGAATGATCAACCGTGGTGGTGTAGTTAACTTAGTAGTACTTTGAACTTTCTTTAGGATTATGCTTGCTAGGGTAGTTGTCCCAGTGCTTTCGAGCACAATTTTAAATTTCAAAAAGCAAGTATTTCGGATATTTGTTATCTTAGTTTATTGTGGATTAGTATTTCCCATTTTTATTTGCAGGTGAGGCGGATCATCCTTTCGAAGGTATTTCAAATAAACTTTATCTTTTATTAATTATTTGCTACTTGTATACATGTACTACTCTTATATTATTGTATGCTACATATTGTTGTTATTGTTATATTTATTATTATTATTATTTTATTTTATTTTATATTTTAACTGAACATCAAAAATACTTTTTATATGTCAGTTAATAAATGGTCTAAATTTCTTTAATCATGAAAACAGTAAGAAATTATATTGACATGACAAGTAGAGGGTTGAATACATGCACCTTGCAAGCGCATTTAAGATCCCACTTGTAGGCTATGACTTGCTAGCTTCCAGCTTCTTTATTGATCACCAGTCTTTAATTACTTATCGAAGTATTTGACAGCCATAAGTCCTACTTGTTTTCCTGAATTTATTGCGCATCAAAAGAAAACAAAAATTCATATTATTTTGTGTAGGAATGAGTTTTAGGAATGGGAATCCTAAAACCCATAAATTTTTTGAGATTGAAGATATTGATCTTCAGATCGTCAAGGGAATATTGGGCTCTTAAGATATAGGGGGTGTCCCCAGTCTCTCGAGTATATTGGGTGGCGTGATTAGCCAATTTGAGGGAATGATTTTTGGGTGGCGTGGTTACCCAATTTCTGGAGATGGCGTGGTTAGCCAATTTCGGGAGATCGATGGTAACACCGACAACCAATAGAATTAATTTCGACGACCTTGGAATTTAACCCTTTAACCGTGAAATTAATTATCGTGCGACACGGACGATCTTAAGAGAATGTGAAAACCTCCAACCAAAAGTTGGCGTGAAAGCTAAAAAGTGAAGACCTTGTTCCACGTCGTTATGTGTTCGCAGATTGATAGCCAATGCTCATTTTCCTGCTTAAAACAACCTTAATACTAAAATTACATTGATTAGTCATTTCGAGGAAATCATAATTATCTGATATTCCAATGTTGTTCTTAGGTAGCTTCCCTGTAATTATCATTTCATTATGACTAGGAGAATTTATACCTTGAGATCGTGTTTCCCTGAGGTTGGAAATCTCCTTTATCGACATATCTCCTATTTCATGATTTACCTTTTGTCGTTTTAAATCTTCAATTCCCAAGCTTTCCATAGCATGTGGATCTAGATCTTTGGACCTCTGTAATATTGACTGAAGCTTAAGAACATCTAGAAATCTCAGCTGTAATACTTTCAGATCTCTCATAATCTCAGAGCTTCTTTTTTCCAAGTCAGTTTCAATTCGACTTATAATGGAAAACAAATTTGCGTTAGCGTACAAATAGGGATAAGAATGTTTAAGCCTTCTTCTCGAATTAGATGTCCCTGTATTCCTAGTTTTGAAAGAATTTTTTCCTTGTCTGTTCGACATAATCTAGCAGGAAGAAATTAAAGTTTAATTTTTGAAAGCACCTTTTGCCCCACGGTGGGCGCCAAATTGTTTTGGTCAAAAATTACCCAAGATAATCTACCTTGAAGACTTAGATTAATTATGTAACCAAACTTTCGTTCGTGAGGTTAAGGGCTTGTAAAATATGTCGAGTGTCTAAGATGCGTTTAATGGAAAAGATATTGATAAAAGATTATGTCGACTAAACAAGAAATATAAGATAAATGCAATTGAAAACAGAATAACAAGTATCGAAATAAGATTAAGAACAGTAAATAACACTAATTAAAGCAAAGATCTAGCGATTAATAAGATAAAAGTAAAGAGTAAAGAACAAGAACACCGAGATTTGTTATCGAGGAAAAGCCCTTAATCCTTTATGGATCGCCGGCATAAAAACCCCGGGAGGAAGCAATCGTCCCTGCCTTTGTTCTTTTATTAATGGTTGTTAAAATGATTACAATGGTGGAATTCGGTTGATCGATATAGCTAAGTGTGAGAACGAAGATGAAAGAATTGAGAGTAGTGTGTGAATACAAGTGAGTAGTATGTAAAGTCCTTAGCACGAGATGGTTAACCCAGAAGTGTAAAATACAACAAGTCTAATAATCACTAGAATGGACTAGTATTACTTGAATATAAATGTAAGTATATAAACAAAGTAATACAAGACTAAAAGCAATAAATTAAAGGTGGAACACAATGTAATATTTTCAAGTGTATTTTATTTATGATGTTAAATAAAATAGAAGGTTGTGCGGAATCAAGATAATACAAATATGTAAGTATCCTAACAACCTATGAATTACAAATGATCTATATTTGCCAAATAACTCTTTTAGATCGAGATACTTAAAGTTGTGAAGTATCCCTGTTTAAGATCGAGAGTATTTAGACAAATTCACCTTTAATGCTAAAAGTAACTTTCTCAAAGAAATGACTTTGTATTTATAGGCAAACAATTTCACCAGTGAAATTGTGCCGTACAAATATGGTTGCATGCATTTAAAGAATCGACAAGATCATTAAATGCATTGGTTAAGGTACAAGGATAAAGTCACATCAACATGACTTTATTCTTTTAACCAACCACCTTTGCACACGTAGATACTTTAGTAAAGAACAAGTGGAATGTTCTTTGGAAAGTGTGTAAAGGAAAAAGTCAATTCCTCGATATCAGTGTTCAGACTTGTAAGGTCTAGAACACTGACAATCCTCCAGTGTTCAGATCTGGTAAGACTTCCAGTGGACTCCGCCATTTGTCAGTCTTCTTTATTCTGACTTCAGTCTTTGACTTTAGTGAGAACGTCTTCAGTAGAATAGATCTGGATTGGGGTGAAGTCCAGTGAGCTAATCTGGAGAATACTCCAGATTTCCTATACAAGTATTTTGCTCACTGGTCTTCCATTATTTCTGAACAAATCTTCAGAGGGACTCCAGATTCCAAGTCTGGAGTAGGTCCAGTAATTATCATTTCTGGACAGATCTTCAGTAAGGCTCCAGTAGTCGAGTCTGGAGCGAGTCCAGTAAATATGGACCTAACAAATTCCCCCTATTTGTTTAGAAATAATGCAAGTGTTTTCAAGCTTATATCTATACAACTTTGTATGCTTGAAAAACACTAGTTTTGACTTAGTCTAAAATTTAAGTTACTGAAAAACACTTTATAGATCATTAGTGTTTTCAGTTTCATCTTTTAATACTAACTTAGACTAAATCAGATCATTTACTTTGTGAAACAAAATATGCAACTATATTTACAGCCATCAACAGAAACAAAGTTACAATTTTGTGAATTTAAATACAAACAACAAGTAAATGATACAAGAGTTAGGCCCTTCTCTTCGATGTCTGACCTGGAGCATCTTCAGAAGCCTTTCTCTTAGGTGATGGAGAGGATGGTACTGAAACAGGTGGTCTCATACCCAGAACAACTTCCATCTGTTGTATTCTTTTCCACACATTTTCAATCCTCTTCATAAATGCCTTAACATCAGGAGACAAATCAGTTTTGCCTTTGAAAGTTAATCCTATCTCCTTCAGTTCAGTCCATCCAAAAGCTTGGACTGATGCATTCTTCCTTTCGTCAGTAAAGTTACCCTCTCTGGTCAACTTTATATTAAACCTGGTCATGCCTTCATGTTGGTCAGCTAATTTGATTTCAGCACCTATGATCCTTCTGGCATCAGCCCTGAATTTCAACATATCTTCATACTTGGCTTTCTGCTTAGCCATCTGGATCATATATTCGGTTTCCTTGAGCTGACTGGAGTTTTTCACGATTAATTTTGAGTGAAGTATCCAGAGGAATGAATGTGCTCAGATCTGCATCTTTAATTGCTTTGAGTTGTTTGGCAGTAAGTTTAGGCAAGCCTTTGATCTTCTTCCTGTACTCAATCTCCAGAGCACCAGCATTTTTTCTAATCTTTCTCTGGAGGTTCACCAGTTCCTCCGTCCTTTGTCTGATCAGTTCCACAACACTGACACCATATGTAACTGCATCATAAACCTGTTCTTCTTCAGAGTATCTGGAGCGAATGTGTACATCATCCAATGCATTCAGACATTGATGAACTCTGGGGTCATCCTTCATCTTTTTGTAAACATCAATATTTATGCCCAACCTGCCAGCATTGTACGAATCCAGAGTCCCCATATTTGCCATCTCCCTTTGGTGGGCCAGCAATTCATCTCTTTGATTTTTCTTGAATATTTCAATCATTATACATTCTTGCTCCAGTCTTTTTGAGGTGTCATCATCAGCAGTAGGAAACTCTGAAGAACCTTCAGCAATTTCAGTTTCTTCTCTAGATACCATATGTTTCTTTCCTTTTACAGACTTCAGAGTTGTTGGGATATCTGGGAAGGCTTCGAACTGGGGCTCACTGACATCAGTACCAGCAGCCTCTTCACCCTGCATAATGGCTTCAGTGCCAAGTGCCCTCTGTGCTAATTGTGCACTGGTATCAGTACCAGTCACTTGTTTTCGTTGCACGATGCTTTCAGTAGCAAAGGCTTTTTCAATAGCACTGGAACCACTTCTTTCTTTTTCCTAAACAAACCTTCTGGACCACCAGTGACTACAGACGACTTTTCCCCCTTGGAATGATCACCAGTTCTTGACTTGAGATCATTCCACAACTGTTCAAGCATGTGTCTGTCTGTCTCACCAAAAGTTCTTCCTGCCACTGGAACTGTGATATTCACAGTCTGCCTCATCTCAGTCACTTCCTTCTTAATGTTTTGAATTTCTGAAGACAACTATTTTGGCATTTCTTTTTCTATCATCTCCACCACTTGTGGTAATAAACCATCCTGGATGGTTCTAAGAACAGACCCAGAAATCTCTTCAGAAATTTCTTTTAACATTCCATGTCTGAACTTCTTAGCAACCTCATCACTGATTGTGCTAACAGCAGCATTCTGATCAAGTGATGGCCTACTCTCCAAAGAACTAACCCTGGTAACCAATTTCTTAACCTTATCTGTCAGACCTGCCAGTGGTTGAACAAGTTTACCTTTCACTGCAGTCTGAACAGAACTAACCAGCCTAGCCTCTAATCCCTGGACTGCCACTTTGAGATTTTCAGTGTTGTTATTTGTGGCCAGTACCAGTTCATCCAACTTTTCAAATACCAGCTTCTCATTCCCAGCAAAGAGATTCATTTCAGAAGCAAGATTGTTTGATAATAAAGATTTAAAATCGGAAACAACCTGGGAAGAAGACTGGAGTGATCTCTCCAGGTCCGCCACCTTACTTAAAAGGCCTTGGACCTCGGCTGAAGAGTTGAAGTCATTCTGGTCATAAATGGTACTTGTGTCCAGACCTCTTCAGAAGTAGTTTCAGCAGTTACAACTGTCGAGTCCAGCACACGTTGTTCAGTTAAGTCAATTGGAGTTTCAAGTGGTGGTGGTTGAGTTTGTGAGATTTGAATTGTGGGAGGAGTTAAGTAAGGAGTGTTTTGTGGAATTGAAGGTGGTGGGGGTGGTGGCATAGTGGATTCTGGTGGTGGAGAATTTGATTCTGGTGGTGGTGGTGGCATTTCAACAGTTATAATTGGTTGGGTGACTAAAGCAATAGCAGATGTGTCAATATTTTCTACTTCATCACCCAGGAAATTCATGTTTACATCAAAACCTTCAGACATTGGGGAATCTACCTCATCCCAATCTGGAGCAATCCCAACTGTCTGATCACCAACAGTTTCATCACCAGCCTGTTCACCAACCTGTTCACCAATTTCTACATTTAAGTCTATCTGAGCATCTTGCTCGTCAGTCACCTGTTCAACTACTTGTACATTTTCTTCTTGCTCATCAATCTGTACAACATTTTCTACCTGCTCAGCATCTTGTTCAATATTTTCCTGCTCAAAAATTGGAGACCCATCAATATTCATTACATCACCAGGATGTCTTTCTGGATTCACCTGAACTCCATCTCTCATTAGATGCCTGGAAGATCTTGCCCGTCTGGGAGGATCAACATTTTCTGGTTGTTGACCTTCAGGAGCCACCTGGGTCAATGGTTGCACATTTTCAACATTGATGATTTCACTAGGTCCTACAACAACCTGGAGCCACAGCTTGCTCATCAGGTGCATCATTTTGGAAAGTAAGCATGGTCTGAGGAATATCTACCTCACCAGCTCTTGATTTTAGGGAACTCAACTCCCTCAGATATTCACACATAGAGAAATGATTTGTTTCATAATCATACTCAGCACCCAAAGCTCTTAAACATACCAGTGAAAGAAAACGAATATAAGGAATGTGTGGTTTTCTACCTTTTACCTTCAGGCGGTCTACCAGATCATCAAAGAAGATCTGAGCGAAATCAACCCTGTACCCAAACCACAAACAGTAGGCAATCTGGAGCTGCATCTGATTAATCTGATCTAACCCTCCAGAACTGCCACCTAAGCACTCAACCAGATGAGTGAAGAAATATCTCCATGAGTCTGTTAGTTTACTCATGTAGATTGTGCCTTTTCTTAACAACTGGCCATGTTCATCCACTATTTCAGTGTGCCCCATCAATCTGCACACATCCCTGAAATTTATACCAGTAGGGAGAGGAATTGCCATCTCATTCTCAGCCAAATAATTTAAATTAAGAACATTTCTGAGAGAATCGACAGTGAGAGTAAATTCCCTGGTGTCTTGTTGTAGTGTATATTTGATGGTTTTAATGTCTTCAATATACACAGCAGAATACCAAAATTCACACAGGTAATCATGATATATTTTACCAGGATTACGAGTGAGAGCACCATATAGTGGACAACTGAGGAAAAAGGCATTCAGTCGTCCGATAAGAGAGGTGGGAGCATGGGTGGTGCTTGTGAGTCTAGCCAACCAATTGTTCATGTTTATTCTGATGGCTTTAGCCTCAAGAGTAATATGAGGTGCTTTAACAATATTGGCAACCGGAGCATATTCAGCGGCGAGCAGATTTTTAGGAGAATTAGATTGACTTGGTGCCATTTTGTATGATGGATAGATGAAGATGAAATTAAAGATTTAGGGTTTTGATGAAGATTTGATGAATTGAAGTAAATATGAAAGTGATATATGATTGGAAATTGAATGGGAGTAAATGAAGAATGAAGAAATAAATGAAGGAATTTGAAGGATTTGGGAGTAAATATGTTCGAAGTAAATGCAATTGAAAGTGAAAGTGGGTATATATAGGAGAGAGAATATGGAACTCAAACGGTTAATTTGAAATTATCAAATATAATTTTGATCGGGTTCTGAGATCCGCATTGAATACATCACATCACACATTAATGTGTGACGGTTTACAGCCCACAAACAGTAACAAGTTTCACTTTTTGTCTTCCCAAGGTAAAAATACCATCATTTCTTTGAAAAATTTACATGCCACGTAGGATAATAAGATAAATATTAAGATAAATATCTTTTCAAAAGATTTTGCTTACGTGGCACGCACAATGACCAAGTATTAAAAAATATTATGACTGACAGACCAGTGTATCTGGAGGTTGACTGGACACTCTAGTATCACTGGTGGATTAGTCCAGTGAAGCATACACTGATGGTACACTGGAAGGATACTCCAGTAAAGTACCAGTGAAAACCATTTGAAAGAGACTGGTGACCTCAAACATGCACGTCAACTAATACAGACAAATGAGAGGGACACATTTACAAGGAGACAAAAAGTCACCTCAAACATGCACTTCAACCTATCTAATTACCAGTGAGAGGGACACATTTACAAAGTACCAGTAATATTTTCTGGAAAATTTTGTCCAGTGTGAAAATAAATTAATAAATTCCCCCTGAACTTAAAACATTTTTAAGAACAAAAATATATCTTTCAAAGTCTTTCCCCCTGGAATGTTGATCCAGAAATCTATTAATGCAAAGATAGTACACAACGGCGTTCGATATCTAAGCAGTCATAAATTTATAAATCTTTAAATCAAGGATCCCTGATAGTACACAACGGCGTTCAATACCAAGGTTCCAGATTTAAGGGTTTAACATTCCCAACTCACCAACAAGATATTCAAAAGTTTTGACATCCAGAGGTTTAGTAAAAATGTCAGCGAGTTGTTTGTCAGTGGGAATAAAATGGAGTTCAATATGGTTTTTCATAATATGATCACGAATGAAATGATACCTGAGATCAATGTGCTTCGTTTTGGAGTGCATGACTGGATTGTTCGAGATAGCAATGGCACTGG
Organism: Erigeron breviscapus; assembly: GCA_034093135.1. Taxonomy (NCBI): domain Eukaryota; kingdom Viridiplantae; phylum Streptophyta; class Magnoliopsida; order Asterales; family Asteraceae; genus Erigeron; species Erigeron breviscapus. The sequence goes on along the minus strand of CM067171.1, from coordinate 37,874,987 downwards.
TATTATCAAAAAAGATTGGGGTCTTTGAATACTTAATACCATAATCAAGCAATTGGTTCTTCATCCAGAATATCTGAGCACAACAACTGGCTGCAGACACGTATTCAGCTTCAGCAGTGGATAGTGAAACTGAAGTTTGCTTCTTACTGGTCCAGCTGACCAGTTTGCCACCAAGGAAATGACATCCACCAGTAGTGGATTTCCTGTCTATCTTACAACCTGCATGATCTGAATCTGAATAACCCATTAGATCCATGCCTGAGCCTTTGGGATACCAAAGACCCAAACTGGGGACACCCTTAAGGTACTTCAGTATGCGCTTTACAGCAAGCATATGAGAGTCTTTTGGATTAGACTGATATCTGGCACATAAACATGTTGAAAACATAATATCTGGTCTACTGGCAGTTAAATACATCAGTGAACCAACCATGCCTCTGTAGACAGTGGTGTTCACTGGTTTACCATCTGGATCAGAGTCCAGTGTTAATGGTGCAGAAATTGGAGTGGGTTTAGATGGTGAAGAGTTCATATCATATTTCTTTAAAAGATCTCTAACATATTTTTCTTGATTAATAAAAATACCATCTCTGGTCTGTTTAATCTGGAGTCCTTGAAAAAATGTTAATTCACCCATCAAACTCATTTCATATTCTGTTGACATTATTTTCGAAAATTTCTTGCACATTTTATCATCAGTAGAGCCAAAAATAATATCATCAACATAAATTTGTACCATCAACAGATTACCTTTTTCATGAAGAATAAATAAGGTATTGTCAATTGCACCTCTTTTGAAACCATTTTTCAATAAATGTTTAGTCAGAGTATCATACCAGGCACGTGGGGCTTGTCTGAGGCCATAAAGCGCCTTGTCCAGACGATATACCCAATTTGGATGCTTTTCATCAACGAAACCTGGTGGTTGTCTGACATAAACTTCTTCTTCAAGTTTTCCATTCAAAAATGCACTCTTTACATCCATCTGGTAGACCTTGAACTGATGATGAGCAGCAAATGCTAAGAAAATTCTGATTGCTTCAAGTCTAGCCACTGGAGCAAATGATTCATCAAAATCGACATCTGACTGGCAGTAGCCTTGTGCTACCAGTCTGGCCTTGTATCTGATTACGTGGCCATCTTCATCTACCTTGTTCCTGAAGACCCATCTGGTTCCAATTGGTTCTTTCTTTCCAACTGGGAAAGGGACCAGGTACCAAACCTTGTTCCTTTCAAACTGGTGAAGCTCTTCTTGCATAGCAGTCACCCAGCTTGGATCTTCCATAGCCTCGTCAATCTTTTTAGGTTCTATCAGTGATAGGAAACTAACATATAAGCATTGATTACTGGAGGCTCTTCTGGTCTGAACTCCTCGACTGGAGTCACCTATGATCTGATCGATAGGATGAGCTTTTGTCCATCTGGAGTACTGACCAGGATTGTTACTCACAACAATATCAGTGCAAGAATTCAGTTGAGTCTCCTCTGGTGTTGCTTCAGGAGGAGGATCTTCCCAGACTACTTCAGCATCTTCATCTGATTCATTTAAATCACGATTTGCATCATGAAATTCTTCATTTGAAGGCATTTCTTGAAGTACGGGTTTAGTTTGGAATTCTTCATATGAAGACATTTCTGGTATATTCTCAACTGATACTGATACTGGGGGAGTAGTACGAACATCTGATCCAATATTAATTTCAGAGGGTAGTTTGAAAATAATAGAAGGATAGAATGGAGTACCACTGGAGAGTTTCTTTTTCTGAATAGGTTCCAGATCAGGATGACTGGAAACTTTGTCTTCTGAATCTTTATTGTAGTTGATAGGATCAGATTCACAGAAGACAATTGGAGTTACTGGGGGAGTATCAAGGGTTGGCTGTTTATTGATTGCAGCATTTGTTTCATCAAATGTGACATGAATTGACTCATGGACCTTCTCCAGTCTCTTGTTAAAGACTCTGAAGGCCTTGCGAATGGCTGAATAGCCTAAGAAATACCCTTCATCAGCTTCGGCATCGAATTTGCCTAACTGACTGGAGTCGTTCAGGATGTAAACTGGACATCCAAAAACGTGAAAATAACCAATATTTGGTTTTCTATTTCTTAAGACTTCGTAGGCTGTCTTTTTGTGTCGCTTTACATACACTGACCGGTTCTGGGTGTGGCAAGCAGTAGCAATTGCTTCAGCCCAGAAAGTGGTAGACAGACTAGATTCAGCAAGCATACTCCTGGCAGCTTCTATCAGCGTTCGATTCTTCCTTTCCACCACTCCATTTTGTTCTGGAGAGCGGGCTGATGAGAAATTCTGGGAGATGCCAGTGTCAGTACAGAATGACTCCAGAGTTGCATTCTGGAATTCTGTTCCATTGTCACTTCTTAACTGACACACCTTTCGACTGTACTTGAGCTCAATTTGCTTGATAAGACTGATGATTTCAGCAGCAGCTCACTTTTAGACCTGAGAAAGATAACCCAACAATATCTGGAAAATTCATCTACGATCACCAGGGTGTATCTTTTACCAGCACGAGTCTGAACATTCACTGGACCAAAGAGGTCCATATAAAGCATATGAAGAGGTTCAGATATGCTGAAATTCTGTCTGGTCTTGAAACTGGTACGTTTCTGCTTACCCATCTCACATCCTGGACATGGCCTTTCCATTTTGAAGGAAACTGAAGGTATCCCATCTGCCAGTTGTTTTCTAGACAACTTATTAATATTTTTGAAATTTAAATGGGATAACCTTTTGTGCCATAACCAGTTTGTGTCTTCGTCAGCTTGAGTATAGAAACACTGCTCTGAAGGAGAGCTTTCCATATCCATCACGTACACATTCCCTTTTCTGGGAGCAATCAACACTACCTTCCTGTCCTTGTTGAATACAATGCCCTGAGCAATATTGAATAGAACTTGATAGCCATCGTCACACAGTTGACTTACACTGATCAGGTTATATTTCAAACCATTCACAAATGACAACACGTCTGAACTTGACTTGTCCATTATTCAGAACACCGTATCCCTCAGTCTTTCCACAACCATCATTTCCAAAAGTAATGGAGGGTCCATCAGAAATGGTGAACTCCTCCAGCAGAGTCTTACATCCGGTCATCGTCCTGCCAGCTGCACTGTCAAGATACCAGATATATTTCTTACGATCGCCCTGCACATCCACCAGATATATCAATTAGATTTAGGAACCCATCGACTGATGGGTTCACTGGACCCTCCCTTATAGGTCCCTGGAGCAATCTGGTTTAGTTCACTTTCTTCAACAGTAGTCTTAGTTGAAAAGACCACTGGGATTGATAGTTTTGAAACCTTTTTCTTTTTCTCAACTGGAGAAATATATTTTTATTTCTTTGAAAAAGTTTTAGTATTTTGTCTAGGGCCAGATGAAGTACCCTCAATAAAGTTTAATCTTGCATTAAAACTTTGAAATTGACGAGTCAGTAGTTTAATCTGGCTCTCTAACCTTGACAAAACATTTTCATCAGATGAAACCTGAGCCTTTCCAGTTGTAGGCTTAGGTAGGGGATTGGTCTGAGGCAAAGGTTTCTTTAGATTGACCTTTTTAACTGGAGCAGTCATCTGGAATGCTCCAGTCTTAACCTCTGGGGATTGAACTGGAAATATATTGGCCTTTGGAGTGACAGGCTTATCATAAACAGTAACGGGCCTGAATCCCTCTGGTAAACGATCGATTACTGGTATTAATGATGCAACATGAGTATTTCCATCTAAATATGCACGTTTTTGAGCGGGAAATTGATTTACTCCAGCATCATATGGCTTTCTGGTTTCAAGCCATGATTTAATCACCAGTTTTTCCTTTTCTAAAATGACTTCAAGATCTTGTTTTTCTTGAATCAATTGTTCAGTTACTAGAACCTGGGCTTGAAATGCCAGTTCAATGTCTTGAAGCTCCTTTAATTTTGATTTTAAAACAGTTATCTCAGAAAAATCTGTTTCTAGACCATTTACACAGTCAGATCTAACAGTTTCAACAAATATTAAATCAGAATTAAGAGCTTCAGCGATGTCCAATTTTAATTCTTGGTCAGTTGCAGTATCATAATCACTAACCTTCTTGATAACAATGTCCACCCATCGTCCAGATGTGACATCTTCCTTCACCAGGTGCTCTTCGTCTGCCAGAGCCATGTAACAACAATCTCTTTCTTCTTGTTCATCAGCAGATGAATCATCAGAAGGAACCCACTTCTCTTTAGTTGTTGCAATCATGCACTTATTATTATTTTCCATTTGTTGTGCCATGAGAGCAATCTGAGCCTTAAGCTTTTTGTATTTCGATTTATAGCTATCATCAAGCTTTTTATTTGAAGAAAATGGACCAGGCTGTGAGACAAACTGACTGGACTTGCAATCTTTCATGAAATGACCTTTTCTGCCACACTTAAAGCATGTCAGATTGGTCTTATCAGTTGAAGAACTGGATGCAAATTGTCCAGATGGCCTATTTGCTCTTGCTTTGAAACGGTTAAACGTTTTAGCAATCATAGCAACCAGGTCATCATTATCAGATTCATCACAATCTGGAGAGATTTGACTGGCTTCTCCAGAATCCATGAGTTCAGACACCATCTTCTTCATAGAAAATACATTCTCAGAAGATATCAGTGCTGTACCTTGTGGTTCAGTATGACTAACCACAGTAGGACTACTGGAGGCATGGTTATAAGCATCTTGTTCTGCCACTACTCTCTGAGCTTGATTTTCTTCAGTGTACATGAAAGCTCCATATAAAGTTGAGAGAGTGTGTGTGTGCAGAGTTTTACCTTGTCGTAAGACCAGGATCATGTGAGACCATTTGGTGGGCAGAATATCACAAAATTTCTCCAGAAGTATATCCTTGTCTTTTTCAACCCCAAGACCTCTCAACTGGTTTATGATACTCATAAATCTGGTGTAAGTACCAGTGAGAGACTCATTAGGCTGAGCAAAAAATGACTCATACCTCTTGCTTAAGGAGACTTTTCTGGTGACAATGGTGTCATCTCCTCCTTCAAACTGGTTCATTAGTTCATCCCACATGGTTTTAGCACTGGGAAAAAGAACTAATGTAGGAATTAGGGTTTCAGGAACAGCCCCGAGTATCATGTTTTTGAGAAGGGTATCTAGATTTACCAATCTCCTCTCCTCTTCAGACCAATGTTCCTCCCTCTTTTACCTGCCCCTTCTAGATCCAGTAGGATCAAGAAGAGCATTGAGAGGTGATGTGGGCACATAAGGTCCTTCGTTTAAAATTTTCATCATGTTTCTCTCAATACCATTGATATGTAATATCATCCTAGCCTTCCACGTACCAAATTCATCGCTATTCCCACTGAATTTAGGAACAGGATTATTTGAATAGTGCACATGCACATGTGGAGAAGCAGGAGTAGGAGGAGGAGGTGGATTAGTGTTATTGACAATAGGTGGGTCAGTATTTTGATCATTAACATTAACATTAGGATCGGGACCAAAATTAAAACTTCCTTGTGTATTTTCTGGGGTGGCCATCAAAGAAGCAGATCTAGGCAATGTTTAGCCTTCTGCTCTGATACCAATTGTAAAGTCCCTAGCACGAGATGGTTAACCCAGAAGTGTAAAATACAACAAGTCTAATAATCACTAGAATGGACTAGTATTACTTGAATATAAATGCAAGTATATAAACAAAGTAATACAAGACTAAAAGCAATAAATTAAAGGTGGAACACAATGTAATATTTTCAAGTGTATTTTATTTATGATGTTAAATAAAATACAAGGTTGTGCGGAATCAAGATAATACAAATATGTAAGTATCCTAACAACCTATGAATTACAAATGATCTATATTTGCCAAATAACTCTTTTAGATCGATATACTTAAAGTTGTGAAGTATCCCTGTTTAAGATCGAGAGTATTTAGACAAATTCACCTTTAATGCTAAAAGTAATTTTCTCAAAGAAATGACTTTGTATTTATAGGCAAACAATTTCACCAGTGAAATTGTGTCGTACAAATATGGTTGCATGCATTTAATTAACCGACAAGATCATTAAATGCATTGGTTAAGGTACAAGGATAAAGTCACATCAACATGACTTTATTCTTTTAACCAACCACCTTTACACACGTAGATACTTTAGTAAAGAACAAGTGGAATGTTCTTTGGAAAGTGTGTAAAGGCAAAAGTCAATTCCTCGATATCAGTGTTCAGACTTGTAAGGTCTAGAACACTGACAATCCTCCAGTGTTCAGATCTGGTAAGACTTCCAGTGGACTCCGCCATTTGTCAGTCTTCTTTATTCTGACTTCAGTCTTTGACTTTAGTGAGAACGTCTTCAGTAGAATAGATCTGGACTGGGGTGAAGTCCAATGAGCTAATCTGGAGAATACTCCAGATTTCCTATACAAGTATTTTGCTCACTGGTCTTCCATTATTTCTGAACAAATCTTCAGAGGGACTCCAGATTCCAAGTCTGGAGTAGGTCCAGTAATTATCATTTCTGGACAGATCTTCAGTAAGGCTCCAGTAGTCGAGTCTGGAGCGAGTCCAGTAAATCTGGACCTAACATAGTAAGTAAGTAATAAGTGAGCCAGAGATATCCTAAATCGATCAGCCTCCTTCATTTATATAGACCTAAGATCTAACTAACTATCCGAAATTGTAGGGATCTTCCAGGTCTTCGTTGATTGAACGTTGGAGCGTATCTTGCCTAGTCAAGTGAACGTTGAGGCTTTTCTCCTCATGCTGAAATCAACTTGAAGTCCTATTATATCGGCAGACCAAGTCTTCTTTGCGTGTTGATGAATTATTCCATGTGCTGCTTTGCTTTTTGTACCGTTAGAGGTATTCTCCATAGCCTTGTATCGAACATTCTGGAATCTGCATGCTTATCTCATGTAGAAACGATAATAACAATTGAAACATAATGTTAGCAAAATATTAATAAGTTATCAGAATATTTGACCACGTCAAGATCCTGATACGTCAAGATCCTAAGCTTTCAAGATATTGATACTTGAAATTTCACCCATAACAGATACCCAACAAAAATGCACTTGACAGCTCTAGGATCGAGTTTGCTTACGGTATCTCGTTTAAAGAAAATCGGGCATCCCCAAATCCTTAGTTGGTGAAGATGTGGTTTCTTACCATGCCACAACTCATATGGCGTCTTGTCAACTTTCTTTGTTGGAACTTGATGATATACCGTATACGGAGCTTTACCTCCGTACAAAAGACTGTTACGAAGGACTCTTCTTAAGCAGCGAAGGTACTAACATATTGTACCAAGAAAACGTATCCGTAGCCAAAGTTACGATGTATACCTCCGTAATTCCGGAGATCTCAAGATAATCGCAAATAATGGATATGCATGAATTCTTTCCATGCTTATCTAACCTCCCAAAAAGGGAATGAAATCAAACACTTCTAAAACCTAGGAGACGGTTTGAGAGTCTTAAATATATCTTCCATACTTAGAAGATATCACGAAGGGAGGAAAAGATTTACCCTAAACTTTTATCTTCCTCCCCAAGACTTTACCCTCTATATAAAAAGAGGAGGTGCCATACGGCACAGGATCATCGACACATTCAACTTCCGAATCCCCAACTATCACAAACAAACCCTAAGCCTCATAAATCGGCTAGAGACAACAGATATAGGCGTAAAGCGGCGTACGACCCTCTGACCGGAAGGGAATCGCCAACAAAACACCCAAAACCCCTCTCACATCTTCGGTTGAGTCATAGTGCGATTATTTGATCAAACAGAACCATATTGTGAATATATCCTGCACTTTCTATCGCATAGCCCCAAAAGGAAGCATGTAGAGTTATACGATTCATCATAGATCGAACCATGTCTAGCAAGGTTCGATTTCTCCTCTCAGATACTCCAATATGTTGCGGAGTATATAGAGAAGTGAATTGAGATACTATTCCCCGTTCATTTAGATGAACCATGAACTCTTGGCTCATATATTCGCCACCTCGATCAGATCTTAGTGTCTTAATAGTCTTGTCAAGTTGACTCTCTACTTCATTTTGAAAAGCTTTGAAAATCTCAAAAGCTTCATGCTTAAGTTTCATAAGGTAAACATAGCCGTATCTACTGAAGTCATCAGTAAATGTGATGAAGTAGGTCTGACCATCTCTAGTCGATGTTCTAAAAGGCCCACACACATCAGTGTGTACGATACCTAGTAGATCAGTAGCTCTTTCAGGGTTACCCTTGAAAGGACTCTTAGCCATCTTTCCACACAAACAAGATTCGCATACATCAAAAGAATTGCTTCCTAAAGATGGAAAAACTCCATCTGATTGGAGTTTATTAATGCGATCCTTGCTTATATGACCAAGATGACAATGCCAGAGATACATGTCAGAATGATCAGCATTGCTCCTTTTCCTCACATACGTATACCGGATTTTTAGAGTTAAAAGCTAGAATATCGATTTCATATATGCCATTATTTGGTACTGCTTCGAAGTAGAAGACATTATCCTTGTAAGCTTCAATACTTATGTCCGAGAAACCATAGGTATACCCAGATTCCTTCAGACGAGCAAACGAAATAATGTTCATAGTTAAATCAGGAGCATAAAAACAATTGTCCAAGATCAATATTCGACCATTTGGCAAAGAGAGCTCATAAGTTCCCACAGCCAAGACTCCTACATGCTCGTCGTTACCGACATGCAAGTCTAAGTCTCCGGTTCTCAGCTTCTTACTCTTTCTCAGACCTTTTGCTGAATTGCAAATGTGTGTACCACACCCAGTGTCTAGTACCCACGAGTCTGAGACGCAAGAGTACAATCCGATTACATATTGATGTGTAAAATCGAGTTTAAAATTTATAAACAAGAATTACCCTAAAACTGACTACTACACACTTGCGGGCAGTGGACCCGTTCATATATAGTATAGCTAGAAGGTAAGTCCGAATTCGAACACGGGGAATGGTTTTGAAATAGTTGTCAGCTAAAGTGTTTGGAATAAGGATGGAACCGTAGCCAAATTGCTACCTCACCTTGACAATATGAAATTAAAGAAACTGAAATGACAAGACAATTGAAAGTAAAGAAAGTTCAAACAATATGAATAAAGATCATCCACTTCGAATCCACTTGACTTCAGTTATGATTGCACACGTTTAAAAACCAATTCTTTAGAGTTGACAAAATAACCGTGAAAGGATAGAAATGCTCACGTGGTACCACCAACCGCTCGCAAATCACCCAAACACC
>CM067171.1:37688231-37860731 GCA_034093135.1 Erigeron breviscapus | reverse complement strand
TCTAATTTAAGTTGAAGGCTCATTTAGGTCAATTAAGTGATCCAATACTTTGATCAGCTTCCGGGGGCCTGAAAATGTTGTTTAGGAAGGCCAGGGGTGTTCTAAGTCGAAGCCGGGCTCGAGTCTAAGAGGTTGGAGGTTAAACTAGCAAAACAGGAAAGTGGCTGAACCCAAGCACCGTAAGCTACGGCCTCCACCACCGTAACCTACGGTGGCACAAAGTCTACCAGCGTAAGCTACGGACAACCCGCCGTAGGTTACGGTGCCCTAGAAACCAAGAAAATGGCGTCTACACTAGCGTAAACAGCAAGTTTCAGCGTAAGGTACCAAGTCGGCGTAAGCTACGCCCTTCAGAACCGTAACCTACGCCCAGCCAAACCACCACCAGCGTAACCCACGCCCAAAGTGGGCGTACCTTACGCCTGGCCAGAACCAGTTCAAGAGCAGCAGCAGCAGATGCAGAAACGGCCCAAAAACCTCAAGAACTCAAATTTAACTTATTATGCGACTAGGGAGGGTTCCATAAATCGTTTTGGGACATGATTTGGCTGCAATAAACATAACCCACTTCCATTTTCAACTCCAAACATCAATCTTCAACTCAAAATCATTCTTGACCTAATTTGATGGTTAGAAACCCTAGTTCGACTAAAAACCCGCCTTGACTAATTCTTTGGCTCAAGAGTGTTCAAATACTACTAGAAACATAACCCACTTCCATTTTCAACTCCAAACATCAATCTTCAACTCAAAATCATTCTTGACCTAATTTGATGGTTAGAAACCCTAGTTCGACTAAAAACCCGCCTTGACTAATTCTTTGGCTCAAGAGTGTTCAAATACTACTAGAAACATAACTATGACAAGAAAGAAAGATTAGAAGACAAGTTTTACTCACCAAAAGCTCCACCTAAGTCAAAATCCGAATTTGAATGAATCCTTGTGCTTGAAGCTTCAATCTTCCAATATGGTGGTGTTATTATGATAGTGATGATTAATCTATCTCTAATTTAAGTTAAACAACCAAAAAGATACAAGAATTTAAGAGAGAAGGAAGTTCTTGCTAGAGAGATAGGAGAAAGAGAAAGAGATTTGGGTTTTGTGGTGAAAATGGGAGGATAAGGGGGAAAGGGTTGGGTCAAAAGCTAATGGGTCATGGGTAGCCCATGGGTCGACCCGTTTACACTTAACTAGATTATTCACACGTTGATTCGCAACGTTTCGCATAATAAGTTGTCATCCCGACCCGTCGAGCATATTATAGTTCATTTAGTCACAAAATGAACTCAAGGATATCCTTAAGTACGAAGGTTAGTCAACTTACACATAAGGTTGGACGGGTCAAAATAGTGGATGTTACATTATTCCCCCGTTGAAAGAATTTCGTCCCGAAATTCAACAAAACACTAATTACTAAATAAATGCGGATACTTAGTCTTCATCTGATCCCCTCGCTTCTAAGTGAACTCGGATGACGCCTTTCCACGGTGATACTTTCAAAAGTACAAAATCACCCACTTCCAACTCTAACGGTCTCAGCCTCACATCGGCATACTCCTTACTTAGCATGCGAGCTAGCTGGGCTATTCTCTTAGCTTGAGAAGTTGTTCTTGTCATTCCTATTAGAAATCCTGACCCGTTACTTTGGCTTTCTTTGTTTCTTGGTTCGTCCCAGTGGAGAGTAACATCTCTACTACTTAATGCCCCGGTCAGTGACATTCGAATACTCGCGTAACAACCGTCATTGCACAGGATTTCCGCCATGGTTATAAGTACATTATCTTCACATGTGAGCAAGTCTCAAGTCGGTTCGAGTGCCCGTTGTTCATTGGATGGCTCCCTGAATTGGAGTTAAGCGACTTCCCTTATCTGGAAGGACAGAAATCGAATCTTCGTGTACCTAACCCATTTCTTCTACATACTAATGTGCCAAGTTGTCAAATTTTACCGGTTTCGTCGTATCATGATCACTTCTTGTCGTCGGCGACTTCACGGCGAAGTCCATTCCAATTCGTTTTTCTTCCAATCTCTCTCCCGTCTTTCACTACACGCTTATTCACGTCTCAGAGGTCTATAAGGGTTTTGACTACGCGCGATGTTAGGAAGTTAAGCATAAACGAAATTTAAGTTGTCGAGATGGGACAAGCCCGGTAAGTCGTCTGGAAAAGCCTCGGGAGACTCAAGATTAACATAGATGACGTTAGCTTTCAGATTCTTGAGACGGTAGCCCTAAGGACGCTTGAGTTGGAAGACTTACACGGGACCCTAAGAATCCTACCGTTAGATATTTTTACACTAGTAACCCTACTACACAAATTTAGAACTGTCTTACCCGGTGGCATTCAGATTACACTCACTTTTCGTCAAGAATCTTTATATCATAAAGCACAAAGTACGTGAAGAGTTTTGTCGTCTTTTAGAGTCGAGATAGATACACGGGATATTTGAACAAGTTTAGTTAGTGAGTCGCTAAACACTCAAAATTGCAACATATAATTCCAAAACACACGAACGAACGTAACTCAAAGGAGTAACGTTAGAATAAACAAGGTCATAGTCGGTTTCGATATCGAATAGTGTCGTAACATAACGACCATTAGGAGGAATGTACCTTAACCAACGTTTGGATCACTTTGGTCTCCATTGCCATTCTCTGCAAAAGCTCGGCTACGAGGTTGAACTTGATGGTCTTGCTGGCCACGGCTTTGGTTATAAACGACTATTTGTAGTTGATTGCGAGGAACCGCCACTTGGGCTTGTGGTTCAGTCCATCTAGGACAAGCATTTCTGTAGTGTTCGGGGCTACCACACACAAAACAAACACCTTGATGGCTCCGAGGGTGGTCAGCTTGGGGATAAATGGTTTGAAGAGGCGTTACATTCAATGGTGCCGCTTTCGGTGCTCTACAATTCTTAGCCTCGTGCCCGGTTTGATTACAATTAAAGCAAGTCCCACATTGGATAATGGGAGAGTGATGGAGATTACACCTTCCACACAAGGGGTGAGATCCTAAGTAAGTTTTCCTTGCCGGCTCTGCTACTTCAGCTCGTTGTCCAACCCGTTTCGGACAATTATTTATGTAGTGTGCACGACTACCACATTCGAAACACTCGCCTCTCTGTTGATTACCTTGGGGAGGGACGGCTTGAATAGGAGTCACGTTCATTGGGCCCGTTCTCGGGGCTCTACAATTCTTGGACGTGTGGCCAACTTGGTTGCAATTAAAACACGCCCTGCATTGGACGTTGGTGGGGTGGTGATTGTTGCATCTTTCACATAACGGATGAGGTCCAACATAAGCTTTCTTCCCCGGTCTCATCGCCGCCCTGAATCTACCCTTATTATGACCATTGGGGTCAAACCTGACCGCCTTCCTTGCCTCACTAGATTCTCCGATTTCTTTCCTTTTTGATGAGGCTCTACTCGACACCTTCTCATCGCTCATATTTACTCTAGCTTCACGCGTTTCATTGCTTCTTTGGAGGCTTGCTGTGACTTGGGCTACGATAGTAGGTATGGCGTTTACCACTGCTTGGGCAATCACGGTTGCTAAATCCGGCTCATTGCTATGGCTAGTCGCATTCCTTCTTGGTCCCACCATTTTCTACAAGGTAAGTAACGCGTTGACCCGAAAGTTAGCCTCACAATGCTCACATATTAGTCACACAAGTAGTTAACCCTCCACCTAATCAACTCCCATTAAGCATATCGGTTCCTTATTATACTCTAAGCCATGCATGCGCAATCCATGATGTTATTAACTTGTTATAATATTGGGTGACCATAAAAGAGTTGATCGGGTTCTTTTAGGGTTGCCACAATATTAAAACACACGAACGAACGTAACTCAAAGGAGTAACGTTAGAATAAACAAGGTCATAGTCGGTTTCGATATCGAATAGTGTCGTAACATAACGACCATTAGGAGGAATGTACCTTAACCAACGTTTGGATCACTTTGGTCTCCATTGCCATTCTTTGCAAAAGCTCGGCTACGAGGTTGAACTTGATGGTCTTGCTGGCCACGGCTTTGGTTATAAACGACTATTTGTAGTTGATTGCGAGGAACCGCCACTTGGGCTTGTGGTTCAGTCCATCTAGGACAAGCATTTCTGTAGTGTTCGGGGCTACCACACACAAAACAAACACCTTGATGGCTCCGAGGGTGGTCAGCTTGGGGATAAATGGTTTGAAGAGGCGTTACATTCAATGGTGCCGCTTTCGGTGCTCTACAATTCTTAGCCTCGTGCCCGGTTTGATTACAATTAAAGCAAGTCCCACATTGGATAATGGGAGAGTGATGGAGATTACACCTTCCACACAAGGGGTGAGATCCTAAGTAAGTTTTCCTTGCCGGCTCTGCTACTTCAGCTCGTTGTCCAACCCGTTTCGGACAATTATTTATGTAGTGTGCACGACTACCACATTCGAAACACTCGCCTCTCTGTTGATTACCTTGGGGAGGGACGGCTTGAATAGGAGTCACGTTCATTGGGCCCGTTCTCGGTGCTCTACAATTCTTAGCCTCGTGCCCGGTTTGATTACAATTAAAGCAAGTCCCACATTGGATAATGGGAGAGTGATGGCGATTACACCTTCCACACAAGGGGTGAGATCCTAAGTAAGTTTTCCTTGCCGGCTCTGCTACTTCAGCTCGTTGTCCAACCCGTTTCGGACAATTATTTATGTAGTGTGCACGACTACCACATTCGAAACACTCGCCTCTCTGTTGATTACCTTGGGGAGGGACGGCTTGAATAGGAGTCACGTTCATTGGGCCCGTTCTCGGGGCTCTACAATTCTTGGATGTGTGGCCAACTTGGTTGCAATTAAAACACGCCCTGCATTGGACGTTGGTGGGGTGGTGATTGTTGCATCTTTCACATAACGGATGAGGTCCAACATAAGCTTTCTTCCCCGGTCTCATCGCCGCCCTGAATCTACCCTTATTATGACCATTGGGGTCAAACCTGACCGCCTTCCTTGCCTCACTAGATTCTCCGATTTCTTTCCTTTTTGATGAGGCTCTACTCGACACCTTCTCATCGCTCATATTTACTCTAGCTTCACGCGTTTCATTGCTTCTTTGGAGGCTTGCTGTGACTTGGGCTACGATAGTAGGTATGGCGTTTACCACTGCTTGGGCAATCACGGTTGCTAAATCCGGCTCATTGCTATGGCTAGTCGCATTCCTTCTTGGTCCCACCATTTTCTACAAGGTAAGTAACGCGTTGACCCGAAAGTTAGCCTCACAATGCTCACATATTAGTCACACAAGTAGTTAATGCTCTCATACCGACATAACATACTCATTTCATATCATTAAGCTAAGGTAAGAGTGCTAGAATCCTATGAGATTGTTACCTATCATTTTATCACGTCAAGTCCACTATAGTTGTTTATCGTTACTTCAAGTGATCATGTCAATACATCGTACAAATAAACTAACTTGTTAACTTCATTTATACAATCGTCCATCTACTAACACATTTTTACACGTGTATTACCGGCTACGTTATATCATGCTTACAACCAAGTTTAACAATGTCTCATACATGTTCAATTTCACATACTATTAAGCAACATATCCCTATTGTTCACCGATTACGATTAACATCATTAGTGTTGGAATATCATTCGTTTATAATACATAAGAGTTAGGATGCTTACAACCTTGATACTCTCTTAGGGTGCATAACAACATATTTATCACATTGTATTCTAACCGTTTGTCAACACGTTTCAGTCGGACAACAAAGAAAACATTTACAGCATCGACGTGACCACTACAGGGCATACATACATACACATCACACATGCATAACATATATGTTAATCATACTAGACAACATGTCATTCCACTACCAAATCCAATCATAGTAATAGTTCTAAAGTTTATGACCCAGGGGTTTGCTTCCCAATTTAACTCAGGTTAGCCGCATTAGTAGCTAGTGTTTTAACGCCGACACACTACACACGTTCACTGTCTTTTTCTAAAGCCGACATATAAATATTCTCAACTTACTGCCAGCATATGCACATGACATCATAGTGAGCTACTAACACGATCACACAATCAAACAAATCCAACGGGTCCTCCCCCACATTTGGGTTCCACTAGGTGTTGCCATCAATCGGATAAAACCTGTTCAATAACATTCCAAAAGACCAACCATCCAAAATATCCAAAATAGTTCAAACAAAATAAAGTACCATGCAGAAAATAAAAGAAAACAAAGGAGATTACAAATGTTTCATCACCCCGTAGGGTGGATACCAGACAATGATAAATAAAGGAATGTCATAAGAATACCAACAAAACCAATAATCATATGATTCCATCCCACGGTACCGGATGGGAATCATCATCGTGTCACTCCTGATGTCCATGGTAGCCATAGGGTAGTCCAGGTTTGCCAAAAATACTTGTCACCCAATCTTGCTCTTCCTCCTGAGATGAACCTGAACCACCAGCACCTCCCCCTGACTGACCAGCATCAAATCCTGAAGCACCTGCATCAAAACCTGCAAGAGATGAAGACTCACCGCCAACATGACCACTGAAAGACCCCAAACTGCACTGGACCGCGAGGAGAACCTCCTAAATCATGGGGTGGTGGTGACATGTTCTCCGGAACAGTCGTCTGAGAGAAAAAAGGCTGACCCCCCTGACGATAATCAGGGACATAAATAGGCGGTGGAGAGAATGGAGGAATCGGGTCAGGTCGAACAAACTCCCGGCCATGATACTGAGCATCCTACATAGGCTGATAATAATCAAGGCTATAGTTAGTGTGGGCCTGCTGTGATCCAATCCTGGTGAAATCCTGGTCCACCCTCCTCTGGTACGCATCAAACTCTCGCTGACTGTTCTGCTGAGACTTATAGATGTTCTGAATAGTGTTCCCCAAGAGTGTAAGATCAAACGAAGGAGGGATGGGAATGTTACGTCCAGTCCTTCTCGGTGGCTCCCGTGGAGCATCAGCCATCTCAACATCAGCCTCCTCGTCCTCCTCCTGTACATGAGGTGGTCCTTCAACCTCACCCTCATCATCTAACAACCGCTCATGCTCATTGTCTTTCTTTTTCTTCAAAATCTTTGCCCTCCAAAGCTCCTGATACGTAAAATCCTCCTGATGTACTGGCAATGAGAGATAGGTCTGGCAATCATCAGAATCAAAAACTCCCATCCTCTTATAGATCACCGTGATAAAGTGTCCCAAAACCAAAGTCGAATCGGTATGATTACACATACGGTCCAGAAGCACAAGAGGAGGCAAAGCAAACCTAGATGGAGCACCCTCAGAAAATAACTTAAGTAACCAAAGATCATTCTTGTACGCCTTCTCCCAATGAGTAGACCTCTGTACCAGGAAAGTCACAATCATCCGGTGGAGCAACCTCAAACGTACATTCTTAATCTTTGACACACCACTTGTGTATGTCCATGTCTCTCCCCCCTTGCACGATAGACTCTCCATCACCCAAATCGGCCTGTGTTCTATACCCCTTCTTCAAAATATCCCTAAACTCAGTACTCTGCAACTCCTCCCTCGTATACATCCCACAGTAGTAACCAAATTCAGCAATTGACAACCACCTCTGCACTCCCCCACAGTAAAACGAGACTACCCTCTCTTCCAAAATGTCTTTGAATTTTCCTAATTCCTTCTTCAGTTTTAAGGTTGAATAGAACTCTAAGCATAACTCACGGTAGGCGGCTTCACGGTTAGCGAATACCCGCCGCCATAAATCACAACTCACTTCATGCCCTCTTGACGCACCTCCAACTCTCATACTCATAGAAAACCACCGTCGAATATCCTCCTGAACTCCAAATACCTGAGCTTGAAATTGAGTTAAATGTCTTGCGGGAAGACCACATGCTTAGAAAGCTTATACAACTTGTTCTTGTAGATGTTCTTCTGAGGCTGCCTAATTCCCTCAAATGATAGCCAAGCATGTCGCTCGTTCAGTTCTTCAATAAATGTGAGCGGCACCTCCATTTGTCTCTTTGAAGTCTTAGTCGGGACATCAACCGCCTCACTGGATTGCCCCTCAACCATTTTGCGCTTTCCCGCGGCCTTATCTTCAGCTCCCTGCATTCACAAACATGAAAACGTCCAATTGTAAGTATTAAGAATGCAAAGGTGGGAAGCATATTAAACCAACAAAAATCTTGGCAGGGAAGGGCCCCCACTGCGGCGCAGTGGGCATGCTTCACCCTCACTGCGGCGCAGTGGGGCAAAAGGACAAAACGGGCAGAAGATCCTCACTGCGGCGCAGTGAGGCACGAATCCCCTCACTGCGGCGCAGTGAGGCAAAAACCTGGGCAAACTTTTCTAGGGTTCATCATGATATGGCACAAAATGGGGAAATCTAACAAGCAAATATAGGGAAAAGATCCAGTATTCTCCACTTTAAACAACCTATATCAACATACCCCCATACTTGTTCTTCAAATCAAATCCCCAAATTTTTCAAAACCCTAATTTCTAAATTAAAATCACAATTTGATGAACTAGGTGAAAGATTTAACATCCAAATAACTTCTATTGCCCTCAAACATCAAAACCCCTAAATTAATTAGAACATTAAGCTAGCATAAACCCTAGAAATTTAAAACTCAAAATAAAAGAAAAATACAAAGAAACTAAAGAGAAAACTTACACTTCTTCCCATTATGCAATGTATGAAGATGAAAATCTGGACAAAGGATTAAAGATGGAAGAAAAATGGAAGATCTTGAAGGAGGTTAATGGGTATTTTGGTTTTTATGGGGGAGAGAAAAGAAGAAGAAAGAGTAAAAGTGTAAAAGAGTAAAAGAAAACAAACTTACCTGGTCTCTCTTTGACCTA
Source organism: Erigeron breviscapus (assembly GCA_034093135.1). Lineage (NCBI taxonomy): Eukaryota > Viridiplantae > Streptophyta > Magnoliopsida > Asterales > Asteraceae > Erigeron > Erigeron breviscapus. The sequence goes on along the minus strand of CM067171.1, from coordinate 37,851,872 downwards.
CTCGTACTCCCACTGCGGCGCAGTGGGATGTATATCACAAGTGGACAGAGGCTTTGGCACTGCGGCGCAGTGGGATGTATATCACAAGTGGACAGAGGCTTTGGCATGCGGCGCAGTCAGGCAATCCTACTCCCACTGCGGCGCAGTGGGATGTATATCACAAGTGGACAGAGGCTTTGGCATGCGGCGCAGTCAGGCAATCCTACCCCCACTGCGGCGCAGTGGGATGTATATCACAAGTGGACAGAGGCTTTGGCATGCGGCGCAGTCAGGCAATCCTACCCCCACTGCGGCGCAGTGGGATGTATATCACAAGTGGACAGAGGCTTTGGCATGCGGCGCAGTCAGGCAATCCTACCCCCACTGCGGCGCAGTGGGGAATTGCTGAACATATATTTTTCTTCAACAATATGTCAAAAACTCAAATCACACAACCTGGAACCGCATCAAATCGAGACCACTCCTGCACTTACTAATAAAACAAGATTAAATCTAACTAGTTCAAAGAAAAGTAAAAATGATAAAATGAACACGGGTTGCCTCCCGAGAAGCGCTTAAGTTATTAACGAGTCTTTAGCTTGACTCGACCAACCTTCAAGCATCAAATTCAAACACGGGGATTTCATCACATATCCCATCAACCTGCTCTTCTTCCACATATAACTTAAGTCGATGACCATTGACAATGAACGATCCTTCACCATTTCGCTTAAACAACTCAACATAACCCGATGGGTACACATGCTTAATCACAAACGGTCCAATCCATCTAGAAGTGAGTTTAGGTTGCTTAATCTTATATTTGGACAAGAACAACAACACTTTAGCCCCAACCTTAAACTCCTTTCTACGAATCCTCTTATCATGCCAAATCTTGGTTCTCTCCTTATAAAGCCTCGAATTCTCATAAGCACCTAACCTAAGCTCATCAAGCTCATGAAGTTGCAACATTCTAAGTTCACGCGCTTCCATCAAATCCAAATTCAAATTCCTTAAAGCCCAATACGCCTTATGCTCTATCTCAATAGGTAGATGGTAAGTTTTGCCATAGAGCAACCGGTATGGCGTGGTGCCAATCGGCGTCTTATAAGCCGTCCTAAACGCCCACAAGGCGTCATCCAACTTCTTCGACCAAACCTTGGGGTTATCTCCAACAGTTTTCTCTAAAATCCTTTTCAAAGCCCTATTGGTGTTTTCTACTTGTCCACTAGTTTGTGGATGATAAGAAGTAGAAAAATAATGCACAACACCATACCTCTTCATGACCTTGGCTAATTGATGATTTGCAAAATGGATTCCTCGATCACTAATCAAAGCTCTAGGGCAACCAAATCGACAGAATAACTGTTTCAAGAAATCAATGACTACCCTCGCGTCATTCGTGGGCAAAGCCTTAGCTTCAGCCCATTTAGACACGTAGTCAACGGCGACAAGAATATATTGAAAACTTATTAGACGGTGGGAATGGTCCCATGAAGTCTATACCCCAAATATCAAAAACCTCGCATACCTGAATGCTTTGTTGAGGCATCTCATCCCGCTTAGTAATGCTCCCTTGTCTTTGACAAATGTCACAAGTGTCTACCAAAGTTTGAGCCTCCTTGAAAATTGTTGGCCAATAGAAACCTGCATCAAAAACTTTCTTACCAGTAACTGAAGGACCGTAATGACCTCCAGTTGGCCCGTAGTAACAAGCATCCAAGATCTCTCTAGTCTCACTTCCAGCAACACATCTCCTAATCATACCATCTGCACAAACACGAAACAAGTATGGATGGTCCCAAAAATAATACTTAACATCTGCTATGAGCTTCTTCTTCTGCTGGTACGTGAAATCATTAGGTATCTCACCTGCAACCAAATAATTAGCTATATCTGCAAACCAAGGAGCATCATCAGAGTTAGAGATAAACATTAAAGACTCATCGGGGAAGTGATCATTGATATCCCCATCACGAAGTTCCTCCCGGTGAGGATCTTCCAAACGACTCAAATGGTCGGCAATCAAATTTTCAGCCCCTTTCTTATCCTTTATCTCAATGTCAAATTCTTGCAACAAAAGAATCCAACGGATAAGCCTGGGTTTAGCATCCTGTTTCGAGAACAGGTACTTAAGGGCTGAATGGTCAGTGAAAACTATGGTCTTACTCAACACCAAATAAGATCTAAACTTATCAAAGGCAAAGACCACGGCAAGCAACTCCTTCTCAGTAGTGGTGTAGTTTTGCTGAGCGGGGTTCAAAGTTTTACTAGCAAAGTAAATGGGCTTGAAATGCTTATCAACCCTTTGCCCAAGCACGGCTCCCACAGCATAGTCACTTGCATCACACATCAACTCGAAAGGCAATTCCCAATCTGGAGCTACCATGATAGGAGAATTAGTCAACTTCTCCTTTAAAACCTGAAATGCACTCAAACAAGCATCATCAAACACAAAAGGAACGTCCTTCTCCAACAAGTGGGTCATAGGACGAGTAATCTTAGAAAAATCCTTAATAAAACGGCGGTAAAAACCGGCATGTCCAAGAAAACTCCTCACCCCTTTCACATTGGAAGGCGGGGGTAATTTGGCTATAACATCTATCTTAGCCCTATCAACTTCAATCTCGGCCTTAGACACTTTATGCCCTAAAACAATTCCCTCGGTCACCATAAAATGGCACTTTTCTCAATTTAAAACAAGGTGTGCCCTCTCACACCGTTCCAACATCCTATCCAAATTAATCAAGCAAGCATGAAAAGAATCCCCAAAAACAGAAAAATTATCCATGAAAACTTCCATGGAAGTTTCAAGCATGTCCTGGAAAATAGCAATCATGCACCTTTGAAAGGTGCCAGGGGCATTACACAAACCAAACGGCATTCGCCTATAAACAAAAGTGCCAAATGGGCAAGTAAAGGTGGTTTTCTCTTGATCCTTTGGATCAATGGGTATTTGAAAGTACCCGGAAAACCCATCTAAGAAACAAAAATATTCATTACCTACAAGACGTTCCAACATTTGATCAATGAAAGGAAGGGGAAAATGATCCTTACGGGTGGCATCATTAAGCTTACGGTAATCTATACAAACCCGCCAACCCGTTATAGTCCTACTGTCCAAAAGCTCCTTATTATCATTCTCAATAACTGTCATGCCCCCCTTTTTGGGCACACAATGAACAGGACTAACCCAAGGACTATCAGCAATAGCAAAAATGATTCATGCATCAAGAAGCTTAATCACCTCTTTCTTAACAACCTCCTTCATATTAGGGTTCAGCCGCCTTTGTCTCTGGACAACGGGCTTAACATCATCAAGAAAATCAATCTTATGCTGGCAAAAATTAGGACTAATACCTGGAATATCTGTGGTCTTCCAAGCAAAAGCCCGCTTGTGAGCTTTAAGAACAGACATGAGACGGTCTTTCTCGTCACTCGAGAGTGAGGACGAGATAACCACTGGAAGAGAAGACTCACCTGACAGATATGCATACTCTAGATGGTCTGGAAGCGTATAAGTCCCAACTTGTTAGATGGTACTACTGAAGACACCTCTATGTCGATGGTGGAGTTACTTTGCAATATATGCACTGAACTGGAGACGACCAGTTGCAGTGTGTATATACCAAGTTCTAGATAGATTACTTATATAAAAGACAATAAGTAAAGAACAATGCAATAATACAAATAACTTGTAAGATAACTTGATGAGACAATATGTATTTTTCAATGTGTAATTTATTTATTGATATTAAACAAATTACAAGGTTGATGCGGAACCAAGATAATACACGAATGTAAATATCCTAACAACCTATGAAATACAATTGATCTATACTCGGAATTTCTCAAGACAGTCGAAACACTTAAAGTTGTGAAATGTTCCTTTTAGCGATTGAGAGAAGATTGCACAAGTTCACCAAGAATATTGCAGGTTTGCAAAGTGTGAAGTTATTCGTCTTTGTGAATTAACTTTGTGAGAACGAATACTTTTAATTCTTGGTTGTGCAATGACTTGTATTTATAGGCAAAGTTAACATTGGGATGTTAACTTTAGCCGTACAAATGTGGTTGGGAGCATTTAAGGAATAGCATTTAATTCCTTAAAAAGCAGTGTAAAGTCGCATGTTAAAGTGACTTTACATAACCACCTTTATGTAACTTTTAATACTTAAATAATAAGATAAGGCTTATTATCCGGGTAAAAGTACATAAAGCATACAAGTCAATTCCTCGTAATCAGTGTAAAGCTTTGTAAGGGCTTTCCACTGATGGTCTCCAGTTTGTAACTGACTAGAATGCCAACTGGGCTTCGCTGCCATTGCCATTCTCTATCTTCCATTTGTTGTCTTCGACTTCAACTGGAATGCTTCTTCAACTTGGTCAGTTCTCAACTGGAGGAAGTCTTCAGTTGCGTTAACTGTACGGTGCAACTGGACTTCAATAAATTTCTCGACAAATCATCTTGGTCACCAGTTTCACTAGTCTCCAGATGCAACTGGTGACTGGTCAGTGTGAACTGGTGACTGGTCAGTGTGAACTGGTGACTGGCCAGTTCCAGGTGAACTGGTCCTAACAAATTTCCCCTATTTGTCTAGAAATATAGTCTAAGTCTTTCTAGTTCTTGTATCTGTACAAGTGTGAACTGGAAGGACTTGTTCGATTTAAATCTATCTAAGTTATCTAAGGCATTTTTATAGATCAATAAATGCCTTAGGTTTTTCTTTTAGGTTTGTTAGATTTTAATCTTTTATCTACCTTGTGGTTACAAACTGGTAACTTCATTTATACAAGGGAATGAAATTTATACAAGTTACAGAATGTAAATACAAAATACAAGTAGATAAACTGAAGAAAGAACTTAATGAGATGGCCCTTCGCCAGTTCTTCTTCTCTTGGCAACTGAAGAGATAGGCTGAGTATCTTCAGGGTCAATATTCAACTTTTGCTCAAGATTTTCTTTATGTTGAATCTTCCCCCTTAGAAAGTTTACCCATGCTTTCTCGAACCTATCCTTTTGTGCCTTAGCATCCAAAACATTCACCATTTCCACCCATTTGCTGAACCCATACTGCATAGCACCAGGATCATCAGTTCTAACCAGTGGCCCACCAGTATACTTAACTTCGATTTGAAAAACCTTGGTGCCTGGCTTGATTGTAACATTGACACCATTAATAGTACCACTATGTCTTCTGGTTGACATGATCTGGGAGTAGTAGTTTCTAGCTTCAGATTCATTTGTGATTTTTATACTCCCAGCACCAGCAGCCAGTACAGCGGACTTAATGTCTTCATTGGATACCTCGCCAGTTGATTCAACGAATGTGCTAAGGTCAGCATCTCTTGCATCTCTTATCAGTGGTCTTCTTGGTTGTGGAATCCTTCTTCTTGGTGGATTCACTACATCCTTCACAACCTTTTTAACATTTGCAATTCTCTTAAGAATCCCACTGGCCCTAATCTCTTTTGCCTTCTCCACTGAAATGTTTAAACTCTTGGCATCGAATTCAGCTTCATCCTCTTGATAGTGTCTGTCCAGTTCTACATCTAGCATTTCATTCAACTGGTCAACTATCCTAGGATCATTCTTAACCCTAACATACTCATCCTTAGTGATACCCAGTAGATTGGCATCACTCATATCCAGCAACTTAATTTGAGCAAGATGTGCCCTGGCCTCAACTTGGTTTCTTTGTTTCATTTTCTTTCTTTCTTTGATGTCATTACCAAGTCTAGCCAGTTTTCTACTATCACTATCTGAAACTGGAGGTAGTATGTCAGCATTACCAGTTTCTAACATTTCACAAGTGGCCGGCTGGGCAGATGCATCACCAGCTAATCCTTTACCTTTGTCCAAACCAACATTCCCCCTATCACTCTGCTCACCAGCTTCAGTACTGGTAGCCACAACCAATTCTCTTCCAGATCCAGATGGAGTCCTTCCAGGTGCAACTGGTCGTGTAAGGACTAAACTTCTTTCCCCCTTGGCAGCATCTAGACCTGCCCTAATTGCTTCCCATTCAGAGGGGTAAGATGGCAACCGGTCAAGAGGCTGCCACGACTGTATGTCCTTACACTCTTTGAAGATGCCACACATCATCCTGAAGGACCTCCATAAATGGTTCGTCTCCTTGGACTGGGTCAAGACATTTGCAAGAGCTTGGTCTTGACCAGTTTTCAATTCATTCAAGATCTTGGAATTCTCATCCAAACCGGAGACAACCTTATCCTTAACTTCATCATCCATCTTCTTCAGATTCTCCACTTCAGTTGTCAGTTTCTCTATAGATTGAGCATGTAGAGATACCTGGGTGTTCAAACTTTCTATGCTGCCTCTCAACTGGTTGATCTCACTGGTTAGTGGGGCCAGATCAACCTGAGGAGTGGCCAGCTTGGTGATCTCAGACATCACCCTTTCAATCAAATGCTCTTCTCTAGCACCCAGAGTATCCTCTATTTTCTGACCAACCAAAGTCATCAACTGCACTCCAAGGCCAGTTATATCTAGGCCAGGTCGTTCAATAAGTTCCTTAACCTGCCTTTCAATCTCTTTTAAGTCAACTTCTGAAGTTCTGACAGTACTTCCTAGCAAATTGGAGATTGAACTGGAGACCTTGGAGTGAGTTAGGTCAAAGGCTTCCTTTAGAGTACCAGCTAGATTGTTGCAGCCAGTGACCAACTCATTAAGCTTTTTGAACACCAAGTCTTCATTAGATGAAAACTTGTTTATCCCCAGATCGACCACCTTAATGTTTGTCAAATGATCTTTGTGGTATCTGGAGAAGGACTTGGTGTTCTTGTCAAGTGTCTTCTGAATCTCCTCCACCCTGGTTAGAAGGTTTTGGAGATCGGCTTGTAGTGAGACAACTTGACTGTCCAGTGACAAAGGAGAAGGTGTCACTGGACCACTAGCAGTTACTACTGGAGCAACTGGAGGAGGTAAACTGATGGAAGTCTCCCCAGTTGTCAGGCCAGCAGTTGAAGAAATTATTGGAGTGGTGGTTGAAGAAAGGACTGGAAAAACAAATTGTTGTTCATGCTGAGAATGCTCAGGTGTGAACAATGGCGACGGTGGGGGTGGCATTTCTCGAGCAAGTGAGAATTGCCCAGTTGGTAAAGGAGCGAAATTTGTTGGTAAAGATATATCTATAGGCACATTTATTTGTGGTGGTGAAAATGAAATTGATGCGTCTGGAGGTAAGACTGGAGATGAAGGGTCTTGAGCTTGTACAGAAGCATCAAGAATCTCCAAGTCTGTTTCAGTACCTTCAGAATCCGAAGATTCTATAAGGATTTCCTCGTCATTAACACTCATGTCCAGATCCATGAATGTGACAGAGGGCTGACCAGTTACCTGGTCAGTCTCCAGATGACCTTCCCCAGTTTCCTGGATGGGTGCATCTGTTGATGGATCAGATACCGAAGTATCTTCACCAGGGATAGATGTGATGGGGGTTGCTTCAGTTATGGTTGCTCTATCCACAACATTAGACACACTGGAGGGTCCCTCATTATTTTGAGGCCCGCCCAGTTGCCTTTTTGACTCACCTACAAGAGGTGCATCAGTTGAAGCGAATGCCAGCTGCATTCGTTCAGGAATTTCAACCTCACCAGCTTCAGATACCAGTGAGTCTAGATTCCTTAGCATATCTGGAGCAGTGTATGGAGAATCTGTACTATTATATGCTTCCCTGCCCAGAATTTGCTTAAAACAAAGTGAGAGGAACCTTGAAAAGGGAATACAAACACCCCTTGTGCCCTTCAGCTTTTGAACCAGGCTTCTATACAGAATATCTGCAAAGTCCACTCTCAATCCGTTCCACAAGCAATAAGCCATCTCTGCTTGTGAGGAGTTGATCTGGTCAAGTCCACCAGAACTCCCACCCATGCTCTCCACTAGGTGGATGAAAAAGTACCTCCATGAAGGTGTAAGGCCCTTCATGGTCATCGCACCTTTTGTCTTCAACACCCCATTCTCCAAACACTCCTTGTGTCCCATTTCAAGAAGTACTTGGCGAAAGTTTATATTTGGGGGCAAGACGACTGGAGATTCACCCTCTCTCCAGTAATTAAGGCGTAAGGCATCCCTCAATGTATCAGCTGACAAGGTACACTGGATTGTTCCATCCTTTAACGTGAAACTGATAGAGGAACAATCAGAAGAAAGAACGGCAGTGTACCAAAACTCACATAAGTAGTTGTGAAATAACTTACGTGGGTTTAGAGAGAATGAGGGTCCTATTGGAGAATTCTTCAAAAACTTTTGAATTCTACCAATAAGGGTATCGGACCCTTGAGATCCTCGTAGGCTGGCCATAGGATTATTTGGATTTAGTTTTATGACCAAAGCACTACTAGGGGCACCAGGTGCCTGTGTGACATCTGGTGAGGGATTGTATAGAACAGTCAAGAGATTTACATCTCTTGAACGAGATGATCTAGGAGCCATAGAAGAATGAAAATGAAATTTGGGATTTAGGGTTTTTGATTTATGAAGCAAAGAGAAGAATGAAGCGATTTTGATGATTGGAAGTAAATGAAGGAATGAAAGAGAAGGAAGTAAATGAGTTCGGAGTAAATAAGGGTATTTATAAAGGATTCAAGATCCCAATGAAACACCAAAATTATATTTTAAGAAACAAAATCCCTTTTTGAAGATATTTTCACAAAAGTTGGTTTGAATTTTGAAATAAAATAATAATTTGCCATGTAGACATTAAATGCTTCCATGTCAGCATTAAATGCTACGACGGCTTATCTTACCCACGCGCCCACTCACTTTTGTTTTCCCAATAAAAACAGTTGTCAAGTACTAAAATGGTTTCAAACACGTCAGATCATGATATCAAGTGGTTTAAAACACTCGAGTATCATCACGTGTCACACATATTGACCAAGTATTTGTAACGTTATAAAAAATAAGACAAGACTGAACCTGGTAACTGGAGGATCAGTCCAGTACCAGTTTCCAACTGAAGAGTTCTCCAGTTGCATTTTCAAACAAAAACGAATTTTAGTCAGAAAATTATTTTGAGTCTTTCCCCCTAAAATGATGATCCAGAAATCAATTAGTGCCAAGATAGTATCACAAAGGCGTTCGATAGCCTGGCGAGCAAAGATTATCTGGACCTCCTCAACTGGAGAACTTCATCAGTGTCACTGACGCGTTCAATAACAAAGAAAGCTCCAGTTAAGGGTTTAACATTCCCAGTTCGCTGATGAGATGTTTAAAGGTTTTCTCATCGAGAGGTTTAGTAAAAACATCAGCTAACTGTTTGTCAGTGGGGATGAAATGAATTTCAATATCTCCTTTCATAACATGATCTCGAATGAAATGATACGTGATGTCAATATGTTTTGTTTTGGAGTGCATCACTGGGTTGTGAGATATAGCAATTGCACAGGTGTTGTCACAAAAGATTGGGGTCTTAGTAAACTTTTGACCATAATCTAGTAACTGGTTCTTGATCCAGAGAATCTGGGCACAGCAACTGGCCGCAGAAATGTACTCTGCCTCAGCAGTGGACATAGAGACTGAAGTCTGCTTCTTGCTGGTCCAACTTACCAGTTTTCCTCCAAGGAAATGACAGCCACCAGTTGTTGATTTTCTATCTATCTTACAACCTGCATGATCAGAATCTGAATAACCCATTAGATCTAATCCTGAGCCTTTGGGGTACCAAAGACCAAGATTAGGACACCCTTTCAGGTATCTAAAGATACGCTTTACAGCGTGCAAATGTGATTCTTTAGGGTTAGCCTGAAACCTGGCACATAAACATGTTGCAAACATTATATCTGGTCGACTGGCAGTTAAGTACATCAGTGAACCAACCATACCTCTATAGTCAGTTATGTTAACTGGTTTGCCAGTTGGGTCAGAGTCCAAATTCAATGGTGCTGCAATAGGTGTGTTTTTTGATGGGATTGAATCATATTTGTATTTTCTTAACAAATCTCTGACATATTTTCCTTGGTTTATGAAAATTCCATTTTCAGTTTGCTTAATCTGAAGACCTAAGAAAAATGTTAATTCACCCATTAAACTCATCTCATACTCAGATGACATGATTTTAGAAAACTTTTTACACATTGCATCATCAGTTGAACCAAAAATAATGTCATCAACATAAATTTGTACCAATAAGATATTACCTCTTTCTTTCAAGATAAACAAGGTATTATCTATTGCACCTCTTTGAAAGCCATTTTTAAGAAGATGTTTAGTTAAAGTATCATACCAGGCTCTTGGGGCTTGTCTTAGACCATACAATGCTTTGTTCAGTCTATAAACCCAATGAGGGTGCTTCTCATCGATGAAACCTGGAGTCTGCTTAACATAAACTTCTTCTTCCAATGTTCCATTAAGGAACGCACTTTTGACATCCATCTGGAAGACCTTGAACTGCAGATGGGCTGCATAAGCCAAGAATATTCTTATGGCTTCAAGTCTTGCAACTGGAGCAAAAGTTTCATCAAAGTCAACGCCCTCTGCTTGACAATAACCCTGGGCAACTAGTCTGGCCTTGTTTCTTACAACATGGCCATCTTCATCCATTTTGTTTCGGTAGACCCATCTGGTACCAATAGGTTCTTTCTTTAACCCTGGTGGACAAGGAACAAGCTCCCAAACATTGTTCCTTTCAAACTGGAGGAGCTCTTCTTGCATAGCTTCCACCCAGCTTGGGTCTGCCATAGCCTCGTCAATCTTCTTTGGTTCAATTAAAGATAAGAAGGTGACGTTTAAGCATTGCTCACTGGTGGCTCTTCTAGTCTGAACCCCACTAGTTGGATCACCCACAATCTGTTCAATTGGGTGGGCTTTAGTCCATCTAGTGTATTGACTAGGCTGGTGAACTACAATATCAGTGCAAGTCACCTGGAGATCTTCTTCAGTTGCAGCAGCATCTGGAGAAGGATCAGTCCAAACAACTTCTACATCCTCATCAGAGTCAATGAGGTCTCGATTAGCATCATGAAATTCCTCAGTTGAAGGTATTTCATGAACAACTGGAGAAATAGGTGCTTGAACTGGTGCTGATATTGGAATGGCACGAACATCAGATCCAATCACCAATTCTTGTGGTAAGTTGAAATTGATAGAAGGATAAAATGATGTGTCACTGGAGGTGTTCTTCTTCTTAACTGGTTCCAGTTTGTTGTAACTGGAAGCATTTTCTGGTGAAACAACTAACCGATGAACTTGGTCAGTTTCACCAAAATTGATTGGAATGACTGGAGAAATAGGTGCTTGAACTGGTGCTGATATTGGAATGGCACGAACATCAGATCCAATCACCAATTCTTGTGGTAAGTTGAAATTGATAGAAGGATAAAATGATGTGTCACTGGAGGTGTTCTTCTTCTTAACTGGTTCCAGTTTGTTGTAACTGGAAGCATTTTCTGGTGAAACAACTAACCGATGAACTTGGTCAGTTTCACCAAAATTGATTGGAATGACTGGAGAAATAGGTGCTTGAACTGGTGCTGATATTGGAATGGCACGAACATCAGATCCAATCACCAATTCTTGTGGTAAGTTGAAATTGATAGAAGGATAAAATGATGTGTCACTGGAGGTGTTCTTCTTCTTAACTGGTTCCAGTTTGTTGTAACTGGAAGCATTTTCTGGTGAAACAACTAACCGATGAACTTGGTCAGTTTCACCAAAATTGATTGGAATGACTGGAGAAATATCAAGGCTTGGTCTCTTGTTGATTGCTTCAGTTGATTCATCGAATGTGACATGAATTGTCTCATGCAACTTTTGGAGTCTATAATTATAAACTCTAAAGGCCTTTCGAATATCTGAATAGCCTAAAAATACTCCTTCATCAGCTTTTGCATCAAACTTTCCAAGCTGACTGGAATCGTTCAGTATATAAACTGGACAACCAAATACATGGAAATATCCAATATTTGGTTTACGATTCCTAAGTACTTCGTAGGCAGTCTTCTTATGTCTCTTGATGTAGACTGACCGGTTTTGGGTGTGACAAGCAGTTGCAACTGCCTCAGCCCAAAAACTGGTGGGAAGAACTAGATTCAGATAGCATACTTCTGGCGGCTTCTATCAGTGTACGATTCTTTCTTTCAACAACTCCATTTTGCTCTGGAGAGTGAACTGATGAGAAGTTTTGAGAGATGCCAGTGTCATTGCAAAATGTTTCAAGTACTTTGTTTTGGAATTCAGTACCATTATCACTTCGCAACTGACAAACTTTTCGAGTATACTTGAGCTTAATTCGTTTGATAAGAGAGATGATTTCAGCAGGAGCATCACTTTTGGATCTGATGAATACCACCCAGCAATATCTGGTGAATTCATCAACCACAACTAGAGTGTACTTCTTTCCAGCTCTAGTTTGAACATTCACTGGACCAAAGAGATCCATATGTAGCATGTGAAGAGGTTCAGTGATGCTAAAATTTTGCCTAGTTTTAAAACTGGCTCTCTTCTGCTTACCCATCTCACACCCTGGACATGGCTTTTCCTTATTGAAGGAAATTTGAGGTATCCCATCAACCAGTTGTTTGCGAGACAACTTGTTAATGTTCTTAAAATTAAGATGGGATAATCTTTTATGCCATAGCCAGTTGGTGTCCTCATCAGCTTTGGTATAGAAACATTGCTCTTTTGGAGCTGGTTCCATATCCATGATGTACACATTTCCTTTTCTTGGTGCAATCATCACCACTTTCCAATCCTTGTTAAATATGGTGCCTTGTGCAATATCGAACAATACTCTGAAGCCATCATCGCAAAGTTGGCTGACACTGATCAGGTTGTATTTCAAACCATTCACAAATGCAACTCTTTTGAATTCGACTTGTCCATTATTGAGCACACCATATCCTTCAGTCTTTCCAGATTGATCGTTACCAAACGTCACTGTCGGTCCATCTTGGACAGTGAACTCTTCCAGTAGGGGCTTACATCCAGTCATAGTCCGGCCAGCAGCGCTGTCCAGATACCAGATATTTTTCTTTCGATCGCCCTACACACACACAAAAAATCATTAGTTCTTTTTGTGAACCCATCTTTTCTTGATGGGTCCACTGGACTTCTCTACAGAAGCCACAGTTGATTGTTGAGGTGTTGAACTGGAGGCTGCATCTGGAGCTTTATCACCAGCTCCAGGTGCAGGAGTAAAAACAATTGGTATTTGATACTTACTCCCTTTATTTTTACCAGATTTTGTTCCAGAAGGAACATTCTTTTGTTTAGGTATTAAAGAGAGTGGATTAATATTTTGTTTGAAAACTGGAGGTAATAAACCTCCTTCCAGATTGTTAATCCGGGCAGTACAACTCTGAACCTGCCGAGACAAAAGTTGGAGTTGACTTTCCAGATTAACCAAAATATTATTTTCTTCAGGCAGTTGAACCTTGGACCTTGGTTCAACTGGTGCTTTAGTCTGTCGGGTCTTGGGCACCTTAGACTTTTGAGGTAAAGGCTTGTTACCAGTGGCCTTTTGACTGGAGCTTTAGCCTGTTCGGCTCCAGTTTTAACCTCAAAGGGGGTGGTCTCAAAGGTTTCAGTTTCAACAGCTTCAGGTTGATCATAAGGTGTTTCAACCTTGAGAGCTGGAGGCAATGCATGAAGATCTGGTATGAGAGCTGCCATCTCCAGATCTCCAGATTTCCATGCATTCTTCTGGGCATCTATAGTTCTTGAAAATGCATCATAGTTTTTGCCAGATGCTTTTACCCATGACTTGATAATCTTTTGTTCTTTTTCAAGATCAGAAAATAGTTTTTGATTATCAAGTTCTAAAGCCTCAATCTTTAAAACTGACTCCTTGAGAGCCAACTGGACACTTTGCAAATCATTTAGTTGTGGTTTAACATTGTTCAGTTCAATTAGGATAGTGTCAAGATATCTTTCACTATCAGCTCTTACAGTTTCAACAAATGCCAAATCACCACTTAATGATTCAGCCAGGTCCAGTTTTAGTTCAGGGTCAACCTGGTTATCATAGTCACATACCTTCTTCAGTATGATGTCCACCCATCTTCCAGAGATGACATCTTCTTTCACCACGTGTTGCTGCTGTTGATCTTCCAAGGCCATGAAGCACATGTCCCTTTCCTCTTCTTCATCATCAGATGAGTCATCAGAGTACTCCCATTTTCCCTCAGTTTGTGCCATTAAGCACTGATCCTTTTCCTTTTGCATGGACAGGAGGGCAATCTGGGCCTTAAGCTTCTTGTATTTAGCTTTGTAGCTATCATCAGGCCGATTGAAATTAGGGACAGAGGGGCCAGTTTGGTTGTTCAACTGACTAGATCTGCATTCCTTCATAAAATGACCTTTCTTACCACACTTATAGCATGTAAGATTGGTCTTATCCAGAGAGCTGGAGCTGGAAGCATTGTTGGGGCCATTAAATCTTTTGGATTTATGCTTAAACCTATTAAAGGTTTTAGCAATCATGGCGACCAGATCATCATCGTCAGTTTCATTACAACCATCACTGTTTTCAGTGGTCAGTCCAGAGTTTAAGAAACTGTTCAACATCTCCTTCATCGAGTGTACCTGGACACTCTCAGCAGACATTAAAGCAGCACAAGGTCGCTCAGTTGCACTAGCAACCTTGGGACTCTGGGCATGGTTCATGGCATCTTGCTCAGCTACAAGTCTTGCAGCATTATTATCTTCAGTGAATCTGAAGGCTCCATAGAGCGATGCAAGAGTATGAGTGTGCAAGGTTTTACCTTGTCTCAAGACAAGAACCATGTTTTCCCATTTGGAAGGAAGAATATCACAAAACTTCTCAAGAAGAATATCCTTATCCTTTTCTACACCCAATCCTCTCAACTGATTGATGAGGCTAGAAAATCTGGTGTATGTACCAGTTAGACTTTCATTGGGCAAGGCAAAGAAGGATTCATACTTCTTGTTCAAAGCAACTTTTCTGTTGACAATAGTGTCATCACCTCCTTCAAATTGAATCACTAATTCATCCCACATAGACTTGGCACTGGGAAATAACACAAGTGTTGGAATTAGATCTTCAGGGACAGCCCCAAGGATCATATTTTTCAGTCTGGTGTCCAAGTCCACCAGTCTGCGATCCTCATCAGACCAATGGTCTTCTGGCTTTTCCCTTGAACCTCTTCTTCCAGTTGGATCAAGAAGAGGACTGACCCCAAGGGACATGGGTATATATGGTCCATCCTTAAGGATTTTCAACATATACCTTTCAATCCCACCAAAATGCAAAAGCATTCTAGCCTTCCATGTACCGAATGTCTCACTGTTTCCATCAAATTTTGGAACAGAAGTGTTAGAGTAGTGTACATGGACATGGTTTGGGGCAGTAGGAGGAGGAGGGTTGGTGTTAACATTTTGAAAAGGTTGTGCATTTGTATTCGAGGGGTTTTCACCTGAACCAGAACCATCTCCACCTTCAGTAGTGTTCATCTTAGCAGATCTAGGCAAGTTTATTAGCCTTCTGCTCTGATACCACTTATAAGTCCCAACTTGTTAGATGGTACTACTGAAGACACCTCTATGTCGATGGTGGAGTTACTTTGCAATATATGCACTGAACTGGAGACGACCAGTTGCAGTGTGTATATACCAAGTTCTAGATAGATTACTTATATAAAAGACAATAAGTAAAGAACAATGCAATAATACAAATAACTTGTAAGATAACTTGATGAGACAATATGTATTTTTCAATGTGTAATTTATTTATTGATATTAAACAAATTACAAGGTTGATGCGGAACCAAGATAATACACGAATGTAAATATCCTAACAACCTATGAAATACAATTGATCTATACTCGGAATTTCTCAAGACAATCGAAACACTTAAAGTTGTGAAATGTTCCTTTAGCGATTGAGAGAAGATTGCACAAGTTCACCAAGAATATTGCAGGTTTGCAAAGTGTGAAGTTATTCGTCTTTGTGAATTAACTTTGTGAGAACGAATACTTTTAATTCTTGGTTGTGCAATGACTTGTATTTATAGGCAAAGTTAACATTGGGATGTTAACTTTAGCCGTACAAATGTGGTTGGGAGCATTTAAGGAATAGCATTTAATTCCTTAAAAAGCAGTGTAAAGTCGCATGTTAAAGTGACTTTACATAACCACCTTTATGTACCTTTTAATACTTAAATAATAAGATAAGGCTTATTATCCGGGTAAAAGTACATAAAGCATACAAGTCAATTCCTCGTAATCAGTGTAAAGCTTTGTAAGGGCTTTCCACTGATGGTCTCCAGTTTGTAACTGACTAGAATGCCAACTGGGCTTCGCTGCCATTGCCATTCTCTATCTTCCATTTGTTGTCTTCGACTTCAACTGGAATGCTTCTTCAACTTGGTCAGTTCTCAACTGGAGGAAGTCTTCAGTTGCGTTAACTGTACGGTGCAACTGGACTTCAATATATTTCTCGACAAATCATCTTGGTCACCAGTTTCACTAGTCTCCAGATGCAACTGGTGACTGGTCAGTGTGAACTGGTGACTGGCCAATTCCAGGTGAACTGGTCCTAACAAAGCGGCTTAAGCTCCAAGTCAGTAGGTGGTACATCAACAGAGTTTGGTACCCTCGAACTTCCATCAGCAACAACCTCCTCAAAACTCTCATCCTCGGGAGGTGTCTCATCCAAGCTAAGCGCCATAACCTCTGCAAACAAATCATCATCAGATATATCTCCCGATCCTAAATTAGCAATCTCCTCATCTCCAGTGTCTATCTCCATCAGTTCCTAAAACTCTCGGTCTAAAGCATCATCAATGACATCAATCCTGAAACAAGTCTCATCTTTAGAATATGAATGTTTGATATACTTTTCAACATTAAACACAATCCTATCAGTTCCTACGCCTAAAGAAATTTCCTTATCCTTCACACGGATGATAGCATCCACAGTATTAAGGAATGGGCGTCCAAGAATAAGAGGGACTTGCGTATCTTCCTCCATCTCGAGGATAACGAAGTCAACAAGAAAAACAATATGGCCCACTTTGACTCTAATATTCTCAGCAATCCCAATGGGATACTGAAATGAATGGTCAGCTAGTCTTATACTCATGCGAGTAGGGCGAAGGATTCCCAAGGACAACTTGGCATAAACCGAGTAAGGCATCAAATTAATGCTAGCCCCTAAATCAGCTAAAGCCTTACAAATAATATTTCTAATAGAGCAAGTTATAAGAAAACTCCCTGGGTCTTAATGAACTTGGCATAATGGGGCATCCCCTGAATAAGATCGACTAAAGGCACATTAATATGAACATTTGTAATCATCTCCACAAACTTATTATATTGCTCCTTTAGGTTTGCTTTCCTTATCCTCTATGGAAATGGTATCTTTGGCTTGTATGGTTTAACCTCTAGAACCACATCTGGTTTTGGTGGAGTGACCAGAGTCTTCACGGTCGAATCTTCCTCCATTTCAATCTCTTCATCAACCTCATCATCATCACTCTTTTTATCCTGCACATCTGAAACAACAACATTAGGCATAGGAGGTGAGTCATAAGACCTACCAGTACGAGTGGTGATGGCTTTGGCTTGCTCATTGCGGACTGGAGGTGGAGTGTATTTCTGTCCCTGATTCTGTCCTTGATTCTGTCCTTGATTCTGTCCTTGATTCTGTCCTGCGTGTTGCTAGGAAGAGTCCTAGGATTCTGTCTGTGTGTTGCCTTGATTCTGTCCTTGATTCTGTCCTTGATTCTGTCCTTGATTCTGTCCTTGATTCTGTCCTTGATTCTGTCCTTGATTCTGTCCTTGATTCTGTCCTTGATTCTGTCCTTGATTCTGTCCTTGATTCTGTCCTTGATTCTGTCCTTTTTGACCTACCAGTACGAGTGGTTGATGGCTTTGGCTTGCTCATTGCGGACTGGAGGTGGAGTGTATTTCTGTCCCTGATTCTGTCCTTGATTCTGTCCTTGACTAAACTGAGGCCTAGGATTCTGCTGCGTGTTGCTAGGAAGAGTCCCCGTGGGCCTAGCAAGAGCGGCCATCCTACTTTCGAGATTCTTGAAATTAACTCCCTGGTTTTTCATGTTGATCTCCACCTTTCCACTTAACTGATCCAACCTCTCACTCAAAGTCTTGGTATCCTCCCTGATCATTTGAATGCTAGTATTTGTTTCAACTTGGTTACTAGCCAACTGCTTCATCATCTCTCTCAACTCGGCATTAGGATCGGCATTAGAAGAAGAAAAACCTGATCCTTGTCCTTGCTGAGTCTGTTGTTGTGGCTGATTCTGATAATTATCTCTTTGCCACCTATTACCTGAAAAACGAGAATTATTAGACTGAAAAGAAGAGTTTAAGAAGTATTACCTAAAGGCCGGTTCTGGAAACCGGTGTTGCGTTGGTAGCTCCCTTGGGGTTGATTCTGAACATAACTCACATCTTCGGGTGCCCGATTTGGACACTCATCAGAATAATGCATATCACCACAATGATCACACCCATCGGCTACTACCTTAACATCCCTCTCAATTGCTCCAAACCTATTCTCTTGAGTAGCAAACCCTTTTTCCATGCGCTCAGATAGCGCCTTAATTTCTCCAATAACCCCTGGGTCATTGTTAGCTTCAACCTTAGCCACTCTCCCTTGGTTAGTACCTCTCTTCATCTTTCTTTCATTCTTCAAGAACCTTTCATCATCCAAAGTTGAGCTATCCTTTGCCATGTCTTCCAAGATTTGATAACCTTCATTGGGTGTAATGTTATTGAAACTACCCCCGAAAGCATATCCCAATTCTCGTTTAGACTTCTTATCTAACCCATCAAAGAAAAGCTCCACATATTTTTCCCTGGTCAAATCGTGACCTGGACAATTTCTTAACATCTCCTTGAAACGAATCCATGCATCTACTACATCCTCCCCATCATCTTGCTCAAAGGACCTAATCAAATTTTCCAGCCTTCTTTGAGTTCTTAGTGAATAAAACTCACCAATGAAAGCCTCCTTAAGTTGGTTCCAAGTAGTAATAGAATTTTCTGGAAGATCATTGAACCAATCAAGTGCTTCTCCGGTGATTGACATGGGAAATGTCTCAAGTTTCACGGCATTCATTTGGTTTTGCCCATATTGATATAGCCGAGCCAACTTTTCAAACCTATCCAAATGTTGGTATAGATCACATTTCCTTTTTCCATCAAATTGATGCTCTTCTATGCTCTTAAGATGGTTTCCTTTCAAAGCGAAAGTGTGATCAATAGCCGGAGGTCTAATGGCAGAACCACGGCCCGTTGGGATAGTTCGAACCCTCTCGCCATAGCGAGTGTCATTTGGACCCCTTGGTTGTTCGTCACCCATTTCCTCTTGCTTAACTTCTAAATAGAAAAACTCGTCTAAAAAGAACCCTTCCTCGTCCGAATCAGGAGTGGGTTTAGCTATAGGTGAAAATGGTGTCGGTATAGGTGTTGATGGCTCAGTGAAGTTAAACCTACGCCCCTTGGTCTTCTCGGAGTAGACAAAGGACTATTCAAAGGGAGACCCGAAGAACGCAAGTTCATCAACTAAAGAAATATGCCTGCAAACACACAACTAACACAAACACGTCAAATGCACCTGTGATAAGAAAAAAAAACTAAACTAATAAACAAGTAACTTCCTCACGCGTGAGAAAGGATCAAACCACTAAATTAACAACTAAATCGGCACACAATCCCCGGCAGCGACGCCAAAAACTAGATGTGTAAAATCGAGTTTATAATTTATAAACAAGAATTGCCCTAAAACTGACTACTACACACTTACGGGCAGTGGACCCGTTCGTATATAGTATAGCTAGAAGGTAAGTCCGAATTCGAACACGGGGAATGGTTTTGAAATAGTTGTCAGCTAAAGTGGTTTGGAATAAGGATGGAACCGTAGCCAAATTGCTACCTCACCTTGACAATATGAAATTAAAGAAATTGAAATGACAAGACAATTGAAAGTAAAGAAAGTTCAAACAATATGAATAAAGATCATCCACTTCGAATCCACTTGACTTCAGTTATGATTGCACACGTTTAAAAACCAATTCTTTAGAGTTGACAAAATAACCGTGAAAGGATAGAAATGCTCACGTGGTACCACCAACCGCTCGTAAATCACCCAAACACCTAAATTGTTAGTTTAATTACCCAAGCCGGTACCACCAATGCCTAGGAAATCTCCCCAACAATTAGTTTGTTTGATTATCCAATTACCAATTATGCCTATGTGAATGAAAACGTGGTACCACCAACCGTTTCTAAACACGTTTACCGATTAATTCCTATTATAGATTTGACATTCACCGTCATACCATGAACCGGTGACAAACAACCATAGACAATCGAATTGCAATGATAAACATATTCACCTAGTACCACTAACGATGAACACATAAACCATCAACATCAAAAGAATAAATCACAAGGAATTAATTGATAAAGATCACGACACAACGATAATTGAATCAACTCTTGAATTAAAATATTGCAATCGTATCATTCGTCAAGATTCATCAAAGTGGATGATTAGAAATCTAGCCACTCATACTAAATTGAAAATAACAAACGAAATAGAAATAGAACATATTGTACCAAATTGTTTGAATAGAAATTGCAAGACTGAAAATTAGATACGATCTAGATGGGTGTTCTTGAATCTTCAATGAATCAAATGATGAAATCTGCGATGATCCGTCAAAGACTCGTGGTAGAACAGCTCCTAGAAAGAAAGCTTGGATAATGGGAAATAGGGTTTATTTTTCTTTATATACTCCCCCCAAAATCTGATGAAAACAAGCTGAAACCCTGATCTCCCCGTGCAGCTGACTGCGCCGCAGTGGGCATGGTGTGCTCTCACTGCGGCGCAGTGGAATACCCCTGGAAACTTTGTTCTCTAGTAACTGCGGCGCAGTGGGGCTAGTGCACTCCCACTGCGGCGTAGTGTTAAATCTCTGAAAAGCATATCTTTTTTCTCGACCTTGACTACGGCGCAGTGGGACACGTGCACTCCCACTGCGGTGCAGTGTTAAATCACTGGAAAGCTTTGGCCTTGGCACCCTTTGACTGCGGCGCAGTGGGGCAATAACCCACCCACTGCGGCGCAGTGCATATCTGCTAAAATCTTTGTTTGCACCCACTGCGGCGCAGTGCATATCTGCTGAAATCTTTGTTCTTCTTTATCAACATCACTCGAACACTCGGGTCAACTTCTTGGCCAAAAAATCGTCAGAAAATGTACCAAATGGACGCGCAACCTGCTAAGAGCCTGAAAGCACTAACAAACACCATAAACGCGCCAAATGCATACAAAATCGACTCAAAACACATACGAAAAAGGCCAATAATGATGTGGGCGATCTATATAAATTGGTCACATCACATATACATTCGATCGAGTCGGCCCTTCAACCCGAGAATGTTTCCGACAGCCTTTATTCCATTTTCCCATTCGACAACAAACAAGACAAATGGAATGAGCTATGGGGCCAGCCTTCCTTTTTGAAGATGAAACTACTTTCAAGTTATCTTTCTTGGTTTCCTCATTTTCAACTTTGATTGGCTCATCCATTTCACTTCGATTAAGGTTAGCGACACGGTTTTCCTCGTCAAACCTTCTAAGAGCTCCGAGAAACCCTCTAAAGGTACACTCCAAGTGTTTAAACCTCTTGACGATATCTTCGCAAGATCCATCAAAAGAAGAGATCAAAAGATCCTTTATGAGGTAGTCAGGAATATCGTATCCTAGTTCGCGCTACCTCTCGAATCTCTCTTTCATGGAAAGATAATGAGAGACTGCCGACGAACCCCTTTTCATGGTGGCCAAAATGCTCTTGCACAACGAGCAAACTTCGTCGTGAGGTGAAGTGACGGATTCATCGATTTCAGTTATAGAAGTAATTAACAATTCTAGCAGAAAGTCATCCATCTACAGGACAATAACTAAGGTTCAATGTTTGGATATCTAAGGTTTAACTTATATAACTACCTAAGGAATTTATTAGACGAATTAATAATCCTATATATATTTTAGTTAAACAATAAGAACCAAATTGAGTCCACATCACGTGTATCCGGCAACGGTCCGGACGACCACATGTTTGCTTATCAATAAGGCTGATTCTCATAACTGATCGCACATTGTGACTCTTAATGAGACTTGATCACTCCTTGATCCAACGACATGTTTGAGTCTCATCCTTGCCGACTAGTACTGATATGTTGTATTTTATACCCATTTCCCACAATGTATTTAGTCACTTTTGCATGATTTGTGAGTCGTTTTCGTATACATTTGGTGCGTTTATGGGGTTTGTTAGTGTTTCAGGCTACTGACAGGTACTTGAGCGTATTTCTGGAAGAAACGACATTTTTGAGGCAAAAGAAGTGTTTACAGAAGTTGTACGAGTCCCGAGGCTGCATTTGGAGTAAAGTTAACAAAAGTCAACTGAAAAAGAGACCTATTGCGCCGCAACTAGCTGTTGCGCCGCAACCAGAAAACAGAAACTTAAGTTGCGGCGCAACTAAGTTTATTGCGCCGCAATGCCTTCAGTTCCCAACCAGCCTCGAGTCAATGGAAGTCAAATAGTCAACGCAAGTCAAAGCCAGTTGCGCCGCAACTGGGGCCGATTCTGGAGTAATTTTTAGGGATACTATATAAGGCTTGCAAAAACATTCTTTAACCTACCTTTACTTTCCCAGCCGTTTTTTGAGCCCTTTGAAGCAGTTTTTCATCAGATTTATCGTCTTTGAAGATCTTCATTACGATTGGATCATTCTCGTTATTTGCTTCCATTTATTTGTATTCGGTAACGATGAATTCTCTATATTTGATTTGTTATTCTTATTTCAATATGAGTAGCTAATCACTTTATCATCCATCTTGATGAAGTGAAACATATGTAAGGATTGCACTACTTTTATTAATTCAAAGTTGATTTCAATTATCGTTGTGTCGAGATCTTGATGATTTAATTCTTTATTAATTATCCTTATGATGTTGGTGATATGTATGTTATTCGTTAGTGGTACTAGTTGAACATATGTGTGATTTCAATTAATTATCTTTAATAAATTGTCACTAGTTCATGGTATGATAGTGAACCTCATTTTGATAAAAGGAATTATTTTGTCAACGTGTTGATTAACGGTTGGTGGTACCACGTTGTCTTCACATAGATACAATTGGTAATTTGATAGTCAAACAAACTAGTTGGTTAGGAAAATTGTTTTAAGCATTGGTGGTACCGGCTTTTACAAAGGAACTGATTAATTAGGTGATTGAAATAATTTTACAAACGTTGGTGGTACCAGTTTGTGTCTTTATTTTGTCACGATTATCTTGTCAACTTAAGTGAATTTGAACTTCATTTATGTGCAATCTGAACGTGTTGTGAAGCGGATTCAAGATGGATACCTTTTAATATTATTGTCATAAAAAACATTTTTACTTTCGTCTTTCGACGAACCTTGCCCCGGTCATACCGGATTTAATTTATTTACTTTTACTTTTTGCAAAGTGACAATTCGGTCACAAAACCCCCCTCTTTACTTGAACTACTTTATTTCAACAATTGCTTACTTAGTCCTTGTGATCGACCTCGGATTTACCAGTTTACTATACTGCATACGATCAGGTTCACTGCCTGTGAGTGTGTTGTAGTCAGTCTTTTGGTAGTTTCGTGTTTATAAATTTTATTACTCGATTTCACACATCAAGTTTTTGGCGCCGCTGCCGGGGACTTTTGTTTAGTAGTTGTTTAATTTTGTAGTTCGATCCTTTCTCACATTATTTGTGAGAAAGTTATTGCTTTATTAATTAGATTTAATTTTATTTTCATTTCATTTGTACCAGGTGCGGTTAACGGTTTGCTTGTGGTGATTGTGCAGGTTCTTGCTAGTTGATGAACACAAGAGCTTCTGGCCGACCTTTGCTTAGTCCTTTATCTAATCCAGGGAAAGTCAGACGTCGTTTAGTGCAGAAAAACAACCCAGAATTATCCACATCAGACAAAATAGATCCAGAAACCGCAGACCAAGTCCAACAGGACATTTCCTTAGACGAATTCTATATCAAGAAAAGTTCAGCATCAGAAGATCAATTAATTGATAGGTTGAAAGAAGCAGGTAGAGTGTTTGGGACAGGAGAGGACTCATATACAGAAGAGGAAGTTCAGACACCTGAACCAAACAACATTGTCATACCTCGAACCACCAGAAATATTAATCAAGAACTAACAGAATGGGTGATGAACAACCGAGAGACATGAACAACGTTCCTTACGGGGAACGAAGAAGAGATATTCCAGCCAACCGGGGCACAGCTATCCGCCCACCCGCAATATCGGTAGATTTCTCTTTGAAGGGTAATCATCTCAAGAGTGTCGAGGAGGATAAATTTGATGGGGTTAGAAGAAGCGATCCATATGCTCATATCGAGAGGTTTGAAAAGATATGCCGACTTTATCAGTATGGGCAAGGACAAGTTGAGGGTGTGAAACTAGAGTTGTTCCCATTAACTCTCACTGGAGATGCAGCTGCTTGGTTTAAGAAATTTCCGGATAATTCCTTTTCTACTTGGGCTGAACTTAGGGAAGGATTCATTGATGAGTTCTATTCTATAAGAACTCAAAGGAAGCTGGAGAATCAAATTAGGGGATTTTCTCAAGACAGTGGTGAGGATTTTGTAGATGCTTGGAAACGATTCAAAGAGATGCTAAGGAATTGCCCGGGGCATAACATGGGTGTTGAAGTTATTGTTGAGATTTTCTACGATGGATTGGATAGGAGGTCAAAAAGAGAGCTCGGGTATGCATTCGGGGGTAGTATCAATAACATTGCCCCAAATGAAGGACCGATCCAAGAGATCCGGTAGAAACACTGTAGCTAAGGTCGAAAGTAGTGAAGACTCGAAGCTTGTTGCTGAAGTTAAGGCTCTCTCTAAGCGGATGGATGAGAGGTTTGATGGCCAAGAAAGCAGGTTCAAGAACCTTGAAAGGGATGTAAAGGTTATGGCTGATGGTTGGGATTATTGTGGGGATTTGCACTACACTGAGGATTGCCCCCATAAACCAACTGAAGATGTTAACTATGTTCAGAACCAGCAACAGGGGAACTTCAACCGCAACACCGGTTATCAAAACCGGCCATCAGGTAGTTCCTATCCTTCTTCTTCTTCTTTTAATACTAATAATGCTGGTTTAGTAGGTTCAACAATCAACAAGGCTCGGATTCAGAACTAAGAGAGATAGTGAAGGATTTCATTAGTGCCCAGAA
Organism: Erigeron breviscapus; assembly: GCA_034093135.1. Taxonomy (NCBI): domain Eukaryota; kingdom Viridiplantae; phylum Streptophyta; class Magnoliopsida; order Asterales; family Asteraceae; genus Erigeron; species Erigeron breviscapus. The sequence goes on along the minus strand of CM067171.1, from coordinate 37,826,647 downwards.
AGTAACTAATGAACATGTTGCAGAAGAGTCCAAGAAGGTGAGTTCAGTGTTGGATGCTTTGACTACTCGATTGGATGGAATCGGGCACAAGCTGGATCAAGGGGCAAAGAATCATCAAGCCACAATTAAAGACTTGGAAGGAAGGCTTGAAAGGCTAGGAAATTCTAACAGACAACCCGGTACTTTACCGAGTAATACTCAACAGAATGCCAAGCCTCAGTCAAGCAACCAAGGGCAGAATAATCAAGGTCAAGGGCAGAGATACACCCCTCCAAATGCTAGAAATGAGCATGTGAATGCAATCACAACGAGGGCAGGAAAAACTTATAATTCTGCTAATCCTTTACCTGATGATTCTATTCCACTTGTGCAGGTTAACGAGAACGATGAGATAGTTGATGTAACATCCGTGAGTTTTGACCGGTTGACTTTACATGTAATTTGACTAACAATTTAAGTTAATGAAATATTTGGGTTCATTTTGTGATTATATGACTAGGTGGTATGATTGTAGGGTCGATGGTGTGACTTAATTGGGGACTAAATGTAAAACGGTGTGTAATTAGCTTGAAACTGGAAATGGGTCGACCCATACCCGTACCCTACCCATCAGCCATGACCCATCTGCCCTAATGACCCATTTTCCCTCCCTTATCCCTTCATTCTTCACAAATATCTCTTATCTTACTCTCCTTCTCTCTATCAAGAAAGCAAGACCTTTTCTTCTTTATTTCCTTCATTAATCTGCTTCAATTGGTGTTATTGAACCAAATTTAATACAAGAATCAACATCAACATCATCCCATAACCTTCATATCAAAGGAATTGAAGTTCTTAGTGCAAGACTTTTACCTATTTGGGTCAAATTCGGGTTTGACTTTTGGAAGCAAGATTGGTAAGTCAAATTCATCCCATATTCATCTATTTGTGTTTATTTACTTGTTTTTAATCATTACCAAGTAAATTCAGGTCTTAGATTTGATTAAATCGGATTTAAGGTGAATTTGGGTTAAATTAGGGTTTTAACTAGGGTTGATCAATTTGGTCGTTTTGATGATGTTATGAAGTGAAATATTGATTTGGGTAAGTGTATTTAGGTGTTAGAAGGTCAAGTGTAGCTTCAAAATGAATTTCAAACTCCTGCAATTCGTTTTGGTATGGTTTGGGTTGAGTTTGGGGGTATTTGGTTCGGATTTCCTGCACTTGAACTGCTGCTTGTGCAGATTTTTGGTCTCACTGCGGTGAAGTGGCAAGGCAAGGCCTTAACTGCGGCACAGTGGAATAATTCTGAGTTGAAGTTCACCTCCTGACTGTGGCGCAATGGATGAAATGCATCCTGACTGCGGCGCAGTCATGAGGCCCTGTTTCGCGCGTCAGTTTTCAAACGTTAATAACTTTTGAACCGTAAGTCCGTTTTAGTCGTATGACCTATCGTTGGAATCGTGAGAGAGTCTAGTTTCTTATAGTAACCTTCATTTTGTATAAATCTTCCTCCATTTCTAAAAATGTCGAGTCAAAGTGTCTTGTTTCATACACGGTAAAGTTGTAGAAGCGTTTGTGGGTTCGTGACTCGAGTTAAACTTACTAAACCAACTTAATTATGATTATAGAGTTGACATTATGATATATGACATGCTTTGATAGGTTGTGGACGCGTGGGGCCCATTGCTCGCTATTAATCTTACTGTGACTTGATTTTAACTGCTTTGCCAATCAAGGTGAGTTCCGTAGTTCCCTACTCGCTTGAGATTCGGGCTAAAAAGTGTAAACTTATGTGATTACTTGTTTAATTGTGTTTGTAAATGATTGTTGGTGTTGTTTGATTTTACTCACGTACAAAATGTCTAGTTGGTGACATTAGATGAATGATGGATAGTTTTGCTTTAGTGTTTGATGGATTTGTATGAGATTGTGATATTGTTAAATAAATTAGGATAGTAGTGTATACATAGAGGTCGGTTTTACTTTCAAAAGGTTTTAGATGTGGTGGGAAGGCTGCGGATGACCCTATACATAAGCATCTAGAACTTGATGAGAGTAAAACCCTCTGAAGTGTAAGTATGCATTGTTTAGAGGAATTGATGGATGTTGGGAATGTGTTTGGAATGGACATATACGCCTTGTTATACTTGACTTGTACAGTACACACTCAAGCATACTTTTATTGTTGCATTGATGACGTTATTGACACGCATTTGATATACGTTGTGGTCTTACATACGTTTGATACATGATTTGATGTTAATATTTCGCGTGCTCATTTATTATACGCAATTACTTTACCCTTATGATCTTGTAATGATTTGATATTATGATTAGGATAGTTGTACATACATGGAAGATGATGATACCTTTAATGAGTTGTAGATGTGGTGGGAAGGCTGCGGATGACCCTATACATAAGCATCTAGAACTTGATGAGAGTAAAACCCTCTGAAGTGTAAGTATGCATTGTTTAGAGGAATTGATGGATGTTGGGAATGTGTTTGGAATGGACATATACGCCTTGTTATACTTGACTTGTACAGTACACACTCAAGCATACTTTTATTGTTGCATTGATGACGTTATTGACACGCATTTGATATACGTTGTGGTCTTACATACGTTTGATACATGATTTGATGTTAATATTTCGCGTGCTCATTTATTATACGCAATTACTTTACCCTTATGATCTTGTAATGATTTGATATTATGATTAGGATAGTTGTACATACATGGAAGATGATGATACCTTTAATGAGTTGTAGATGTGGTGGGAAGGCTGCGGGTGACCCTATATATAAACATCTATGATTCCTTAAATGTAAAGTCGTATGAAATGTATGTGCATTGTAGTTTGATTGATTTGTGATATGATGGTTTTGTGATTGAGATTGGTTAGGTTCGTACTTGATGTTTGGTTGATGTACTTCCAAGTATACTTACTTGATGAATGGTTCTACGTACTTCCAAGTGTCATACACTTGAGATCGCGCAATATACGATGTACTACCAAGTTGTTAGACTTGAGAATATTGTGTTTGTAGTGGTTTTGTTGTTGTCATGGACACTTAGGATGCGTTATCTGATGCCAAATTGTTGGACATACCGTTTATGCATTCGGACATGATTATGCGTGTAGTACATATCTTGATATAGACATCACTTGTGCTTATTTATCATACGCATTACTTATATTGTGTTTTGTTGTGATTTGAGATTGAGACACATAAAGGCTATTCTTATGTTATGTTTTGCCTTTACTTATACTTGTTATGATTTAGGACAATGGTTCCTTGTGAACCATTCCTACGAACTCACCAACCTTGTGTTGACTATGCTTAGTACACTTTTCAGGTAACCAAGTTATTCCAAGGCAAGGAGTTTGATTGTTTGCTTGCTGTTGAACCCGGACTTGGACTTATATGGATCAAGGATCCATTTGCCTTCTTTTGCATTGTACTTACGACCGTTAGCCATCTTTTAAATGTTCTTTTGTAAACCTTGATGGTGACTTGCTCCTTATGTATTTTGGTACTTGTTTATTTTAATGTATGGATTCACTGAATCCTTTGCTTGCATATAGTTCATGTTCTACATTAATTCCACCTTGTGCTATATGATTTCCGTAATATTTCGAGCCTTGGCTTGGGGTGTTATAGTTGATGATGAGATTAAGATGTAGCCGAACCCAGCCGTGCAGACACCGGCCGTTCCATCCAACCCCGCTGAGAAACCAATGGTGAAGCCCAATCAACCGAAGATCCCATTTCCTCAACAGTTGAGGAAAGAGAAGATTAAGGAAAATTTCAAGAAGTTCGTTGATTTAATTCAATCGGTTAACATAACTGTTCCCTTAGTTGATCTTATTGCATGGATGCCCAATTATGCTAAGTTTCTCAAGGAACTCATCAGTGACAAAAGGAAGCTTTAAGAAGCAAAGACTGTTGTGTTTAGCGCCGAGTGTTCAGCAATAATCCAGAATCAGATTCCTCACAAGTTGGAAGATCCAGGGAGTTTTTTAATTGCTTGTTCTTTTGGTGCATATTTGTGTGAGGCATTGGCCGATCTTGGGGCCAGTATTAATTTAATGTCTTATTCTGTTTATAGGAAATTGTCCTTAGGTGAGTTGACTCCTACCCGCATGAGCATTAGGCTCGCGGATCGCTCTTTCCAATATCCCATGGGGATAGCGGAAAACTTGCAAATTAAGGTGGGCCACATGGTATTCCCGGTCGACTTTGTCATTCTCGAGATGGAGGCGGACGCTAAAGTCCCTCTCATTCTTGGTCGCCCATTCCTTAACACTGCGGATGCTATCATCCGGGTTAAGGCTAAGGAGATTTCCTTAGGGGTCGGTGATGACCGGATTATTTTTAATGCTGATAGAGCACTAAAGCATCCTTACTCTTCTGATGATACTTGTTTCAGGATAGATGTGATTGAAGAAGAAGATGCTTTGGAGACGGAGTTAATGGACTTTTTGGACATGGAAGAGGGAGAAGCGTTGCTTGCTTGTAGTGGAGAAGAGCAAGAGATGGTTGGAGAGATGGTGAGAGAAATAATGGCATTAAGTGTTGACAAAACTCCACCGGAAGATGAAACCTTCGAAAAGATAACGGCTAATGGAAGCACACGGGTGCTAACCTCAGTTGAGAATCCACCTACCGACTTGGAACTCAAGCCTTTGCCGGATCATCTTGAATATGCTTATCTCGAAGGTACATCTCTTTTACCTGTTGTGATCTCATCTTTGTTGTTGGAGGATGAGAAATCTAGACTTATGACCATCCTTAAGGCCTATAAAAAAGCCTTTGCTTGGAAAATTTCCGACATACCGGGTATAAGTCCTGAATATTGTAAGCACACAATTAATTTTGTTGATAATGTGAAACCGGTTGTGCAAAGACAACGTAGACTTAATCCGAACATGAAAGAGGTTGTTAAAAAGGAAGTCATTAAGTTGTTAGATGCGGGAATCATATTCCCGATTTTGGATAGTCAATGGGTGAGTCCGGTGCATTGTGTGCCGAAAAAGGGTGGGATGACCGTTGTTTTGAATGAGAAAAATGAGTTAGTTCCCACTAGAACTGTCACGGGATGGCGGGTGTGTATAGATTATCGGAAGTTAAATGACGCTACCCGTAAAGATCATTTTCCCTTGCCTTTTATTGACCAAATGCTCGAACGGCTAGCCGGAAATGAGTATTTTTGCTTCTTGGATGGGTTCTCCGGGTATTTCCAAATACCCATAGACCCTAAGGACCAAGAAAAGACCACATTCACTTGTCCCTTTGGTACTTATGCCTATAGGAGAATGCCTTTTGGTCTTTGCAATGCCCCAGGAACCTTTCAAAGATGTATGCTTGCTATTTTTCAAGACATGATCGAAACTTCCATGGAAGTTTTCATGGATGACTTTTCTGTATTCGGAAGTTCTTTTGAAAGTTGTCTAGATAGTCTTGATAAGATGTTGGAAAGGTGTGAAAGGGCACACTTGGTCTTAAATTGGGAAAAATGTCACTTCATGGTAAAGGAAGGGATTGTGTTGGGGCACAAAGTTTCTAAAGCGGGACTTGAGGTAGATAAAACCAAAATCGATGTTATAGCTAAATTGCCTCCTCCCACTAATGTTAAATCTGTTAGAAGCTTTTTGGGTCATGCCGGGTTCTATCGTCGATTCATAAAGGATTTTTCAAAAATCACCCGGCCAATGACCAAGTTGTTGGAAAAGGATGTCCCTTTTAATTTTGATAAAGAGTGTCTTGATGCATTTAACTCACTTAAAGACAAATTGACCAATGCACCTATTATGTCTACACCCGATTGGTCATTACCCTTTGAGTTAATGTGTGATGCTAGCGACTTTGCCTTAGGGGCCGTTCTAGGCCAAAGGGGGAATAAACATTTCCGTCCCATTTCTTATGCTAGCAAGACCCTTAACCCGGCTCAACAAAATTATACCGTGACTGAGAAAGAATTGTTGGCCGTAGTTTATGCTTTTGATAAGTTTCGACCCTACTTGGTCCTTAACAAGACTATTGTGTATATGATAAACCCTAGTATTGAGGTTTTTAATTGAGTTTTGTGGATTTTGTGTGTTTGTTGTTGCTGTTGCTCGACCCAGACCCTGAAACACCCACGTTGTGCCACAAGTACCTTGTTGCGCCGCAACGTCTGAAGCAGAAATTTAAGTTGCGCCGCAACTTGTCTAGTTGCACCGCAACTGGTCCAGTTTCAGTGCGCCGCAACTTGAGCAGAAATTAAGTTGCACCGCAACTACCTTGTTGCGTCGCAACGTCTGAAGCAGAAATTTAAGTTGCGCCGCAACTTGTCTAGTTGCACCGCAACTGGTCCAGTTTCAGTCCTGCCTTATTTTTGCTTGTATATATGAATGCCTATGTCAGGGTTTTATTGTTTTAATGGTTGTCTTGTATGTGTAGGAGCCTATTGGAACCAGCCGTGCAGGAAGAGGTTCTGCTAGAGCCTCGACTGCTGCTGCACCTGCTGAAGGAGCTGCTAATGCTCCCACTGGTCTTACTGATGAGGCCGTTGCTATGGGCGTTCCAGCCCACACTTGGCTTCGATTTTCTAGAGCCGCTCCAGAGTCTAAGACTTAATACACTAACAGGTTGGCTACTTTGTATAATAAAGATATTATCGAGCCAAGGTATATGGAGAGAACCATGCTTGATGTGCTTAATGTGCGGGCTGATATTAGTAGTTTTATGCAACTCATGGGTAGGGCAACTGATCAGGATGGTAATAGGGTTGAAAGAGAGTATAGTATGTGGTTTGATATCTTTAGAAATCGGGAGCCAGTTTGTAAGGAATGGTGTCTAGAGGTGTATTCCACTATTTCTGTTGATAAGATTGATTCAGTCAAGAATGTCTTTGATGATAGGGTAATCTTCTTTAGATGTGGGGGTTTGAACCGACACTTGACTATTGCTGAGTTTGGAGTGTGCACGGGTATGTACACTGAGGAGATGTTGGATGACCCTATTTTTAGGAATGTTTTGGCCATTGCTGTTAGGAATTCTCAGGGGTTTCATAAAGACTTAGGTAATGAGAGAGATTATTACTCTCGTATTTCAGGAGGTAAGCCTTGGCGTGGGGCTTGTGGGGCGAATACAATTCAGTCGCCCATTTTGAGATTGTTCCATAAGATGTTAGTCTATTTCTTTGTCCAGCGGACTAATCACCCGGACAAACTATATATGAAAGACTTATTGTTGTTGAGGATATTTTAAGAGGGTGATCATTACAGGACTGCTTGTGCCCCCTATGTGCTAGCTAAACACATGGGGCAAAAGGGGGTACGTGATAGAGGGTTGGTTTGTGGCCATTTCATCACGAAAATGGTCAAGCATTTTCAGCTTGAGGATGATAGGGCGAATACTACGGTGAACTTGAACTGAAGCCGATGAAGGCTTTTACTTATAATGATTTGCACCGTTTTGGCTTGCTTCGCCCTCGTAAGCATAAGAATGATATTCCTGAGTTGATTCCTTTTGGTGATGCCGCCTCTGAAGGCGAGGAGGAGGATGCAGGTGATGATTATGACGAGGAGATGGCTGAAGCACCTGAGCAGCCACCTGAGCCCGCGCGACGTACTATGCGTCGTGCCACTACTACTCCTACTGCGAGGGCATCTTCTTCTGCCGCCCCTTCATGTTCTTGGGACTTCTCCACTTTGGAGAACATTGTGAACTCTATGTGGGAGTCACAACAGCAGTTTCAGTCGAGGGTGGACAGTGATTTTAGGTGGATGGGCTCAGGTATGGGTCGTGTGATGTTCGATCAGCAGAGATATCAACCTATGTGGGAGGCTCAGTATCGGGGTGATGATTTCCATCCACCTCAGCCGATTCCAGACTACCATCCTCCTACCATCTTCATACCAGAGCACAGGACTGGTGGTATATATTACCCACCGAAGCGTCAGTTTGAGCAACCTCCTTCCCACGATCTCAGGGGACGGGATCCAGATCATCCTGTTAGTTTTGGTTCTTTTGCAGGTACACAGGCTGGTGATGCCGGAGTTGGAGGATCGGGATCAGCAGAGCCTACATTCGCTGAGTATGCAGCGGCATCGTTATTTGGTGGTGCTATGCCTGGTTATCCACCTTCTAGCTGATCGTACGATGATGAGAGATGCTGATAAGTGTCGTCTGTTGGTCTCCTGATGGCTTGTACTATTATTTGTTTGAACAATTTTAATTTCTGTACTTTTCGTTATTTTTATTTGTTTGGTTTGTATTCACCCCACGGGGTGATGAGACATCGTATTTTATTTCCATTTCCATTTTGAATAAGTAGGATAGGAATTTGCATGCTTTATTATTTCATATCGGCTATTAATCGTGTGTTCATGTTGAATAGCAAGTTTGTCATATGCATATGCTGGCATTAAGTTCAGCGCCATATTCTTGTTGGCATCATTCAGCATGGAACACCCGTCATACCCGGCAAGTTTTTCTTGTTCTTGATTTTGCTTTTTGTTTACTTTCCCCTATTTCCCATAGTTTGCCTTAGTTCATTGGACATTGAGGGCATTGTCCAACTCAAGTGTGGGGGGTGGTAAATAGGAAAAAGTCGGGTATTTTAGAGGATTTTTAAACTTTTGCATGTTTGTCCTTGTAGTGAATTTCTTTTGTCACCTAATTATAGATTTTAATGAGCAATTTGACTACACCCTTGGTACAAAGTTTAATTGGTGGAATGTGTCTTGACTGGTTAATTAGGCAAACCCTTCTGGATTAATAATATGACTAGCACGCTTATAGCACCAAAACACCAAATTTGTGAGATTCGTGATTCATTTCTAGACGTGCTAGGTGTTTACGGGTTTGGATTTATTAACCTTGTAAATTTGTCCCTCTCGTAGGCTTTTGGATTCATCCAAGAGTAAGGGTTCTACTTAGAATTCTGAACTATGATGTGCAAGTTTGAGGTTGGTTTTTCCATTTCCGGATTATTTTCATTTGCTATGAGTGTGTCGGTGATTGCGTTGATTCTAGAACTTGTCCTGGTTGATCGTTCCGTGTTATTTATCAGAAGAGGCAAATTTAGGATAAAAACCTTTGTTCTTTACATGTTCACCCTTGTTTCGTAAAAATTTGTTATGTGCATGTTTTGTTAATGTGCTTAGTAGCTAACTACACTGGTTAGTGAACCACCTGTTTAAACCCTTATGTTGCACTCATTTTTAGTGCAAGAAACAATAGAAAACATGTTGTCATTAGCCTGTTCTTTGTTATTAAATCCACCTTAAATATACACCTTTCCTAGCCATACCGATAGTCGAAGTCCTGGTGGGTCATTGGTTGCCTATGCTAGTGGATGGTTTGGGGTTGTCCTTTATGTCGGGTTGGGATATTCTCGGTTACTGAGAATAGATTGATTTCGTCATGTTTATTTGGATAAAGTCTGGATCGTTCATTTGAGCATATGAGTAATGATTTGTCACTGTTTCAATATTATTAAGAGAATATCAATTAGTCAGAGTAAAAGTAGCTCACAAAAAAAAAAAGAATAAAAGAATTGAAAAACAGAAAAGAAAAAAAATAATAAAAAATGAATGACGTGAGCTTCTTGCCACGAAAAAGGACCCGAAATCGCGCCCCTCAAAAGACTCATACACGCGAACGGATCTTCGGCACTTAATTAAGTGCTAGCTATAACTTTACGTTATAACAAATACCCACCGGAAAAATAACTAGAATGGGGTGCTCTCCACCTTTGATGGTGTCGAGCTCCACACGAAAAAGAGAGAGGAGAGAAAGGGTTTTTGGTGCAAGGATTCAAGAAGGAATAAGGGTTCTTTATATAGGCATAGAAAACCCTTAGGTTTCCTTCTTTGAATCAATGTGGGATAAGGAAACCAAGTTTCCTTCTCCCCCTCCTCCTTGGTTTCGGCGCCGACCTAGTGGGACCCCCATGGGTCGACTTTGTCGACCCATGGGTTGACTCATGGTGCTTGATGTCCGATCCCGCTTTCGACCCGATTCGCGTTTCCGACCCGCGAATCATTTCCAAATCTATTTTTGGAAACTTTTAGTTATTTTCATTTCCAATGAGTTCCTTGTTATTTATAAAGATCAATTAAGCCCTCCTCGTTCTATGTGTGCGACCCTAATGGTTCATAGATATGCGGTTGTATAAGTATATTGTAATATTCTCATATTTACAACAAATCTTACCTCCTACTTGCTTATGTGAATGAATTGTTAGGATACGATAGAGCATGCATGGTTTCCATTCAAGTCTAGTTGTTGAATATGCCCAAATCTTGTTGCCTAACTTGCTTATTGAAATATATAGTTAGGAATTGAAGATGCATGCATAGATGTAAATGTCTCGTGAGCAATGGTATGTATAACTTGGTATGGCGATTAAAAATTTCTTGGCTAAGTTATTTCTCCGCCCTTGTTATTTATAAAGATCAATTAAGCCCTCCTCGTTCTATGTGTGCGACCCTAATGGTTCATAGATATGCGGTTGTATAAGTATATTGTAATATTCTCATATTTACAACAAATCTTACCTCCTACTTGCTTATTGAAATATATAGTTAGGAATTGAAGATGCATGCATAGATGTAAATGTCTCGTGAGCAATGGTATGTATAACTTGGTATGGAGATTAAAAATTTCTTGGCTAAGTTATTTCCCGCCCTTGTTTATTGAATGATTTAGTCAGTAACGTGGAGATTATAAGAATAGTTGTAATATGATTACGAGAACCTCGTTGTATTATAAGCCCCTAATTTTAAACTTTAGGACGATGCTCGAGTTAACTAAGGTGAGATGATAACGGTAAACGTATAACAATGAGCCAAGTGAGTGCCATAGTGCGAGTCACACGTGAGATGTGAGAAGTTTGGGTACTTATGTGCGATTCTCAAGTCTTCTCGACCTTAAACGGATCGCTGAATCGTTGTCTACCACACAAATGAAGGTGTCGTCGGGATTGGATGTCGTGGATAGGATCCCTCTCATTGTCAGATGGATGACCAGAAATGGGAGCAAACATTTGGCTTCAGTGAATGAGCCGCCAACTAATGGGTGAAACACGTCACGAGTGTGCTGACTATACGTCAAATCGTCATAATAACTGTTACCTGTCTATAACTTATTGCACTTAATGTTAATCTGAGTGGGAAAGAGTCTAACCGCGTACGAATGAGCCAATAAAATGAAATACTTGAAGGTGACAATAAACTCGTTTGAGAAAATGGATTTATAACCCGTAGATCGATGAATCATGGCAAAAGATTCTAACACTTGGTATGAAGGATGCGTACGACGTCACCCGGTCTTAATAATCTAGTAATATTTAAAAATAAAAATAAAAACCTATCTTCTGTAATGGCACCTTTAAGTGAATAAGCTGTTGTAAATGCAAAAATAGGATGTTTTCGGGTCGTTTGTGATTAATTTTAAATGAAGAAGGCCAAGGAATTCTTGACAAATGGCGTTTGTGATTAATTTTAAATGAAGAAGGCCAAGGAATTCTTGACAAATGGCCTTATGGATTATTTTTTTAAAAAATCAATTGTGTAATATAAGGTGACCTATGAAAAGAATTTTTGCTACTATGTTCTTTCCAAAAGCTTAAGGATTTTTGATTCTATATGAGAATCGGTTTTAACTTATAAAGTGTGTAAATGATAAGTTGAGAGTGGCAAGATATGACCATTAAAAATCCTCGTCTGAACAAAACAATGTGATGACGTTTAAGAACGAACAAAAACTTAAAAACTAGTGAATACTGACAAGAGTAAACGCAAACATTTGAGTCATACAAATCGGATTAGTAACGTAATAAAGTTTGGAAATGAAGGGGAATTCTTTTAACTGTGGATTTCCTCATGGAGTCAAAGTAAGATCTCGGTCCGAGAAGATTCTCTTTTAACCGGGGAATCAACCATGGCGCGCGTGAGGCGAAACGATCATGATGTGAATGACATATGAGTAGGAAACCTGGAAATGTGTGGAGTGGAACGATTAGGATGATATAACGATTTGAGTTGTTTAGCCTTTGAGTTTTATTCGAAGTATTCACACGTGAGTGAAATCTTGGACTCGCACGTATGATGAACGGGGGTACTTACTACGAGTGTGTGAGTAAATCTGTTGTCATATAAGAACCTTTTGCAACCCGTCAAACTTATAATGCTATTAACCTTTGAAATGGTGTCGTGGATCGATGCGTGCACCGAACAAGGTGAGGTTGAACACCTCCCGTTGGATGCTTGTTGTAAACGATGAGTGTATAACGTTAAGGAGATTTGAACCTTAATGAGAGTAAGAATCGTTGTAAATTCGAGGACGAAATTCTTTTAACTGGGGAATGATGTAACACCCGCCATTTTGACCGGTCAACATAACGTGACTAGTAAATGGAAATGAGTCAAACTTTGACTAAATGAAAATATGGTCATGTGAATAGTCGTTAGAAAGATAATTTAAAAATATACAAAGTTGCGTTAACGAAATATTTGAATGAGTCTCGAGTGAATCATTTCTAGGGAGAAACTGGGACTAGTTGCGAGAGTGTATGGGGGAATAAAACCCATCCCCACCCCACTTTCTTCTCCTTTCCCACTTCACTTTCTCTCTCTAACTTCTCCCTCACACTTTCCCTTCTCTCTCTACTCTATCTTTTCTCTCTAAAATGCAAGAACACACACATTCTTCATCTTTTCTTCATAATTTTCAGATCTAAGGACTGGGTTATCATCAAAAATGATAGTAAATCATGTTACAATAATAACCACCTCTAAAAGGTCAAGATTTTTGTATTTAATCAAGTATTCATCCTCTTTGAAGCTCCAAAAATCATATTTGAGGTTCCGGGTAGAATTGGTAAGTGTTTCTTAGCTCAAAATCATCTTCATATGTTGTTAATCTTGTTCCTTGGTCAAATCTAAACATCTTTGGTCATCTTGGTTGCTAAAATTGGAGATTTGGTCAAGTTAGGGTTTTGGGTGAATTTGGGTATAAATTGGTCTTGGATTGTGAATGAAAGAGTTTTTGATGATGGGTTTTGTCCAAAATGTGTTGGTAACATGACTAGTGGCTTCCAAATGGTTCCAAAACGGTCAAAACGATTTTTGGGTCGAATTAGAGTTTCCTAGAGTTTTGATTTGGGTCAAGAACGAATTTGGACAAGATTTGATGTTATGGATCGAGTTTGTGTTGTGGGTTATGTTCATTTATGCTTGGAAATGAGTTTAGAATTGTCTCCTAATTGATTTTGAGGTCAAAATGAAGCTTGGGTGCTTTTTGGGTCGAAGTTGTGAAGGTTTTAACAATTTTTAGGATTGTTCTTGTCAACAGTTCAGAACCAAGATTCGTTAGTTTTTAACTCCCATTAGTTATTATTCATAACCAAGATGAACTAGTTAAAAACCATATTTAAAGTCTTGATTTGTAAACATGTTATGTACATTGATAGGTTGTGGACGCGATACGATTGAACGTTTATAACTCAATCTTAACTTGTTATTGCTTGGCAAAGGTAAGTTTCGTAGCCCCTACTATATATTCTATGCTTTGGGGGTGGAAAGATACTCGCTATGTGTTTATGTGTTATGTCGTAGATTTAGCTTATGTTAACTTTACGTGCATACGTTTTTGTGTTAGAACATGTCATAGGTAGACATGTAACATGATTGATAACGATGTGGATGTAGTTGAACGTATAAGATTGTTGTAGCCTATACTAGAATGATATTTTGATGTGGTATATGATATTTGATGTGTTTATATGATTAGAGATTGGTAGGTTTTTGGTATGCTTAATGGGCGTTGGTCGGGTGGAGGGAAAGCTGATGGTATCACCTGTATACAAACCATGCCAATACCTAAAGGGCATATCGGAACCTAGGTCCATTTAGTGATTTAGTTAAATGGAAAGTGTACTCATTGTGAACGTGTTGTTATGTGGATGCATCATTGTTGATTAAACGTTGAACGTATTGTTATGTTAGCATCGTGTTGTTATATACTTGTGTATATGTATATGTGTGTTGAGCCAAATGTTGCGGATTGTTAAATCCGCATTGTTGTATATGTGTGTTGAGCCAAACGTTGTGGATTGACGAATCCACCCCTGGGTATGATCATGCCATGTCGCGGGTAGTTGGGCCTTGCGTTGTTGAATGATAAATGTCGCGGGTTGTTGAACCTTGCGTTGTTGAATGTTATGGTGTATATGTATTATGAATACGTATATATGTATGTTGTTGTATGAGCTGTTGTTGCTGAACATGTTATGTGATCCTACGAACTCACCAACCTAGTGTTGACGTTTTTGAGTATCTTTTCAAGTATATGAGAAATCGCTTGCAAGCTAGGAGTTGACGCCTATAGATGGACCTAAGAATCGTTTGATTGCTTTCTAGATCTTTAGACTCGGGCACGATGCCTCGGTTTGTTTTCCCTTGTATGGGATTCATTTGTTGTACTCTTGACTTGTGTATGAAAATTTATAGCCTGGTATGAACATCATGTAGTTTCTCTATATAATATCCATTTGCAAGCTTGTTTCATTTGCATCTCACGTTTCCGCCACTGGTGGGGTGTTACAATTAAGGTGGACCGTATACACCGGTGAGGGAGCAATACCTGGCTGGGTAGTGAGAAAAGTAATGACCATGGTGCCTATGTCCCTCCCACCTTACCCATTATTTAATAAAAATCGATTTTTATTTGATGTTTGAAAAGAACTCTAAATAAAAAACGAAGGGGTGAATGGATTATGAGAGCAAATAGGGAAAAAAGTGAAGAAAGATAAATAAAAAAAGTGGAGAGAAGTAAAGAGGGGTGGTGAGGTACTCCCGGGCTCCCCCACTAGGCCACTCTTATTTTTTTGACAGATACGGATCATATCACAACGGGGGGGTCTAGACTATGTTGTCTTAACCCAGGTCCACGCTAGAAATCCTCTCACCTAATACCCAGTAGAAGAAAAAACCTCTTATTAATTCGCTCGAGAAGGCACGACAATTAAGTGGTAAACCTTGCCTTTTCAGAACTCGAACTCAAGTTTTTTTGAATCCAAGCTTTCATTGGAAGGATTTTTTTATCACTGGGTTATCAACCCGATGACACCAGGCCACCCTTACATAATATGATAAATAATGTAAATATTTTTATTTTATTTTTTATGATAATGTCACTCGATGACAAAATTCTAAACGGAGTCAAATGTAGATTATGTGACGGAACTTGAACACTTATTATGGAGGGGCAGAACTCAATGAGACATAAAATTTAGCTTTGTTAGAGGCTAATAAGTATAATGAAAATTATTTTTGAAGAATATATAAGAAAATTAGTATTAAAAATAAAAACTTTTGTAGGGGCTGGAACCCCTTTGGCCCTTAAAAGTTCCATCCTTGATTATGACATATCATTTAGCGCTTTAAATTTTCTCCCCTCTCCCTTTACATACTTTAATTTGGTTGCAATTAATGTTTGAGTATCGTCGTTTTGTTATTAAGTTTGTATAATTGTAGCCTTTCAAAAAAAAAGTTTGTATAATTGTCCTTCCAACATAAAGTTTGTATAATTGTATTGAAGTTTGGGGGTTGATCAATGAAAAAATATATTATTATTCTTATGATGAGAATATACATCGAGACGTAAAAGTTGCGTAAGAAACACACCCATATTCCATAAAATGTTCTAACATAATAAGATTTTTCTGCTTAACATTACCATTTAAAAATTTGTGACATTGATGACTTAAAACTATGCATCAAATATATCCAACCCAATAAAAAAAAAAAAAATTAAGGAATATAAAATTGGGAAACCAGAATTATAAGTGGGTAGTTGCCATTAAAGGATTGCAATGCAAAACCCTTTGAAGATGTTTTGTAGGGACCAAAACTTACATCCGAGTACATCCATGAACGAAGTTTTGTTGGATTTTAAGTAATGCAACACTTATACAAAAAGATATCTCTTTCTTCCCAATTACCAAAAAGAATCACTCATTGGCATCTTTGAATGAATAAATACTAGCAGCCCATATGCTCATTTCTAAAATCATTTCCTAATAAGCTAGGTTGGTTTGCTTCATATATACGAGTACTTATTTAATTAATTTAATTATGTTATATAACATCTAAAATGTATAAAGTAGTTAAAAAAAAATTCATGATTTTATGATTTACTCTTTTTTATTATTATTATTATTATAGTTTATTGAAGGTGACTAATGGCTCCACATGTGCTCCATGGGACAATTCATGCAACTATTTTCGAGGTCGACAGGTTACATAAAGGATGGGATTTTAAAGACTGCTTCAAGGTACATTTTTTCTTTCTGAATAATATTGGTGTATTTCTTAGTAACTTTAATCATTTAGTTTTTTATTCCAATTTAACATTCTGTATCTGGAAATCATTTTTTCTCAATTCTAACTCCTGTTCCTGTTTCAAAAAAACAAATTCCTTATAAATAAAAATAGAAATATACTTATACGTATATATTATAATTTTTTTATTCTCTTATTGTTGAATTGTCTTTCCTATTTTCTATGATAAAATACTTCTTGCAATTAATCTTAATTAATTATGAAAATAGTTATAGTTTTAAATATTTTAACCTTTTTTCCTTATTTTCTTCTATACATATACTTAACATCCTATATCCATTAGTCCATTACCAATTTTAGAGATTGGGCTGTATATCCAATTAGCCCAAACTTAGACGCTTTATTGGATACCCAAAGGAATGAGAGAAGTCCAACCAAAAGATTAATATTTTTATTCTATGCAATATTAATTGAATTACTTGTCTTGTTTCGTTAGCACTACGAATATTACCTTTTTATTTTTCTTAAATGAGAAAAAATTATGTTAATTCTAATTTCTCGATTAAAATGATACATAATTTTTAATTCTTGATCCTAAAAAGAATAGAAAATTTCAATCTAACAATACATGTATTCTTTCATATTTTTCTTTCAAACCTATACTTGTTATCAAATTCAATCACAAACAAAACACACCCTGAGTTATAACATTTTTTTATATGAAAAATACTTATGAGGAGGCTTAGTGGTCACGTGACCTAATTTTTTCATATGAGATTTTAAATTCAAACCTCGCCAAGAAACATTTTAGGCTTAGTGGTCACCTGACCTAAGTTAATTAATTCCCTTATTTATGTTATTTTTAATGTTTAATTTCATTCCATGGAGCCAACAAGTCAAGGAAAAGGAAAAAAGATACTATCTCAGGTGAAAAGAATGATACTTTGTCGCCCTGAGGTAAATCATCATTTTAACTAATACTCGAAACAAAATTATAAAAGAAATAGTACACAAATTTAATTTTTGACCAAAATTTTATTAGGTTGTTGGTTCAAAAATATATGCAACTATCGACTTAGAAAAAGCGAGGGTTGCAAGAACTAGAGTGATTGAAAAGGAGCCAACAAATCCTCGTTGGTACGAGTCATTTCACATATATTGTGCACATAATGTTTCAAGCATTATATTCACGGTTAAAGATGGTAACCCGATTGGGGCGATTCTAATCGGTCGGGCTTACCTCCCGGTCGAGGAGGTCATCAACGAGAATGAAGTGGAACGATGGCTCGAGATATTAGACGAACAACGTAACCCGATACAAGGAGGTTCGAGGATTCATGTGAAGTTGAAATATGTTAGTGTGGCGAGAGATAGTCATTGGTCACAAGGGATTAAAAGTCCTACATTTGGAGGGATACCTTATACCTTTTTTAGACAAAGGGAAGATTGTCAAGTCACATTGTACCCCGATGCCCATATTTCCGATGATAACATTACATCGTATTTGGTTTCCGAAGGGTATTATGAACCGAAAAGATGTTGGGAGGATATTTTTGACGCGATTAGTAACGCGAAACATTTGATTTATATAACCGGGTGGTCAGTTTACACAAAAATAACGTTGATTCGGGACCCTAGGAGGCCTAAACCGGGTGGAGAAGTGACATTAGGTGAATTATTGAAGCGAAAAGCGGACGATGGTGTGAATGTTTTAATGCTTGTTTGGGACGATAGGACATCCGTCGCGGCGTATAAAAAGGACGGATTAATGGCGACACACGATCAAGAAACGGGTGATTATTTTCGTGGCACGAAGGTACATTGTGTTTTATGTCCTCGTGAACCCGATAATAAAAACAGTTATGTTCAAGGGATTCAAGTGGCTACAATGTTTACTCATCATCAAAAGACGATTGTCGTAGACAGCGACAATCCCGGAGATCCGTCAGGAAAGAGACGGATCCTCGGGTTCGTTGGGGGGATTGATCTTTGTGACGGAAGGTACGATACTCATGACCATTATTTGTTTCGGACCTTAAAAGATATTCATCATGATGATTTTCACCAACCAAACTTCTCGGGAGCCTCGATCACAAAAGGCGGTCCACGAGAACCGTGGCACGACATACATTGCAAACTTGAAGGCCCGATCGCGTGGGATGTATTGTATAATTTTGAACAAAGGTGGAGTAAACAAGTTGGAGCCCGGTTTCTACTTACATTACCCGAGCTTGACAAATTCATATCTCACCCTGTGCCGGTTAGTCCATCGGATGATTCGTGGAACGTGCAGCTGTTTCGATCGATCGATGGCGGTGCGGTGATGGGGTTCCCTGAGAAGCCCGAGGAAGCATCTATGGCCGGGCTTGTTACTGGAAAAGATAATGTGATTGATCGTAGCATTCAAGATGCGTATATTAACGCCATACGACGAGCGAAAAACTTCATCTACATTGAGAATCAGTACTTTATTGGGAGCTCGTATGATTGGAAAACAAGTAGAGATTTCAAAATTGAGGACATTGGGGCTTTAAATCTCATCCCAAGGGAACTCACACTTAAAATAGTGAGTAAGATAAGAGCAAATGAGAGATTTTGCGTGTACATTGTTATCCCAATGTGGCCTGAAGGGATCCCAGAAAGTGGATCCGTTCAGGCCATTTTAGACTGGCAAAAAAGGACCATGGAAATGATGTATAAAGACATCGCTTCAGAGATTCGTGACAAAGGGATCGAAGCAGACCCTCGGGACTATCTGACATTTTTTTGCCTAGGGAATCGTGAAACCAAAAAATCCGGTGAGTATGAACCACCAGAGAAACCCGAGCCTGATTCTGATTATAGTAGAGCCCAAGAATCGCGACGCTTCATGATTTACGTTCATGCTAAAATGATGATCGGTAAGTAGTAGTACATTACTATGATTTTTTTTCTTTAATTTAGAATCTAAAAACCATATAATTAAATACGCGTTGTGATGAATTTTATTTTATTTTTTAAATTTGCTTGTAGTCGACGATGAATATATAATAATCGGGTCAGCAAACATCAATCAAAGATCAATGGACGGGGCTCGAGACACAGAGATTGCAATAGGTGCCTACCAACCAAACCAGATTGCTGGTCAATGGCCAGCCAGAGGTGCAATATATGGGTTCAGGAGAACATTGTGGCTAGAACATCTTTCTTACGTAGAAGATTCTTTTCGCCATCCAGAAAGCCTAGAATGTGTTCGCAAAGTAAATGCTATAGCAGATGGAAACTGGAACTTGTATACGAACCCCACCTATGGTCAAGATCTCCCAGGCCATTTGCTTCGTTATCCGGTGGCTATTTCAGACGTTGGAGACGTTACGACTTTGCCGGGGTTTGAGTTCTTCCCAGACACAAAGGCACGGGTTTTGGGGACTAGATCTGTGACTTTACCTCCTATTCTAACCACTTAATACTAACTCATTGTAACATACATATTACTTGTGACTAATTTGAACAAGCAAACATTTGTAACTTGTTAGTATATGATCACGTAAAAATGAACGTATGTCCGGAAAGTATTTAAGCCTACGGGGTCACACGCGTTGACACTTAGATATCCGGTAATATGTATATATTGTATCTACATATTTATAATCACCAAATTGAGAAAAATGATAATTGGACATTATTAACTAGATATGTTAATTAGAATTATTTATTAATTAATAAATATGAATTATTAATTATTAAATACTAGTTAATAATATGAATTATAATTATTTATTAATTAATAAATATGAATTATTAATTATTAAATATTAATTAATAATTAAATGTAATTATTAATTAAATCCTAGTCCAAGTCAAGTTATATTTATAAATTATATTGCTTGAAGGTTAAGTTATTAGGGATATATTTATACCCTATATATATCCTAATAATAAAACCCTAACATATAATATAACTCTAATATCACTTTCGGTTCTCTCTCGGTCGAACAAAAACCAAAACAAGAAACCTAAATATTACTTTTGTCTTGTACGTGAATCATGACTAACAGTAATAACAATAGTAGCTTTCATTGATTGTGATATTGGTGTTCGACAGAAACAATTTTTGTTTCACACTTGTGTTTAATCGTAAATTAATAGAAAAGCAAGCTTTGAGCTTTTGGCTTTGGTGATTCAAGATCTAGCAATCTTCGGGTATTGTTTGACGTGTCGTGTGTGCGATCGTAGAGAGGTTTTATTTTAAACCTTATTATAAAGTTTCTTACTTTATCATCTACAAATAAAGGTACATGTTTTCTTCCTTGGTTAATTAATTAGTTGCATAGTTTAAATCTTCCGCTGCGTGCTTTGTGATTTAATTTGATAATTTGTTATATAACCCAACAGTGGTATCACGAGCCTACTATGTGATGATTAATTACCAAAAAGATCAAAATTTGAAGGGGGGTTAGGGTTTTATATTTTTTAGAATTTTATATAATTCTTTTGATTATTTTATTAATTAATTTGTTTAATTGTAATAAAATAATGAAAAAAATATATATATAATTTTTTTTTTATTTTCGAAATCAGATCTGAAATAAAAAAAAAAAAAAAATTTTTTTTTTTTACCCTAATTCCAAGTTTTGATCTTTAAGCATTATTATATGATAATTGCATGCGTTTATGATGTACCTTTTAATTATTTAATTGTTAAAAAGAAGTAAAAAATCATGAATTTTTCATGCAAATTATTCATGATTATTACTTAGATATATTGATATGAAATCTTGATCATTAGGGTTAATTATGCTAGATAATTGAATAACTAATTGTGTGACAATGTGATTATGTTTTGTGAAAGTTCCTGTTTGACACCAGTTCACTAAAAAAATCATAACTTATCAACCGTAAGGAGTTGGAAGCCGAATTCTTTACAGTAGGTGCTTGACTCATAGGGCTACAACTTTTGTGTTTTGTGCTAAGCCCAGTTCGGCCTTCTTCAGTGCCAGATTTGGTCGTGAAGCTGCTGGATTTTCCAGATCAGCATCTTGTTATTTATGGTAGATAAATCTGTTATAAAATTTTGGCTTACGCAATCAAGGCAACTTGATGCATGTGGTCTCTTTCCATATGAAAGAGGAGCCAATCTTATACCATAGTGACCAAAATTAGGTTGATTACCTTAATTGTTAAGTTGTAAATTTAGTAAGTTTAATTTTGCCTTTTATGAAAATTGTGTGCAAAAATTGTTTTTGGAAAAATAAACTTGACTAAATTATATCGAAATAAGATTTTGTTTATAAAATTGGTGCCCTAAAATCAAAAGATACACCGGCTCACCCATTTGAACAAACTCTAAGAAAGGTATAAGTCGGAGTGCGTTAGCCTCCTAAAAGGGCGGGTTTTTAATTGCGTTCATCGCAAACCTTTGCCCTTGCGCTTCTTTGTGCGTTCAAATGGAGCTACCGAGCTCTTTTGTATTTAAAGGCAATAAAAATGGGTTTTATAAACATATTATGTTTAGAAGATATGCATGAATCTTCAAACATAACTTTTTGATCACACATCAAATTGATTGACCCAATAAACTTAAGTCATTTGCCATCCAACTTGCAAAGGATACTTGTGGCTGTTGTTTTACTCACTGGTACACAGTGGTGAAATGGCAGTTGCATGGCAAATCCCACTCACCGGTACACAGTGGTGGACAAATTTGCGCGTTCTTGGTTGGACGACTTAAAGCGAGTTAAGATGGGACAAAACATGACTACAAATCACTTGATGAATCAAGTGTAATTTGTAGGTCCCATTCTTACTAGGAATTGCACATGTAATGCAATTATTGCTCGTCACTTACCTTTTGAGTACAATATTTCTAGCAGATCAACTGATGAAATGATTGTATGTCAATTGGATCCTAGCCTTAATGAAATTAATTGTTTATTTGATAAACATTGGGTAATTGATTTCCTAAGGATTTATTATCGAAAATACTGATTTTTGAACTTAATATGTTTTGTAGATGGCAATGAATCCTTCCACAAACACCAATGCTTTTCGGCAAATGTTTGAAAGAGAAAAGCTTAATGGATCAAATTTCAATGACTGGTATCGTCAACTGAGAATTGTTCTAAGAGTTGAGGAACGCATGGATGTCATTGAAAGGCAATGGCCAACCGAACCAAGTGCTGAATCCACAGCAGCTGAAAAAGCTGAATATAGGATTCAGTACACTAGATTCAATGAAGTTTGTTGTTTGATGCTTGCGAGCATGTCTCTCGAGCTTCAAAAACAATTCGAGCTCTACACTCCATATGATATGATCACAGAACTTAAATCCTTGTATGAAAAACAAGCTGGAGTGGAACTGTTCGACTTAGTCGTGGAACTCCATGACATGAAACTTGAATCTGGAAAATCGGTTAGCAGTCATATGCTCAAGATGAAGAGCATTTTTGACAAATTGGATTCGATGGAGTACACTTATCATAAAGAGGTAAAAGTTGGCATGATTCTCAAATCCCTTACGAAGGAATATGAGGGTTTTGTGCAAAACTATACCATGCACTCTATGAAAAAAAGCGTCAATGAACTTCATGCTATGCTCATTGAATATGAGAAGACGATTCCAAAGAAGGCCAATGACCCAAATGTCCTTATGATAAAGGGGGGTCGGATCCAGAAAGCTAAGAAATCACACCAAGCTAAAGGCAAGTTTGATGGTAAAGGCAAGGGTAAGCAAGCTGCTTATCCTTCCAAACCAAAGAAAACCCCTCCGGCTAAGAAAGAGCATCCGGCTAAAGACCAGACCTGTCATCATTGTAATGAAGTCGGGCACTGGAAGAGGAACTGTCCCAAGTATCTTGCCGAGTTGAATGTGAAGAAGAAGCAAGCTAGCAGTGCTAGTGCTTCAGGTATCTTCACCATTGAATTATTTTCCTTTACTAAGCGTAAATCATGGGTTTATGACACTGGCTGTGGAACTCATATCTGTAATGAATTATAGGCACTTAGGAAAAGGAGGAAGCTGAAGCCCGGAGCTTTGCAGTTGTTCGTGGGCAATGGTCTACCAGCACCTGTTGAAGCTATTGGAGAATATCATTTAGTTCTTCCTTCCGGTTTAGTTATTGTTTTGGACAATTGTCATTATGCACCATCTATTACTAGAGTTGTAGTTTCAGTTTCTTTGTTGAAAGACAACGGATTCATTAATGTTTTTAATGATAATGGTATTTCAGTTTCTAAAAATAATGTACATTATTTTGATGCTATTGCTTGTGATGGTATTTATGAAATTGATATGCGTGGTTGTGATTCAAATAATTCAATGTACAATGTTAGCAAAAGAGCCAAGACTAACTTGGACTCTACCTATCTGTGGCACTGTCGTATTGCACACATTGGCAAAAATCGCATCGAAAGACTTCAACGTGAAGGGATCTTACAATTAAATGATGAATCATTTGATAAATGCGAGTCATGTATTTCTGGCAAGATGACAAGAAAACCTTTTCAGCATAAACCGGAAAGGGCTAAAGATCTTCTTGGACTCATTCATACCGATGTTTGTGGCCCATTTAGACATGTGTCAAGAAAAGGAGCTAGCTACTTCATAACTTTTACGGATGATTTCAGTCGTTATGGTTATGTTTACTTGCTTAAACATAAACATGAAGTGTTTGAAACATTCAAAGAGTTTAAAAATGAAGTAGAAAATCAACTCGGCAAAACCATCAAGATTCTTCGTTCGGATCGAGGTGGTGAATACTTAAGCCAAGAGTTTAAGGATTATCTGAAAGCATGTGGAATTGTCCAACAGCTTACTCCTCCATACACTCCTCAACATAATGGGGTGTTTGAAAAGAGAAATCGAACCTTGCTAGACATGGTGAGATCTATGATGAGCCTTACGACTCTCCCATTTTCGTTTTGGGATTATGCTCTTGAGACTGCTATACGCATTCTCAATATGGTTCCAACCAAGAAGGTTGACAAGACACCATATGAATTATGGCATGGAAATGTTCCTAATCTGTCTTACTTAAGAGTCTGGGGATGTGAGGCACTTGTGAAGCGTGATACGCCTGACAAACTTGAACCCAGAACTACTAAGTGCATCTTTGTCGGATACCCTAAGGAAACGATGGGTTACGACTTCTATGATCCCGTCAAAAACACTGTTCGCGCTGCTCGATATGTTGAATTCTTTGAAAAGAAGTTAGTTCCAGAGAACAGTGGGAGGGTTGTAGAACTTGATGAGACTCAAGAGGTAGATGTGTCACCTTCTGAAGCTCCTAGCAATCATCAACTTGGGGGGGGGGGAATGTTCAAAGTGATGAACCTCAAGTCGATGATGATGAAGCGATTCCACTTCGTAGGTCCGAAAGGACAAGACGTCCTACTGACAGATTATGTCTGATGGTAGAAGAAAACGTTTTAGGAGATCTCGATGAGCCTCCGAATTTCAAAGCTGCATTATCAGATCCGGAATCTGAAAAATGGCTTGAAGCTACGAAGGTGGAAATGAAATCCATGAAAGACAATCAAGTCTGGAGCTTGGTTGATCTTCCACCAAATGCTCAAACTGTTGGGTGTAAGTGGATCTTCAAGAAGAAGACGGACATGGATGGAAATGTACACACCTATAAAGCTCGTCTCGTGGCGAAAGGTTATACTCAACGTTTCGGTGTTGACTATGATGAGACCTTTTCTCCAGTTGCGGACATTAGAGCTATTAGGATTCTCTTAACCATAGCTGCGTACTATGACTTTGAGATATGGAAAATGGATGTTAAGACTGCCTTCTTAAATGGTTACTTGGATGAAGAAGTCTATATGGATCAACCTGAAGGTTTTATTGATCCAAAACATCCCAACAAAGTATGCAAGCTTCAAAGGTCCATTTATGGACTAAAGCAAGCATCAAGAAGTTGGAACAAGCGGTTTGATGAAGAAATCAAAAAGTTTGGTTTCGTTCAAAATCCTGATGAGCCATGTGTATATCGCAAAGCTAGTGGGAGTAATGTTACTTTCCTTGTCTTGTATGTTGATGACATATTGATCATAGGAAAACACATTCCAATGTTGCAAGATGTTAAATCCCATCTTGGAAAGTGTTTTGCCATGAAAGATTTAGGAGAAGCGGCATTTATTCTTGGAATCAAGATCTACCGAGATAGATCAAAGCGGTTAATTGGACTAAGTCAAAGTGCTTATATTGATAAGGTCTTGAAACGATTCAAGATGGAGAATTCTAAGCGTGGGTTTACACCTATGCAAGAAGGACTTAGTTTATCTGTCAAACAGGGTGCTACTACACCTAATGAGGTGGAGCGTATGCAAAGAGTTCCTTATGCTTCGGCTGTGGGATCTATTATGTATGCGGTTAGATGCACTAGACCCGATGTGGCGTTCGCGCAAAACATCGTTAGCCGATATCAACAGAATCCAGGTGAAAGTCACTGGACTACTGTTAAAAACATTCTGAAGTACCTACGAGCTACTAACGATATGTTTTTGGTGTATGGAGGAAATCCAGACTTAGAGCTCAAAGTGACCGGATACTGTGATGCTGGATTTCAAACTGATAAAGATGACACGAAGTCTCAGTCAGGATTCGTCTTCGTTCTTAACGGAGGTGCTGTGGATTGGAAAAGCAAGAAGCAAACTACAGTTGCCATGTCTGCAACAGAGTCTGAGTACATTGTCGCCTCAGAAGCCGCAATGGAAGCAGTCTGGATAAGGAAGTTCATTAGTGGGCTTGACGTGATCCCCTTGAGTGACTTACCCACTGATATGTACTGTGACAATACTGGTGCATTAATCATTGCCAACGAGCCCGGAGCTCAGAAAGGTGCCAGACATTATGCTAGAAGATATCACTATGTTCGTGAGCAGATCGAACTAGGAGAGATCAAACTACTCAAAGTTCACACAGATTTTAACTTAGCTGATCCTTTCACAAAAGCCTTGGCTAGGTCCAAACTTGAAAGGCATGCCGAGGGCATAGGACTTAAGTTGGCTAGTTATTTCATGTAAATCTGTTGTTTCGGTATTTGGATAAGGGATGTTAAACAATTTATATTTTTCATTATGAAATAAAGTACTTGATATGTTTGATTTCATTTAATATTAATTGTATCCTATATTTGCATGTTTAATCCTTGAATATTTTATTAAATATTCTAAATTGTCCATTGTCGATTAACTATACGGGAGTATAGTTAAACTAAGACAAATCTGAGCGATTGGTTATATTCTTGGAATATATAATGGATGGTCCCACCAAACTCACATGATATCCATAGTTGATGCATATCGGACTACCCCACTAACGAATTATTACTTTATGGATCGGCGTCATTAAGTAAAATTCGTAAATGGTTACTTTATCTATCCTTAGACTTGAGATACAAGCAGGTCATGCATGTATGAATTGCATTTGCTTGATATAGTTCTAACTATCCTGAATAAGGTAGTACAAAAGGGCTATTTTCAGTAAGTGTAGAGAAGTATATGACTGGACACGTGTAGTCAATACAGGATTTGTTCCTCCAACTAATAGTTGCAAAATGATACCATTGGCGCCCTCATTAGGACTAATTAAGATGTTTGCATGGCCGTGCCCAAATAAATCCAGATGGTTCTCGATTATATTTGGTAATCATTAATTAGTTATGGAATGAGAAACAGAATCGTTAAATCATGAAATGACATTGATCCATATTCATGTTTAACACGGTATCTGAACAAAGGGATAATAAATGCCTCAACCATTTAAATATACTTTAAGAAACTATACTTGAATATTTCTGGGAGCATTGGCGTGTTGCTAGACGCTAACCAATGTTATTACCTTCATTTGTTACGAGCTCAAGTGGGAGCTGTTAGTATATGATCACGTAAAAATGAACGTATGTCCGGAAAGTATTTAAGCCTACGGGGTCACACGCGTTGACACTTAGATATCCGGTAATATGTATATATTGTATCTACATATTTATAATCACCAAATTGAGAAAAATGATAATTGGACATTATTAACTAGATATGTTAATTATAATTATTTATTAATTAATAAATATGAATTATTAATTATTAAATATTAATTAATAATTAAATGTAATTATTAATTAAATCCTAGTCCAAGTCAAGTTATATTTATAAATTATATTGCTTGAAGGTTAAGTTATTAGGGATATATTTATACCCTATATATATCCTAATAATAAAACCCTAACATATAATATAACTCTAATATCACTTTCGGTTCTCTCTCGGTCGAACAAAAACCAAAACAAGAAACCTAAATATTACTTTTGTCTTGTACGTGAATCATGACTAACAGTAATAACAATAGTAGCTTTCATTGATTGTGATATTGGTGTTCGACAGAAACAATTTTTGTTTCACACTTGTGTTTAATCGTAAATTAATAGAAAAGCAAGCTTTGAGCTTTTGGCTTTGGTGATTCAAGATCTAGTAATCTTCGGGTATTGTTTGACGTGTCGTGTGTGCGATCGTAGAGAGGTTTTATTTTAAACCTTATTATAAAGTTTCTTACTTTATCATCTACAATTAAAGGTACATGTTTTCTTCCTTGGTTAATTAATTAGTTGCATAGTTTAAATCTTCCGCTGCGTGCTTTGTGATTTAATTTGATAATTTGTTATATAACCCAACATAACTTATATTATATCCAACATTATGTGCCATCATACATGACGGGTACTATAAAAATAAGTGTTTGTAAAAGAACTTTATATGTTAATTTAACATGAATAGCAAAGAAATATATTCTGAATTGCTTTACATTAAATCTCCATAAAGTTTTTGAACCAAATAACCATTTAAGTGTTTAAAAAATCGTTCCAAAGTGGCAAGGTTTTATTGGGCATGTTAATTAGAAAAAGAACATCAATTAACTCAATGAAAATCTAATGGGTTTGGGCCTAGTCGTTTTGTTGTTCTTCTAACCCAGCAACCATGAGATCACTTTTTATTGATGGGAGTCATCATGGTGCAATCAAGACTGAAATTGCCCAAAAGGCGAAGTGCACACCATTAAGACATCATAAACACCAACTAATTAATTCGGATACATTAAAATACACAAATATACATATATTGTTGAGTCATGGATTCGCTGAAGATTACATATGATAATTTTTAAGGAGGATGACAATGGTCTAGGCATGGCCATGCCTAGCGGCAAACACCGCCGCCAAGGTTTAGGCATGGCCTAGGCATGGAGCATTTCGGCACATTGCCGCTCAGGCATGAGAATTTGAGGGGAAGCAATGGCAACGTACATATTGGAAATTAGCCAATCATATTAGTTTATTTTATTTTATTTTATGGGTTTTTTCCCATATATACACACACTGTAATATATATAACATAATACACTGTAATGTAAGGAAGAAGAAGACTAAGTGAGCCCAAGGCTTTTTTTTTTTTTTTGTTTATTTACATACAGCCATACACGTAGCATAATCAATATTAATTTAATATAAAATAAATAAATTATGTTTTCAAACAGTATTGAAATGTTGTTTTTAATTTTTAATTATTAATGAAATAGGAGTAGTATGTTTTATTAAATTCTATAAATATAATTATGAATATAAAAAATAAAAAATAATATTAGATTAGGCATGAAGAGGTATGGTTGCCATGAGTTAGGCATGAAATGATGTGGCGGGATATTATTAGTCGGCAACAATTTAAAGTCAAACGGAGTGAGTATATTTTATTGACGATAGTATATGTATACATGAAGGTAAGTAATTGCAGGGGTGTTTCACTAAACCTGGGTTAAACCCCAGTGGCCATGGGTGTTTTACTAAACCTGTTATGCGGGGCCCCGGGGGAGTTTACTCCAAGGTCTCGAGTTCGAGCCTTGGTAGGTTCTCCTCGACGGTATTTTCCAATTAAGGAGGTGGTATGGTGAGAAAGACTATTTAAAATTCTCTTAGTGTGGGACCCTTTCGTTGTGCGATTAGTACACATCATACGCGTCTGCCGTAAAATTCACTAGAAAAAAAAAAAAAAGTAATTGCAGTTATGGCGGAAGTCCACAGGGTGACAGGGATACAGAAACATGTTCATATATATTGGGATGGCTGCTTATTCTTATTTTCTTCAATTATATATTTATATAATAAAATTAAAATAATGTGCGATCGGAGAGAAAACCCTTCTCTTTTATAAGTTAAAGTATGTTCTTCTTTTTTTAAAAATAGATTATTTATATATTCAGTTTATCTCTCGATTATGTATATTGTATATTGACTTTGCTAAGTGTACAAGTTTGATTTCACACGGAGATTAAATAATAATCCTTATTGTCCATTATTTCAATTTATTCTAGAAAGCTTCAGGATATTGAGCTTTGGAAGTAATTGGATGTTCTACAAGTGTTATTTGAAGCAAACTCAATATCGCTATTTGTAAGAAATAAAGCACCTCCGCAATACGGCGGTGGTAGTCGTGACGGCGATATGATGGTGTCGGCGATGAGTGATGGTGGCAACAACTATTGGTCGCCACGGCGTCGAGTGTTGTATGTTGATGTAAATGTAACTTATGCAAAAAGGTGGTGGTAGAATTATTTTAAAAGATAGAAGGATACCCGTGCAATCCAGCCTTGATGGATTAATTTACACCATCAATCTCTTATCATTTAACATATCTCCAATTCTCCACTATCCTTTTACATCAATTACTTACACCAACCACCACCAATGGTCGCCGTCACCAACAAATCGTCGCCGCATTGCGCGGGTACAATGCTATAATGTTAATATATAAGCCAACTACCTAACTTTTTTTTATCTGGTATCACTAATTTTTCTTATGTAATCAAATTTAACTTGTTTAATTATTTACGTGGGATGAGTTAGAAATTTTTAATTTGGATCACAGCTGATATTATGGTAAAAGATTCAGACCTTTTGGTGATCAAAATAATCAATTACTCTTTTTTGAAATGGGTTGTTACGGCCTAACTAAAGACCTAACACATTAGCTTAATACTGAAGTATTTCACGCAAGATAGATTTTATGACAATCTAAACTTTTTTTGAAAACAAATATACTCATACTTCTAAATTAGGGAAATGATTACTAGCCTAAAGATCCTTCTAATATTATCAAAATTTGACATTTGTAATCTACTCATTAACTTACTTCATCCTTTCTCTTCATTTTCCATGTGTCATGATCTTGTGATTAAGAGGATTTGTAGACTGGTTTTTAAAAAGATTAATCATTTCCCATTATATTATTAATTTTTTATGAACAACGAATTAGTTGTTAGTAGTTAGCAGTTAACATTCGAGACACCACAGTCACATTCAATTGAGCCGTATGTGGAGCTCTAACCACACATGCCTGGATGAAACCCAGGTTTCTCGACCCCCCCCTTTAATAGTTCACTCCTACAAATGTAAAAAGTGGGATTTTTCTGTTAAATTATTATTGTACTAGACTACTTTGTCACGAATTCCCTGATTTGTTAAAACTCGAGAAAGGCAAAGGATGTTTAATTAAGGATTGATATACGGGAGAAGCAAGGGCGGATCTATATACTTCTCACCTAGGTCCATGGACCTAGGTTGTATTCGAAATTATTTTAGTAACCATTAGCAGAAGATGTTATGGACACATGTTGGAGAAGGTTCAGGACCTAGGAAGAAAGGTCTTGAGGTTGGTGGTGCTTGAACTGTAGTTGGAGCTTCAATCCAAATGAAAGAAAAAGAATAAGCTTCAATCCAAATGAAAGAAAAAGAATAAAAAACGGCATAGTAGAATAGATCCAACAAGTCAATAACAAATGAGATGAGGATCCTTTCAAAAAATATAAAAACCTAAGAGAGGTTAAATGGGCCTTTATAAAAACCCAATGTTATTTAATTCTAGCTTACTAAAAACAAAAGCCCAAGTAAGTTTGATTTCAAATTTGCTGGTTGTTGCTTCTTCAATAACAAAATTTTATAGTATATTAAATAGATAAACATTTTTAGACAAATTTTTTTTATTATATTTAAATAGAAAAACACTTTTGGGCATTGTTTGTTGCTTTATTTTGCAATATATTTCTTTTTTGTTATATTTTACTAAGATAAATAACTAATGTGTGGTATTCTAGTCTAGTCACACCTATTGAACTGATTGAAATTTGAACTGCTCTGAAAACATTTGTTCTCACTCTTCCCATCACCAAAAATGAGAACATCAAAAGTCAGAAAATGGAATTGAAAAGTCTTTGCTTTGCAAATACAACTACTTCCATGGTGTTTTTATATATACATTTGATTTGATGTTTTGAATGTCCCGATCCGACCCGACCCGACCCGTTACCTCTGTCTAATATGTTCAGTTCGCCGTCTCTAATTAATTGGACACACGTTACTTTTGCTCCTGGATCCGCCACTGGGGAGAAGGCTTATTCTCACAATGGGTATGGAACTACACTCATCCCCCATCAACCTCAAGTGAATTGTTCCAGCTCCAGTCATTGATGACCCATATTGCTCATCACAATCTTACCAACTCAACCGACTCGACCCGACCCGACCCGACCCGACCCGACCCGACCCGACCCGACCCGACCCGACCCGACCCGACCCGACCCGACCCGACCCGACCCGACCCGACCCGACCCGACCCGACCCGACCCGACCCGACCCGACCCGACCCGACCCGACCCGACCCGACCCGACCCGACCCGACCCGACCCGACCCGACCCGACCCGACCCGACCCGACCCGACCCGACCCGACCCGACCCGACCCGACCCGACCCGACCCGACCCGACCCGACCCGACCCGACCCGACCCGACCCGACCCGACCCGACCCGACCCGACCCGACCCGACCCGACCCGACCCGACCCGACCCGACCCGACCCGACCCGACCCGACCCGACCCGACCCGACCCGACCCGACCCGACCCGACCCGACCCGACCCGACCCGACCCGACCCGACCCGACCCGACCCGACCCGACCCGACCCGACCCGACCCGACCCGACCCGACCCGACCCGACCCGACCCGACCCGACCCGACCCGACCCGACCCGACCCGACCCGACCCGACCCGACCCGACCCGACCCGACCCGACCCGACCCGACCCGACCCGACCCGACCCGACCCGACCCGACCCGACCCGACCCGACCCGACCCGACCCGACCCGACCCGACCCGACCCGACCCGACCCGACCCGACCCGACCCGACCCGACCCGACCCGACCCGACCCGACCCGACCCGACCCGACCCGACCCGACCCGACCCGACCCGACCCGACCCGACCCGACCCGACCCGACCCGACCCGACCCGACCCGACCCGACCCGACCCGACCCGACCCGACCCGACCCGACCCGACCCGACCCGACCCGACCCGACCCGACCCGACCCGACCCGACCCGACCCGACCCGACCCGACCCGACCCGACCCGACCCGACCCGACCCGACCCGACCCGACCCGACCCGACCCGACCCGACCCGACCCGACCCGACCCGACCCGACCGACCCTGACCCGACCCGTTACCTCTGTCTAATATGTTCAGTTCGCCGTCTCTAATTAATTGGACACACGTTACTTTTGCTCCTGGATCCGCCACTGGGGAGAAGGCTTATTCTCACAATGGGTATGGAACTACACTCATCCCCCATCAACCTCAAGTGAATTGTTCCAGCTCCAGTCATTGATGACCCATATTGCTCATCACAATCTTACCAACTCAACCGACTCGTGACGCTGGAAAATTGACCCATCTGGTCACTCGTTAAATCAATGAGACTCACACTGAAACAAGCTGTTTTCAGACCCGACCCAATAAATTGGGTCTTTCCCTAAAATAAGCTCGCACCCATCGAAGTTAATGCCATGAATTGGCGCTTGGAGCTAAATGGACTTCCCACAACCGATTTGCTGCTGAAACGCAACATACCTATTTCCTCTCCTATTCATTCCTTGTGCAACAACCATAATGAAACAGCTCTCCATGAGTTCCTCAACTGCCCCTCTGCTGACCAGCTTTGGACCTTCTTTCAATCCTGGACCAAGCTTCCTATAACGAAACCAAGCTACATGAGAGAACTATTCGAACTCCATGAAAAGGATCTTTGCATTGATTACCAATTAAGGAAACTGGTCAACCTAATTATCCCCACCCACTGTTGGATTATCTGTAAGACCAGGTACGAGCATATCTTTTCGAATAAAACCTCGTCTCTCCGCTACTCGACAAAAGAGACTTAGCTTTCTATGGCAATTGAATAGAGGCTCAAACCTCGGAATAGATTGGTCAAAATGGTGTAGCTTCAACTTTTAATTGTATTATTATCTTATTTTGGTTTTTAATTTTACATCTTTATACTTCTAGCTTCTCGTTAGTTTTTCATTTAATAAAGTTTGAATGTTCAAAAATAAATAGAAAAGAAAACAGAATCCCTAATTCAAATCGATAAATTGCAATTGACGGTTTGAAAGAAAAGTCGTGTAAATCAAAGCTCTTAAATATTACGTTAGAAAAATTCTGCACAACTATAATATATATGAATCGAGGCATCAAAATATCGTGTAAATCAAAGCTCTTAAATATTACGTTAGAAAAATTCTGCACAACTATAATATATATGAATCGAGGCATCAAAATATGTTTTTAATGGTGTGAAATTGAAGTTATAGAGGTTGAATACTTTTCATTTATTTACTTGCTGTTATTTTAGTCCAATATTTGTATACAATGACAATTTTGTATATACGAGAGAAAGGTACCCGCGCGTTGCGGCGGTGATGGAGGTGATGGCGGGGTGGTGATGTAATGGTGGTGGCAGCGGTGGCGGTGATGGGGTGATCTACCTGACGGGCTCCGCCCTCGGATTTAAAAATTCGTCGAAAGTATATCGAATGACATCTCTAATGAAAGAACATGAAATTTAAGAACACCCATATAATTTTTATAATTTATCGATGTACGGTTTTTGAGATAAATTTTGAATGAATTAGAGGAATAAAATGATTTATGGATGAGAGAGAAAAAAAATGAGTGGTTAAGATTTGAGGAGAGAGAAAGGGTATTATAGTTATTTTAGGTAAATATAGAATAGATATGAGGGGCATTTTGGGGAAGTAAATGTTGAAACTTAAAATTTAGACATAGGCTATTTGCTTTATAATATACGAGAGAAAGGTACCCGCGCGTTGCGGCGGTGATGGAGGTGATGGCGGGGTGGTGATGTAATGGTGGTGGCGGCGGTGGCGGTGATGGGGTGATCTACCTGACGGGCTCCGCCCTCGGATTTAAAAATTCGTCGAAAGTATATCGAATGACATCTCTAATGAAAGAACATGAAATTTAAGAACAACCATATAATTTTTATAATTTATCGATGTACGGTTTTTGAGATAAAAGATTTTGAATGAATTAGAGGAATAAAATGATTTATGGAGAGAGAGAAAAAAATGAGTGGTTGAGATTTGAGGAGAGAGAAAAAAAATGAGTGGTTAAGATTTGAGGAGAGAGAAAGGGTATTATAGTTATTTTAGGTAAATATAGAATAGATAAGAGGGGCATTTTGGGGAAGTAAATGTTGAAACTTAAAATTTAGACAAGGCTATTTGCTTTATAATATACGAGAGAAAGGTACCCGCGCGTTGCGGCGGTGATGGAGGTGATGGCGGGGTGGTGATGTAATGGTGGTGGCGGCGGTGGCGGTGATGGGGTGATCTACCTGACGGGCTCCGCCCTCGGATTTAAAAATTCGTCGAAAGTATATCGAATGACATCTCTAATGAAAGAACATGAAATTTTAAGAACAACCATATAATTTTTATAATTTATCGATGTACGGTTTTTGAGATAAAAGATTTTGAATGAATTGGAGGAATAAAATGATTTATGGAGGAGAGAGAAAAAAGATGATTGATTGAGATTTGAGGAGAGAGAAAAAGTGTTTGGTAAATATAGAATTGATAGAAGGGGCATTTTGGGGAAGTAAATGTTGAAACTTAAAATGTAGACAAGGCTATTTGCTTTATAATATAGTATATATATATATATATATATATATTATATATATATATATATATATGTATATTATATATATATATATATATATATATATATATATATATATATATATATATATATATATATATATATATATATATATATATATATATATATATATATATATATATATATATATATATATATATATATATATATATATATATATATATATATATATATATATATATATATATATATATATATATATATATATATATATATATATATATATATATATATATATATATATATATATATATATATATATATATATATATATATATATATATATATATATATATATATATATATATATATATATATATATATATATATATATATATATATATATATATATATATATATATATATATATATATATATATATATATATATATATATATATATATATATATATATATATATATATATATATATATATATATATATATATATATATATATATATTATATATATATATATATATATATATAATATATATATATATATATATATATATATAATATATATATATATATATATATATATATATATATATATATATATATATATATATATATATATATATATATATATATATATATATATATATATATATATATATATATATATATATATATATATATATATATATATATATATATATATATATATATATATATATATATATATATATATATATATATATATATATATATATATATATATATATATATATATATATATATATATATATATATATATATATATATATATATATATATATATATATATATATATATATATATATATATATATATATATATATATATATATATATATATATATATATATATATATATATATATATATATATATATATATATATATATATATATATATATATATATATATATATATATATATATATATATATATATATATATATATATATATATATAATATATATATATATATATATATATATATATATATATATATATATATATATATATATATATATATATATATATATATATATATATATATATATATATATATATATATATATATATATATATATATATATATATATATATATATATATATATATATATATATATATATATATATATATATATATATATATATATATATATATATATATATATATATATATATATATATATATATATATATATATATATATATATATATATATATATATATATATATATATATATATATATATATATATATATATATATATAATATATACATAAACAAAGAAACTATATTACTTAATTAAATAAGCTAACCGTAACCATCATTAATCTTCTAGTAACAAAAGAGGGTTTGAGTTTTTATGTGAACACAAGATGTCTGGTTGTTATAGGGAGGTTTCTGAATTAATAATCATAAGTATCGTATATGTTGGTTGCAACCTTTCTATTTTGGAGGTAAAAATTACTTTAAAATTTATTTATTTATTATAAAAAGAAAAAACGAAGATAAAAATAAGGATTGAGATTCTCTAAAGTTATTCCAACTTCATAAGTGAAGTTGAAATAACTTCAATCATTGGATTAAACCCAATGGTCAAGATTAAAAGTTGATGTTTTAATCTTGACCATTAGATTTAATCCAATGGTTGAAGTTACTCCAACTTCACCTATGAAGTTGAAGTAACTTTAGAGAATCCTAATCCATAACTTCACCTATGAAGTTGAAGTATGCCTAATCCATAATGGATCTATCCTATTCGTAAGTTTTGAGAGGAAAGTGATGGGAAGCCATAAATTGCACTAATGGCGGAAGTTCACATGGACAAGTTAAGTGTTCACATTTACTCTATGTCTCTATTCATTCATTCACTACTATTTATTTATCTAATGTTTGGTAGAATATTTACTTTTTTAGTTTTTCTTTTTCTTTCTACAAGTGTATATTATTACTGCAACATTTCCTAATTTCGACAAGGAATAAGGTATATTTTTGTATAATACTCCGTAAATTTAATATTAATGCTCCACTTCTTTTTTATTTGTTTCTAGTTTCTACTAAGGCATAAGATGCTTATAAATTACTATTCTTATAAATATAAATATAAATATAAATTAACTTTTTATTACAAAGATACAACATATATATTTCATAAAAATTAAAACTATATATACACCACTCCTAGCGTAATCATATACGAGGATTAAGAAATTGTATATTTTACCTTTTATAAGGGAAAGAGTAGAGTGTAGAGATAATCATGTAATACATGTGATAGCTTTCGGTTAACATGTATGTAAGTATGTTTGATTTGAAATATACTCTAAAGTTATAACTATTGCCAAATATTTGAAATATATTTTTAATTAGCATAAACTAGAAAATAAGCAATCTTTAATTTATTGATCATCATATAGTGATCTCTTATAACTCGGGAATTGAAAATGTATTTATGACGAAATTGAATACAGAAATGTTTTACATCATGGCAATCACCACAAGTTTTCCTCGATCATTCTATATTATATACTCGTATTATTATCTTTTTTTTTTAACGGCAAGAAAGATATATTTAATATATACATGGACCTTTAGCAAAATAGTAGACGGTTGCACAAAGGCTACAAACAATGCAATTAGCCAAATACAAATACACATACATTCATACAATATCTAAAAATAAAACAATCAAATTGATCCCAGATATATCTTGAGACTTGAACTACGAGAAATGTAATAATGGTCATTTAATATTACTTGTATTATTAAATGACTCTTTTTACAATTTAGATTATTGACAGTATTGAATCTCTACTATTATACAAAGGGACATTGTTATACCTACCAATTTCTATTTTTTTTTAATTTTTTTTTTAAAGTTGTCAGAATTTAATTCTTTTGACCGTGAATTTTTAAAATTCTAAAAAAAAAACGAATCAACAATCATGTTTTTATTAGTAAGCGAAAATACATTTACATAATCATTTTCGTCTTAAATCTTATTATAACAACCTTTGTATATTTATGTGTTACACAATTTAAAGTCTGCGGTTGGCGAAGGCATCCATCTGGCATCCTTTGTCACACGTAGTTATTAAATTCTTATGAAATTTTGTTTCAGATTCGATTTAGACAACTTTTTTTTTTAGAACTAACATTATAAAATTTATTAAAAATGTTAGTAAGAAACTAGCAAGTACAAAACATGATTTGCACTTTTTTAAAAAGTTGAAAATTCTCAGTTGTAAGGGGCAAGGATGTAGTCGGCTTGTTCTATCGGCAAAAAGCATCGGCTCTTTGGCAAACCTATAGCACATGCATCGGCTAGTTTTGGCAAGTTTAATCGGCTAGTTTTGGCTATATATATCGGCATGTTTTGGCCGATCCTTGTGAACGTTGGGAGCGTGCCTTTGTGACCGTTTTTTTTTTGTTCTTGTGCCAAAACTCCATTACCACCGGAAACCTAACCGGAAAAATTTGGGGGTTTTTCGATTTGAGGCTAGATCTATGTTTTTCTTGGCTTCTATTGCCGGAATACATGCCGATAAAACTTGTCGATGCTCCTAACGTTATATAGCACCCTTTCCGGTGAGATCGGAAACCCCTTTTTGGGGTTTCCGGTGGTTGCCGGCCAGAAACGTTCACTTTTTTGACGGCCAAATCTTTGTTTGGCTTGTGCAAGGGTGTAGTTGGCTATTTGACTACTTGTTGCTTCGGTTTTCCGGCGACCCTTTTTTTGGGGTTTCCGGTTTAATCGATTTAGGGTTTCCTGTTGCTTTGTTGGTTCGTTTTCCGGCGAGCCCCCCCACCCCCCCCCCCCCCCCCCCCCCCCCCCCCCCCCCCCCCCCCCCCCCCCCCCCCCCCCCCCCCCCCCCCCCCCCCCCCCCCCCCCCCCCCCACCCCCCCCCCCGAGCCCTTTTTTGGGTTTCCGGTGAACTGCTGGTGCTGCTGCTTGTTGCTTCGGTTTTCCGGCGAGCCCTTTCTTGGGTTTTCCGGTTAACTGTTGCTGCTGCTTACGGCGGCTGTAGTTTTCCGGCGAGCCCTTTCTTGGGTTTACGGTGAACTGCTGCTGCTTATATATATATATATATGTATATTTATCTTTTTACATTGCCGTTAATTGCATGTTTGTGATTAGCTTGGTAGTGTTAACTTAGCGGTAGCGTTGCCGGATTTTTCCTTGGTAGCGTTGCCGATTTTGTTCCATTAAAGCAATAGGTAGCCGGAAAAAGTAGTTTTAGCCGATGATGGTATCGTTGAACAGTTAGGTTGCCGGTGTTACGTTTAAATGGGCGATGATGATACAAATGTTCGTAAAAATGGGACTCGGATGATCCGAGGCGTATCTTGGCGGGGTAAACCTTCGGGTTAGCAGCCATGGCGTCTCCGACTTTCGAAATTCCCGACCCCCAAATTCTGAGCCCAAGTTTCTATTTTATAAAAAAAACGGTCACTTTTTATGTTTTCCGGCAACTTTTTTTAATTTCCGGTTACCTTTTATATGTTTTCCGGCATTGGTAAATTGACAAGTTTTGGTCTAGTTTTGTTTGCTACACCATGTAATTTGGCAAGTTTTGGCTAGTTTTTGGCAACGACACGTGTCGACTTGTCATTGGTCGATAACTTGTCAAAACTTGCCAATTTGCCAAAAGTTGGCACTACACCCTTGCCCCTAAAATTCCAAAATTTATATCTTATAAAGAACTATTTTATAGATTATTATGTCTGTGTGTATTGATATTTTTCCTTTTAAAAAACGTAAAAGAATACTTTTAATTAAAATTAATAGTTTTTTATTGAAACCAATCATGTATAAACCAACTACCAAATATCAATGAGTTTTGTTAAACGTAATCCTTAAAGATGTAGTTAAGATGCATTAAATAATTGTACACTTAACATAAAATTCAAAGGTGAACTTTTGATATGAAAAATTATAAACTTTTTATACACGTTAAATGCAGCTTTAAAGGTCGCGTTTAACATATTCCAATAATTAATTAGTTTTTAGTAAATGGCATGTTTTTAATGTTTTGTCCTTGTAAGAAAAAGACAAAAACAAATAAAAAATAAAACAGTCAACTTTACTTTTCATATATATCCTGATCATAGAGTATCACATTTGTCTTTTATCAGTAAAACAAAACATACTATTTTTATCTGATGTTAAATTACTTCATTACTTGATTTTTATCAGATATAAAATCCTGTAAAATAGTTCCTAAGTAACTACATAATTAAATCCGGCCATAACTTTTTTCTATTTGTTATTTCATGCCCAACATAAAAATTATGACATAATAATAATAATACTAATATAGATATAAATATACCCAACAAACAAAACTATTAGATTATAAAATATTAATGAATAGAAGATAGATGACGTTTGTTTTTTCAAGTGTGTTTTGTTCGACAGTAAAACAAGTTTTTTATACTTAAATGTGCTTAATTTAACCAAGATATCTTATTACTATTTCTGAACTTGTAATTCTAAAATATTAATTAAATAGATTAAAATACGTTATCTGGTATGAAAACGCTAAATACAACACTTAGAATTGCATTTGATAATGTCATTAACAAGCATAAAAAAATTATGCATTTCATATTAGAAATTCACCCAAACTGAGATTTATGATAAATATATAATTATTTAATGCATATTAACTATAATTATAAAATCCATCCGATAGTCCATTTTGTCTCTCTACAGCTGAAAATTATTATATTATTATTAGGAAAATGATAAATTTTTCTAAAAATTAATTTAAAAATTCTTCTAAAATTATAAGAAGGTGATATGTGCATCCACTATTTTTTTTTCTAATCTTAACCTGAGTTTTTTACATGTCATCATCTAATAGTTAGGAGGATTATTAACTATTAGTTTAGGAGAATTTATCAATTTCCTTATTATTACTCTAATAATTTAAAAAGTTGAATAATAATGGCCTTTTAAAAAAAAAAGTAAACGGGAAAATAATTACAAGTTTGTAACAGTGGTTTGACTGAATACATATATACAGTGTACAGTGTATTTTATCATTTTATGTACGAGTAAAACTTTAACAAGATCAATATCATCACAAAATTTTCAAAATCCCCATGGCAGCAGCAGCAGCAGCTCCAACCCAAAACGACAGCGTATCATCATCACCAGAAGAAGCATACCCATATCCGTACACAGTAAACGTAGCAAACTTTATAACTGTAAGACTTTCAGGTGCAGACAAGTACCCGTTCTGGAAAACACAAATGTTATGTCTCATCCAAGGACACGACATGTCGGGTTTCATAGACGGGTCACTCGACCCGAACCCTTCTCCCGGGTGGCGAAGGTCTGACGCGCTGTTACGCGGCTGGATACTTGGTTCACTCACAGAAGATGTACTTGTGACTTCAAACGTCGTAACCTTAAAAACAGCTAAAGATATTTGGATGCATCTAGAAGCTTCTGTCATTGGAAATGGGTCCGGGTCAAATGATCAAATGGGTCATGATAATGATATTAAAGAATGGAAATATGGGGATGAAATGGTGATGAATGTGAGATCTACGCAGCATTCGAGGTCTCTGCCTGTGCCTTTGAGAGGCGTGTCACAACAGATTGATTTGAAAGGCGATTCTGTTACTAGTAGTTCAGGAGGTAGTGATGGAAGAATGAATTTAAGTAATAAGACGAGGAAGTTGAGAGGGTTGGAAAGTATGGTTGTACCCGAAGACGGTTCCGAGAAACATTTCTCTTTGGATTTGGCTGAGATGATTGACTTTTTACATGGTATGATATCTTGTGTGACTTTTTTTTGTTTTTGAATTCCAGATTTAGTTTTTTTTATAAAGATTTTGGTTAAGTGATTATCTGATTATTGAGTTTTTTTTTTTAGGACATAAGTTGTTTTGACTGACTGTTTTGAATTCAGGGGTGTCAATTGTGTCGTGTTCAGGTTGGGTGGGTGGAGGGTTTGGGGGTTGGAATGACC
This sequence comes from Erigeron breviscapus, assembly GCA_034093135.1. Classification (NCBI taxonomy): domain Eukaryota; kingdom Viridiplantae; phylum Streptophyta; class Magnoliopsida; order Asterales; family Asteraceae; genus Erigeron; species Erigeron breviscapus. The sequence goes on along the minus strand of CM067171.1, from coordinate 37,784,283 downwards.
CAACCCAAACACGATGTCCGTAATCAGGCGTCGAAAACCTAGATCTAAAGCCATTCACGCTTAACACACTCAGTTAACCTGTGGTCTACACTGGTCAAATGATCAGGCGACTCAAATGTGTCAAATATGTTGACTTCTCAAACCTATCAAGCAATTTGCAAATAATGGTGTGAGATTTTTAAGTTGAAGATAACAATAATAATCGGAGAAATCATATGTGAAGGGATTAATATCGATATTACATTTAATTTCTTTGAAGCCTTGTATGCTTAAACGACCGGGTAAGCCAAACCCAATCATGACCAATTTAATACATTTGTATGACGGGTCAACCTGTTTAGGATTCATGTCTTTTACCCCCAAGCTTTGGCCCACTTATATTGTCCCGGGTTCACGGGTCGTGTTGAGAATTGTAGCCCCTACTTTTGATGATACATGTTCATGTTTTTGTTTATCTACAAAGTTTGGGAAAAAGACAGTTACATGTGCAGTATCAAGCCAAAATGGCTTCAGTTTCCATGTGCCTCTTGATTGTGCTTTTAATTTGTTTCCTTGTTTACTCTTAGAGTTCTTTTTGTGTGTGATTCAAGTGTCCGAAGAAAGTGAACTTGTTTGTAAAGATCAGGCTTGCAGTTGTCTATACCCTAGTTTATTCATCTTTCGTATTTTATTTACATTTGTATACAATCAAGATTCTAGTATTAAATATACAAAGTGGGTAAACGGAGAGAAATCTCTGTTCAGGCTGCCAGGGGATGTGATGTATGCGGCCTAACAAGTATTCCCGTGGCCATTTCCAAATTCTTCCACCCCATCCCAACGTGTTTTACCTAAGGAGGTTTCGAACCCGTCTCTCTTTGGGCCTTCGGGCCGCCGTACCACTAGGCCACCTTGGAGATGGTTAGGTTTTAGTCTGAATATATGTTGTTTATTTTCTATTCACTTATACAAGTTTCTTCCTTCTTCATGTTCATTGTGTACGTCATGTCACCATCTCGTTTATCACTTTATCTCAACATGTAAACATGACCCTCGACATGAAAATATCAATAGAAACTCAAATTAAAATCCCAGTTTTGATAATTCTGTATATGATATTATGATGTACTTTGTGTACATATTATTCTTGTTAATAGCATTTTGAACATTTGCATGACAGAACCAGCCACAAACATTAGTGCTTACCTGCCACTATATAAGGCAGCTCTGAGAGGTCATTGGGATGATGCACAAGAAATCATAGATCAAGATGAAGAAGCAGTCACAGCCAATATCAATAAATATGGTTTCACCGCTCTCCATATTGCAGTTGGGACAGGGAAGCAAGGCATTACTTTTGTTAAGAAGTTGGTCGAAAGGATATCACCAAAGGCACTTGTGAAAATGCTCACATCCTCAGAAAAATACACACCTCTTCATATTGCAGCTGTTGTTGGCAACACTGCGGCTGTGAAAATCTTAGTAAATAAAAATCAAAAATTGTTGTATGTCGAGGACGTGGATGGCCTGTTGCCCATTCATAGAGCTCTAATCAATTCTCATAAAGATACATTCTTATATCTATTAAGTGTCACAAAAGACAACCAATATCCTTGTACTTTCACCGGCAATATGGGCGTTACACTACTATCTAATGTTATTTTTGCAGGCTATTTTGGTGAGTTAATATTATTTTTTTATCTGTCACAGCGAAAAGTACTAGTATGCAACTTACAGGATTACAAGGTTGATTTGTTTTTCTTGTGTATTTTTTCTGACAGATATAGCACTTGATTTATGTGCTCGCTATCCTGAATTGGCCACAACGATACCATCTGACAGCGGTGACGCTCCTTTGATGGCCATAGCAAGAAAAGCAGATGCTTTTGAGAGTGGATGTCGTCTTAATTTCTTCGATAGCTTAATTTATAAGTGTAAAGTTCTATTCCTTTTACACACTTAGCATTCTTAAATTTTCGTTATTAGTATGATATAAGGAGAAATAATGATCGTAAATCCCATTCAATGTTCCGAGTAGGGATAAAAAGGGATAAAGAAGCTAATTTGTATAATTTAAAGGTGGTAAAATGGGTTATTTTGGGGCGGTTGGAAATGGGTTAAAAAAACAGGGTTGTGTTGAACTGAGAAATCATTGGTACTGTGGATCCGGGTTGTCTTTGGTTGGCCCCTAAAGCTTTTTTTGCCGATATTTTCTAACAGATAATCAATGCGTAAGTGGTTTTTCATTTTTTAGAAAGGAAAATATCAACATACTAAATAATAATTCACACATTTTTCGACTACGGGACTTGAACCCACAACCTTTTTGGTTTATGTATGTAGATAAAAAAAACTTTATGGTCACAATAATAATCAAAATCTGCGAATAGATTGTGAGAGACTTCAAACTTGTTTGACCCGTTATAATGAAACCGAATCGACCCATTGATAAGTACAAGTGTCCCGGTTGTCACTTTAAGTGTACATGAATTGCATCTAAGTTGTTATTCTATTCTGTCACAAACAGTTTATTCCTTTTCCCTACACTGCATTTTATGATTAATAGATATCAACAATCCCACAAATGACAATATTAATATAATCAAAAGTCAAAACTAGTAAACTTCATATGTTTTGTTCGGTGTGATAGATGTTCCTTTGAAATCGGAGAACCTTAACTCAAGCAAAAAGCCAGGGAAAATGGGATTTTTCAGTTCAGGTTTGCTTCAAACTTTTTATTAACGTGTTTCCAATGTTTCTCGCATAAATTATGCTTTGCTAACAATATCAAAATTTTATCTTGGTGTAGTTCTTCAAGAAATCAGTCGTGTTATCTGGAAAGTTGCAGGTAGGATTGGTGAGTAACAATTATTAAGTTTTTAAACAGTAGTGAATTCAAACAACATAACTAAGCTAATTTTTGAATCACTTTTTACTTTATTTTAGTGCCACATATTACTCACATTCAGACGATGAAGCTGGTCCATCATCAAGCTGTTGCGCTTGTAAAATGTCTGTGCCAAGAGATCAGTGCGCTAAATCTCCAATCTAACAGTATGCATTATTCTAATCCCATTGTCGAGGCTGCAAGCAATGGCGCCTATGAGGTTGTTCAAGAGATTGCGGATACATTCCCACAAGCCATTTGGTACAGTGATAATGTTGGTCATTTCATGATCCAGTTGGCTATACTTCATCGATGTGAAAAGGTTTACAACTTAACATATCAAATGAGCGACCATAAGCATTTTCACAAGACTCTCAAGGACTCTGACAATAATAACCTGTTGCATCTGGCTGGGAAATTGGCACCTCCGCACAAACTCAATCTTGTTTCTGGAGCAGCTTTACAAATGCAGCGGGAATTGCAATGGTTTAAGGTAACAAAATCTTTTTTTTTTTTCTTCTTTCTTTCTTTTTTTAATCATATGAACCCTTCAAATTTGTTTAATATTTGACAAAGTTAGGAACATACAATGATCAATCACAAAAAAAAAACAAAAACAGGTAGAATCTTCTTACTCAGTGTAGGGCATGTGATCATGATCAAACTTAATGCCTTGATTCACGAAGATACAATGTAGTTGCTGCTACTACTACATGATAATTAGAGGAAGCAATTTTGACCCATCTATCTATTTTGGGGTATATCTGATCTCAAATGAGCCAAAAGTCGAAAAATGTAGATTAAAAGGATTCAGGGCAAGCAGGTCAAAAGTTACAAAAACTTTACTTTCAAGTTTTAATGTGCACAACCTCCTAAATTGTAGGTTTATTTGGAAGATTAAGTTTTTGTAATAATCATATTACCATGATAGGTATTTATAGAAAATTGGCAAATGACAGAATAGTGTATGTAGGCTAACCCAACCCCGTCCAACATATTTAAAATATTGACGGTTCTGACCTTTCCGACCCACCCATTTTGACACCTCTTAGGATTATACCTTTTTGTTTTAGAAAGGCAAAATATCAACACCACACATATTAATTCACACATCTGTCGACTATGAGACTTGAACCCACAGCCTAACAAACATACCACTTGGCTATAATTCGTATATCTAAATTGATTTGCTGCTGCAGGAAGTAGAGACATTCGTGCATCCAAAATACAAAACAGAAAAGAACTCATTCAACCAGACACCGGAGATGCTGTTCAGCAGAGAACATAAGAAACTCGTGAGAGATGGTGAAGAATGGATGAAAAAGACAGCCGATTCATACACAGTAACAGCAGGACTCATTACAACAATAGTTTTTGCTGCAGCCATAACAGTACCAGGTGGTAACAATGGCGATACGGGCCTTCCAATATATGCGAGAGAACTATCTTTCCTAATATTTGCTGTTGCCGACGCAATCTCCCTCTTCACATCCACAACTTCTTTATTACTTTTCTTATCTATCCTCACTGCTCGTTATGCAGAACAAGATTTTCTCTTCACATTACCCTCAAGACTAATAATGGGCCTTGCGACGTTATTTCTGTCCACAACCTCAATGATGATAGCTTTTGGTGCATCATTGTATCTTTTGTTTGGCCAAGGGAAGGACTGGATTCTGATTCCGATAGCTGCATTGTCGTGTTTACCCATTACTTGTTTTGTGACCTTACAGTTTCCGCTTCTTGTAGAACTAATATCGTGTACTTATGGCCGAGGACTTTTCCGTAAGCAAAGTGATCGTCCATTTTATTAATTTGTCAAGTATCAATTTATGATTATTACAAACTTATAAAACAACAAGAAGTAGTCTTATTTTTGTTGAGCAGAGGATTTATATACTACATTTCTATCTTATTATTGGTAGCTAATTGTGTGTTAAGGCCCCTTTTAATGTTACTGGAATATCATGTAACTATTGTAATGTTACTGGTGACACATTCCCTTTAAAGGTGGTATACATACTTTTGAAATGAATCCTCCATAAATATATATATATATATATATTTTATCAGGAAGTAGCTAGAGTTAGAGTTGCAAATAAAACTAAAATTAAGGAGAACCAAATGCATCGTAATTAAGAGGTTAAGACATGTATTTGTAGATGATCGTACATCAAACATAAACAGCTCACATGCTATTATGCTAAACATGTCTTAACCTGTTAATAATAGGCTTTAGGGATATCATTGTTCTTAATTCTTTTTATTTTAGAGGTTTTTAATCGTTGAAACAAACATTTTTTTATTGAGCTAAAAAGTCACGTAATTAAAATATTTTAATATATTAATGTAAATATGTGGTTTTTTTGGACCAAAAGCTTCTCAACTCATTTCAAACTTTTTGAACAAAACTGACGTTCGAGTCACGAATGTCAGAGTAAAGCAATACTTTCACAAACATATACCAATATTGTGAGACTTGGTTCTAAGAGCACAAATTGTCGTCACAAGATGTAGAATATTTATGACGTCATATTAGCGTTGCATTGTTTTTTTCGGTTAGTCATATTTAACTATGTATATATGGTTTTATTTTTAATATCAATGCAGGAAGATCCCATTTTTAACCATGTAATATGCAAGATTTGGATTATGTTGTTGTTGTATGTGATAAAAAAAAAAAAAAAAGAGAAAAAAAAATCTAACTAATCCATGAAAAAAAACCCTACCGTCCTCGATACAAATGTTTTAAATACCAGTATTTTAGTCGTACCGGTGTGGTACCCGGTACTATTACCGGCAGGTTAAATTTAATTTATTTATTTATTTTTTATATAAAAATCATACAAAACTTGTTACAATTTAACAAAAATAGTCAAAATACAATTATAATCCACTTAAAAATAATACCAAATAGGTATTTCATAACAAAATATAAGTTTAAGAGTTCACAAACAACAAAAAAAACATTTAATTATCAGAAAAATAATTTTTAAAAAAATCCAAAAAAAAAAAGAGTTTTACAATACCGAAAATGGGTAATGAGTAGTGAAAATATCGGACAAAACACCGGATTAGTTGTGTCGGACGGACCTGGTATTACCGGTTATATCGGTCATTACGTATCGGTATTTAAAACAGTGCTCGATACCGACTACCGAGTGCTCTAATATTAAAATAAACTTATGGTAGAATCACCAAATAGTCAAGGGACAATTTATATGAAACCGAGTTGCTGCGTGTGAAAACAAAACCAAAAACAAAGCCCAGAAAACTGATAAACCCATCATCCATCTATCCCTCCATCAGCTCACTCAATCGCTATGCTTCTTCGATAGGTTCGAAAATGAATTAATAAATATATATTAATTAATATTGTTACTTATTATTATTATTTATATTAATTTTAAATTAATAGTTACTAAATTAATTATTTTCCGATTACATTTTCATCTTGATTTTTGCAGGTGTGTCGTCATCATCATCATAATATTATTATTCACTCATAACAAAATTCATTCATATTTTAACCAATTCATTCATCATATATAAATATAAATAATAAGTATTTATTATATATATATATATATTTGTGTTTGTATGGTGATTTGTTAGTTGATGCTGCAAAGTTGGAGATCAATAATTATAATAATAAGCTATTTCATCTTCTTCTTCTTCTTCGCACTCATGGGGTCAGTCTTTTTCTTTCCCTTTTATTTTTCCAATTTTTATACTTTTTAATTTATTTATTATGTTAAGCCAAGTGTTTATTAGATTATATTTGTTTTGGGTCATTAGAGATTTTGTAAATCTAATATTTTTTATTGTATAAAGTTAACATCTTTTTATTATAAAAGTTGTCATTTTTGCAAGTTAATCAATATTAATGACCCAAAAATATATGTTATGTATGTATATTGGGTTATTTGCATACAAGGAAAATATTTAATTACTTTTATTTGTTTTGGGTCATTAGAAATTTTGTGAAATCGACATTTTTATGTATAAAGTTACCATCTTTTTGTGAAAAAGTTATTATCTTTTTGCAAGTTAGGGTGTCTTTAGGATTGCTTATTTATAAGTGCTTATTTGCCGGAAAAATTAAGCAGGTATCAACAAGCTTATTTAAAAGTGCTTATTCCTAATAAAGTAGCAGTTCAACGGAGTGTTTGTTATTTCTTACCTGTTTAACAGAACAAGCAATAAGAAGCAATCACATAAGCATTCCAAACAGAGCCTAACTTGAATTAATCAATTTTTCCCAAAAAACGATCTTTATACATGACAATGTCGAATTCATATAAAAATAAGCAACCCTTAGACCCACTAAAGTATCTTTTAATAACCAAAAAAGCCATCTTTTGTGCAAATAACCCATATTTGTCTAAAGCTCTTTTTATTTTTAATTTTTATGAATAAAGGGCATGGGGGAGTTAATTATAGAAGTGTGCAATTTTAGGGTTTTTTATGTTATTATGTGGTGTTTGACAACATTTGATGGGTTGAAGGATAGAATTTTAGATTTTCTAGGGATTGAGCTCTTAGAATAGCTAGATACTTTACTCATTGTTATTAATATGATCCAAATAGCATAGCAACCGTGCAATGCGGTGGTGACATATAGTTTTCAGTTATTTCTTAATTTATTTTGCTGTATGGCCAATTATAGTGTTATTCGACAATGGGATTGTGATTGTCAGCGGTGGCAATGATGGTGTAGGAGAGGGTGTGTGTCGTATTTGCATTGGGCGAGGAAATTAGGTGATTTTCCATACTTAGATTGGGTGGGAAAAGAGGGTGATCCGGCGCTCTATGATTTTGCAGCGGGGGTGATTCTTTATATTGTAGTATTGATCACAACCTTTTTTTTTATCTTGCTATCAATCATAGTTACATGACCTAATAAACATTACTATTATTGACAAAAAAATGGAAAGTATACTGCTACGATTGGTAAAAAAATTGCAAGTGGGCTGCTATTGTCAACAGTATATGTTGCACGATCATTATAATTGGTAAAACAGGTGAATGATGTTGCTTTATAAGCAATTAACCTAACTATTAACGTTTGGTTGCTTTCGTGTTAGCTATCATTTATGTTTAAGGTAGTTTGAAGGAGGAGGTTGGTCCCTTATATTCTTTGCCTAGTTTGTTAATTTAACAACCAAACACCTTTATCTATGTTACTTAGCTTTAATCATAACTTTTAATTGTTTTTTGGGAATCTAATAGCTTGCTTCTTGACTAAGCAATATTAACAACTAAATAAACAAAATGTGGTTATGCAGAGATTCATGTTTTGCTTATTGTAGCGAAGAGATTGTGTTTGTGTACTGCAAATGTAAATGTTTTGTTTAGATTCAGGAATTATGGATGAAAGCATGTATATGAAGTTTTGTTCATCATTTCAATGGGATAGACTCTTAGGAAAAAGTTATTTTTGTTTGGTTTGTGAATCTTACTGCACTTTTATGCATTGCATGATTGAAAGTTTGAAGGATAAACTTTCGTCTCTTTTCCATGTAAGTTTTTCATGTCTGATATAAAAACTTTGGGTTTGGGTGAACTAAAAGTTTGATGTACAATTTTGTTTGAACTCTATATGGTAAATATGGCGCAAATGTTTTTTATAAAGGTTGAAATCTTAGTATGTTACGAGTCATGGGTTTCAATCATGTTATCTGGCAACATAAACGTTTTTCTTTTATTCTGCTGTTATGAAACTATGTTATTGCTTGGTTAATTATAAAAATTGCTATTAGAAAGTGACTCTTGGGACATGTCCCTAACTGATATATGCCAAGTTCATGTCTTTGATTGAAAATGTCATTTTACTTTCCATTAATGTACATATGTTGAGGCATGTATTATAGGGAGCTAAAATTCATAGTGGAATGAGAGAAGGGAGTTGGTTCATTTTCTAGCTCATTTTAGTGCCCACGAGAAGGTGCTGTACCAAAAACTGCATGCCCGTGTTTGGCTTTTTGTTACTTCAAATTACTTGTTATTTACCCCTGGGCCACATCATGTTTAACATTAGCCTCATTACAAAAAAGGTTGCATACCACCCTGGGTGTCTGCTGCTAACAAGTTCCTCGGCCAATATGGGGAGGTGATTCACCTTATTGGCAAAGTACGGAATACAAGGGGGGTTCAGATTGAACCTGAGATCTTCGTTGTGCTTTTACATGCCTTGCTCCTCTTAACTTCTGAGTCACTTAGTATCGGGAAATTTGGCTCAGTAATGGTGACCCTTAAACACGGTTAACCGGAGAAAAAACTGCTGTCGAATACTGATATGTTTCAACTGGAACTTTGTTAAAAAGGAAAGAATTATGCTTATCACCTACTCAGTTATTACTCTCTCGATTAAATATGTTTAGTCTTGTGTGTATGGACGATTTGTGAAACTAAGGAGTATCGAGCTCTTAAAAGTGGTTATTCTTAACATTCTGGTTACTGTGTCGAGACTTTATAGTTTATCCTAATCATTTTTATGGTTATAAACCTTATTTGCAACAGAGCAGAGGTTGTCTTGGATGTCCTAAGGTCCCATTTATGACTGATGATAAAAAACCAATTGGAAATCTTAAAAAAGACTCAGCCACAAATAAAGGTAGCGTGGTACAAGACTTTTGGAGCAGTGGAACATACGAGATGGATAATAGTGCAGCTCAGTCACAATTAAGTGCTTCATCGGTTAGCATGTCGAACCCAAACCTTGATGGCCATTCTAGTTCAGGAAGCAATCCTCCTGAATTTGTAAATCATGGTATGTCATCTTTTTTTTTTTTGAAATAATGTGAGTTTGAAATCAACTGGAGTAATTACGCTAATACGTCCATCTAAGTTTTTTACATAAAGCTGTCCTCTTAGTATAGGAGGGCAACTGGTTTAACCAATCAATACCGTTGGTGGACAAATTGTAATTTGAATAGGTTTTATTTTTATTAGAAGTGGAAATTCTGGCCAATTGCAAATGACTTGACTTGGGTTATCTTTTACCTCTAATGTTTCAAAATGTCAAATATGTTAAGCTAGAAATTTTAGTTGAAATGGAAATGAGTCAAATGGGTCAAGTTGGTCAAACGGTTCGAATGCTCTGAACCTGTTAAATCATTTTATGAAAATAAGAAACTTAGATTGTTATTTTAGTTTTATAGTATAGAAATTACCAAGTACCAACTCATCTAACTTGCCATTTGGCACACCTGGAATTTGTTGTTACTGAAGGCCTTCTTCTTTGGAATCAGACAAGGCAACAATGGATAGGAGAAAAGGGATCCAGTCACAATAAAAAAGCTCGAGAACCTGCTATAAGGTTAGTACTTACTAATTGTTGATGCTTATACCTAGAGCTTAGGAGAAAAACACTCCATTATGGAATCCAAAATAATGTATACATTAAGAACTAAATCGAATTCTGAAGCTATCCTTATGTTATTCATAATCTAGTTATCGAATCCATCGCTCCATTAGCCTACTAAATAATTCCCTCCGTTGATTTGAAAGCGATTTATTTGTAAAAAATCTGTAATTAACTTAGCAACCAAGCCATTCATGTTTTAGAAGTTCGTTGATCAGTTCTATTATGGATTTTATCATTCAGTTTAGCTTTGAATTTAATTATTATCATATATCGATTTGTACACCATGAAATGAATTTTATAATTGGGTGTTGGTCTGTCAGTTGCCTTGGCATTATGGTGCTTAAATTTAATGATTGAATCAACTTGTCAGATTGGCAAATACATAAGTAGTATTAGTGACAAAATCATTAGAGTGTTATTCTAGTTACATGATGCGATTATATATTTGTGTAGTTGGAATGCAACATATGATACTCTGCTTGGGAGCAACAAGCCCTTTGCGCAGCCAATCCCTCTTCAGGTAAGTCTTTCTCCTTTGTTGTATATCCCATGCCTTGGGCAAAAACCGCATTTTGACTTTGTAAAACTTAATAAGTTATTCTTCCAGCTTTAAACTTAAAATCGATTCCCAACAACTTCCTATGAACTGAACTTAGACTGAATAAGCCTTTTTTTCTTTCTGTAAATGAGTTATTCCTTATGAAAATTCAAAGGTGTAGAAAGTGTGCTATGTTGCATTTGCATTTACCTGACTTGTCCAAGATCTATTTTGTTTTTTTTTGTTTTTTGTTTTTTTTGCAAACTATTGTGTTTGTTTTAGTAGTAACAACATCGACCAGTCTAAATTTCAGTATGACTCAATTCGATTTATCTATTATCTCTAATAGGTCAAGTGTGTATAACCAAAGATTAAGTTAAAAAGAAAACAGTTCTAATGGATCAAACAGGTCGAATTTTGTCTCAAGTGTATTGCAGTTGTAAATGCATACAACCTCTAATATATCACTATTTATAGTAATCTAATCATATTTACCACACAAGTTCTGTATAAAAAATGTCTATTATACTTGAGTTTACTGCGGTAACCCTTTACCAAAAAAAATTAAAAATATTTCTATATACTTGGACAAAAAGCGCATCGGCACACTTTTTGCCACCTCTTACGGGTTTGCATTTTTTTCATAATCAAGCGGTTTGCATAAGAAACCAAGTACAATAATTCAAAAGCACATTCATATATTCTAAAAGAATATTAGTGGTAAAATCGGCTATATTTCTTCTGTATTAAATCGGACATGGCCTCTTTGTTTCTGGGAACCGGGGAGTAATTTTCAAGATTACTTATTATTGGTTGCTAAGTTTTTCTTTTCGATACCAAAACTTTGCAGGAAATGGTGAATTTTCTTGTAGACGTCTGGGAAGAAGAGGGGTTGTATGACTGAATCATTGCAAGAAATAAGACTAAACAAAAGAATGGATCTGCATTTTCTGGTAAACTGCAACATGATTATTAAGTTGATATGGTTGTGCAGAGTTTGTTTACATTTCGGCTGGTCTGAACGTATGAACTGGTTCAATCCACCTCTGTGACCATTTCAGGATCTTTGTGGTTTTAAGAAAATAACTTATCTTACCCAAGTAAATGTAGTCATTGATTTACAAAATTTATATTGTCTCACTTAACACTCTTCAGCTGGAAATTTCTTTATAGTGTTTAAAGATAATTCACTCAATCATTTCAATTGGTAACTTTGTGATGGAAAGTTTGAACATGGTATCAAAATTAATTTTGATTTGACATTAGTTTTCACCGTTACGCTTGATAATTAGCAAGTTTTTTTTAGTAAATAAATTGTTAATGGTTCTATTTTGTTACGTTTGAAAAAGCACATGGCCTTAAAGACTGTCACTCTCTTCTCTAAAAGTTGTGTTGCGCTGCAATTTTGTTACTTTTCCCATACGTTAAACTTTTAATAGGGAGTATAGATTATATTCACATACGCCAAAGAAGGTACGGGTTATAACATGAGGAATATTGAATTGGTTGAACGACTTATTTGTATCATTAATCAAATTTATTTACATGTTCCATGGGGAACGAGCCGAAGATAAGAGGCATATGCTAACGTCTTATGCTATTCACCGTGCTAACGTCTTATTTGAGTTAGAATGTTGGTCTCCTTTATTGTGGCATTTTTCTCTTACTCATACGTCATGATAGAACGAAATTAAACCCCTCTGTGCATTGACATGATTGATAAGAAGTCGCAATCGAGGATTCGTCGGAATGTCCTTGATCTGTGCGACAAGTTTGAGCCGCTATTCTTGCCCTTGTCTAAGTTCTGACTAGTGGACGGGGTTCTGTTCCTTTGAGATTTTCCTTGTATACCTACATGTGAGGTATAGCTATGTATTTTCTTCTTAAACTGGTTACTTTCCTTTGATTTTGTTTTTAATCCAAAACAACAACTTTATAATCCTTCCCTTTCATAATTCAAGTCTTCGGACAAAATGACAGAAAAACAATCTTATTTCTGTGGTAAAGGGAAAGTGTGCGTCAAGTCTTTTATCTAACATAAATGATTACTATCCGAATGTATATATACCGTGTCAAAGTCACATGACATTTCTCAATGTTTTCCGATAGCACTGTGTAATTTCAACACAGAAACCGCGACGGTAAAATTAAAATCCAGCATATAGCAAAATACGTATCTAAAATTTTAGTGAGTTTAGATCTTGAAAAAACAAACCGATCTCTAAAGTAATAAAACATACATATTCTTTCCTTTTTTATATGATAATAATGAAAAAAAACCTGTTTATTAAATGTTACGAAGTTGGTGTTATAAACTTTAGGAAAATGCTAAATGAATCCTTTAGGGCTTCACTTAACGTGCATAAAAAATTTGTACGTTTCTATATCAAAAGCTCATCCCCTAAATTTTATGGTAAGTGTACAACACGGGCTTTGTTTAGCAAAACCCAAAACTTTATATTAATATGATGTTAATTTTATTATTTTATATATTTTTTTAATGTCGAGTTAGTTGTTAGATAACTCGAGAATCTATAACGACATTCAAACGGGAATTAATGGAACCTACTATCTCCGTACTCATGCTTTGAATGAAACCTAAAACTTACGAAAACACTCACAGTAATCCTAACAATTTTATGTTTTATTCTTTAGTATTCTTATCTCATGTCGAATCAAAAGCAAGATGAGCAACTTGTAATATGAATGAAATATCTATATCCTCTTCAAAGAGACCCTGCAGTCGACCCAGATAAAGCTAAAATCATCAGTCTCGTCATCTTAAATTACTGTTGGACTCTATGGAAGATAGGAACAATTATGCCTTCAACAACAAGCCACCCTTACTCGGGTTTGCTACCAAAGAACTAAAAACGTCAAGCTTCTCATGGTTAACTAATATAACGAAGAATCCCTAGATAGCTTTCTGGACTTCGTTTTGTTTCTAATCCTGCATTCCTTATTTATTTGATTCCTTGTAATCTGAACTTGATACTTATTTTTTTCTAGCATCTTTCTAGTTTTTCATATATCAATGAAGTCGAATGTTAAAAAAAGGGAAATGATTAATCCTCCTAACTAAATAGCTTAAAAATCATCATGACCATGAGATGATAACATGTGGAAAAATCAGGGGCAAGATTAGAGAAAAAAAATAGTGGATACTACATGTCACCTTCTTATAGTTTTAGAAGATTTTTAATTTAAACAGGCGAATTTTATTAATACTCAAGATATGTACAATAAAGACAGAGTAACTTGAACATAATCAAGCCACAAACAAACTGAAAATACTCAAGCAAAAACTTAAAACTAGACATCCACTGCCTATACAGACTCTATCATACAAACCAGATACCATAACAAGATATTCAAAGAACTCAAAGTATGCTAGAAAAGGACCAAGTAGTTTCATCTTTCACAGCTCACTATTCCAATTCGCATGCATACTTCAAGTTTAATAAGGATCAAATTCTCATCTCCATCAGGCAGCCACAAAACAGGAATTGACCCATTGCAACTTCCATTTTGCACCAATACTGATCACATTCTTTGTCTTCCTTACTCTAATGGATAGAAGTTTATTCCTAACACTTTCCTTTATGATATTGCATACAACCTCCTCATTCCTTTTCTTCTTCTGAAAAATCCTAAGGTTCCTCTCTTGCCATATGAAGTATACTGCTGCTGCTAGAATGAGTTTGTTCACCACAACTCCAATATTGTTGTTGCCTTTAAGCCTTGCAATCTCCTGAATTACTACCTGTAAAGAGTTTTGTGCTCCCATTTTCCATCTAAAATTACTTAAACTAGTCCAGATAGCTTCTGCAAATTTGCATTTGAAGAATAAATACTCATGACTGTCACTTCCAGAATTACACAATACACACTGCATACATTCATTGTAATTCCATTTAACAATTCTATCTTTTGTCATCAGTTTCCCCTGCACAACAATCCAGAGAATAAAAGCATGTCTAGGATTAAACTGCTTGAACCAGATCACATCTTTCCAGCTAACTTTTGGCCAATTAGTTCTCAAATCATGCCAAGCCTGCTTAGTAGAGAACTCTACTTGTTGGTTATTCCTTGTAACCCAAACAATTTTATCCTCTATATCCATCTGCAAGGCATGAGTTGGAATATTTTTCAAAATATTGAATCTGTCCTCCCAACCATCAGGCCATATCCATTTTCCACCATTAATCATAGATGATAACTTGGCATCCACATCCATTCTTGCATCATAAAGAACTCTATTAGTAATGAATTTGCATAGTGGACCTTCTGCACACCATTTATCATACCAAACAGAAATTTTTCTGCCATTACCAATCTTGTATCCACAATTCTGCTTCACCATATCTCTTATTTTCAACATTGTTTTCCATCCCCAACTATCATATTTATCATCAACCACCTCCCATATACTTACATTTTTAAGTTTGACCACATTAACCCAATTTGCCCATAAAGAATTCTTATTCTCCAAAATTTTCCAAAATTGCCTCACAAGCAGGACTTCATTCCACTTTTTCAAATCCTTAATACCTAAACCACCCTGTTCCTTTGGTCTGCAAACATTTTTCCATGCAATTCTTGCTTTCCCCATAGCAGAACCACTAGCATTCCATAAAAAGCCTTTTAACAGTTTCTCAATATCCTTAATAACAGTACTAGGAAGCATATATACAGAAGCCCAATACAGCTGCATAGATGACAATACAGAAGCTATCAACTGAATTCTCCCTGCATAAGAGAGCATCTTGTTCTTCCAACTGTCAATTCTCTGTTTGACTTTATCAATTAGCACTTTGCAATCTGCAACACCCAACTTTTTGGCAAGCAAAGGAACTCCTAAATATCTAACAGGGAGCTTTCCACATTTGAAAGGCAAAATTTGCACCAGATCAATATTATCTTTCTTCTTTATGCTACCAAAAAAATATGACACTCTTTTCTAAATTAGGAGTTAGACCAGAAACCTGAGCAAATTCTTCCAAACTCTTCTTAACCACCTTAATAGAACCCACATCTCCTTTGCAAAACACTAGAAGATCATCAGCAAAACACATGTGAGAGAGCTTAAGCTCCTTACACCCAAAATGGTACCTATATTCACTTGAT
This sequence comes from Erigeron breviscapus, assembly GCA_034093135.1. NCBI lineage: Eukaryota > Viridiplantae > Streptophyta > Magnoliopsida > Asterales > Asteraceae > Erigeron > Erigeron breviscapus. The sequence continues at coordinate 37,768,382 of CM067171.1, read as the reverse complement.
TCCAGTATATTCTTGGACATTATGAGATTAAAAACCTCCATAACCAATGTAAAAAGATATGGTGAAATGGGGTCACCTTGCCTAAGCCCCCTGACACCTTTAAAGTAACCATGTGTCTCACCATTTAAGCAAATAGAGAACTTTGTAGAGCTAACACATGTCATGATCCATCTTATCATATCCCCATGAAACCCAAAATTCTGCAATATGACTTCCAAGAATTCCCAACTCACAGTGTCATATGCTTTTTGAATATCAATTTGCATAGCACACCTTTTGGGTCCATTCTTCCTATTATATCCCCTTAGGAGTTCTTGGGCAATCAAAATATTATCCTGAATATGTCTTCCAGGAACAAAGGCACTCTGGTTAATGTGCAAAATTTTTGCCAACCCATTTTGAATTCTATTGGTTAGAATTTTACTTATACACTTATATATAACATTGCAGCATGCTATAGGTCTGAATTCAGACACTTTACTGGGAGTGCTGACCATTGGAATCAAAGCAATAAGAGTTGCATTGACCTCCCCAAGTAGTTTACCAGTTCTGAAGAACTCCTGTACAGCCAAACATACTTTAGAGCCCACAAATTCCCAAGCTTTCTTAAAGAAACCAGCAGTGAAACCATCTGGCCCAGGAGCTTTATTACTATCCATGCTAAAAATAACATCCTTAATCTCCTCATTAGTCACAGGTCTAATCATATCAATTGCATCTTCATTACTAAGAGTATTTCTGAATAGCCCATCCACCACATGCTCAACATGATCAACCTTCCCCAGAAAGTTTTCAAAATGCCTCAGAAATTGTTTAGCCACCTCTTCCCCTTCATGAGTGTTTCCATCCTCATCTTTAATACTTTCTACTCTATTTCTATTTCTCCTAGACCTCAACATGCTATGAAAAAAGGCAGTGTTCTTGTCCCCTTCTTTTAACCATTGAATATTGACTTTTTGTTGTAGAAGTTGCATTTCATCCTTAGCAGCAGCCAAATACTCATTTAAAGACTCACTCACCTTTTTTCTGACAGATTCATCATGAGGTTTATCATTCATAGCTTTTTGATTTTTACTCAATTCCTCCTTCAGCACCTTAGTTCTTTCAAAGATATTACCATCCTTCCAACTCAATTTCTTTAAAGGCTTCTTTAGTCTCTTTAAATTCTTTACCAGTTTATACATGTAACATCCCTGAATACCATCATCCCACTCTTCTTTAACCAAACTTAAAAATTCCTCCTTCTCAGCACAAAAATTTGAAAATCTAAAGGCATTATTCTTTTTGGGAAATCCTTCTTTAATAGTGAGTACAACAGGACTGTGGTCAGAGATAGCATATGGCAAGAAAACCCCATGAGCTCTATGAAATTGCTTAAAAAAGCATCATTCACCATGATTCTGTCCAACTTCTCAAGGATAGAGAACTGACTATTCTTCAAAGATTTTGTCCATGTGAAATTAAATCCACTGCTATTAATATCTTCAACTTCAATCTTATTAATAAGATCAGCAAACTCTTGCATATCATGGGTTCTACAAGATCCTCCAAGTGAGTGCTCAGAAACATCCATAGTGACATTAAAATCTCCTAAAATAACCCAAGGCTGCTTATTCACAAACTGATTTTGTTTATCCAAATCTCTCCACAAAACTCTTCTTTCATGACCACTATTACTAGCATACACTATGCTGCAAAAGAATCTGTCTTTTTTAGGTACAGTTTCAACAACACGGAACAAAGACTGCTTAGTATTGTCAATCACCATTAGCTTAACCAAGTTGGAATTCCAACCTAGTACTATTCTGCAACTAGAAGGACTCTGTTGCACATTAGATATCCACTCCCAATTTCTGAAAGTCTTATTTCCTACTTTACTAACAGTATTCATCTTAAGATGAGTTTCAATAAAAGCACATATTTGTACTTTCTCATCTTGCATAATCTTAATGGCCTCATTCTGTTTTAAAGAAGTATTCATACCTCTGATGTTCCAAGACATCATTTTGAGCTCCATTTATACTAATTAAGGATTTGATGTAACATTTGCCATTTTAGTCCATTACTTGTTATATATGATAATGGCAAACTTTATGAATATAAGAAAACTTTGGGTATTTTTGGTGCATATATATATATATATGTGTGTCGGACTAGTGAGATATTGTAACATCTGCTATCTGAATGATCTGTTTCGTTGTACTTTTAAAGAAACGAACCCAAAACACTCGTAACCTTACATCTAACCTAAGTTAAGTACTAACTAACTAAGATTAGTTAACTAAAATTAGTTAACTAAGGTTAGTTAACTAAGGTTAGTTAACTAAGGTTAGTTAACCAAGGTTAGTTAACTAGCCCATGGTATTGCAAAACCATCAAACTAGCCCATGGTATTCCTTAACTTAACCATAGTTATCAACAACCTAAACTAGTAACCATGGTAAATATATACCTATAAATACTACACCATTCCATGCCTTAAAACTTGCCAATTCACATAATCAAACTTCTTCTTCTTTAATCTCTATCATTCCAAGATCAATACTTGTTAAAGTTCAAGCATATCTTACACAACCTTTCATCATCCCAAGCTTTCGATTCAACCAAAGTTGTTTTGAATTCGTTGGTTTCAAAATTGTAAACACGACGTTATTATTGGGAATTCTTTCAAGAACTTATCAAAGCCTAGTTATAATGGCCACATGGAGTTAGGATTATTCCATATTCATCAAGTTTACAAGTCCAAGTTATAGTCGATTCTCTCAAGATCTTCTTTGGAGCTCATTCCTATATCGTTACTTTGATCTTAGAATTTATAATTCTCCAAACTTGTGAGTGTTTTTATAAAACCTTACTATACTTTGCTTTATGATTATATGACTATATGTTATGTATTGAAATGCTTGTCAACTTACTTTTATACTCAATTGATACATATCTACATTTAAATACAGTAAATATCCTATTAATACTATGCATCATCTGTGAATTATTTCGTATTATCGATTTTCTGGTTTTTGATAGAAAATATCCTTGATAAGCTTTAAACGAAAGCACTTCATGATCGCAGGCCTTTTGTTATATAGATGGGGGAGATAATGGGTTGTAGCCGGACTAGGTTTGGATTAAACGATTTAAAGTTCCTGCCCCCGTTGTTACCGCCCTACTAGATCCCTCCGTATAATTATCCGGGCATGAAGTGTATTTGTTGCACCTCCACCATTCATGGTATCTCTTCATTATATAATTAATACATTTTCGTATGTATTAATTATAATACATACTATTTAAAAATACTTCAAAAGGATTTAGAAATATCGGAGGAATACTGTATATATCCTACGGATACGTATTACAAACGGAAAGTTACATCTTTACCCTACAGTTTCAAAGTTGTCATTTTCAGTCCTTATAAGTTTGACATTTGACAAATTAAACCCCTCAAGTTTCAAGAATGACAATTTAGTCCCTCAAGTTTCAAGAATGACAATTTAGTCCTTTTAAAATTTTGCAACATAAATGAGTTTTCATTTAGAAAATACTTGAAATGATACTTAAAGATAAATTCAAAGACTTATAAAAACACAGAAAGTAAATTACGTTGACAAGCGTATTAAAAAGATAACCTTATAGTTGTATGTCTATATTTGGAATTTAGCACGAATATAAATCAATTCACATTGAAATTAGGGAATACGTAACGTGGCCAAGTTGACTCACTCGTCATCGTTGACTACATCAATCTCTTCTACTTTGCTGTTGAACTATCAAGAATAAGGTGAGTTTCGTAAACCCTCCCTACTCAATTGAGATTCGGGCTGAAAAATGTACATGTTTGTTTAACTGTTGATTGTTGATTTGATTGATTGTATGATTGAATTGTTGTTATGGACATGTTAGCGCATTACTTATTATATAAGTCGCACCGTTAGCGCATTGTTAATTATTAACTATGTAAGCCGCACCGTTGTTGAACGTTATATGGAATCGTTGTTGTTGAACGTTATTGATTGTTATGGAACGTTGTTGAACGTTATATGGAATCGTTGTTGTTGAACGTTGACTTGTATTGAATTGTGATAATGTGAAACCTTATAGGTTTTCCTTGGATGTGATTAGTTCTCCTAATCCTCACTTATTGTTAAAGGTTGTTATCCGACACGGTTATTCCTTGTTACTTGTCCCTACGAACTCACCAACTTTATGTTGACGCTCTTTAGTACACTTTTCAGGTAATCAAGTTAATTAGAGACAAAATGGATGATTGCATGCTTACTTGCTAGGATTGGACTAGCTTCGGACTTTCTGGATCCATGATCCTTACTTCCCTTTTATGGGTTACTTTTAGGATCAACTACTATCAATTAAATTGCCTTTTATTATTGATTTAACATGTATTTCAATGAATGTTGATGATTGTATACGTTTGTACAAGTTTAAGGATTGTTTCAATCCTATGTTTTCATATAGTTGACTCTACATAATTCCCATGTCGTGCTGTGCTTTTCTAAGTGATACCCCATGATTCCGCCATGTTGGGGTGTTACAGACGATGGTACACCCTGTATACAAACACTTTTAATGTGTCGAATGTTGAAGTTAAAATTCGGACTATGCTTTACCCACCTTGTTATGACTTGACCCTTTTATTTATATAGTGTTGAATGTTTTCGTGATTGTATTGTTGATTGTAAATTGTACGATTGCTGAAGCCTTAGATTATTGCCATGATAATATCCCTGTAGAGATAACTATATTCATGCAATGACTTATAAGGACTTGATGTGGAAATTGTGTATTACTTGAAGGTCAATTTTGATATTCAAGTGTGAATTTTGTGGACTCGAATTTTATGTTAATGGTAGTACAGGCATAGGGTATTTTGAACGGGTTGGTAATGCGATGAGCTGGCCAATGGTATGCCTTATATTATAAACATTACCGGATGGCCCATGTCTAAGCTATATTACTTATAATTGTCTACAATTATCAGTCATTGTTGAAATAACAGTATGAGAATAAGATCTAGAATACATGCTTATTAAGGTCTTAGATACTTATAATCTATAATTGTAGACCAAAGAATTATTATGAACTATAGACTAAGTTCAAATTTATAGCTATGATTGATTGATAGGATGAGACAAGAATTTTTGGAAACTATGGTAATTAAATGAATAAAATACTATGAAATGGTTATGTGATCTAGTGCGAACGAATGATTGGAAATACTATTAATATGAATATTGAGATTAATTTAGTAATAATTAGCTTGTGTTCAAGGAGATGGCTAGAACAAGAACAAACATAATGGTCATGAGAAGTTAAGTAATTAAAGAATTATATGAGTTCTTCTGTATAGATGATATCAGTAGAGTAAAGTCCCTCAGATTTCATTGTTAGTAGACTTTATACTTTGGAGTAAAATATATTATTTAACTACGATGTCTGCTTATATAACGTAAGCAATGATGTCAGAGAACAATAATGTTCAAAATGGCCGACAAAGAATAACTTCTCGCCAATAAAGCCAATTATTTAGCATTATTATATTTAAATCTAGAATTAAATGAGATAAAGTTGAATAACTTTATCAGAATAATTTAATGAAACCAATAATAGGGTAGACTATGAACAGAAGTAGAGCGGGTAATTGGAATGCGAGAACTTTAGTATAAATATATATTGCACAATCTATATATATAACTCGCCATAGTAATTGGATGCAATAAAGAAATAAAAATAAAAATGGTGAAATCGGCCGTCCCCGGGATCGAACCTGGGTCTAGGCCACACCCTTTCGCACATTTAGCCAACCGCGCTAAATGCCTAGTGTTGTGAAAGTTCTCTTATGATTAAATATAAGCATATGTACAACAAATTCCTTAATTCACGCATATATTGTAAGTTCATATGAATTTTCTTTCCTAAACAAAATTTCTCGAGGAAGGGAAAACAAATGAGAAGATTTGACTACAAGCTGTTTAAGTAATTAAAGAATTATATGAGTTCTTCTGTATAGATGATATCAGTAGAGTAAAGTCCCTCAGATTTCATTGTTAGTAGACTTTATACTTTGGAGTAAAATATATTATTTAACTACGATGTCTGCTTATATAACGTAAGCAATGATGTCAGAGAACAATAATGTTCAAAATGGCCGACAAAGAATAACTTCTCGCCAATAAAGCCAATTATTTAGCATTATTATATTTAAATCTAGAATTAAATGAGATAAAGTTGAATAACTTTATCAGAATAATTTAATGAAACCAATAATAGGGTAGACTATGAACAGAAGTAGAGCGGGTAATTGGAATGCGAGAACTTTAGTATAAATATATATTGCACAATCTATATATATAACTCGCCATAGTAATTGGATGCAATAAAGAAATAAAAATAAAAATGGTGAAATCGGCCGTCCCCGGGATCGAACCTGGGTCTAGGCCACACCCTTTCGCACATTTAGCCAACCGCGCTAAATGCCTAGTGTTGTGAAAGTTCTCTTATGATTAAATATAAGCATATGTACAACAAATTCCTTAATTCACGCATATATTGTAAGTTCATATGAATTTTCTTTCCTAAACAAAATTTCTCGAGGAAGGGAAAACAAATGAGAAGATTTGACTACAAGCTGTTTAAGTAATTAAACTTTGAGAAGTTGAACGGAAAAGCTGTAAGAGTGTTCTCTAAGATAGAGAATATTGAAGCAGTCATTTCCACTAATGAGCATGAAGTCGATTATCAAGTTAAAAATGTTGCTAGAACTTTTAACTGGGGAATAGTTTGAGTAAGAGTCGTGAGAGAATCGTCGTGCATATGGAAAAATTGTTATAATTTATAAAATTGAATAAATTATAAACTTGAACAAAAGTAGGAATCTTATTTGATCGAACATAGCAAGCCAATATTACAAACATTAATAATACATTCGTTCTCAACTGGAACATACCCTGGACTAAGTGGCTCGGTGTGGCTTGGCTAACTCTTGCTCAATCTGCCTTAAGAAGTTGGTATTACTGGAATCCTTGGAACAAATCTTCCAGATGTTTGTTAAGAAATGAGTAGAAGCCTTATCGATCTCGCTTAAACGAAAGAACTTCTCATCCCCATCCTCTGAAGTGTAGAAGATCCCAGCAGGCCTACTTAAGACCCTTCCTTCCACAAACACTATGCCCTTTGGAAGCTGAAGATTTAACAAGGCATCATCGTCAGCTGGTGGAAGCATATCGGGAGCGGATGATGAGGCGCCAACAGTTCTTAGTCTTTTCATAGGTCTTTGAGAAAGTAGAGGAGTGCTACTTTCGTCGCCTCTAAGAGTAGTGTCTTCTTCTCCCATAGTTTCCTGTAGATACTTCCTTAGACTTACTTCACCTTTAGCCATTTTGGCATACCACTCAGCTTCTCTTTTGCTAGCAAGTTCTAATATGTTGACATGTTGACTTGCTGGTATTTGCACCTCAAAACCTGTTTCTCCTGCTTCTGCAAGCAGTAGTTCCTTAGCTAACTTCAGAGAAGCCTCTTCCTCTATCGCTTGTATTTTCTGACGTTCTATAATCTCTTTGAGGATCATGTCTTGAGAACTACTTCGTAGTATTTCTTTTTTTTTTTTTTTTTTTTTTTTTTTTTTTTTTTTTTTTTTTTTTTTTTTTTTTTTTTTTTTTTTTTTTTTTTTTTTTTTTTTTTTTTTTTTTTTTTTTTTTTTTTTTTTTTTTTTTTTTTTTTTTTTTTTTTTTTTTTTTTTTTTTTTTTTTTTTTTTTTTTTTTTTTTTTTTTTTTTTTTTTTTTTTTTTTTTTTTTTTTTTTTTTTTTTTTTTTTTTTTTTTTTTTTTTTTTTTTTTTTTTTTTTTTTTTTTTTTTTTTTTTTTTTTTTTTTTTTTTTTTTTTTTTTTTTTTTTTTTTTTTTTTTTTTTTTTTTTTTTTTTTTTTTTTTTTTTTTTTTTTTTTTTTTTTTTTTTTTTTTTTTTTTTTTTTTTTTTTTTTTTTTTTTTTTTTTTTTTTTTTTTTTTTTTTTTTTTTTTTTTTTTTTTTTTTTTTTTTTTTTTTTTTTTTTTTTTTTTTTTTTTTTTTTTTTTTTTTTTTTTTTTTTTTTTTTTTTTTTTTTTTTTTTTTTTTTTTTTTTTTTTTTTTTTTTTTTTTTTTTTTTTTTTTTTTTTTTTTTTTTTTTTTTTTTTTTTTTTTTTTTTTTTTTTTTTTTTTTTTTTTTTTTTTTTTTTTTTTTTTTTTTTTTTTTTTTTTTTTTTTTTTTTTTTTTTTTTTTTTTTTTTTTTTTTTTTTTTTTTTTTTTTTTTTTTTTTTTTTTTTTTTTTTTTTTTTTTTTTTTTTTTTTTTTTTTTTTTTTTTTTTTTTTTTTTTTTTTTTTTTTTTTTTTTTTTTTTTTTTTTTTTTTTTTTTTTTTTTTTTTTTTTTTTTTTTTTTTTTTTTTTTTTTTTTTTTTTTTTTTTTTTTTTTTTTTTTTTTTTTTTTTTTTTTTTTTTTTTTTTTTTTTTTTTTTTTTTTTTTTTTTTTTTTTTTTTTTTTTTTTTTTTTTTTTTTTTTTTTTTTTTTTTTTTTTTTTTTTTTTTTTTTTTTTTTTTTTTTTTTTTTTTTTTTTTTTTTTTTTTTTTTTTTTTTTTTTTTTTTTTTTTTTTTTTTTTTTTTTTTTTTTTTTTTTTTTTTTTTTTTTTTTTTTTTTTTTTTTTTTTTTTTTTTTTTTTTTTTTTTTTTTTTTTTTTTTTTTTTTTTTTTTTTTTTTTTTTTTTTTTTTTTTTTTTTTTTTTTTTTTTTTTTTTTTTTTTTTTTTTTTTTTTTTTTTTTTTTTTTTTTTTTTTTTTTTTTTTTTTTTTTTTTTTTTTTTTTTTTTTTTTTTTTTTTTTTTTTTTTTTTTTTTTTTTTTTTTTTTTTTTTTTTTTTTTTTTTTTTTTTTTTTTTTTTTTTTTTTTTTTTTTTTTTTTTTTTTTTTTTTTTTTTTTTTTTTTTTTTTTTTTTTTTTTTTTTTTTTTTTTTTTTTTTTTTTTTTTTTTTTTTTTTTTTTTTTTTTTTTTTTTTTTTTTTTTTTTTTTTTTTTTTTTTTTTTTTTTTTTTTTTTTTTTTTTTTTTTTTTTTTTTTTTTTTTTTTTTTTTTTTTTTTTTTTTTTTTTTTTTTTTTTTTTTTTTTTTTTTTTTTTTTTTTTTTTTTTTTTTTTTTTTTTTTTTTTTTTTTTTTTTTTTTTTTTTTTTTTTTTTTTTTTTTTTTTTTTTTTTTTTTTTTTTTTTTTTTTTTTTTTTTTTTTTTTTTTTTTTTTTTTTTTTTTTTTTTTTTTTTTTTTTTTTTTTTTTTTTTTTTTTTTTTTTTTTTTTTTTTTTTTTTTTTTTTTTTTTTTTTTTTTTTTTTTTTTTTTTTTTTTTTTTTTTTTCTAAAGATAAAATTTCTAAACTTTATCATCCCTTTAACCAAGGTTGAAAGGAGCTGAACAGTTTACTCAAAAGCGTATGCTATGTCGAGAAAATCCTCAACTAAATTAATAGCTTAATGAATAGACCGTCTTCCACACATCACTATTTTTCTTCACTGCTTCTTTTTCGAGAACCATATCAATTGCTAATTCATCTTTTTGAACCCTAGATGAATTTTTGATCCAAACTATTGTTTCAGGAGTGATCTATGTAATATTTGTTTCTTTGACCCGTGGATCGCCTTTAATGATTGAATTTAAGAATATGAGACAAATGTTATCAACAAAAATATGTCGACTTTTCCAACTGGATAACAGTAGTGTCTTGATAAAAGAACTTCAAATTTGAAAATAAGAATTATTTGAAAGGCTAAAATTATGATGGGCGATCAACGATTAAAATACACAAATGAACTTGGTATAAAAATCTATCAAGACAAATATGGGAAATTCTGTTAACTGGGGAATTTCCCTAATCAACAACAATCCCCAAAAGAGAGCGAAGAAAGTTGTATTTCATTATTCGTACAATACAAGTGAAACTTGTTATTTAAGCAGAAATACAACAATTAGGGATACAACATATTTAAAAACCATACAAAGAAACCCACGTGGCTACAAACAGTAAGGGAACCACGCCAAGAACAAACGCTACTAACCACTGAATAGCCTCATTCAATGGAAGTTGAGCCACAGTAATTAACCACGCTATGATAATAATGTATATCATGATTAGGAAAGGGAACATTTTTGATATAAGGTTTCGGGTTTTGGTTAGATTCTGAAGAAAGGAAAATGTTAAGTTGATATGGCATGGAGAAAAGTATGCTAAGGTATTATTATATAGTCTAAGAAGGAGCCGTTTCTAACGGTCAAATACGGAAGATAAAGTGAATTTGAAGTTTTGTATAGTGTTTTAGTCAGACTTACCTGTGTACGGACAGATCATCTATACCATAGATGTGTAAGTAGTCTATACTATATGTGTACAAACTATTGATTTCTTCATAAGTACAAGTTGTAGGATGTTATACATGCTAATTATAAATGCTAATCGTGTTTAGGATTGTGTGCAAGATCATCCTACTCTGTTGAGAGTAGAAGGATTCTATTTAGAATCATACGAGTTCATCTTACTCTGTTGAGAATAGAAGGCATCAATTAGGGATGCGCCTTGTATCTTTCTGTTAATTATGTGTGATTGTCTAATGTAGAATAGAGACTTAGATGCCATGTCCTCTAATATCGATTTATTGTCATTGAGATAAAACGAAAATCAAGTTAAGTATAATTTTATTCGATACAATCTAGATTTCGAGGGCGAAATTCCTTTAACGGGGGAATAATGTAACATTTGCCATTTTAGTCCATTACTTGTTATATATGATAATGGCAAACTTTATGAATATAAGAAAACTTTGGGTATTTTTGGTGCATATATATATATGTGTGTCGGACTAGTGAGATATTGTAACATCTGCTATCTGAATGATCTGTTTCGTTGTACTTTTAAAGAAACGAACCCGAAACACTCGTAACCTTACATCTAACCTAAGTTAAGTACTAACTAACTAAGATTAGTTAACTAAAATTAGTTAACTAAGGTTAGTTAACCAAGGTTAGTTAACTAGCCCATGGTATTGCAAAACCATCAAACTAGCCCATGGTATTCCTTAACTTAACCATAGTTATCAACAACCTAAACTAGTAACCATGGTAAATATATACCTATAAATACTACACCATTCCATGCCTTAAAACTTGCCAATTCACATAATCAAACTTCTTCTTCTTTAATCTCTATCATTCCAAGATCAATACTTGTTAAAGTTCAAGCATATCTTACACAACCTTTCATCATCCCAAGCTTTCGATTCAACCAAAGTTGTTTTGAATTCGTTGGTTTCAAAATTGTAAACACGACGTTATTATTGGGAATTCTTTCAAGAACTTATCAAAGCCTAGTTATAATGGCCACATGGAGTTAGGATTATTCCATATTCATCAAGTTTACAAGTCCAAGTTATAGTCGATTCTCTCAAGATCTTCTTTGGAGCTCATTCCTATATCGTTACTTTGATCTTAGAATTTATAATTCTCCAAACTTGTGAGTGTTTTTATAAAACCTTACTATACTTTGCTTTATGATTATATGACTATATGTTATGTATTGAAATGCTTGTCAACTTACTTTTATACTCAATTGATACATACCTACATTTAAATACAGTAAATATCCTATTAATACTATTCATCATCTGTGAATTATTTCGTATTGTCGATTTTCTGGTTTTTGATAGAAAATATCCTTGATAAGCTTTAAACGAAAGCACTTCATGATCGCAGGCCTTTTGTTATATAGATGGGGGAGATAATGGGTTGTAGCCGGACTAGGTTTGGATTAAACGATTTAAAGTTCCTGCCCCCGTTGTTACCGCCCTACTAGATCCCTCCGTATAATTATCCGGGCATGAAGTGTATTTGTTGCACCTCCACCATTCATGGTATCTCTTCATTATATAATTAATACATTTTCGTATTAATTATAATACATACTATTTAAAAATACTTCAAAAGGATTTAGAAATATCAGAGGAATACTGTATATATCCTACGGATACGTATTACAAACGGAAAGTTACATCTTTACCCTACAGTTTCAAAGTTGTCATTTTCAGTCCTTATAAGTTTGACATTTGACAAATTAAACCCCTCAAGTTTCAAGAATGACAATTTAGTCCCTCAAGTTTCAAGAATGACAATTTAGTCCCTCAAGTTTCAAGAATGACAATTTAGTCCCTCAAGTTTCAAGAATGACAATTTAGTCCCTCAAGTTTCAAGAATGACAATTTAGTCCCTCAAGTTTCAAGAATGACAATTTAGTCCCTCAAGTTTCAAGAATGACAATTTAGTCCCTCAAGTTTCAAGAATGACAATTTAGTCCCTCAAGTTTCAAGAATGACAATTTAGTCCCTCAAGTTTCAAGAATGACAATTTAGTCCCTCAAGTTTCAAGAATGACAATTTAGTCCCTCAAGTTTCAAGAATGACAATTTAGTCCCTCAAGTTTCAAGAATGACAATTTAGTCCCTCAAGTTTCAAGAATGACAATTTAGTCCTTTTAAATTTTGCAACATAAATGAGTTTTCATTTAGAAAATACTTGAAATGATACTTAAAGATAAATTCAAAGACTTATAAAAACACATGAAGTAAATTACGTTGACAAGCGTATTAAAAAGATAACCTTATAGTTGTATGTCTATATTTGGAATTTAGCACGAATATAAATCAATTCACATTGAAATTAGGGAATACGTAACGTGGCCAGTTGACTCACTCGTCATCGTTGACTACATCAATCTCTTCTACTTTGCTGTTGAACTATCAAGAATAAGGTGAGTTTCGTAAACCCTCCCTACTCAATTGAGATTCGGGCTGAAAAATGTACATGTTTGTTTAACTGTTGATTGTTGATTTGATTGATTGTATGATTGAATTGTTGATATATGTGTAGCCGGACTAGGTTTGGATTAAACGATTTAAAGTTCCTGCCCCCGTTGTTACCGCCCTACTAGATCCCTCCGTATAATTATCCGGGCATGAAGTGTATTTGTTGCACCTCCACCATTCATGGTATCTCTTCATTATATAATTAGTTAGCGCATTACTTATTATATAAGTCGCACCGTTAGCGCATTACTTATTATATAAGTCGCACCGTTAGCGCATTACTTATTATATAAGTCGCACCGTTAGCGCATTACTTATTATATAAGTCGCACCGTTAGCGCATTACTTATTATATAAGTCGCACCGTTAGCGCATTACTTATTATATAAGTCGCACCGTTAGCGCATTACTTATTATATAAGTCGCACCGTTAGCGCATTACTTATTATATAAGTCGCACCGTTAGCGCATTACTTATTATATAAGTCGCACCGTTAGCGCATTACTTATTATATAAGTCGCACCGTTAGCGCATTACTTATTATATAAGTCGCACCGTTAGCGCATTACTTATTATATAAGTCGCACCGTTAGCGCATTACTTATTATATAAGTCGCACCGTTAGCGCATTACTTATTATATAAGTCGCACCGTTAGCGCATTACTTATTATATAAGTCGCACCGTTAGCGCATTACTTATTATATAAGTCGCACCGTTAGCGCATTACTTATTATATAAGTCGCACCGTTAGCGCATTACTTATTATATAAGTCGCACCGTTAGCGCATTACTTATTATATAAGTCGCACCGTTAGCGCATTACTTATTATATAAGTCGCACCGTTAGCGCATTACTTATTATATAAGTCGCACCGTTAGCGCATTACTTATTATATAAGTCGCACCGTTAGCGCATTACTTATTATATAAGTCGCACCGTTAGCGCATTACTTATTATATAAGTCGCACCGTTAGCGCATTGTTAATTATTAACTATGTAAGCCGCACCGTTTGTTGAACGTTATTGATTGTTATGGAACGTTGTTGAACGTTATATGGAATCGTTGTTGAACGTTGACTTGTATTGAATTGTGATAATGTGAAACCTTATAGGTTTTCCTTGGATGTGATTAGTTCTCCTAATCCTCACTTATTGTTAAAGGTTGTTATCCAACACGGTTATTCCTTGTTACTTGTCCCTACGAACTCACCAACTTTATGTTGACGCTCTTTAGTACACTTTTCAGGTAATCAAGTTAATTAGAGACAAAATGGATGATTGCATGCTTACTTGCTAGAATTGGACTAGCTTTGGACTTTCTGGATCCATGATCCTTACTTCCCTTTTATGGGTTACTTTTAGGATCAACTACTATCAATTAAATTGCCTTTTATTATTGATTTAACATGTATTTCAATGAATGTTGATAATTGTATACGTTTGTACAAGTTTAAGGATTGTTTCAATCCTATGTTTTCATATAGTTGACTCTACATAATTCCCATGTCGTGCTGTGCTTTTGTAAGTGATACCCCATGATTCCGCCATGTTGGGGTGTTACATTTGATTATCAGCATCATATCCATCATCTATAATATCCTCCTCCATATTCTTATTCTCTCTATCCTGACTTCTGTTTTGCCACTTCTCAATGAAATATTTTTGCATCAAGTCAGACCAGTCCTTTAACTCTTCCTCAGTAGGCTGCTTACCACTCTTAACATACCATTCAACTTTAGCTTTTTCAAAAAAATCCATTTCCCCAACCATATTACTCTCATCTTGCTCAGTATCCAAAACATCATACTTATTTGCTGTACTTATCCCCATTGCAGTGGACCCATTCTTCCCCTTTTCCACCTTATTAGAGACATTACTTTGGGGTATCACCTGCCTAAAAGCAGTTTTGGTTTTTTCCTTGTTAAATTTCCCCCCAAAAGTATTCTGCTCATACCTAGCTCTTTGACCCATTCTCTTATTTTTATTCCATCCAACTTCATCTTGTTTACTCCCCTGCTCACCAAAACTGGCATTTTCATTTGTTTCCTTGTCCTTACTAATTTTATTACACTTGATCTCATTATGTCCAAACACATTACAGTGTTTACACAAAATAGGCTGCCAAGCATATTCAACAGAAACAAATTTGGTACTTTGATAGGGAAGCCTACTATTTGGACCTACAATTAAGCCTAACCAATGAAATACTTCCATGTGTATATTACTAAAAAATTAGATTTTTTAAATTGCATTTTTTCCAAATATACCCTCAATAAATAACAAGCTACTGTATATATTCTTTTTTTACTACATTCGTTACTTTTTCTGTGTTTTTCATGAATTATTTTTGAAATCCAATGTTGATCATATTAAAATCATATCTGTTATACATTATATTGTGATTTTTATGTTTAGATAAAGTAAAAAATTTAACGATTATAAAACCATTTTGTAGAATACAAAACATTATACATTCCATTGACAGTAATATAACCTCTAATATAGTTAAACTTAATAATAAAACTCAAAATATTTTCTCAAAAACAATTTTATTTGATACATATATAAAGTCACTCTATCTCTTACAGAAAGGTTATAACATACACTTCAATACAATAACTATTAATAACAGGTTTCATATGATATGTATTATCAATTAACAATTTCTATATACATAATTTATTTAGGGATTTATTGGATTATCATTTATTATAGAGGGAGACTACTTAACGCAACATAATGAAAAAACTAATCGACCAATTTTATAAGAAGGATGAGCGGCTAAATAAGGGACAAAACGATTAAATCATTAATTAATGGGAGGTGATCCCTATACAACATCTTTTTGCTATACACAACAATATATACATTATATGATTGTACTGTACAACTGTATAATCACATATATTATTGTATATGGCTAAAAAATATTGTGTTGGGATCATTTCTCAAAGATGGGGTATAATAGGAATGTCATATAATATATTGTTTGGCTAAATTTTAGGTCTTTATTGTTAGGTCTCTATATCATTTCTGAAAAAAAAGTACTCCGTACTTCATGAGCCTCATTCAGTGTAATTTAAACACAACATGACAATTATGAAACATTCAAAAACATTAAATTACATCAAATTGCAATTAATGATTTAAAAAGTTACAATTATTTTCTATTTTTTTTCCCGCACAAGTTGAGGGGATGGGTGGGCGGTGGGGTACATGATAGGGAAATGAATGGAGTAGAAAAAGAAACATTGAACACAACACCAAAATACCTTTTTTAGTGGATTTTTTTTCAAAAAAATATTATTTAATTTGTAATAAAAATAAATTTTTTGGTGTAGATTCATTGAACCAATTTCTCTCTCTTACCTAAGAGTGTATAGTTATTATAAATCTATACATACAATTAAACAACCATTTTCTTTCCTTATTTTTTTTGCCCTGTTTTTCATTTCTGGGTTTCTTTTCAGTTTAATTCTGATCTTTGTTTTTGCTCTCAATCCAAAGAGGGTTTTGTTGGGTTTTCAGTTTTCTATAAGATTTACTTCAATATTACTCATGCAGAAACTATTTGGTAAGAATCTTTGATCTTTCTTTAATTCTTGATTTTGTATTATTTTTGTTAAAGTTTTGATTTTTATTTGTTTTTTTATAGTTTCTGTACCTGGTTTGTAGATTAATACTTTAATTAGATGTATATTTATAAGGATCTTATCTTAGGATTGATTGATTAAATATAGGTTTCTTGAAAATCTATGGTATATATAAAGACATGCATGATCAATTTATGATTATCAGATAGATCGACATATTAAGCCTGAGTTGAAATTCTGTATGATTTTGATTTAGGATAGTCATAAAGTTGTATGATTTTGGAATTTTAAGGTTATTGGAAGGTCATGGGGATACATACTTAGGCCGTGTAGGTCAAAGATTAAACCTACCAGGTAACCTAAACAGGGAAAGCCTCATCCGTTTACGCAGTTAATTATAAAGCTATAGTAGACAATAGAGAAACTTTTGTATACCATGTTGTTAAACCTTTGATAACATGAGATTTTTTGGGTGTTTGGTATAAATTTTTTATGGTTCTTGAAGATAATATACTTACGTATGCAGGTCTTAAGTGAACAGTCGGTGGATTAAGTGTTGGTTTTGGCGTTAGGGTTTTGCGTCTTATTTTTTTTTTTTGAAAAAGTTAAAATTTTTAAAGTTTACTGACCTTGTGTTTTTATGTGTCTTGTTTATAGGTGAAGATGTTCTTTATCCCGGTATGCTGAAATACCAAAATCCCGGAGAGTTAAATCTCTTCTTGTCTCTTGGTCCTCATGTAGATGTATACTTTCCACCTCGCAAGAGGTCTAGAGTCAGTGTGCCATTTGTGTTCTGTGACGAACTGTTTAAGAAGTCTCAGACCACCATTGATGTTCTTCCTGACGAATGCCTTTTTGAAATTTTAAGGCGTGTTTCTGATGGTCATGACAAAAGTGCATGTGCTTCTGTTTCGAAGCGTTGGCTTATGCTTGCAAGCACTATTCACAGGGATGAGCAAAAGAAGGCTGAAGATTTTGATAAAAGTGGCGGGTGTCTTACAAGGTGTTTAAAAGGGAAAAAAGCTACCGACATTAGACTTGCTGCCATTAGTACTGGATCGGGTAGCCGTGGTGGGTTAGGTGAACTCTCTATACTTGGAAATAATGCTAGCAAGGTGACAGATTTTGGACTTAAAGCCGTTGCTCGTGGTTGTCCTTCTCTTACGTCTCTTACTGTATGGAATTTATCATCTATAAAAGATGAAGGCATTTCTGAAATTGCTAATGAGTGTCGTCTGTTAGAAAAGCTTGAACTTTCTCATTGCCCTGCAATTACCAACAAGTCTTTGGTAGCGATCGCAAACAACTGTCCTAACTTGTCTTCACTATCAATAGATTCTTGCTCAAACATTGGAAATGATGGTCTTCAAGCAATTGGCAAAAGCTGCCTCAACTTAAAGTCGATTTCAGTAAAAAACTGCCCGTTAGTTGGTGATCAAGGGGTTTCCAGTATGGTGGCATCAGCACCGTCTTCCTTGATGAAAATAAGACTTCATGGCTTAAACATCAGTGATGCGTCTCTAGCTGTTATCGGACACTATGGCTTAGCATTGACTGATTTAGGTTTATATGATCTTCATAATGTAACTGAGAAGGGTTTCTGGGTTATGGGCAGTGGTCAAGGCTTACAGAAGTTGAGGTCAATTGTAATTGCTGCCTGCAGTGGTGTTACCGATCTCGGTCTTGAAGCAGTGGGCAAAGGCTGCCCAAATCTGAAGCACTTTTATGTTCGAAAATCTGATTTTCTATCAGATAAAGGTATTGTGTCGTTTGCTAAAGCCACTCGGTCGGTTGAGGTTGTGATGCTAGAAGAATGCAAGACTGTTACACAGCTTGGAATCTTCGGTTTACTTGTAAATTGTGGTAATATAAAAGCTCTTTCATTGGCAAAATGTTTAGGAATCAAGGATTTGCCTATGATAATTCCTTCGGGTTTATCTCCATGCAATTCCCTGAAGTCTCTATCCATTGTTAACTGCCCCGGATTTGGTAACATTAGTTTGGGGTTGTTGGGTCAGATCTGCCCCCAGCTTCAGGATGTTGTGTTGACTGGGCTTCAAGGAATTACAGATAACGGGTTCAATTCACTCATCAAGAACTGTGAGTCTGGTCTAACCAAAATTGATCTCAGTGGTTGTGTTAACCTAACAGACAAGACTGTTTCAGAAATCTCTATGGTTCATGGCGGGACGCTTGAGGTGTTGAAACTTGACGGTTGCAGATCAATCACTGATGCAAGTGTGGTCACTGTTGCACATAACTGCTTATTTCTTAGGGAACTCGATGTTTCTAAATCCGCAATCACTGATTTCTCAATTGCAGCTTTGGCTTGTGCTGAACAACTGAATCTGCAAGTTCTATCAATTTCTGGCTGCCAGGTGTCAAACAAGAGCCTACCTTTCTTGAAGAAGCTGGGTGAAACCCTCGTTGGTTTGAACCTCATGCAATGTCGTGGAGTCAGTGGTCCTGCAGTTGGTCAATTGGGAGCGCAAATCTATAAGTGTGATATTCTTGTTTAACTGACAAATATCGTATGTCAGTCGGTAATGCTTTAGTTCTTGAGTCGGTTATGGTAATTATGCAGGTTTTTACAGGTCTGTGTGATTGGGTCTTCTTGAACTTTCCTCCCGGCATTTTTTTAATCAAGGGATGTGGCTGATATCTCTTTTTTTACAGTTTCACCAAACTGTTGCAAGAATTTTTGGCCTCTTGTTGGGGGTCTCTTATTCTTGTCAGCCATGTCATCTTGAGAATCCCGATGCTTGGTTCTGGTTCTTGGAGACAACCTTTCGCAACGGGTCCTAGTCGTCGTTATAAGTTTATCGTCTGTTGGTGTATTATTTCCGTGATGTTTGTTCGTGTCTAGTTCTGTTTTTCATAAGGTTACAGACGGTGATGGTTTAAAGTGGTGGTTGCTTGGTTGTTTTGTGGGATTCGGGCATGGTAGATTGTTGTTTTGACTGGGCTTCAAGGAATTACAGATAACGGGTTCAATTCACTCATCAAGAACTGTGAGTCTGGTCTAACCAAAATTGATCTCAGTGGTTGTGTTAACCTAACAGACAAGACTGTTTCAGAAATCTCTATGGTTCATGGCGGGACGCTTGAGGTGTTGAAACTTGACGGTTGCAGATCAATCACTGATGCAAGTGTGGTCACTGTTGCACAGAACTGCTTATTTCTTAGGGAACTCGATGTTTCTAAATCCGCAATCACTGATTTCTCAATTGCAGCTTTGGCTTGTGCTGAACAACTGAATCTGCAAGTTCTATCAATTTCTGGCTGCCAGGTGTCAAACAAGAGCCTACCTTTCTTGAAGAAGCTGGGTGAAACCCTCGTTGGTTTGAACCTCATGCAATGTCGTGGAGTCAGTGGTCCTGCAGTTGGTCAATTGGGAGCGCAAATCTATAAGTGTGATATTCTTGTTTAACTGACAAATATCGTATGTCAGTCGGTAATGCTTTAGTTCTTGAGTCGGTTATGGTAATTATGCAGGTTTTTACAGGTCTGTGTGATTGGGTCTTCTTGAACTTTCCTCCCGGCATTTTTTTAATCAAGGGATGTGGCTGATATCTCTTTTTTTACAGTTTCACCAAACTGTTGCAAGAATTTTTGGCCTCTTGTTGGGGGTCTCTTATTCTTGTCAGCCATGTCATCTTGAGAATCCCGATGCTTGGTTCTGGTTCTTGGAGACAACCTTTCGCAACGGGTCCTAGTCGTCGTTATAAGTTTATCGTCTGTTGGTGTATTATTTCCGTGATGTTTGTTCGTGTTAATATGTTAGTGTTGTCAAAAATCCCCAATAGTTTAAGAAAAAATGAAGTAGAAAAAAATTAGATGTGTTATGTGTATACGCAGGGATGCTCATATCGCGGTCCAAACCTAACTTGGACCTAAACCAAACAGAACCAACGCTTACAGTCCGGTTCTCGATCCCACATATTCATTCAAAATGGGTCTCGGTTCGGTCCCGTTATCACTTCCCAAGGTTCAGTATGGAACATGTCAAGCTTCAGTATGGATTGAAATGAAAGTCGGGTTGGACTGACATGTAAAACTTCTTTGCCAGATTTTATAGTTCTTAACAAACAACTAATGTGTAGTTAATGATAATAAAAATGATATCATTGCAGTTTTAATACAAAAAAAATTGACTAGAGGTGTTAAGAAGGATTTATGCATATAAATTTGACTTTTGCAACTTTATAGCTATTAGACACAATGATCTTATTCCAATTTGGTTTATTATACTCTCATTTCTTAATTAAATGACGCCACGCGTACCCCGACCATAGAATAAAAGGTAACCGGACCAGAAACTTTCCGCGGCGATATCGCCGCGGAAAGTCGGAAAAGACAAATGACTGTAACAACCACCAGCATTAATTGCGTGATGACTTTGACCAAACTTTCCGCGGCGATATCGCCGCGGAAAGTCTCCTCGAATTTCGCGATTCAAACTTGACCGTCCGTTTCTTTCTTATTAAACCTTCTTTTCTTCTTATCCCCATCACTTCTTTTTCTTCTTTTCTTCCTGCCGAACGAAACCAACATCAAAATACACCTCTTTTCTCCAATTATTCCGGCAAACTTTCCGGCCAACTTTCCGCGGCGACTTTCCTTACCGGCCAACTTTCCGCGGCGACTTTCCTTACCACCATCCCCATCTCTCTTTTAAAATACCAAACAAATCTCAACCAAAACCCTATTTTTTAAATCCGGCCATCACTTTTTCCGGCGAGTTTTCCGGCCATTTTTCCCGACAAGGTATGTATTTTCCGGCCATCACCCTTTATTTTTGCTTTTATTTCTGGCCATTACCCTTTTTTGTTTGCTTTTATTTGTTTTTTGATAGTTTTGGTTTATGTTTGTATTTTATTTTCTATAGATTTTTTAGGTTTATTAGTATTGTAAATTGATGTGTTAGGATTATTAGTTAGTATTGTCATTGTTATAAGTGAAAAATTAGTGGTTTGTAATTGTTGTTATTCTTGTGTTATTGGTAAGCAAATTGTTAGTGTTAATATGTTAGTGTTGTCAAAAATCCCCAATAGTTTAAGAAAAATGAAGTAGAAAAAAATCATAAAAGATAGGTAGAAAAGATTATATAGAAAAAAATAATTTGTATAAAAGTAGATTATATAAGTATAAAAATAAAGTTTTAACAAAACTTTAAAAAAAAAATTATAAAAAAACAAGGTATAAAAAAAGAAACATAAATAAATAAATATAAAAAATATATATAACTAGAGTATATAAGTATGAAAAACAAGTTTTAAAAAAATACTATCAAAATAAGTGAAAAAGAAATATAAAACAAATTTAAATAAGTATATAAAATTATAACTTTATATATATATATATATATATATATATATATATATATATATATATATATATATATATATATATATATATATATATATATATATATATATAAATAAATATAAAAGTAAATAAACAATTTGTATAAAATGTATATTAAAAATGAAGTATAAAAAGTATATACAAAAATAAATATAAAAAGATATATATATATAAGTAACTATAAAAAACTTTTAAAAAATTAATATAAAATACTTGTAGAAAATATAACAAAATTTAAGTACGAAAATAAAAATATAAAACAAATTTAAATAAGTATATAAAATTTTAACCTTTTAAAAATAACTATAAAAGTAATAAAAAGATAAGTTATAAATAGTATAAAAGTAAATGTGACAATTTTACCTTTATCGTATTGTTGTATGTATTATTAATATGGGTATAATTTGATTTGTAATTTGCAGTATAAATGGCTACAGTTCATGGTGGGGATGGTGGTAATGACCCACCACGTAAATCGTGGGTACGGAAAATTTGGGGCTGCGCCGGGAGCGGTGGTAAGAAATTTTGTGTTTCTATATATTATTTTTTATTTATGGACTTCATGTGAAATTAATAATTCTTTTGTTTTGTAGCACCTAAAAAAGGTCGGGGGAAGAACCAGGCACTAAACCTGGAGAAAAAGTTTCAAGAACAAGGTCGGCTTGAAGTTGATTTTGACACGAAAAGGTTTAAGACGTGGCACGCGGTGGGGGAATCGGGGTCTATGTTTAAAAGCTATATAGGGACATTGGTTCGTGGTAGTGGGGTCCCTATGACTTATGACTCATGGTCGGATGTGCCCCTGCAAGATAAGGCGTTCCTAATTCCAGCCTTAAATGTACAATCTCTATAATATTATATTCCTAAATTGATATTTTGTGAAAATTTGATATATCGCTAACTATTATTTAAAAATTGCAGGAACGGTTCAGATTGGATCACTTCATCAATTTGGACCCCAATGATGCCATCCGGAAAGCATTTGAGCGCATGATCACCGCTGATGCGCAACATATGTATCGGAACTGGAAAAGCGGATTCAAGAAAACCCACTTCGATGCTAAGGGGGGTTTAGAGAAGATTGCTGAGTTGGAGGGAGCTGTTCCCGAGGGTATGGAGCCGGAGGACTGGTCCGATTTGTTGCGCTTCTACCAGAGGGAGGACCGTGTGAAAAGGGCCAAGACCAACAAGGATAACCGGGCCCTCCAAATCCTCGCAGGGACCCACGGTCGGCAGTCGGCATCTCAGTATGTCGACCAATATGCGGTAACAAAGAATGAAATATTCACTTGTGTTTAAAAATATTTATTTCCTAAATAACTGCTATTCTTATGATAATTTGATGTGCTTACAGCGAACTCATGAGGGAGAAGACCCTGATCTGGTCGAAATGTATGCGGCCAGACACAAGCATGCGGATGGGTCATGGGAACACCCGACAGCTCAAGCTAATTATGTAAATGTCTCTTTTTAAGTTATATTTTAAGTATTACTTACTCATTTTATCAACCTTATATATATATATATATATTTTAAGTATTACTTACTCATTTTATCAACCTTATATATATATATATACTTTAACGTGATTCAGGACAAGCTCAAGGAGAAGAAGGAGTATGTATGCGTTTTGCTTCACCACCGAATGCAACCTCATAGTATCCGAGTTTGGACTCATACTCCTCTAGCATTAGTTTGCGAATCCACTCGAACTTTTCCTCAGATTCACCCAAAGCAACAGCCAGTGCCCGAAATCCACAGTTACCATCAGATGAAACATTTTTGATATCCACAACGTAACGTTGAAAGTAAAAAGGGAGTTGATGAAGATATGTTCTCATGTCAGTCCATGTTGACTCCGTCTCGAAGAAGTTGTGTGTAACCGGTTCAGAGAAGTTCTGTGTATGTGGTCTCCCAAAGAGTTGATCAACAAAGCTGGACGTTTCTCCTTGCGTTTGGTTATTCGGGTCTGCGAAAAAACTTTGTGTGTCTGGGAAATGTGATTCGCTCTGTCTGCCACTTTGACCCCACTGTGGTTGGTTATAAGGTTCGTCGAAGAAAGTTGTACTGTCCGCGAACCGTGATTCGGTGCCCATATATTCACTCTCTCTCCCACTTTGAGGCCATTGTGGTTGTCTTTCATGTTCGTCGAAGAAACGTGATTGTGTGCTCACATATTCACTGTTTCTCCCATACTGGCCCTCTGCAAAGAATGACGACTGCGAAAAACGATCGGAAAACCCCCCCATGGACTGGGTATCCTGAAAAGTCGGTCTGGAAAATTGAACCGACTTGGATTTTTGAAGACCGGAAGGTGCTGTATTTGCCGTTGGTATGTTAATGTCGGGCACCTGCAACAAATAATAGATCAATTAATTAGACTTCGAATTATAGGTTCAAACAGGATGCACTTACATATAATAAATCAATTAACTATACATCAATTATGATTGGACGTACTTGAGGTATTTTTTTCTTTGCTCCGATTGGTCTTCCACGTTTATTTTTAATAACGGAAGGGTCTTTAATTTTGGTTCTCCCCGGATAGACGATGTCTTTTATTTTTGATATCCAGTTTTTCCTCTGGGCCTTCGGTTGCTGCTTTATCTTTACCTTAACATCCTCTATTAAATCATTGATACATTCGTCATCATCTGAGTCTTTTCGATAATCATTGTCCGGCAGGCACGTCGACGGTGTTAAGTCTAGCTTTCTCCAAAAGCAATCTATGTTCTCCACCTCAACACGTTTGCCTACATTATTTAAAAGCAAATATAATTTTTTTGCATTTTTAAAAAAACATCAAATATGGACTAATTAAATATACTTACTGTGATGCATGTATGAAGCTATTTGGCAAGCACATGGCAGCCCACAACTTGCCCGAACCTTACACCCGCACTTTCTACGGTCTTTACCCATCTTATTTTTGAATCGATCAATTTCTTCAACCATAATATCCAGAGCTGTCACAGACACAACACAAAGCAGGTCCTTCAAACATGGATAGTTGTGTTTACCGTGTCTATAAATCCTGCTCGCTTCCAGTTGTCCCTTTATTTCCGTGTGTTGACCGACGAGGATAGAATTAACACATTGAATTATTCTGTAAAATGTACATCGGCCCTTCAACTCGGACTTCAGGAGTGAATGCTCAGCCTCAACTCTGTTGGTAGTGTAGTTACGGTAGTTGAGATGTTGATCGACCCAAAAGGACACAAACTTTTCCTTGTACGGTGAAAGCCACTCCTTCTGCAAGTACTTGTACATCTCTGTAAATTGACTATTGGGTTAAAACGGGTGGATATATGTGATTTACCAAAAAAGTAAAAAAAAATTCAAAAAATCATGTGCACTAAACATACTGTCTAAATCTTTTCCCATCTTTTCTTTTAAATCCTTTTCATTTTCGGTGTACTCTTCTAGCGTCCGCGATTCATAAAGTTTTTTCCACCATCCGTAAAAAGGCCCCCATTTGCCTTGCGCGATGAATGCTGGCATGCAATGTTTGTCGATGTTTCTCCATATGTGGGTTCTACAAAGTAAATGGTATGTTTCCGGCATAACAGTTTTGCATGCTTTCATGAGGGCCAGATCCCTGTCCGTGAGTACGACACGTACATCAAACCCTTCACCTAGGGTTGACTTCAAACACTCCAACACCCATCTATAATTATGTTCCTGTTCACTTGTGATAAATGCGTACGATATGCTGAAAGTCCTGTTTGTTGAAGTCACCCCGACAATCTCGACCAATGGCATGTTGTACAAGTTGGTTTTGTACGTGGCGTCTATTTGGATAACCCAAGGAAATGCACGCCACAACTCAAAAGAAGTCGGATGTATAAAAAACAGATTTTGCAACCGACCAGTTGCACTATTTGTGGTGTAATAATACAAGTATTTTTGCTCTTGTAGCAAACTGAACATAACCTGCGACGGTTGAACAAAATGGCGTATGTGGTTCGTTTCAAATACCATATCAAAGTAAATAAATATTAAAAAATGTATATTTTATATATGTAACCTGCATTGGAGTTTCCCCATGTTTTTCGGCCGCCCTCTTCCGTAACGTTTTTAGAAAATTGTGAATGTCCTCCTTGCGGCTCAAGTTTCCTGGAAATTCATCTTTCAACCGCTTTAGAATATGACGGGGATCTGTACCGCGATGATATTCAGCTTCCACAAATGATTTTTCAGCTTCACTCATCCTTCTTGCGTACGCGTAACCCTCTAGATTGTTAGCTGAATAGTGATTATGTCTCGGGTCTATAATGTTGACCGTCCAACCACCATCGCTTTTCAAGCGGCCTTCCAATCTAAAGGGGCAGTCAATTTTTACTGACCTTGTAACGAGCCCAAGTAACCTTTTATCTTTTCCCCCATGAAGATTACACATTAAGGTCATTTTATTGACAACACCATCTGAGTTGGAATTTGTTCGTCGTTTGATTAAGACATAACCAAGCGCATTTGCTGTTCTTTGGGCCCAGTTGAACAGTTCTTCGTGTGAATGAAAAACCTGAAATAGTAAAGTGTTCCCGAAACAAACAAAACTCATTATCGTGACAAAACTTTTAAATAAACGTTGATGTCATCATTTAATAATACCTCCTCGGTGTAAAAATCGTTAGCGTCATAGTCAAATTGGGGGGCCACCTCCGGGGTCTCAAATTCTTCATCAGGCTCTTCTAAATTAAACTCAAAATTGTGATCTCCCCACAAATTCTCAAAAGAATCCATCTGAAAACACATTTATATCAATAATATGATTAAACATAATACATATGTATGGATAAATATCTAAAGTTATAATATACTATATATATATAAATTACACATGGCAATATTGGTAGTTCAATATGTTCGGACAACTTCGGAATGAATGAAAGCGAAATGTATATGTAATATGGATATATATGGTAAAATGAAAGCAGAATATGGATACATACCTTTGCAGTAGAAAAATCTATAAAACGAGAGCGATATAAAACGAAAGCGATATAAAACGAGAGCGATATAAAACGAAAGCGATATAAAACGAGAGCGATATAAAACGAGAGCGATATAAAATGAAAGCAGGTATGAACCAATTTTCGTTTACTTATAGCCCAATGAGCAAACACCATACACTGTTGACCAACAATTTCCATTTGTCTTTTTCGACTTTCCGCGGCGATGTCGCCGCGGAAAGTCGAAAAAGACAAATGGACAAAAGTAGCTGTCGACTGTCACAGCTACTTTTGTCCATTTGTCTTACTCGACTTTCCGCGGCGATGTCGCCGCGGAAAGTCGAGTAAGACAAATGGATACTGTTGACTGTCATAGTCAACAGTATCCGTACACTGTACGTGACTTTCCGCGGCGACATCGCCGCGGATAGTCTGGTCCGGTTACCCTTTATTAGGTCGGACTACATGGCGCCTTAAATGACATTGCTACTTCTCAGGCTCAAATAGTCAAATCAATGTCACATCCAGAATTCCAGACCCATATCAGAATACTCTGAAAGAAAGAAAACAGCTAGATTCTTTTGTTCAAATCCAAGATCAAATTCTATAGCTATTTCGTCAAAGAATAATGCATCTATCTTCTTAAAATATCCAAAAGATGATTGGGAAATTAAATGAAAATTTACAATTTTGCCAAACATTAAAAACGATCATTCAACAACTCATATGCAATTGAACAGAACAACCATCAAAATTACTCGATGACCTTGTACGCATCAAACTTCACACACAGCTATATATGGTTGTCACCTCGCATTGGCATGAATATGTGTATTCATTACTTTTGAAGCTACTTGCGATCTCTTAAAATAACAAACAAGAACCACTGTTGAATTCATAAACAAGTAAAATTAATGTTTGTAAACAGACATAGATTGCATGATAGCAATAATAACAACATTACATATAAAAGATCAAAAAGAAAAAGAAAAGAAGAAAAATGATCGAACATAACATCCATCAAACTTCTTGATAACTAACCTTTGATCAAAGAAAAGGTTAAAGCGGAACTTTGAGATTTAGAAATAAACATAATATGACAACAATTAGAACCTTGCATTTTAGTTGTAAAGTTTTGGTCTCTTCAACCTAGAGGGAAAGTTATTTGTAATGGTCACCACATCCATCATAAATGGAAATTCCATCAGGAAGAATACAACGATTGGTAAAGTAGCAAGTGAGCTCATAATTATTGGCAGCTTGTCATGGTATAATACGAAGAAATTAGCACTAAAAGCAGCCATCAAAGTGATTATAGAATATAACAATGCTGCAAAACCCATCGCAAATTTTAAAGGTAATATATATGAAAAGTTATACTCAGAATAACGCGAGAAACTGATTGGTAAGAAAATAAGGATTGAAACTGAAGATAAGATAAAAGAGATGCCATCAAATATGACAAATACTGTGAAGGGTGTGTTTCGGAGAAACATAGGAAAGCCAGTGTTTTGATTATATCCGCCTGGAATTGTAAAAGCTGCTGCAAACGAAATAGTGGTTATAAGTGCAGCCACCACCATGCATTGATTGCTTGTTTCTTTTATCCATTTCTGACCTTCAGAAATCAGATCTTTGTGGTTATGATTGAATACTTCATACGGCGTCTGGTCAGCTGCATTCTTCAGTT
This sequence comes from Erigeron breviscapus, assembly GCA_034093135.1. Taxonomy (NCBI): domain Eukaryota; kingdom Viridiplantae; phylum Streptophyta; class Magnoliopsida; order Asterales; family Asteraceae; genus Erigeron; species Erigeron breviscapus. Next base: position 37,739,906 of record CM067171.1, on the reverse strand, counting down.
GCTCATAAGAAGTAGGGACCATAGTCCGTACTACCTACAAGATACATATAAGCTAGTTATTATTCTCACATTTTACATGCATTTTATATCGCTGATCGGATGTTATGACATAACCAAGTATAGTGATAACAAGAAGTTGTTGCAGAAAAAAGTGGTTGAGTGGGTTGTCCACAGGCAAACTTGAACCTTTTTATCAAGTGTTTTAGATTCAAGGTTACAGAGATCCAATGTTTCGCGAAAGGTATGTAGATTTTATGTATAGGATAGTAACCAAGTGTGATCATGCAGATTATGTATATAGACTAATACATTATCAAGTTGATAATTTTGTAGTGATATGATTGTGTTTTTACTACTACAATTAATTTTAGGGTTTGTTCTTGATTAATTGTTGATAATCTGGGTTAATAATAATATTTTTACATGGTATCAGAGACAGGTTACCTAATCGGTGGTTATTGATTCAATTAATTGTTCGATCTAATCAGATCTAGGGTGTATTCCTCTTCGGAACCCGAGATTTTTGATTTTAGGGTTTGTTCATCTGGTAAAAGTTAGGGTTTCTTCTGGAAATCTCGATCTAAGTTCTTCCGCTGTGTTTCTGGTTGTTTTGCCTAGTTTTTAATCAAGGAAAAAAATTAGGGTTTTCTGGTTTTGATTTCAGATCCTGATTACTTCTCTTGACTAAGTGAATCAAGAGAAGGATTAGGGTTCCTCTACCATCGGCTTAATAGCACTGTATTGTATTCTTCTCCCTTTCTATTCTATTATTTGTTTGGTTCTGCTTATATTTTCTTCTCAAACAAATTTTTTATATATATATATATATCAAAATTTCTTTATCTTCAATCTCGTAAAAACATTCGTGTTAATACTTGACCTGCCTTCATACGAGAGGTTAGGAATCCTGTCACTGACACGTTTGTGAGGTTAAGATCTATTTTCTGCACTGTTTTTTATTTGAGAAGAAGATATTTGTGATATTTTTTGTGTTTAGTTGTTATTATCTGAATTTTCTGTGTGTGTTTAAATCTATCTTATCTGTTTCTTATTTGCTACTTGGAAGTATTATTTGTTATTTCTGTTTTTGTTCTTATTTGCAATGGATGCTAATAATAATAATAATAATAATAATAATAATAATAATAATAACAACAACAACAATAATGGTGAAGATGCTCATTCTGAACATTCTGATTTTCTTAATTTCCTTAATGAGCCTGAAACTAAAATTAGCAAATTGGATTTTGGTGATCCTTTGTATCTGCATGCTAGTGATACTACCAGTACACCTTTAATTGGTTTTAAATTGCTTGGAACTGAAAATTATAAAGTATGGGCTTGTGCAATTGAATTGGCTTTGGAAACTAAGAATAAAACTGGATTTATTGATGGTACATGCTTAAATTTTTTTGATAATCCTGTTTTAGCTAAGCAATGGGATAGATGCAATGTTGTTGTTCTTAACTGGATTTTAGGTTGTGTTTCACAAGAATTATATCTAGGTCAAATTTATTCTAAAAATGCTTGTGTTGTTTGGCAAGAACTTAAAGATACTTATGATAAGGTTGATGGATCTGTTACTTTTAATTTGTATCAAAAGATAAATTGTCTTGCTCAAAATGGATCTTCTCTGTCTGACTATTATCATAAACTTTCTGCTTTATGGAAACAATTTGATGCTATGATTCATTTACCTGCTTGTTCATGTACTGCTGCTCCTGAAATTCAAAAACATGCTGATCTTATGAAATTAATGCAGTTTTTAATGGGATTGGATGATGTTTATGTGTCTGTTAGATCTAATATTCTTATGAGAGATCCTTTGCCTACTGTTAAAACTGCTTACAATATTTGTTCTAGAGAAGAATCTCATAGAGGGGGGATAGGTGATAAATCTGTTCCTTCTTCTTCTGCTTTCATTGCTAAATCAAATTTTAATAGAAATAATGGTTTTAAAGGGAATAAAAACTCTTTTGATGCTAAAAGGACTTATGATAATAATTTTGAATCAAGAAAAACTTTTGATCAAAATCAAAGAGTTTTGAGGCCTCCTAATCCTAATCTTCATTGTACACATTGTAATAGGATTGGACATACTATTGATAGGTGTTTTCTGCTAAAAAAATAAGAACTCTTCAAATCAATTTAACAGGTTTTCAAATAATAATGTTAATATTGATAAAACTGGTTCTGGTTCTAATCCTTGTGATAATTCTGGTATTGCTTCTACTTCTTCTAATTCTCTTACTTCTGATCAAGTGGCTAAACTGCTTAGTTTGTTAGATACCAAGTCTTCTTCTTCACCCAGTCTGCATGCCAATATGGCAGGTATGCCTATATGCAGTAATTCTTGGTTTCTTAGTTGCAACTCTTTCTTGTTTAATGCTTTGATCAAATGGATCATAGATAGTGGTGCTAATCAACATATGACTATGTCTGCAAAGAATTTAACCAATGTGGTGGATATTTCTGACTTAAAGTTAAAAATTGGACACCCTAATGGTACATTTGCTACTGTGAAACAAATTGGAAATCTTCATCTCAAAAATGGAATTGTTTTATTTGATGTTTTGGTTGTACCAGAATATAATGTAAATTTAATGTCTGTTCATAAGCTTGCTAGAGATAATAATTTGTTCATAGGGTTTGATCCTAGTACATGCTATATTCAGGATTTACTTCAAAAGAATGTGCTGGGGACTGGTAGTGAGCAAGGTGGCTTATATGTTTATGATGATCTTCCTCTTCCTTCTTCTTCTGTTGTGTGCAATTCTGCTTCTGTTCCTTGTGAGTCTAAATTGTTGTGGCATATGAGACTTGGTCACCCTGCTGATCAAGCTTTATCTGTTTTTTCAAAAAAACTAAATCTTCCTTCTAATGTGATTGGACCTTGTGATGTTTGCCATAAGGCAAAACAAACTAGAGAACCTTTTCCTTTGAGTGAACATAAATCTGTTGGTTTGGGTGATTTGATTCATTTAGATGTATGGTGGCCATATAAAGTTACTAGCAAAGAAGGTTTCAAGTATTTCTTGACAATTGTAGATGATTTCACTAGGGCTGTTTGGACTTTTATGTTGAAAAATAAAACTGAAGTTTTTGATTATTTCAAACAGTTTTTGGAATTGTTAAACACTCAGTTTAATGTTAAAGTTAAAGTTGTAAGAAGTGATAATGGGACAGAGTTTGTAAATAAACAAATGGCTTTCTTATTCACTTCAAAGGGAATTGTTCACCAGACTTCTCATTCTTATACCCCTCAACAAAATGGAATTGTAGAAAGGAAACATAGACACCTTCTTAATGTGGCTAGGTCTCTTATGTTTCAGGGGGGAATACCTTTATATCTTTGGAGTGACTGTGTGCTTACTGCTACTTACTTAATTAATAGAACTCCTTCCTCTATTCTTAAAGGAAAAACTCCTTATGAACAAGTGTATGGAATTGAACCTTCTTTAAATCATTTAAGAGTCTTTGGTTGTTTGTGTTTTGCAACAAAATTAAATGTGTCTGACAAGTTTGAGTCAAGAGCTGAAAAATGTGTTTTAATTGGTTATTCAAATAATAAAAAAGGCTATAAACTTTATAGTCTTGAGTCCAAATCTTATGTGTATTCTAGAGATGTTAGGTTTTATGAAAATGTGTTTCCTTTTACAATGAACAAAGAGATGTTTAAACAGCAGTCTGATTCTGTAAACCAATTAAACTTTTTTGATATGTTTGATACATTTATTCATAAGGAAAATGATTTCATGCCCAATGATGAAGAGGCTGACAATGGTATTGATCTTAACATTGGAGGTGAGCTCCCACATTCATCTAACAGTCCAAATAATACCAATCAAAGACAAGTGCTTAACAATTCTCCTGGCAGCTCTTTTAGAGTTACTGAGAATTCTGTGGAGCAAAACTTGTCAGGTGGTTCAAATGAGATTGTTAGAGAAGTGGTTGAGCCTGCAATCATGTTACAAGATATGAATAATGAGTTACAACCCGAGGGCAATATAAATGATTCTGTTACAAATGAAAATATTCTTAGAAGGTCTTCTAGACAGTCTATTCTTTCTAAAAGATTGCAAGATTTTGAAATTCAAGGGAAGGTCAAATATCCCTTGAATAAAGTTATAAACTATTCTCATTTATCTTCTGAATTACATTGTTTTGCAACTTCTTTAAATAAAAGTTGTGAACCTTCCTCTTTTAAAGAAGCTTGTAAGGATATAAATTGGATAAATGCTATGAATGAGGAAATTGAAGCTTTAAACAGAAATAATACTTGGACTGTCACTTATTTACCTAAGAATAATACAAGATTAAATATAAAGCTAATGGTGAGATAGAAAGGTATAAAGCTAGGTTAGTAGCTAAAGGTTACAGCCAAAAGGCTGGAATTGATTTTGATGAAACATTTTCACCTGTTGTGAAAATGGTCACTGTTAGGTGTCTTTTAACTGTTGCAGTTTCAAAAAACTGGCCTTTATATCAACTTGATGTTAATAATGCATTTCTTTATGGAGATTTAAAAGAAGAAGTTTATATGGAAATGCCACAAGGATACTCTAATAATAAGTCTATGGTTTGCAAGTTGAATAAATCTTTATATGGCCTAAAACAGGCTCCTAGGCAATGGAATTCTAAATTGTGTGGTGCTTTAATTGAATATGGGTTTGTTCAAAGTAAATGTGACTATTCCTTGTTCACAAAAACTCATGATGATATCTTTGTTGCTTTACTTGTGTATGTGGATGATATTGTGTTAACTGGTAATTCTCAAGCAGAAATTGATAGAGTGAAAGATTTTATGAATTCTAAGTTTAGAATCAAAGATCTTGGAAAGTTAAAGTATTTTCTTGGTATTGAAGTGCTTGAAAATGATTCTGGTCTATATTTAACTCAAAGAAAATATTGTTTAGAACTTATGAATGAGTTTGGTCTTCTTGGGTGTAAACCTATTAACACTCCTCTTGAAATGAATATGACAATTAAGCCAGGTTCATCTTCTTTACTTGAAGATATTTCTGTTTATCAAAGGTTAATTGGGAAATTAATATATTTAACCTTAACTAGGCCTGACATTAGTTATTCAGTACAATGTTTGTCTCAGTATATGCATTCTCCTACCAAGGAACATTTTAATCTTGGACTCAGAGTATTGAGATATCTTAAAGGTGCTCCAGGTAAAGGTTTGCATATTAAGAAAGGTAATGATCTTGATCTTGTGGGATATGTTGATTCTGATTGGGCTAGGTGCCTTACTACCAGAAAATCTGTTACTGGTTATTCTATATTTCTGGGCAATACTCTTGTGTCTTGGAAAAGCAAGAAGCAGAACACAGTAGCCAAGTCCTCTGCAGAAGCAGAATATAGGGCTTTGGCTTCTGTAACTTGTGAAAGTATTTGGCTTTTGAACTTACTTAATGATTTTGGTTTAAAGATTAGTCTTCCTGTTAGTTTGTTTTGTGATAGTAAAGCTGCTATACAAATAGCTGCAAATCCTGTGTTTCATGAAAGGACTAAGCATTTTGAAATTGATTTATACTTTGTAAGGGAAAAGGTTTGTGCAGGTGTAATCAAAATCAATAAAATTCATTCTGATAATAATATAGCTGATGTGTTTACCAAGAGTCTAAGTTCAAAGCAACATTTCTATCTTTGTGACAAATTGGGTCTTATTGATATGTTTAAACCATGAACTGGAGGGGGGATGTTAAAATGATCAAGTTCATGGTTAAGTTTCATATTCTAAATGTGTTGTATGAGAAATGCAGGAAAAGGACTTCAGGAGCTGTTTATTATCAAGTAAAGGGCTGAAGCTGTACAAACTGGAACTTCAAGTTTTGGAGCAGAAAAGAAAGGAAGGAAAAGAAGAGGGACTAAACTGAAACTAGAAGATATATATATTTGTCTTATAACCCAATTTAGGGTTAATTCTACATACACATATTTTCTCTGTATTACTCCGATCAATATTATTCTCTTATATTCATATTCATTGTATCTATATATATATATATATATATATATACACATATATATATATATATCTATATATATAGATATATATATATATATATATATATATAGATATATATATATATATATATATATATATATATATATTTTATGTATTATAATCATCATATTGATGATTATTTCGATCTGGTTGTAATAATAATATTCTCTATTACTTAATCATAATAATTTTAGGGTTTGTTCTTGATTAATAGTTGATAATCTGGGTTAATAATAATATTTTTACATTATCAAGTTGATAATTGTGTTTTTACTACTACAATTAGTGCATCTTCACTAAAAAAAACCAAGTGAATAAGCTCCAAAGTTAATGACCAATGCTAGGCAAGAAGCGAAGAATTATATACAGGCGAGAGTGTTACTACAACGTCGATCACTAAATCAAGCTACATACCTTAACGTATATGCTCGCACTTTCCATTCTCAAAAGGCATTACCTTTTAATAAATGAAAGTGATGTTAGGAACAACCCTTAGCCTTAGCACAGCGAAAGCAATTAAACAAGAAGATAAAACAAGAAAATAGATAAACGACAAACAAGATTTAACGTGGTTCGGCCCCAGTGGGGGCCTAGTCCACTGGCTGCAAACTAGGTAATTTATTGATGCTCGGAACCATTCGATTACAATTACAATGACTTCATATATAGGAGAACAGCTAGGGTAAATAACTTGGTCCCCAAGGAAACCTAAACCCGCCTCCTTAATAGATCAGGCCTTCTGTCCTTAATTAGATCCGGCCCTCTGGCCCAGCAAACCTTCACGCTGAACAAGTGATACTAACTGGACATATGCAGGTTATAATTGAAAATACTTGTGATGTTCTATTTGAAGAATAGTTCGTGAATTTTACTAAATCGAATCCATACAAAAAGAAAAGAAACAAAAGTAAAAAGCACACATAAATAAACAAACGTACCTCGAACCATAACAATCGACACTGCAACTGAAAAGCAGCTCCTCTCACATGCTCATGAGGATTTCTCCCAGTATTCTTTGAAACTGAATGCAACAGAGTATTGCCCTCTTTATCATTGAGTTGGGCTATTGTATCCTTCATTGTTCCAATCTCATATAATAGACTGAAGATACTTTCATGGTGATAACTGAGACCAATGTGAAAGATAGTTTGTCCATCATCATTTGTCTTCCGTATAAGATCAGGATATTCACGGATAAGCTCAACCAAAAAGTCAGTGTTTCCATTTTCTGCAGCAACAGAGATAGTATTCGAGAGTGGTTCACGACCCAATCGTCCCAAGATAAGCGATTCTTTCTATCTCGAAAGTGAATCCACTGAAACGATTGCGATACAATCGAATTGAAAATAAACGAACCACTCTCGTCCAAGTCATTATGAACCTTTTTATTTCTGGCTTTCCAAATGTGCCACCACCAAATAAAAAGAATCGCTTCAAGTCTATTTCGAATTTTAGTAATAATATTTAAATTATCATACCAACTGAAGATGGACTCCAAAGCAACATCAGGGATCGTATGCCTCACCCAATTGCTCAACATGGTTCTAGTCTCTTTAAAAATCACACAATGCTGAAAAATGTGAGTATTTGTATCCACTCCATTCGAGCATATGTAACATGAGATTTTTGTAATATCAATTCCTTTTGCAAAAAGATTTATATGTGTAGGTAAACAGTCCCTTCTCAGTCTCCAGACAAATATGTTGACCTTTTTGGGAACCAAAGTGTTTGTTTTCCCAAATGAATCGAAATACATAACAAAACCAATTAATCAATTGATAGTGGTTAGTTATTGCATTTGGTAGTGAAATATAGTAGTTGTCATAAATTTCTTAGGTTGGTAAGAGCTACAATGGATTTTCTCCACAATTCATCCTCAAAACCTTAAGAAAGCCATTGTCACTCTTAGCCATAAAAACAAAAGGTCAACGTCAACTTCAACAATAATCCGATAGATAACTGAGACACTCATTGTTAACTTAAATACATCTTAGTTATATGTTGAGGAGAATGATTAAACACACTTACAAATAACTACTACTACTACTACAATACTACTAGTACTTTTCATCATTACTATTAGGGTTTGGGGTTTTAGAATTTCATGAAGGTTGGACTCGTGACTCGGGATCGGATCGACGAGGTGGGAGTCACACGATTTTAAAAACTCGGATCGAAATCGGAGAGAACCCGGATCGGGTTTTATATAGAAAATTTATAGTTTGAAATTATATGTAATAAACTTCAAACTTAAAACTATTAATTTAGAAACATTCAAACTTCATTCATTAGAAAAATAAACTTAAACCAATTTAGTATTTTTTTTTTAAAAAGAAAAAACAAATTTATTTTTTTTTACCAAAGTTGACCCGATTCGGCCGATTCTTGACCGATCCAGACGAGTTTGACCGAGTGTTACACGTGACCAAGTCGTTGACCAAGTTTTCACCCGATTCTGGCTAGCTCGACCCATTTAACCCCCGATTCCGATTCGAGTCACCGGCCGAGTCGACCGAGCTTTACAACCCTGATGTCATGAACTATACATGAACTATACACGAATGTTTATGTTGGGTAATGAACTACTCGATTTTTATTGCATGTAATGAATTTCAAATCTTAGTTATTGGATGTACCCGACCAATAAAAACTTGCAAACTAACAACGTGACATTGGACGTAACAACTTATATGGCTACCACATACACCCGGTACATCAAATAGCTGGAATTTGAAGTTCATTACATATAATGAACAATCGAGTAGTTCATTACACTACATAAACTCCCAAGACCCAAACCCTTACTATTATTGTGTATATATAGTGATTTAAAAGTTAAAAGGTTTGTAATAAAATCCAATTAATCAGAACAAAATAAAACATTCATGCAAAAAGATTCAATCAAAATTTTAGCTAAATAAGAAGAACATATATAAACATTAAAATCAAAGATCCTTACAAATTTATTTCTGGCATCCAGCAAGGCAGCAGGCCAGCAGCAACAACTACTATATTTCTGGCATCCAGCAAGGCAGCAGGCCAGCAGCAACAACTACTATATATGATAAATGTCGTGAAGGGTGTGTTTTGGAGAAACATAGGAAAGCCAATGCCTTGATTATATCCACCAGGAAATGTAAAAGCTGTTGTAAATGAAATAGTGGTTATAAGTGCCGCAACCACCATGCATTGATTGCTTGTTTCTTTTACCCATTTTTCAGCTTTAAAAATTAGATCTTTGTGGTTATCATAGAATACTTCATACGGAGTTTGGCCAGCAGCATTCTTAACTTGTCCATAAGAATAAGGTACCATTGCCCGTACTCGCTACAAGATACATATAACATCGTTGATATTGTCACCTTTTACATGCATTTTATAACGCCGGTTGAATGTTATATGACATAATCAAAGCATAATGATAACAAGAAGTTATGGCAGAAAAATTAATGTTGGGCGGGTAGTCCAGTGGCAAATTTGAACCTTTCCTTCGGAGGGGCCGAAATTATCAAGTGTTTTGAACTCAATCATGATAGATGTTGTGTATGTATAATTATGATTATTCTATGGTTAATCAAAATAAGAACGAACAAGCAGTATAAACCTTTTCTTCTCTTTTAATTGCAAAATTTCAATCATGTGTAGGTCTTTGTCCCATAATAGTGAAAAGTGCCAAGTTTTGTTCCACAACAGATTTTTTATTAGGACCCAAAAATCCAGGTTTTTGGCCCAACTTGAAGTACTTTACAAGTAACTATAGTATTAGCCCATATAGATTATTTGAAAGAAAAAATAAAAAATCAAACACTAACATCCATAGAAAAAAAATGTACCTTGAACCAGACCCACCGTTCTGTCAGCAAATGAGAAGAGGCTCCCCTGACATGCTCATATGGACGTCTCCCAGTATAATTCGAAACTGAATGAAGCAAAGTATTGCCATCTTTATCTTTGAGTTGAGTAATTGTATCCCTCGGTGCTCCTATGCTGCGTAATAGATTGAAGATACCAGCATGGTGACGACTGAAACCAACGTGAAAAATAGTTTGTCCATCATCATCTGTCTTCCATATAAGATCAGGATATTCAACAATAAGCTCAACTAAAAAGTTAGTGTTTCCGTTTTTTGCAGCAACAAATAGTATTTGAGAGGGGTAGGTATTTTTATCAGCCACGGGGCCTCTGAGTATCATATCAATATCATCCTTATTCTTTACAACAACTTTTTTCCAAATTTTCCTTAGTAAATGTGTGGCTGCTTCACTCTTCTTTCCAGTTAGTAGTGAGTGTCTGGTTGCTTCACTCACCTTTCCAGTTACTAAATGCTCGATATATGAGCGCTCCAAATCTGAAAGCATCAATCAAATGAGAAACACCGCTAGCTAGATATGTCTGAAAACTATTAATAAGAAAAGGTACAATGCAAGATGCTTACAATTACAAAAGCGTTCAAATAACGGTTTTAGATGAAACACATCAGCCTTTTGAGCCAGCACATGCAGCACGTTCCATATATACTTATCCTGAGGGAGATCTTCGCGGTCATTCAACATTCGAAGTGCACCGTCTAAAAAAGATTCGATGTTCAGTTAATGAGAATAGTCGATAGATAGCATGCATGCATGACAAAGGATAACCAATGTGAGGCATACATTTTTAACTTGAACTCATAGTCTGTAAAGATTTAATATGTAAACTCTTGAATAGTTGCATATATATATATATAAAAAGTTGTGGATGTCCCTACTCTTAAATAGTTGCATATATTCTGGTAAAATAATAGGATATCAAGATATATTAGGTTAAAGATATCGATAGCCACCAATGCTTAATAACTACTTAATTATCTAAAACGGAAAGGCCGGGTTTATATGAAAAGATGTGTAAATGAAAATGAACATATATAATGAAACAAGAAATTTACAACAGCTACCTATTAAAAAACATACGTACCGAAGTACTCAATCTCAATGCATTTCAAAAAAAGACCATTCCTGTCGTCATCTGTCCAACCATCACTTGACATTCGTTGAGAATGCTCATACAGATATAACATTGTATCTTGATTTCTGTGATGAGCAGCAAAGCATAATGGCATCATGTTCCCACTACCACGAATTGTAAGCAGTTGACGATTCTTCTGAAGCATAATCATGGCGACATGGCCATTTTACGGTTTCCAGCTATAACCGCTAGGCAGAAGGCATTATTGCCCTCTTCATTCTGCAGTTTCAAATCATCCTCGCTCATCATGTCCACAAGATATCTCACAAACTCAGAGTTATGGACCGCTGCTACAACATGAAGTGGTGTTTCCTTTTTTTCAGTGATACTATACCGTACGAGATATTCACGACCCTCAAGAATGACTTTTGCAGCTTCCAAATCTCCTTTACTTGATGCTCTATAGAGAGGGACACATATATTGATATACTCTTTTCTTCTTCCGCCTAAGTAATTCAAAAAGGGTAAAGCATTTAATAGTATGAACTTTTTAAATACAGTAAGAGGTACAAACCAATGCGGAGAATTAATTTTTTGCATGCAAAAATAATGATGTACATAAGCTGCTTACTATGAAGTAGATCTTCACAAGGATGATTGTATCTCGGTGCTTCTTCTAGCTGTTGTCCAGGAAGGCTTGCCATCTACAGTCATAACATTGGAGTATGCTATTATCTAAACAGGTTACATATATATTGCATTATTATTTGTTTATATATTTTGGAAAGCGGCTCATTTTATTAAAATATATATATACCAATACAATTTTATCCAAATGTCTAACATGTTTTTGAGTCTTCAATGAAATTTCAATTTTTGTGAACTAAATGATAACCAAATTTATAACAAACAAAATTTAAAATATCTGAAATTACCTCTTAACTGTAATTAAGGTTGTCAAGGTACGTTGCCTGCCTTGGCCAACGACAAAGAAAAGCTTATATATATGTCTCAGAATATTGTGTGTTATGCATATACATACATATATATAGCTAGATATGATGTACATGAATTTATACATCAGTTAAAACATATTGGCTCCAATCTTTTATGCCAGGCTTATTAATCAAGTGAAGAATAGTATTTAATTAGCCTTTTCTTTATTGTGTTTTATGTTTCAATCTTTACTTTGTACTTGAAAATCTTTACTTTGTACTTGAAAAAAACACAAAGAATACTTAAAAGCATAAACGAAGAACACGTTGCTCAGATTTTATAATAATGTTTTTGGGAAATGTTTCTAAATACACATTTGAGAAGATAATACCATTCATGTTTACAATTAGATTAGTATAGTGTCATACCCATGCATTGCTCCATATCATTTTTAATCCAGGAATACGTTTACAATTTACATTAACTTATAAATTAGTAGTTAGAATAGTGAGGCCGACTTTCCAGGGTAGACTTGTTAATCAAGTTAATAATAGTATTTAATTAGTCTTTTCTTTTTGTCCCCTTTGTGTTTCATGTTTCAAGCTTTTATGAAGTATATTATCATACCTTGGTACTTGAAAACAATTCAAAGAATATTTGAAAGTCTAAAGTAGTTAAAATAATAAGGCCAACTTTTAATTGTCAATCAAGTTAATAATAGTATTTTATTAGTCTTTTCTTTTTGTCTTCCCTTTGTGTTTCATGTTTAATTTTTTAAATATGTTATATTATATCCTATATCATGGTACTTGAAAACATAGTTATTAACTCATAGTTCCCGACTCGACTTGAAAACTTGATTTTTTGACTCGTGACTCGAAACGTAACTCGAATCGTAAGAGTCAGGATATTAGATAACATATATTTTTGATAATATATAAGTATTTATGGTACAAATAAATATATAATTATATATTAAGCTAAAATAAAAGTAATACTATTGAAATAAAATCAAATTTAAAAGCATATAAAAGATTATGTTTAAAAATTAAAAAAAAAAAAAAAAAATTATTTTTAATTCGAGTCGGAACGCGACTCGGATCGACTCGGAACGTGACTCGCACCGACTCGGACGAGTCTGGAGCAAAGTCGAGTCATCCACCGAGTCGCCTCGTTTTCACTTTGTTTTGACTCGACTCTTACGTGTCGACTCATGACTCGTACGAGTTTGACAACTATGATTGAAAACAATTCAAAGAAATATATGAAGTCACAAACAAAGAACACGTTTGGCAAGATTTCATAACAATGTTGCTAGTAAATACTGATCAAAAAAACATTTTGAAAAGTTAACATCATTCATGTCTAGTGTAATACCCATGTGTTGCTCATGTATAGCATACATATATAATATATATATATATAATATTCATGAACATGTTTACAATCTTACAATAATATAATTTTTTATTAGAGAATTATGTGTAAAAATGTGAAGAGGTGTGAGATTAACCTTTACTAATAGGGCAATCATACTCGACGTAGATGGATGATCAAGTGTGAGATTATACATGTTCTTGATAAATTGTACTATTATTAAAGCCAGAAACTCTCTTTTTTACCATTATAACAGCAGGTTTTAATCAAGATTAAGATTTTTTTTTTAGAACGGCATTCTAATCAAGATTAAGATTAGCAATGAAATCATACATATCAGTAACACCCTAAAAAGTTTCAAGACAACCCAAGCAGACCCGGTTTAACCACAACAAGATACTTGCAATTTGTGACTCTGACTTGTGTTGAATTTGACCCTTTACTGAGCAAGCACCCTACAATTTGCCAGCTCTACTTAATAATGGAAAGACATAATGCACCAAGCATTTAGCACCCAATGTGGCAAGTGCAAGTTGTAACACACATTTTTCACATGGTATAACTAACCATCTCGTATAGGATTAGAGGGGGCACCACAGATAATCTAAGCAGTTTACGATCCATTTGTTTTCCTCAAATTTTACTAGTATGACAATAAAATGTCAAGTCAAATTTGAGAACAAAAAGCCTCAACCTTGACTATCCTTAGAGGACCCTTACAAGCAATTAAGAGACTAAGCTGCTAAGTTGAAGTTCCCATCAGAAAGTGAAAGGTAGAAAAAGAGGAGACAGAGAGGGTAATACCTTGTCCAAGTGAAAATCATTAACACAGAGGAACTTCTAAATTAGCATTCTTTTCAGGATGGGACAGGTAACATGATGAACGCAGCATCAATGATCGTCCGTCCAGATCGTCCTGTTGCATTACCGACTGGTATGAGTGTAAAAAAAAGTTAACATTTCTACCATAATTATTTTTGAAAAATGTTCTAGATTTCTCAACAGTAAGTCAGCGAGTCACATGAGTTGGGTAACAGGTCAAAAAGGATCATTTTTAAAATGGGTGACAAATAACACTAACAAATCAGGTCATAAACGTCATCTTGCAGATGCATTTATCATTTTGTCCCAAAGAAAATGGTTAAACCCATCATATGAGATATAATAAATTTTTGGGTGTTCATCATATATAGTACAATAATATGTTCTTTTTTCTCTATTATGGAACAAAATTATTAACATTTTTTTGGCGTGCTACTTATACAAAACAGCACACATACTAACAATATGTTTCCACCAGCCGTTCCCATACCAAAAGGACCAAGAAACAATCGTCCTCATGGAAGAACTATTTAACCGTAATCCCGATAAAATTTAACTTTCTAATAGTGAAAGTTCCCTACGATAACTCAACACCATATACTGCACAACGTTCATTCAAGCTTTAAAACAGGAGAAGATATGTGGGAAGGTTGTTTTGGTATAAAAATAAAAGAGAAAAAAGATGAAAGTATATTGCATGCCCTGAGCCAAATATAGTATGATCCATGTCATTTCATTTATTCAAATTTTCAAATACATTTAAACTGGAAAGTCAAAAAGAACTGAAAACCCTAAATCAATGAACTACCAGCTACCTATAATGATTAATCTATTACCATATCTATAATCCAAATGGAAACCAAAATAACTTAAATCATACAAACTAAGTTGACATTTTATGGCCAAAGTACCTTTGATGTTCAACCATGTATTCTACCATTTAGTATTTGCAACCATTGCTGATAAACAGAAGGCAGGGTTTCCCTCCTCATTCTACCAATGCCAAACTGCAACATATAGTGTTGCTTTTTTATCTTCAGTGATACTGTGCCGTACCAGATATCCATGACCCTTACGAATGTCTTTTGCAGAGTCCCAATCCCTTCTGGTTAATGCTTTATAAAGAGTAACACAAGTATTAAATAGTCCCTTCTTTTTGCTCCTAAATGCTATATATGCCAAATCAATAGTGACAATAACTTTCAGGAAAATAAAGTCAGGCTAGAGTGTTTTCCATTGCAAATAGATAGGTGCTTCTGGAAGGGTTGGCAGAATCATCTATCCAAGTGCTTGCGCCCTGAAAAAATGTAAATCCGAACCGAATTTTAAATTATAATTTTTTCTATTCATATTTGAAATCATTTGCATACATGTATACATACATATATGATGACAACAGACATGAAAATTTAACGAGAAAGAACCGAACAAGACAGCAGCTCACCATAAATCTGCAGAAAACTCACTGTTCGGGACAGTTTCTCGACCAGACCTGCTTCCGTACAAAAATGACCATATAATACAACCAAAAGTTGTAGATTTACATATTAAACATCTGCAAACCTATTTTAACAGCCATTTCGACACACATACATATTTGACCGTTTTGGACAATGAACGACATGACTATTACTGAGTATTACATTATTTTACAAACGACCCATTTGGTAGTCTAAAATTACCTGCAAAAGGCACAAGTAATTCGACCATAAGCTAGCTCAATTCATCATTTTCCAACCAACTACACCAAATTAACCCGTCACGGTCAAATGTCTTTTTCTTTCAAAATCACTAATTCTTATAGTAAATTTTCCAACAAACCATTCATATTTCCAGTTCAAAAATCATTAATTAGCTTTACTAGTCATATTATAATTTTTCATGGAAACTTGGCAATTTATATAAATCAACCCAGCCCATATTAAGACAACCAGATAGTTATCTTGTACAAATTTTTTACAAATAACGAAAATTTAATAATAAAAATATGACAAAAAGATTATACCTTGGCTTAATTATGATTATGATAATATAACCCTAGCTCAATAAACACCAAAACTAAACTTCATCCTCTGTTTCTTCTTCAAATTTCGCTCAACCCATCAATTAATTGGTAGGAAAATCTTGACAAATATGATATGATTTCCTTGACAATTATTCGGATTCGAGATGAAGGAGCGTAAGGTTTCTTCATTGATAGGAAATAATGAAGTGAAATTAATTGGTCTTCTCCCGGACCACTACAAGAATTTACACATTAAATCCCTTATCTTTGAGTAACTTTTCACGTGTGATTGCAAGTTTGCAACATGTGAAGCCTCCACTTTCTTTAAGGAATGAACTTTTCTTTTTTTAACACCTAGAGGCTTTTTTATTTCATCAAGATGGCTAAAGGAAAAAATAAAAACACAAAATGGAATGTCTACAACCTTCTCCACATCAACATCCAAGACCTCAAAAACCATTGTAAGTGTGTCTATAAAAGGAAACCGTTGGTGAAGCACCAAGTCTTTTGACCTTAAGCAACGTTTGAAGTTTGTTTTTCATATCTTTTTGCTATAAGACCGTGAGGAGTAGCCCGTCTCCTCTCAGTTGGGAACGCCCCCGGAACGCCCAACGGTTTTTCCAATTCATAACGCGTTCGAAGGCTTGTTTGTTTGTGGCTATTCCCGTTGACTGCCTCGGTTAGCAGAAAAAGAGTTAATTACTTATTTTATTTTTTTTATTCATTCTCCTTTATTTATATATACATATATTTATACATATCTTCTTCTTCTTCTCTATCTATCTATCCTCTATATCAAATCTTTCAAAAACTCATATCATACTTCCACACTTCCATTTACTCCGAAAATGTTTCCCAACCAGTGGGGTTTGAACCCGTTTTCGAACCAAAACGCGGGTAACAATCAAAGACCAATCATCCAACCCGATTTAAGTGATCCGAATCTTCATAATAACCCGGATTTTATTCAATTGGTTGGTGGCATGAACATCGGATCACCCATGACTCCGCCGGGACAAAGGACGCCGTGGATTCGACAAGATGCTTTCGGGTTTGGATCTTCTCCGTCGGGTTTGGGTCAAACACCCGGCGCCATGTTTGGTAAAATATATATATATTTGTTTTCGGTTATATATATATATTTTTTAGTTAATATATATATATATATATATATTATATATATATATATATATTTTTTTGTTCAAATCGGAAATATATATATATATATATATATATATATGGTTACGTTTATATTTTTGTTTTTTAGATTCACAAAGGATGGTTGGTACACCGCCGGCTACGACACCCTATTACGATGATGTCGAGGCGGTTCAAGAAACACAACCCGAAGGTAGTGTTTCTTCACCACAAAAAGAACCCGGGGGGAGAGACACGGCTAAAAAAGCGCACGTGCGGGGTCCTCACGGTCTAAGGGCAAGGCGGTGGATGACGAGGCGTATAACATAGCGGTGGAGATGCGGAATTTGCAAGAAGTGGGCAAGCAACGCCAAGAGATCGAACTGCAAAGCTTCAACTCAAGAAACAAAAACAACGAACCCAAGATATGTTTTCTTGGCTAAGGACTTGTCTCATCTCCCACCGAGCGAACGAATTGTTTTGGAGGAAATGAAACAAAAAATTCGCGCCGAATACGGATATGATGACGTCTAGTTTTAGTTTGTTTTATTGTCTACTTTTAGTTTTTTTACTTTTTATTAAGTACTTTTAGTTTAAATTTTTATTGTATTTTTAGTTTTAATTTTTAGTAACTAGTTTTAATGAAGTTAACTTTTATTTAAGAAATATAAACTTTATTCTATAATCTAAATAATATATATAATATAAATAATATATATAATAACATTTAGAAATTAAAAAATAATAATATATTTATTTTTTTGTTCAAATCGGAAATATATATATATATATAATTAATTTATTTTTATGTTAACCGAATATATATATATATATATATATATATATATATATATATATATATATATATATATATATATATATATATATTATA
Organism: Erigeron breviscapus; assembly: GCA_034093135.1. Taxonomy (NCBI): domain Eukaryota; kingdom Viridiplantae; phylum Streptophyta; class Magnoliopsida; order Asterales; family Asteraceae; genus Erigeron; species Erigeron breviscapus. The sequence goes on along the minus strand of CM067171.1, from coordinate 37,721,777 downwards.
TATATATATATATATATATATATATATATATATATATATATATATATATATATATATATATATATTATATATATATATATATATATATATTATATATATATATATATATATATATATATATATATATATATATATATATATATATATATATATATATATTTTTTTTTTGTTCAAATCGGAAATATATATATATATATAATTAATTTATTTTTATGTTAACGGAAATGTTTGGTAAAATATATTTTTTTTTTGTTCAAATCGGAAATATATATATATATATAATTAATTTATTTTTATGTTAACCGAATATATATATATATATATATATATATATATATTATATATATATATATATATATATATCTATTATATATATATATATATATATATATATAATATAATATATATATACATACATATATCAACTCCAAAATATAACTACACTACTCCTTTTACATTAATTATTTTTACAATAATAACCACACCGTCACCACCCGTCACGCCACCATCACTACCAACCACCGCCGCCACCACCACACCCGCCCACCACCACCGCCGCCAACACTACGCCGTCGCTACCACCACCACCGCCGCCAACACCACATCGCCGCTACCACCACCACCGCCGCATTGCGCGGGTAAAATGCTAGTTTTTGTCAACACCGTTGTAGCGGAAATACAGGGTTAACAAGTAATTGCGTACAAATCAGAAGGTAAATAGAGATTACATCCATTAATCCAAATACAAGTTATTACAAGTATAATCGTTCGGAAGTGGACCCCAATACACGGATACAAACTATCCTCAATTGGAAATGGGCCCACTAATTACAAATATAACATGGACAGCTAAGTACAATTAGGACTAAATAAAGCTATAGTCCTCAGAGGTCTGACGCTAATTGTACGTCCAATGTTCAAAAGATGGCTTCAAATGCCATATACGCTTCCAAATACTTACTGTTGGTTCCCTGAAAGCATGAAATTTGAGAGGATCAACTATCGAAATAGTTGGTGAGTTTACAGTATGTTTGACCAAATGTTTATTCGTCATTGATACAACACAATGACCCATATTTATAAAAGACCAGGTAGTTAGAATACAACATCTAACAATACTTTTATTTCAAAACAGTCGGTATATCTAGATCCGACCTTTTATACAAGACTGTCAGTATATCTAGATCTGACACCTCTTATATCGCAATTTACAACAAGATAGTCAGTATATCAAATCTGAACTCATCTTATATCACGTAACAAGACTGCCAGTATATCTAGATCTGGACACGTCATATATCCACTTTTTAAAATAAGATAGTAGGTATATCAAATCCAAACTCATCTTATATCACGTCAATCAGTATATCTAGATCTGATGACAGCATATGAAAATCAATATGCCTCGCACAGGTTTCCGTTCTAAATGGGTGCGGACCGTAGCCAAGACAGTCGAGATATCTAGATCCGACAATACAACCAATAGGGAAACATTTTAGTTTGTCAAACACAAGAAACCATTTAATTCGCCATCACACGGCAATTCAACGTCATTTCATTCAACATTTAATAAATGACACGTATACACATTTTCGACAGCCCAACATGGCAAATTTAAGTCAAATGATTAAGCATCCATATCACATGGCATACACAAAAACAATCATTTATTTAATAAATAGTGTATACAACAGTACATGCTTTTCAGGCCCAAAGTAAAAGGAAAAGGGCGCCATAAACTCACCTTAGCGATCTAAATGCTAAAAGGTATAAAGTAGCTCGAGAAGATCCACAGTCAATTCTCCTGGTTATCCAAAACCTATGATATCATTACCAATAATGAGGATCAAATCCCTTGACGACGAGTATCCTACGTACAACTACTTAGCTATAGACCCTAGAATGCCATAACCGAGAACGTGTTTCAACATTGATTTTTATCAACTAAAGGTAAATAAAATTATTTAGACTTTAGGTTTAAAAGTTATTAACGTTTAAAAATCGACACGTAATATTTCACAGTACCAATACACTGCGTTCAATCATAACATTTAAATCTTTATTTAACATTATTTTAAGACTCGGCATTCGTCTAAATAGCTAATAGTCTACGTCAAAAGGATACGTCCAATTGAACCATATCAAATGTTCAATTTATTAATAATTTCCACGTCATAATCTCTAAATTAGACGAAATTATAAATAATGATCGAGATTAGGACTAACCCTTTGTTAATTAATCACGAGTTGTCACAGCATCCCCGACTTCTAAGGATTTCGTCCCGAAATCAAGTCTTGCTTAGTAAAAAGATGGGGATACATATTCCTCATATAATCCTCACGTTCCCAAGTCAAGTCTGGTCCGTGCTTTGAGTTCCAACGAACTTTGACCAACTTGATACGACTTCGTCTAAGCTGTTTGAGCTGTTGGTCTAAAATTTCAACAGGCTCTTCTATAAATTGGAGAGAGTCATTAACTTGCAACTCTTCCACAGGTACAACCAATGTTTCATCAGTTAAACATTTCTTAAGATTTGATATATGAAATGTGGGATGAACATGCTCAAGCTCCTGGGGTAAATTGAGCTTATAAGCCACGGAACCAATCCTTTGAACTATTTCAAAGGGTCCGATATAACGAGGACTAAGTTTTCCTCTGACGCCAAAGCGTGCAGTGCCCTTCCAAGGTGACACTTTCAACATAACTTTATCACCCACTCGAAACTCAAGGGGTTTCCTTCTACAATCTGCATAGCTCTTTTGACGATCCTGAGCCGCCTTCAGCCGTGCCCTAATTTCAACAATCTGGTCAGTGGTGTTCTGAACCAGTCCATATTTGTACAAACGACGCTCACCAGCATCAAGCCAACAAACAGGCGATCTACATTTCCGCCCATACAAAGCCTCAAAAGGCGCACATTTAATGCTTGTGTGATAGCTGTTATTATATGAAAACTCAGCTAACGGTAAAAAGGTATCCCAACTACCTTTGAAATCGATAACACATGCCCGAAGCATGTCCTCTAACGTCTGAATGGTACGCTCACTTTGCCCGTCCGTCTGTGGATGGTAAGCCGTACTCAAATTCAACTGAGTGCCTAAGGCGTCTTGAAAATATCTCCAAGATTGTGAAGTAAAACGACCATCACGATCCGAGATAATAGACACAGGAACGCCATGAAGTGACACGATCTTCTCAATATACAACTGAGACAATTTCTTTATTTTCCAATTCTCCCGAATGGGAATGAAGTGTGCAGACTTCGTCAATCGGTCAACAATGACCCAAATAGTATCGTAACCCTTCAAGGTTCGAGGCAACTTTGTAATGAAGTCCATAGTAATCTGTTCCCATTTCCAGTCAGGAATTTGGGGTTGCTGGAGCAATCCAGAAGGCTTCTGGTGCTCTGCCTTAACCATTGAACAATTTAAACACTTTGAAACATACGTGGCGATATCTCTTTTCATACCAGGCCACCAGTAAAAATCCTTTAATCCGTGGTACATTTTGTCAGCACCAGGATGGATTGAGTACTTAGATCGATGACTCTCGTTCATTAAGAGTTCTCTAAGTCCATTATACTTAGGAATCCACACTCTGCCCTTGACATGTCTGATCCCATCGCCATCCAATTCAAATAACCGTTCGGCATTCCACAATGCTTCCTCCTCAATACGCCCTGGTTGCAAGGCCTCATTCTGATCATCCAACACTCTATCCCTTAATGATGAGCCAAGGTAAGAACTTGCTCTTGTTATGACAGATAGTGAAATTCTATCTTTTCTACTTAGCGCGTCAGCAACAACATTTGCTTTACCGGGATGATATTTGAGTTCACAATCATAGTCACTGAGTAATTCTACCCATCTTCTTTGTCGCATATTCAGCATTTTCTGATCGAAGATATGCTGAAGACTTTTGTGATCTGTGAATACCGTACACTTTGTACCATACAGATAGTGCCTCCAAATCTTTAAGGCAAAAACAACCGCTCCGAGTTCAAGATCGTGGGTTGTATAGTTCTTTTCGTGGATCTTGAGCTGTCTAGAGGCGTAAGCAATGACCTTACCTTCCTGCATAAGCACACATCCCATGCCTTGATGTGATGCGTCACAGTATACCACGAAATTTTCAACTCCATTTGGTAATGCTAGAATAGGAGCATTACAGAGCTTGTCTTTCAACGTTTGAAATGCTTCTTCCTGGGCATCCTGCCAAATAAATTCCTTGGTCTTTTGAGTTAACAACGTCAAGGGTTGAGCAACTTTTGAGAAATTCTCAATAAATCTTCTGTAATATCCAGCCAATCCAAGAAACTGGCGGATTTCTGTCGGAGTCTTAGGGGCTTCCCACTTCTTTATTGCTTCAATCTTAGATGGATCTACGTGGATCCCATCCCTGTTCACTACATGACCCAAGAAGTGTACTTCTCTAATCCAGAATTCACATTTTGAGAATTTCGCGTACAACTTCTGATCCTTGAGCAGTTGCAGAATGGTTCTCAGATGACCTTCATGTTCATCTTTATTCCTTGAGTATATCAGTATGTCGTCAATAAATACAATGACAAACTTATCAAGATATGGTCGACATACTCGATTCATTAGGTCCATAAACACAGCAGGTGCATTGGTTAAGCCAAATGGCATAACCAAAAACTCATAATGCCCATAGCGAGTTCTGAAAGCTGTTTTCGGAATGTCTGTCTCCCTGACTCTGAGTTGATGATACCCAGACCTGAGATCAATCTTAGAAAAGTGTGATGCACCTTCCAATTGGTCAAACAAGTCGTCAATACGAGGTAAAGGGTACCTGTTCTTGACAGTCAACTTGTTCAATTCTCTGTAATCAATACACATCCGCATCGAGCCGTCTTTCTTCTTCACAAATAGGATTGGAGCTCCCCAAGGTGATGAACTTGGACGAATTAGTCCTTTAGCTAACAACTCTTGAAGTTGTTCGGACAATTCTTGCATTTCTGATGGCGCAAGACGATAGGGTGCCTTGGCCACGGGTGCAGCTCCAGGAATCAACTCTATTCCAAACTCTACTGGTCTGTGAGGTGGAAGTCCCGTCAAATCTTCAGGAAACACCTCCGGAAAATCTCTAACTACAGGAATATCTTGCATTTCTTTCCCCTTTGGTTTTCTTTCTACTACAAATGCTAAGAAAGCAGGGTGTTCTTTTTGTAAATATTTATTAGCTTTTATTGCCGATACTAAGATTAATTTCTTTCCTGCCTTATCTCCTTGCACTTCTAGGGTTTCGTTATTCTGTAGAGGTATTCTAACAATTTTCTCATGACAACTTATATTAGCTCTAACCTTGGACAACCAGTCCATACCAATAATCACATCAAAACTGCTTAAATCTATGGGGATTAGGTCAATTTTAAAAGTTTTTACCGGCTAATACCAAACTACAATCCACTAAATGATCTCTAGCAATATATTTTTGACCGTTTGCATATTCGACAACATAAGTATCTTTCATGGGGGTAGCTACTATACCAAAACGTGACTTAAATTCTAAGGATATGAAACTTTTATCAGCACCGGAGTCGAATAATATAAAAACATAATGATTATTGAGTATGAATGTACCTATCACAACGTTGGGATCACGTCGTGCATCAGCAGCATCCAAAGCAAAAACTCGGCCTCTACCTCGGCCTCCTTGATTTCTAGCTTGGTTGTTCCCCACATTGTTCCTTACTGGAACTATAGCATTATTGTTCGGGTTCAAATTAAGTCGTGGACAAGCGGGTCGCATGTGATTCTCACTTCCACACTCGTAGCACTGATTTGGTATCTTTTCCCTACAGAACTTTGCCTGATGTCCCGTTCTTTTACAACGGTAGCAAGTAGGACAATTTCCTATATGACGCATGCCACACTTGTTACATCTTCCGTCTGTGCCCAGGTTTCTATTAATATTCTGGGGGACCACCGCAAAGTTTCTGGCAGCTTTAAACCTCTTGCCATTCCCACCATTTCCAAAACCACTACCAGAGGCTTGATCATTCCTTCTCTTGACCACTTCATTTCCAACAGAAGAACCAGCGGTTCTTTTCAAATCTATCACCATCCGATTTGTCGCACTAACTGCCGCCTGTAAAGTCATGGGGTTAAAAGCGGCCACCAATCTTCGGATGTCAGGTGACAATCCATAGCAGTACCTTTCCACTAACTTCTCCTCCGTATCCACCATACGAGGAACTAGCCTTGTCAGCTCATGAAAACGAGTAGTGTATTTCTCGTTATCCAATCCCACCATAGTATGATTCCAGAATTCACCTTCCATTTTCTGTACTTCCTCACGAGGACAGTACTTTTCCGTGAGCATCCTTTTAAAGTTCAACCAAGGTATGCTATATGCCTGCTCTCGACCACGAGTCCTTATCTGCTCGTTCCACCACGACAGTGCGTGCTTTTGAAATTGAGCGGAAGCATATTCCACTTTGTGCTCTTCGGCACAACGGCTGATATGGAGCACTGCCTCAATGCTTTCCAGCCAGTTGATTAGACCTACCGGACCTTCGGTACCATTAAATTCTTTCGGTTTACAATAGGTGAAGGTCTTGTAGTCAGTCCCGTGCAGATGCACTCGAGGAATAACTTGTTCAGCAGTAGGTTCAGCATTGTTACTATTATCAGTAGGATGATTATTATTGGCGTTCATGCTCGCCGTGATCTGAGCAACTAAAGTAGGCATAGCAGCCAACAACTGTTGTGTCACAAATGCTGCCATATTATTATCCCCGCCAGTATTTGGGGTAGGTCCAGGACCAGTGTTCACCTGGACAGGAGCAGCTTCCGGTCCTTGCTGAATCACAGGTTCTTCCTGTTCAGCTTCATTATTCAAAGGAGTGGATCGCGTAACTCTCTTGGGAGCAGCCTTCTTCTGGACCTTGCCTCTTTTCTTGGGAGCCATAAGTCTAAGACATAAACCAAAAATGTCATTTAGAGATTTTCCTCGTAGGAACAACAAAGAGTGTAGCTTTTCAAGATGTTTTAGAAATAAAAGGATGCCAAACACCAGTCACAATTTATCGACTTACTTGAACTCATGAACTAGACAAGAAAAGAAATATAGAACACTATACTTCTAGAATTGAAATGAGCAAGTTACGTAGTTTTGAACAAGTAGGTAAGCCGAAGAACTATCATATTTCATTCATACTAAAACTTTTTACATAATCTGACTTTCCAAAATCTTGTGGGAAAACTACATCCACAATACAATTCATGTGGGAACTACATCCACGATGATATATTACATAGTCAGAATAATTACTATCTGACGTACGTGGGAAATACCTCCACCAAAAAGATTACAACTCAAATACAGATGTATGAGTTGTCAATTGTTCTAAGGCTTACAATACGTTACTACTACAACTATTAATTACAAAATTACATCTTGCAAATAACAACGACTAGCAAGGCTACCACTAAAACCACCACAACCGACAGTATCCAGATCAACCTCCCAATAGTTTCCTTCCCTTCTCTAGCAACAGTCAATGCCTCCTCCGCCTGATGATAAGCTCCAGACAACGCCTGAGCTTGATTCTCTAACTTCTCCCTTGTACAGATGAGGGAATTGTTCATCCTTGACAATTGTCGGCGATAATATTCCAAACTATCACGTATATAAACCTTATGCATACACATACGAGTCGAGTTTCTATTCCTAACATGCCTTAAATGCTTATGTATAGGGTCACCCGCAGCCTTCCCACCACATTTAAATATGTTGTCAATATAATCCAAACTATCACGTATATAAACCTTATGCATACACATACGAGTCGAGTTTCTATTCCTAACATGCCTTAAATGCTTATGTATAGGGTCACCCGCAGCCTTCCCACCACATTTAAATATGTTGTCAATATAATCCAAACTATCACGTATATAAACCTTATGCATACACATACGAGTCGAGTTTCTATTCCTAACATGCCTTAAATGCTTATGTATAGGGTCACCCGCAGCCTTCCCACCACATTTAAATATGTTGTCAATATAATCCAAACTATCACGTATATAAACCTTATGCATACACATACGAGTCGAGTTTCTATTCCTAACATGCCTTAAATGCTTATGTATAGGGTCACCCGCAGCCTTCCCACCACATTTAAATATGTTGTCAATATAATCCAAACTATCACGTATATAAACCTTATGCATACACATACGAGTCGAGTTTCTATTCCTAACATGCCTTAAATGCTTATGTATAGGGTCACCCGCAGCCTTCCCACCACATTTAAATATGTTGTCAATATAATCCAAACTATCACGTATATAAACCTTATGCATACACATACGAGTCGAGTTTCTATTCCTAACATGCCTTAAATGCTTATGTATAGGGTCACCCGCAGCCTTCCCACCACATTTAAATATGTTGTCAATATAATCCAAACTATCACGTATATAAACCTTATGCATACACATACGAGTCGAGTTTCTATTCCTAACATGCCTTAAATGCTTATGTATAGGGTCACCCGCAGCCTTCCCACCACATTTAAATATGTTGTCAATATAATCCAAACTATCACGTATATAAACCTTATGCATACACATACGAGTCGAGTTTCTATTCCTAACATGCCTTAAATGCTTATGTATAGGGTCACCCGCAGCCTTCCCACCACATTTAAATATGTTGTCAATATAATCCAAACTATCACGTATATAAACCTTATGCATACACATACGAGTCGAGTTTCTATTCCTAACATGCCTTAAATGCTTATGTATAGGGTCACCCGCAGCCTTCCCACCACATTTAAATATGTTGTCAATATAATCCAAACTATCACGTATATAAACCTTATGCATACACATACGAGTCGAGTTTCTATTCCTAACATGCCTTAAATGCTTATGTATAGGGTCACCCGCAGCCTTCCCACCACATTTAAATATGTTGTCAATATAATCCAAACTATCACGTATATAAACCTTATGCATACACATACGAGTCGAGTTTCTATTCCTAACATGCCTTAAATGCTTATGTATAGGGTCACCCGCAGCCTTCCCACCACATGTACAGCATGCTGTGAATATAATTCAACTAATACATATATACACAATTTAAGATATTTATTTCGAGCCTTATACTATTTTACATAATCGGGACGTAGTTGATCGGGTTAGGTCTAATTATTGACAAATAGCATAACTCTCGAGATAGGTATCCTAAACCTTAATGACTTAGATTTCCTATATGAAGCGACCATGGCTATAGATTGAGTTATTCACGAGGAATAACTCCGTATTCACTATAACCTTGTCTCTGATACCAATTTTTGTCACACCCCGTTGTAGCGGAAATACAGGGTTAACAAGTAATTGCGTACTAATCAGAAGGTAATAGAGATTACATCCATAAATCCAAATACAAGTTTATTACAAGTATAATCGTTCGGAAGTGGACCCCAATACACGGATACAAACTATCCTCAATTGGAAATGGGCCCACTAATTACAAATATAACATATGGACAGCTAAGTACAATTAGGACTAAATAAAGCTATAGTCCTCAGAGGTCTGACGCTAATTGTACGTCCAATGTTCAAAAGATGGCTTCAAATGCCATATACGCTTCCAAATACTTACTGTTGGTTCCCTGAAAAGCATGAAATTTGAGAGGATCAACTATCGAAATAGTTGGTGAGTTTACAGTATGTTTGACCAAATGTTTATTCGTCATTGATACAACACAATGACCCATATTTATAAAAGACCAGGTAGTTAGAATACAACATCTAACAATACTTTTATTTCAAAACAGTCGGTATATCTAGATCCGACCTTTTATACAAGACTGTCAGTATATCTAGATCTGACACCTCTTATATCACAATTTACAACAAGATAGTCAGTATATCAAATCTGAACTCATCTTATATCAAGTCAATCAGTATATCTAGATCCATTTATACAAGATAGTCAGTATATCAAATCCAAACTCATCTTATATCACGACAGTCGTATATCTAGATCCGACCTTTTATACAAGACTGTCAGTATATCTAGATCTGACACCTCTTATATCACAATTTACAACAAGATAGTCAGTATATCAAATCCGACTCATCTCATATCACGTCAATCAGTATATCTAGATCTGACACCTCTTATATCACAATTTACAACAAGATAGTCAGTATATCAAATCTAAACTCATCTTATATCACGTAACAAGACTCAGTATATCTAGATCTGGACACGTCATATATCCACTTTTTAAAATAAGATAGTAGGTATATCAAATCCAAACTATCACGTATATAAACCTTATGCATACACATACGAGTCGAGTTTCTATTCCTAACATGCCTTAAATGCTTATGTATAGGGTCACCCGCAGCCTTCCCACCACATGTACAGCATGCTGTGAATATAATTCAACTAATACATATATACACAATTTAAGATATTTATTTCGAGCCTTATACTATTTTACATAATCGGGACGTAGTTGATCGGGTTAGGTCTAATTATTGACAAATAGCATAACTCTCGAGATAGGTATCCTAAACCTTAAGGACTTAGATTTCCTATATGAAGCGACCATGGCTATAGATTGAGTTATTCACGAGGAATAACTCCGTATTCACTATAACCTTGTCTCTGATACCAATTTTTGTCACACCCCGTTGTAGCGGAAATACAGGGTTAACAAGTAATTGCGTACTAATCAGAAGGTAATAGAGATTACATCCATAAATCCAAATACAAGTTATTACAAGTATAATCGTTCGGAAGTGGACCCCAATACACGGATACAAACTATCCTCAATAATCCTCACGTTCCCAAGTCAAGTCTGGTCCGTGCTTTGAGTTCCAACGAACTTTGACCAACTTGATACGACTTCGTCTAAGCTGTTTGAGCTGTTGGTCTAAAATTTCAACAGGCTCTTCTATAAATTGGAGAGAGTCATTAACTTGCAACTCTTCCACAGGTACAACCAATGTTTCATCAGTTAAACATTTCTTAAGATTTGATATATGAAATGTGGGATGAACATGTTCCAGCTCTTGGGGTAAATTGAGCTTATAAGCCACGGAACCAATCCTTTGAACTATTTCAAAGGGTCCGATATAACGAGGACTAAGTTTTCCTCTCACGCCAAAGCGTGCAGTGCCCTTCCAAGGTGACACTTTCAACATAACTTTATCACCCACTTGAAACTCAAGGGGTTTCCGTCTAAGGTCGGCATAGCTCTTTTGACGATCCTGAGCCGCCTTCAGCCGTGCCCTAATTTCAACAATCTGGTCAGTGGTGTTCTGAACCAGTCCATATTTGTACAAACGACGCTCACCAGCATCAAGCCAACAAACAGGCGATCTACATTTCCGCCCATACAAAGCCTCAAAAGGCGCACATTTAATGCTTGTGTGATAGCTGTTATTATACGAAAATTCAGCTAACGATAAAAAGGTATCCCAACTACCTTTGAAATCGATAACACATGCCCGAAGCATGTCTTCTAACGTCTGAATGGTACGCTCACTTTGCTCGTCCGTCTGTGGATGGTAAGCCGTACTCAAATTCAACTGAGTGCCTAAGGCGTCTTGAAAATATCTCCAAGATTGTGAAGTAAAACGACCATCACGATCCGAGATAATAGACACAGGAACGCCATGAAGGGACACGATCTTCTCAATATACAACTGAGACAATTTCTTTATTTTCCAATTCTCCCGTATAGGAATGAAGTGTGCAGACTTCGTCAATCGGTCAACAATGACCCAAATAGTATCATAACCTTTCAAGGTTCGAGGTAACTTCGTAATGAAGTCCATAGTAATCTGTTCCCATTTCCAGTCAGGAATTTGGGGTTGCTGGAGCAGCCAGAAGGCTTTTGGTGCTCCGCCTTGACCATTGAACAATTTAGACACTTCGAGACATAAGTGGCGATATCTCTTTTCATACCAGGCCACCAGTAAAACTCCTTTAATCCGTGGTACATTTTGTCAGCACCAGGATGGATTGAGTACTTAGATCGATGACTCTCGTTCATTAAGAGTTCTCTAAGTCCATTATACTTAGGAATCCACACTCTGCCCTTGACATGTCTGATCCCATCGCCATCCAATTCAAATAACCGTTCGGCATTCCACAATGCTTCCTCCTCAATACGCCCTGGTTGTAAGGCCTCATTCTGATCATCTAAAACTCTATCCCTTAATGATGAGCCAAGGTAAGAACTTGCTCTTGTTATGACAGATAGTGAAATTCTATCTTTTCGACTTAGCGCGTCAGCAACAACATTTGCTTTACCGGGATGATATTTGAGTTCACAATCATAGTCACTGAGTAATTCTACCCATCTTCTTTGTCGCATATTCAGCATTTTCTGATCGAAGATATGCTGAAGACTTTTGTGATCTGTGAATACCGTACACTTTGTACCATACAAATAGTGCCTCCAAATCTTTAAGGCAAAAACAACCGCTCCGAGTTCAAGATCGTGGGTTGTATAGTTCTTTTCGTGGATCTTGAGCTGTCTAGAGGCGTAAGCAATGACCTTACCTTCCTGCATAAGCACACATCCCATGCCTTGATGTGATGCGTCACAGTATACCACGAAATTTTCAACTCCATTGGTAACGCTAAAATAGGAGCATTACATAGCTTGTCTTTCAACGTTTGAAATGCTTCTTCCTGGCATCCTGCCAAATAAATTCCTTGGCCTTGAGTTAACAACGTCAAAGGTTGAGCAACCTTTGAGAAGTTCTCAATAAATCTCCTATAATATCCAGCCAATCCAAGAAACTGGCGGATTTCTGTCGGAGTCTTAGGGGCTTCCCACTTCTTTATTGCTTCAATCTTAGATGGATCTACGTGGATCCCATCCCTGTTCACTACATGACCCAAGAAGTGTACTTCTCTAATCCAGAATTCACATTTGGAGAATTTCGCGTACAACTTCTGATCCTTGAGCAGTTGCAGAATGGTTCTCAGATGACCTTCATGTTCGTCTTTATTCCTTGAGTATATCAGTATGTCGTCAATAAATACAATGACAAACTTGTCAAGATACGGTCGGCATACTCGATTCATTAGGTCCATAAACACAGCAGGTGCATTGGTTAAGCCAAATGGCATAACCAAAAACTCATAATGCCCATAACGAGTTCTGAAAGCTGTTTTCGGAATGTCTGTCTCTCTGACTCTGAGTTGATGATACCCAGACCTGAGATCAATCTTAGAAAAGTGTGATGCACCTTCCAATTGGTCAAACAAGTCGTCAATACGAGGTAAAGGGTACCTGTTCTTGACAGTCAACTTGTTCAATTCTCTGTAATCAACACATATACGCATAGTGCCGTCTTTCTTCTTAACGAATAGAATAGGAGCTCCCCAAGGTGATGAACTTGGACGAATTAGTCCTTTAGCTAACAACTCTTGAAGTTGTTCGGACAATTCTTGCATTTCTGATGGCGCAAGACGATGGGGTGCCTTGGCCACGGGTGCAGCTCCAGGAATCAAATCTATTCCAAACTCTACTGGTCTGTGAGGTGGAAGTCCCGTCAAATCTTCAGGAAACACCTCCGGAAAATCTCTAACTACAGGAATATCTTGCATTTCTTTCCCCTTTGGTTTTCTTTCTACTACAAATGCTAAGAAAGCAGGGTGTTCTTTTTGTAAATATTTATTAGCTTTTATTGCCGATACTAAGATCAATTTCTTTCCTGCCTTATCTCCTTGCACTTCTAGGGTTTCGTTATTCTGTAGAGGTATTCTAACAATTTTCTCATGACAACTTATATTAGCTCTAACCTTGGACAACCAGTCCATACCAATAATCACATCAAAACTGCTTAAATCTATGGGGATTAGGTCAATTTTAAAAGTTTTACCGGCTAATACCAAACTACAATCCACTAAATGATCTCTAGCAATATATTTTTGACCGTTTGCATATTCGACAACATAAGTATCTTTCATGGGGGTAGCTACTATACCAAAACGTAGACTTAAATTCTAAGGATATGAAACTTTTATCAGCACCAGAGTCGAATAATATAAAAACATAATGATTATTGAGTATGAATGTACCTATCACAACGTTGGGATCACGTCGTGCATCAGCAGCATCCAAAGCAAAAACTCGGCCTCTACCTCGGCCTCCTTGATTTCTAGCTTGGTTGTTCCCCACATTGTTCCTTACTGGAACTATAGCATTATTGTTCGGGTTCAAATTAAGTCGTGGACAAGCGGGTCGCATGTGATTCTCACTTCCACACTCGTAGCACTGATTTGGTATCTTTTCCCTACAGAACTTTGCCTGATGTCCCGTTCTTTTACAACGGTAGCAAGTAGGACAATTTCCTATGTGACGAGTGCCACACCTGATACATCTTCCGTCTGTGCCAGGGTTTCTATTAATATTCTGGGGGACCACTGCAAAGTTTCTGGCAGCTTTAAACCTCTTGCCATTCCCACCATTTCCAAAACCACTACCAGAGGCTTGATCATTCCTTCTCTTGACCACTTCAGTTCCAACAGAAGAACCAGTGGTTCTTTTCAAGTCTATCACCATCCGATTTGTCGCACTAACTGCCGCCTGTAAAGTCATGGGGTTAAAAGCGGCCACCAATCTTCGGATGTCAGGTGACAATCCATAGCAGTACCTTTCCACTAACTTCTCCTCCGTATCCACCATACGAGGAACTAGCCTTGTCAGCTCATGAAAACGAGTAGTGTATTTCTCGTTATCCAATCCCACCATAGTATGATTCCAGAATTCACCTTCCATTTTCTGTACTTCCTCACGAGGACAGTACTTTTCCGTGAGCATCCTTTTAAAGTTCAACCAAGGTATGCTATATGCCTGCTCTCGACCACGAGTCCTAATCTGCTCGTTCCACCACGACAGTGCGTGCTTTTGAAATTGAGCGGAAGCATATTCCACTTTGTGCTCTTCGGCACAACGGCTGATATGGAGCACTGCCTCAATGCTTTCCAGCCAGTTGATTAGACCTACCGGACCCTCGGTACCATTAAATTCTTTTGGTTTACAATAAGTGAAGGTCTTGTAGTCAGTCCCGTGCAGATGCACTCGAGGAATAACTTGTTCAGCAGTAGGTTCAGACATTGTTACTATTATCAGTAGGATGATTATTATTGGCGTTCATGCTCGCCGTGATCTGAGCAACTAAAGTAGGCATAGCAGCCAACAACTGTTGTGTCACAAATGCTGCCATATTATTATCCCCGCCAGTATTTGGGGTAGGTCCAGGACCAGTGTTCACCTGGACAGTAGCAGCTTCCGGTCCTTGCTGAATCACAGGTTCTTCCTGTTCAGCTTCATTATTCAAAGGAGTGGATCTAGTAACTCTCTTGGGAGCAGCCTTCTTCTGGACCTTGCCTCTTTTCTTGGGAGCCATAAGTCTAAGACATGAACAAAAATGTCATTTAGAGATTTTCCTCGTAGGAACAACAAAGATTGTAGCTTTTCAAGATGTTTTAGAAATAAAAGGATGCCAAACACCAGTCACAATTTATCGACTTACTTGAACTCATGAACTAGACAAGAAAAGAAATATAGAACACTATACTTCTAGAATTGAAATGAGCAAGTTACGTAGTTTTGAACAAGTAGGTAAGCCGAAGAACTATCATATTTCATTCATACTAAAACTTTTTACATAATCTGACTTTCCAAAATCTTGTGGGAAAACTACATCCACAATACAATTCATGTGGGAACTACATCCACGATGATATATTACACAGTCAGAATAATTACTATCTGACGTACGTGGGAAATACCTCCACCAAAAAGATTACAACTCAAATACAGATGTATGAGTTGTCAATTGTTCTAAGGCTTACAATACGTTACTACTACAACTATTAATTACAAAATTACATCTTGCAAATAACAACAACTAGCAAGGCTACCACTAAAACCACCACAACCGACAGTATCCAGATCAACCTCCCAATAGTTTCCTTCCCTTCTCTAGCAACAGTCAATGCCTCCTCCGCCTGATGATAAGCTCCAGACAACGCCTGAGCTTGATTCTCTAACTTCTCCCTTGTACAGATGAGGGAATTGTTCATCCTTGACAATTGTCGGCGATAATATTCCGACCTATCAGCTGCTGTTGCAACTGGCATAACAACACTTGGGTTGTAGACAGGCGCTCTGGAGGGACCCGCAGCATACGGATCTCCCTGAAGGAAAGAAAGTCCAAGTCCCCCGTTGACCTGAACTGGTGCAGAAGGACCAGGAGCATAGGGGTCTCTAGGAGCATAAGACCAATGAGCTCCCTCGGTAGTACTCCTCTGATATGGAGATACCGGTGCTACAGAAGATTGAACATGGATAGACACATGTTCGCCTCCAGATTCACTGGAAGATGAATCAAGGTTGATAGGGCGTGATTCATTGCCCGATTCCTCCATTGGTTCCTCTTCATAAGAGTCGGGAACATAAGGAATGGAGTTTGATATGACAGGAACTGGAGGTGTACAAGGTACAACAGCATTTGAGCTTACTCCGTCCGACATGACTAGTCTGAAAAGATAGTCAAAACAATCCATAAGTCTACTGGATAAGACAGCACGAATCAAATGAAAGTGACAGTACGCAACATTGAGGTTTAAAGAAATCTTTGTCTAGATTACACACATTCGGTTTGGGTTTCTATTACCAACATATTTAAAATGCTTATATATAGGGTCACCCGCAGCCTTCCCACCACATTTAAATATGTTGTCAATATAATCCAAACTATCACGTATATAAACCTTATGCATACACATACGAGTCGAGTTTCTATTCCTAACATGCCTTAAATGCTTATGTATAGGGTCACCCGCAGCCTTCCCACCACATTTACAGCATGCTGTGAATATAATTCAACTAATACATATATACACAATTTAAGATATTTATTTCGAGCCTTATACTATTTTACATAATCGGGACGTAGTTGATCGGGTTAGGTCTAATTATTGACAAATAGCATAACTCTCGAGATAGGTATCCTAAACCTTAATGACTTAGATTTCCTATATGAAGCGACCATGGCAATAGATTGAGTTATTCACGAGGAATAACTCCGTATTCACTATAACCTTGTCTCTGATACCAATTTTTGTCACACCCAGTTGTAGCGGAAATACAGGGTTAACAAGTAATTGCGTACTAATCAGAAGGTAAATAGAGATTACATCCATAAATCCAAATACAAGTTTATTACAAGTATAATCGTTCGGAAGTGGACCCCAATACACGGATACAAACTATCCTCAATTGGAAATGGGCCCACTAATTACAAATATAACATATGGACAGCTAAGTACAATTAGGACTAAATAAAGCTATAGTCCTCAGAGGTCTGACGCTAATTGTACGTCCAATGTTCAAAAGATGGCTTCAAAATGCCATATACGCTTCCAAATACTTACTGTTGGTTCCCTGAAAAGCATGAAATTTGAGAGGATCAACTATCGAAATAGTTGGTGAGTTTACAGTATGTTTGACCAAATGTTTATTCGTCATTGATACAACACAATGACCCATATTTATAAAAGACCAGGTAGTTAGAATACAACATCTAACAATACTTTTATTTCAAAACAGTCGGTATATCTAGATCCGACCTTTATACAAGACTGTCAGTATATCTAGATCTGACACCTCTTATATCACAATTTACAACAAGATAGTCAGTATATCAAATCTGACTCATCTCTTTTATTTCATAACAAGACTGCCAGTATATCTAGATCTGGACACGTCATATATCCACTTTTTAAAATAAGATAGTAGGTATATCAAATCCAAACTCATCTTATATCACGTCAATCAGTATATCTAGATCTGATGACAGCATATGAAAATCAATATGCCTCGCACAGGTTTCCGTTCTAAATGGGTGCGGACCGTAGCCAAGACAGTCGAGATATCTAGATCCGACAATACAACCAATAGGGAAACATTTTAGTTTGTCAAACACAAGAAACCATTTAATACGCCATCACACGGCAATTCAACGTCATTTCATTCAACATTTAATAAATGACACGTATACACATTTTCGACAGCAACATGGCAAATTTAAGTCAAATGATTTAAGCATCCATATCAAATGGCATACACAAAAACAATCATTTATTTAATAAATAGTGTATACAACAGTACATGCTTTTCAGGCCCAAAGTAAAAGGAAAAGGGCGCCATAAACTCACCTTAGCGATCTAAATGCTAAAAGGTATAAGTAGCTCGAGAAGATCCACAGTCAATTCTCCTGGTTATCCAAAACCTATGATATCATTACCAAAATGAGGATCAAATCCCTTGACGACGAGTATCCTACGTACCACTACTTAGCTATAGACCCTAGAATGCCATAACCGAGAACGTGTTTCCAACATTGATTTTTATCAACTAAAGGTAAATAAAATTATTTAGACTTTAGGTTTAAAAGTTATTAACGTTTAAAAATCGACACGTAATATTTCACAGTACCAATACACTGCGTTCAATCATAACATTTAAATCTTTATTTAACATTATTTTAAGACTCGGCATTCGTCTAAATAGCTAATAGTCTACGTCATAAGGATACGTCCAATTGAACCATATTAAATGTTCAATTAACTAATAATTTCCACGTCATAATCTCTAAATTAGACGAAATTATAAATAATGATCGAGATTAGGACTAACCCGTTGTTAATTAATCACGAGTTGTCACACTTATATATAAAATTATTATATAAATATATATATATAATATATATATATATAATAAATGAGCAAAGGAATTTGCATATACAGAGAGCTATAGTCCATATTAAAATGAAAATCACAATTATATATATCTTTACTCCTATATAATAGAGGAGCCTTTTTTCTAAATCTCAAATTACAACTTTGAACTACCTAAATTACCCCTCTTATATATTCACTAATTTAAACATCTCTACCTAATATACCTATAATACCATTAAATCTCAACCACTCATTAGCCTCTCTCTACTCAAATCTCAACCACTCATTTTTTTCTCTCTCCATAAACCATTTTATTCCTCTAATTCATTCAAAATCTTTTATCTCAAAAACCGTATATCGATAAATTATAAAAATTATATGGGTGTTCTTAAAATTTCATGTTCTTTCATTAAAGATGTCATTCGATATACTTTCGACGAATTTTTAAATCCGAGGGCGGAGCCCGTACGGCTAAACATTTGGCTATCACACTCTATGACCTATCACCCCCACCATCTCACCGTGCAATACGCGGGTACTTTCTCTCGTATATATATATATACACTTCAGGAAGATGATGAGTTTCATTTAAATTATTTCATAAATGAATAGGAACTATTTATCCAAAATAATACGAAAATGACATCTAAAAAACAAATAAAGTAAAGATAAATGAAAGAGAGATGTATTCATTTATATGGTTAAAAAAGTCTTTATTTAATATATATTGTTCATCCCATTCCAATTTTCAAAAAAGTTTAAACAAACTTAATTAGTCATTCAATTACCGTATTCATTACATTCTATTTCATCATCATTTCATTCGGTCCAACCAAACAGTTTTCAAATAAATCAAATTCAACTAAGCATACAACAGGTCACATAATACATGCATCGATTGTACAAGATAAATGTAATTACACACAATAAAAGATAGACAGTCGTCTATAGTTTATTATATTTTTGATGACATAACCCAAAAACTAAAATAAACAACCAACTTTACTAGAAAA
This sequence comes from Erigeron breviscapus, assembly GCA_034093135.1. Taxonomy (NCBI): domain Eukaryota; kingdom Viridiplantae; phylum Streptophyta; class Magnoliopsida; order Asterales; family Asteraceae; genus Erigeron; species Erigeron breviscapus. The sequence continues at coordinate 37,701,996 of CM067171.1, read as the reverse complement.
AAAAACTCAAGTAAACTTGAGACTCGATCGGTACTCCGTGCAACGTCTCTCAAGCCGGACGTCATAACATCTTTCATTGAGCCCAACTCATACAATAGGCTATAGACACTCTCACGACGATGAGAGACGGCAACATGAAAGATACTTTGACCATTATCGTTTTTTCTCCTTAGGAGATCAGGATATGTCCTTATTAACTCAGTTAGGAAGTTAACGTTGCCCATTTCAGCAGCAATAAATAGTATTTGAGAAGGGTGTGTTTGCATTCCATTGTGGTCAATCATGGTCCCTCTGAGTATCTCATCAATTTCAGTTTTTGACTTCATCACAATTCTTCCCCAAAGTAGCCTTAGTAATTTTGTGGCTTCCCTCTCCTTCACTTTCAAACGTAAGACTTCAAAATTTGAAAGCAATAATTAATAATCAAATAAGAAACCCTTACCAAGTAGAAGAAAATAATTAGTATGAATAATATAAAATGAACTACGTACTTATAGCATACTTACTTGAACTGATCATGCTTTTCCAGATATTATGTTGTTCATCCATATCATCAAAAGCACAAGAGTTTCGAGCCAATACCTGCAGTACTTCCCATACGTATGCACCTGTAGGGACGTCTACATGATCGTCCAATATTGTTTGTGCAACATCTACAAAAAAGATTAAGTTAAAGAGGCCGGGAAAAAAGCAACAAAAAATCATAAAGATTGCGATAAGTAATTAACCATACGTACCGAAGAAATTAACCTCAATGCATTTCAAGAAAACCATACTCCTGTCATTATCCAACCAGTGATTGACATGTCAACACCTCTCCAATCCGCTATAGACATTCGTTCAGACTTACCATACAGATAAGTCACCATTTGACGGTTTTCGTATAAAGCAGCTAGATAGAGTGGCATCATGTTTTCCCTATTACGGATGATCAATAAACGTGGATCTTTCTCTGCCATAAATTTAACCATTTGAATGTTTCTAGCGATAACTGCTAAACATAATGCGTATTGCCCTCCCCATTCTGAAGGACCAAATCCTCTGTTTCCATCCTGCGTATCAGATTCTCCACGAAGTCGGTGCTTTGGCCCATTGATGATGCAATATGGAGGGCTGTTTCTTGATTTTCGGTGATACTACTACCTAACAGATTTTGATTACGTCACGCATAAGTAGCTCTTCCGCAGCTCCCCAATCCCCTTTGATTGAGGCTTTATACAGAGGAACACAATTATTCATGTAGTCACCACGTCTTTCTCCTAATTAGTGATCATTCAAATATTAACATAATTAGTTAGTTGATGTTCTTAATGTAAAGATATGACAATTAATTGATTGTTATGTACGTGTATGATATATATATATATATGTATATGTATCGTACGTGTATGATATATATATATATATGTATATGTATCGTAACTAACCGTGAAGTAGATCGCTACAAGGATGTATGTATCTTCGTACTTCTGCAGGTTGTTTTTGGTTATCTGTTATCGCGTTCATCTCTACAGATGCTTGTCGTTCAGCACTGATAGACATTAGATCGATATTAATTACCTCTTTTTTCATCTCAAAATATATATACTAAGCTGTTGAATGTGATACCACACTCAAAACATGTGGGGATAAAGATATGAAGAACAAGTCATATGCACGTGGCTAAGAAGTCATCAAAGGTTGTTTTGCAAAGGAGTCTTTTTCGGTATTTGATTAGCATAGGTTGTTAGGATTGAGTCAATAGTGGTTAGCTGATTTTATGGTTACCGTTTGAGTTAGTAGCTTATATATAGAGGCATGCCTCTTTTGGTTTTCGGTGTACTACAAATTAATAAGCATCAATAAAAGACTTCTTTCAATTCTTGTTTATCCAATAGTGGTATCAGAGCACTGGAAGTGTTCTTTATATTTCACTAATCTATCTTTCCTTTCTCAATATATTCATTCATGGCCGATCAAAACAACACCCAATCCACAATACCACTGCCTGTTTTCAAAGGAGATGGGTATGATTACTGGAGTATTCGTATGAAAACGATTCTCAAGTCCAAGGACCTGTGGGATCTGGTGCAGAATGGCATTGATGAAGAAGCAAGTGATGAAGCAAAGCTAAAGGCTCTAAGGAAGAAGGATGCTTATGCAATGGCTCTTATTCAACAGGCTGTTTATGAGACCCTATTCTCTAGAATAGCCTCGGCTGAAACATCTAAAGAATGTTGGGACACTCTGAAGCTTGAATATCAAGGTGATGAAGAAATCAAAGCCATCAAACTTCAGGAGCTGCGCAGGGAGTTTGAGAATCTGTGTATGAGAGAAGGAGAATTGATTGGTGACTATTTTTCAAGGGTAATGGCAATTGTCAATCAAAAGAGATCATATGGTGAAGAAGTAACTGATCAGTCTATCATTGAGAAGCTGCTAAGAAGCCTTACCTCAGGCTATGACTATGTTGTCTCCTCTATTGAGATTGCTAGTGATCTTACCAAGCTTACACCAGTAAAGCTCGTGGGATCTCTAAAATCTCAAGAATATAGAGTAAAGAGCAGATCAGGTGATAAGACAGACAAGGCAGAGAGGACAGATGAACATGCTCTACAAGTGGTACAAGAATTCAATCGACAACCCAATTCAAGTTACTACAGGGGTCGTGGTCGTGGAGCCATGAGAGGTCGTGGCAGAGGGAGATCTGCAGACAGAAACAAAGGATTTCAATGCTTCGTGTGCAAAAGATATGGACACATATCAAAGGATTGCTGGTACAATCCTGAGAATCAAGCTAATGTAGCAGAAACTAGTGAAAAAGAAGATGAAGCAAATGAAGAACAACATCTATTTATGGCATGCGTAAATGATACTGAGCCAGCTCTCAATGTGAGCTCTGATCAAGTGCTCACAAATAATCTATGGTTTGTTGATTCAGGCTGCTCAAACCATATGACAGGATCAAGAGAAAGCTTCACTCATCTGGATGAAAGCTTTAAGATTGAAGTACAGTTGGGGAATAAGAAGAAATTGAGCATTGAAGGAAAGGGAACTGTCAGAATTAATGCTGGATCAAATGGGTCACGAATTTTGGAAGATGTCTACTATGCTCCCTCATTGGAGTATAATCTGTTGAGTGTAGGACAACTTATGAAGAAAGGTTACTCACTTCTGTTTGAAAAGGACAAGTGCATTATCAAAAATCAAGGAATGGAAGTGATGAAGATTCATGTTCTTTCAAATAACATGTTTCTTCTTGATGCTACTTCACCAAATGTAAGCATTTCTGAGTCAATCTCCACTGCTGCTCTATGGCATAAAAGGTATGCTCATTTGAATATTGATAGCATGAAATTGTTACATAAAAGTTCTATGGTGATTGGGCTACCTAGGATAAAAGGGACTATAAACTGTGAAGGGTGTTTGTTAGGTAAACACACTCGTAGTCCATTTACAGGGCACTCATGGAGAGCCAAAGAAAAATTAGAACTTGTTCATGCTGATTTATGTGGTCCTATGCAAGTTGAAAGTCTAGGTGGTAGTCTTTACTATTTTCTGCTCATAGATGATCTTACAAGAATGTCATGGGTTTATTTTCTCAAAAATAAATCAGATGCTTTCCACAAGTTCAAAATTTTTAAAAGTCTTGTTGAAAATGAAAGTAAGACTACTATAAAGGTGTTAAGAACTGATAGAGGTGGAGAATTTTGTTCAAAAGAATTTGATGCATACTGTGAGAAATATGGAATTAGAAGAGAGTTGACCACACCACACACCTCAACTCAATGGTGTTGTGGAGAGAAAGAATCGCACTGTTATGGGAATGGTACGAAGTATGCTTAAGGAGAAGGAGTTGCCTAATTTTCTGTGGGCTGAGGCAGTAGCTACTGCCATTTACATACTCAATCGGGCTTCGACAAAAGCTGTTGAGAAGCAAACTCCTATACATGTTTGGTCTAGTGAAGTGCCTAATGTATCAAATTTCAGAATTTTTGGTAGTGTGACTTACAAGCATGTGCACTCACAAGGTAGAAAGAAGCTTGATGATAGAGCTCGCAAGATGATCATGATAGGTTACTCAACTAACAGTCCCTCAAGTTACAGACTTTTAGATCCTATCACCCTAAAATTTGATGCAAGTCGTGATGTTACAATTTTGGAAGAAGCCACATGGAATTGGAAAAATGACAGTAAAAGAATAGAAGGGAAGGGTGACTTGTCATACACAAATCCCTTTCCACTTAATGACAATGAAATACCCATTGAGCTTCAAAATAGTGATGATCAGTCAAATGAGGTACACTCTGCATCTTCTTCAGAACAGTCACCTATACATACACCCTTATCATATGACCCATTGAACAATACCAACTCACCACAATCTCCCTCTACACTAAACCAATCTTCTTCATCAAATCAAAACACTCACACTCCCATCAAAACAAGAACAGTTTCAGATTTATATGCTTCTACTCGTGCACTTGAACCAGAAGAATATTTGCACTTGCAATTTGCTTTAAATATATGTGATCCCATGTGTTACCAAGAAGCAGTGGAAAAGAAGGAGTGGCAAGTTGCTATGACAGAAGAAATTGCTGCCATAGAGAGAAACAATACATGGGAACTGGTTACTCTACCTCCTGGAAAGAATGTTGTAGGTCTCAAGTGGCTCTTTAAGACCAAATATGGTGCTAAGGGAGAAATCGTCAAGCATAAGGCACGCCTGGTGGCAAAGGGGTATTCTCAGAAATGGGGAGTGGATTTTGAAGAGACATTTGCTCCAGTGGCCAGATTTGAAACCATTAGAATTGTTCTTGCTGTGGCTGCTCAAAAGGGATGGAAATTGCATCAATTAGATGTGAAGTCTGCATTTCTGAATGGGGAACTCAATGAAGAAATTTATGTGGAGCAACCAGAAGGGTATGAGATTAATGGAACTCAAGAGAAGGTGTATAAGTTGAAGAAGGCTTTGTATGGGCTCAAGCAGGCTCCAAGGGCCTGGTACTCAAAAATAGATGGGTATTTTATCTCCAAAAATTATGTGAGAAGTCTTAATGAGCCCACCTTGTATGTGAAGCAAACTGAGGACAACAAGGTTATTTATGTATGTCTCTATGTAGATGATATCATCTGCACTAGTTCATGTGATAAACTCATTGCAGAATTCAAGAAAGAGATGAAGGGAGAATTTGAAATGACTGATATGGGTCTGCTATCTTTCTTTTTGGGTCTTGAAGTACAACAGACTAGCAGTGGCATCTTTGTGAGTCAAGAAAAATATGCCAAGGCTTTACTTGACAAATTTCATATGAAAGACTGCAAAACAGAAGCTGTTCCCATGTGTCCCTATGATAAACTTCAAGTGGATGATGGTGAAGAGAAGGTGGATGCTACACTCTATAGAAGTCTTATAGGTGGTCTAATGTATCTTATGCACACAAGACCAGATTTAGCTTTTGCTGTAGGAATGCTAGCAAGGTTCATGCAAACTCCTTCTAAGCTTCATTGGGGTGCAGCTAAAAGAGTGCTAAGGTACATTGCAGGGTCTTTACATCTGGGCTTATGGTATGGAAAGGGAAATGATCTTAATTTAGTAGGTTACTCAGATAGTGACTGGGCTGGATGTATGGATGATAGAAAAAGTGTGTCAGCAAATGTGTTCCTATTGGGAAATGGCATTGTGTCATGGAGTTCTAAGAAGCAGAAAACAGTTGCTCTTTCTAGTACTGAAGCAGAATACATATCAGCTACAGCTGGAGCATGTCAAGCAGTTTGGATAAGGAGAATTATGGAAGATTTAGGAATTTCACAAGGTCAAGAAACTGTCATGTACTGTGACAGCAAGTCAGCTATAAATTTGGCAAAGAATCCAGTAATAAATAGTCGATCAAAGCACATTGAGTTGAAGTATCATTTTATCAGAGATATGGTAAAACAAGGCAATGTCAAGTTAGAGTTTTGTAGCACACATGAGCAGTTGGCAGATCTTATGACCAAGGCAGTTCCAAAGGAAAAGTTTGTGTTTCTCAGGTCCAAAATTGGTGTGAAGGAGTGTGTATCAAGGGGGGGTGTTGAATGTGATACCACACTCAAAACATGTGGGGATAAAGATATGAAGAACAAGTCATATGCACGTGGCTAAGAAGTCATCAAAGGTTGTTTTGCAAAGGAGTCTTTTTCGGTATTTGATTAGCATAGGTTGTTAGGATTGAGTCAATAGTGGTTAGCTGATTTTATGGTTACCGTTTGAGTTAGTAGCTTATATATAGAGGCATGCCTCTTTTGGTTTTCGGTGTACTACAAATTAATAAGCATCAATAAAAGACTTCTTTCAATTCTTGTTTAACCAATAGTGGTATCAGAGCACTGGAAGTGTTCTTTATATTTCACTAATCTATCTTTCCTTTCTCAATATATTCATTCATGGCCGATCAAAACAACACCCAATCCACAATACCACTGCCTGTTTTCAAAGGAGATGGGTATGATTACTGGAGTATTCGTATGAAAACGATTCTCAAGTCCAAGGACCTGTGGGATCTGGTGCAGAATGGCATTGATGAAGAAGCAAGTGATGAAGCAAAGCTAAAGGCTCTAAGGAAGAAGGATGCTTATGCAATGGCTCTTATTCAACAGGCTGTTTATGAGACCCTATTCTCTAGAATAGCCTCGGCTGAAACATCTAAAGAATGTTGGGACACTCTGAAGCTTGAATATCAAGGTGATGAAGAAATCAAAGCCATCAAACTTCAGGAGCTGCGCAGGGAGTTTGAGAATCTGTGTATGAGAGAAGGAGAATTGATTGGTGACTATTTTTCAAGGGTAATGGCAATTGTCAATCAAAAGAGATCATATGGTGAAGAAGTAACTGATCAGTCTATCATTGAGAAGCTGCTAAGAAGCCTTACCTCAGGCTATGACTATGTTGTCTCCTCTATTGAGATTGCTAGTGATCTTACCAAGCTTACACCAGTAAAGCTCGTGGGATCTCTAAAATCTCAAGAATATAGAGTAAAGAGCAGATCAGGTGATAAGACAGACAAGGCAGAGAGGACAGATGAACATGCTCTACAAGTGGTACAAGAATTCAATCGACAACCCAATTCAAGTTACTACAGGGGTCGTGGTCGTGGAGCCATGAGAGGTCGTGGCAGAGGGAGATCTGCAGACAGAAACAAAGGATTTCAATGCTTCGTGTGCAAAAGATATGGACACATATCAAAGGATTGCTGGTACAATCCTGAGAATCAAGCTAATGTAGCAGAAACTAGTGAAAAAGAAGATGAAGCAAATGAAGAACAACATCTATTTATGGCATGCATAAATGATACTGAGCCAGCTCTCAATGTGAGCTCTGATCAAGTGCTCACAAATAATCTATGGTTTGTTGATTCAGGCTGCTCAAACCATATGACAGGATCAAGAGAAAGCTTCACTCATCTGGATGAAAGCTTTAAGATTGAAGTACAGTTGGGGAATAAGAAGAAATTGAGCATTGAAGGAAAGGGAACTGTCAGAATTAATGCTGGATCAAATGGGTCACGAATTTTGGAAGATGTCTACTATGCTCCCTCATTGGAGTATAATCTGTTGAGTGTAGGACAACTTATGAAGAAAGGTTACTCACTTCTGTTTGAAAAGGACAAGTGCATTATCAAAAATCAAGGAATGGAAGTGATGAAGATTCATGTTCTTTCAAATAACATGTTTCTTCTTGATGCTACTTCACCAAATGTAAGCATTTCTGAGTCAATCTCCACTGCTGCTCTATGGCATAAAAGGTATGCTCATTTGAATATTGATAGCATGAAATTGTTACATAAAAGTTCTATGGTGATTGGGCTACCTAGGATAAAAGGGACTATAAACTGTGAAGGGTGTTTGTTAGGTAAACACACTCGTAGTCCATTTACAGGGCACTCATGGAGAGCCAAAGAAAAATTAGAACTTGTTCATGCTGATTTATGTGGTCCTATGCAAGTTGAAAGTCTAGGTGGTAGTCTTTACTATTTTCTGCTCATAGATGATCTTACAAGAATGTCATGGGTTTATTTTCTCAAAAATAAATCAGATGCTTTCCACAAGTTCAAAATTTTTAAAAGTCTTGTTGAAAATGAAAGTAAGACTACTATAAAGGTGTTAAGAACTGATAGAGGTGGAGAATTTTGTTCAAAAGAATTTGATGCATACTGTGAGAAATATGGAATTAGAAGAGAGTTGACCACACCACACACACCTCAACTCAATGGTGTTGTGGAGAGAAAGAATCGCACTGTTATGGGAATGGTACGAAGTATGCTTAAGGAGAAGGAGTTGCCTAATTTTCTGTGGGCTGAGGCAGTAGCTACTGCCATTTACATACTCAATCGGGCTTCGACAAAAGCTGTTGAGAAGCAAACTCCTATACATGTTTGGTCTAGTGAAGTGCCTAATGTATCAAATTTCAGAATTTTTGGTAGTGTGACTTACAAGCATGTGCACTCACAAGGTAGAAAGAAGCTTGATGATAGAGCTCGCAAGATGATCATGATAGGTTACTCAACTAACAGTCCCTCAAGTTACAGACTTTTAGATCCTATCACCCTAAAATTTGATGCAAGTCGTGATGTTACAATTTTGGAAGAAGCCACATGGAATTGGAAAAATGACAGTAAAAGAATAGAAGGGAAGGGTGACTTGTCATACACAAATCCCTTTCCACTTAATGACAATGAAATACCCATTGAGCTTCAAAATAGTGATGATCAGTCAAATGAGGTACACTCTGCATCTTCTTCAGAACAGTCACCTATACATACACCCTTATCATATGACCCATTGAACAATACCAACTCACCACAATCTCCCTCTACACTAAACCAATCTTCTTCATCAAATCAAAACACTCACACTCCCATCAAAACAAGAACAGTTTCAGATTTATATGCTTCTACTCGTGCACTTGAACCAGAAGAATATTTGCACTTGCAATTTGCTTTAAATATATGTGATCCCATGTGTTACCAAGAAGCAGTGGAAAAGAAGGAGTGGCAAGTTGCTATGACAGAAGAAATTGCTGCCATAGAGAGAAACAATACATGGGAACTGGTTACTCTACCTCCTGGAAAGAATGTTGTAGGTCTCAAGTGGCTCTTTAAGACCAAATATGGTGCTAAGGGAGAAATCGTCAAGCATAAAGCACGCCTGGTGGCAAAGGGGTATTCTCAGAAATGGGGAGTGGATTTTGAAGAGACATTTGCTCCAGTGGCCAGATTTGAAACCATTAGAATTGTTCTTGCTGTGGCTGCTCAAAAGGGATGGAAATTGCATCAATTAGATGTGAAGTCTGCATTTCTGAATGGGGAACTCAATGAAGAAATTTATGTGGAGCAACCAGAAGGGTATGAGATTAATGGAACTCAAGAGAAGGTGTATAAGTTGAAGAAGGCTTTGTATGGGCTCAAGCAGGCTCCAAGGGCCTGGTACTCAAAAATAGATGGGTATTTTATCTCCAAAAATTATGTGAGAAGTCTTAATGAGCCCACCTTGTATGTGAAGCAAACTGAGGACAACAAGGTTATTTATGTATGTCTCTATGTAGATGATATCATCTGCACTAGTTCATGTGATAAACTCATTGCAGAATTCAAGAAAGAGATGAAGGGAGAATTTGAAATGACTGATATGGGTCTGCTATCTTTCTTTTTGGGTCTTGAAGTACAACAGACTAGCAGTGGCATCTTTGTGAGTCAAGAAAAATATGCCAAGGCTTTACTTGACAAATTTCATATGAAAGACTGCAAAACAGAAGCTGTTCCCATGTGTCCCTATGATAAACTTCAAGTGGATGATGGTGAAGAGAAGGTGGATGCTACACTCTATAGAAGTCTTATAGGTGGTCTAATGTATCTTATGCACACAAGACCAGATTTAGCTTTTGCTGTAGGAATGCTAGCAAGGTTCATGCAAACTCCTTCTAAGCTTCATTGGGGTGCAGCTAAAAGAGTGCTAAGGTACATTGCAGGGTCTTTACATCTGGGCTTATGGTATGGAAAGGGAAATGATCTTAATTTAGTAGGTTACTCAGATAGTGACTGGGCTGGATGTATGGATGATAGAAAAAGTGTGTCAGCAAATGTGTTCCTATTGGGAAATGGCATTGTGTCATGGAGTTCTAAGAAGCAGAAAACAGTTGCTCTTTCTAGTACTGAAGCAGAATACATATCAGCTACAGCTGGAGCATGTCAAGCAGTTTGGATAAGGAGAATTATGGAAGATTTAGGAATTTCACAAGGTCAAGAAACTGTCATGTACTGTGACAGCAAGTCAGCTATAAATTTGGCAAAGAATCCAGTAATAAATAGTCGATCAAAGCACATTGAGTTGAAGTATCATTTTATCAGAGATATGGTAAAACAAGGCAATGTCAAGTTAGAGTTTTGTAGCACACATGAGCAGTTGGCAGATCTTATGACCAAGGCAGTTCCAAAGGAAAAGTTTGTGTTTCTCAGGTCCAAAATTGGTGTGAAGGAGTGTGTATCAAGGGGGGGTGTTGAATGTGATACCACACTCAAAACATGTGGGGATAAAGATATGAAGAACAAGTCATATGCACGTGGCTAAGAAGTCATCAAAGGTTGTTTTGCAAAGGAGTCTTTTTCGGTATTTGATTAGCATAGGTTGTTAGGATTGAGTCAATAGTGGTTAGCTGATTTTATGGTTACCGTTTGAGTTAGTAGCTTATATATAGAGGCATGCCTCTTTTGGTTTTTGGTGTACTACATGTTTGCCAAGCTAGAGTATCTGTTGCATCATCTTATGTATGATCTGTTTCTTGGCTTAAACCAATAAAATAATAAGAGCAAGATAATTTCAACAAGCTATCGTATATTATAATACCGATCTAAGCAGGCGTGAATCGAAATGGATGACATAAAAGGAAGTCAAAATTTTGATTGAAATGAACAAATTTTCTTATCCAGATATTTTACTTAATTGGTACCTGAAGATTAACTAGAATACTAACTTTTGTTAGTGCTTTAATTAAATAACCCAATACTTGAATCACGTTCTTCACACTAGTCGGGGATTAGATTACAAGAACCCAATTCACAATGTCACAACCCAAATTGTTTTGCTCACCCTCTATAGATTTGTTGTTATACGTATTTGAGAGAATACAGGGAAAAGGATATTAGAACCGTGATATTTTAATCCTTTATAAGAGTAGTCCCAACAGTACATAACTGTCAAAGAGAAGTTAGAACTATATTATCAGTTATCACTCGTTTAATTATGTAATTATCCATTATGGGTACATATGTATGAACGTCTATAAACACCCACTCATTCGGCATAAACACTCATTATACGCGAGTATGCTCTTATACAGGTTGTATACTCGCTTTGACCAGAAAAGTCAAAATACCATACGAGAATATCAATATGGTGGATATTTAAGTATTTATGCCGAATTAAAGTGTTCCTATAACAAAACCCAAGAAGAATAGAAAAGTTTGGTTTTAATTTTGAAAGCCAAAGCCCAAAAGGTATTTTGTTTTGTTTTTTGGTACGTTAGTTTATTGTGTTTTTTTAAACAGTCAGTCAGTATTCTTAAAGAACTTTATAGCATACAACAGTTTTTGTTTATTAAGATTATCGGGTTAAAAATAAAATTTTTAATTGTTAAACAAATGAATACAATATATGCTAAAAAAAACTTAAAAATCTTAAAGATATATCACCTTATTATACAATTAATCAAAAAATTCGGCAAAAGTCAATCTACACTTTCTGTGACGACACAAGAAAGTATGACGTTTAAGCCTTAAATTGTGATATGTGACTTATTTTATTTGAGACACAACAACTTTTTCGAGGAATGAAAAACTACAAAACTTTTATGGTGAATTTATAAATCATAAACTATTACTAGTAATTATTAGTATATTAAAAAAACAGAAATAAAGAAACAACGGTCTTCGTCAATAGTATTGAAAATTATAGATTATATTTTCACAATTATCTTTAATTAATTAGCTCACTATTATCTTTACCTCTTGGCACTTTTTATAAGGTTTAATAAGTCTGCACCTATCAAATGTATGTTCGCAACTCACATCGACTAACTACCGCATAGAAGGCGGCATGTTATTTTATTAAGCAAAATCGGGAAAAAAATATTAGTTTATTAATACTTTGATATAAAATATAAATATGTTAGTAAAAAATGCTCTAACATTCCCGAAAACCCTTAAACATGGGAAAGGCGGGTGATTTTTACAATGAGTGTTTCTATTCATTCACGGAAAAATAGATAAAAGGACAACTTTACCCTTATTTATCAACCTCAATGTTTACTTGCAGGCAAGAAGCGCTGCCTTATAAGCAAAGGTGTAATAAGAAATGGCAATGTTGTGTTGGTGGAATTGTGAAAACTACTGAAAATCCTATGGTGGCTATAAGTGCAGCGGCCACCATGCATTGATTAGTTGTTCCCTTTATCCATTTCTTACTACTAGGTCTCTGTGGTTCTCACTGTCCTGCATTGTTCTTCACTTCTCTATATGTAGGCGGCATCATAGCCTTTACTTCCTACATACAAGGACGCACATAAAAGATCATCATATGAATTCATTATTCATCACAAGTAATTACTTGATTAATTAGCTGCAACATACTACCTTGTGGAGTTGGAAGAATAATTACTACTATACAAATTAATACATTAAATAAAACTCTTAGATTTACCTTGAACCATAGCGATTCACGTTGCATTTGAAATGGCTAAATGTAACATATTATTGCCATCTATATCTCTGAGCGGAGTCATAACATCTTTCATTGAGCCCAACTCATACAATAGGCTATAGACACTCTCACGACGATGAGAGACGGCAACATGAAAGATACTTTGACCATTATCGTTTCTCCTCCATAGAAGATCAGGATATGTCCTAATTAACTCAGTTAGGAAGTTAACGTTGCCCATTTCTGCAGCAGTAAATAGTATTTGAGAAGGGTGCATTGGCCTTCCGTTGTGGTCAATATCGGCCGGGCCTTGGAGTATTATATCTATATCATTTCTTCGTCAATTCTTCCCCAAAGTCGTCTTAGCAATTCTCTATTCGCTTGTCCCACAACCAAATGAAAGACTTCAAAGCAATAATCAATAATCAAATTATATAAGAAACTAATTAACCAATTAATTAGTACAAGAACTTAAAGCTAGCTACCAATATATATACTTACTTGAACTGATCATGCTTTTCCAGATATTATGTTGTTCATCCATATCATCAAAAGCACAAGAGTTTCGAGCCAATACCTGCAGTACTTCCCATACATATGCACCTGTAGGGACGTTTAAATGATGCTCCAATATTCGTTGTGCCACATCTACAAACGATTAAGTTAATGAAGAAGAAAAAAAGCAACAAAGATCATGAAAAGATTGCGATAAGTAATTAACCATACGTACCGAAGAAATTAACCTCAATGCATTTCAAGAAAACCATACTCCTGTCATTATTTGTCCAAGCATCGGTTTGCATTTGCTGAGACATATCATATAGAGAAGTCACCATTTCATGGTTTCCGTACAAAGCAGCTAGATGGAGTGGCATCATGTTCTCCCTATTACCGATGATCAATAAATCTCGATTCCTCTCAACCATAGCTATAACCATTTGAATGTTTCCACCGATAACCGCTAAACATAATGCAGTATTGCCCTCCCCATTCTGAAGGACCAAATCCTCTGTTTCCATCCTGCGTATCAGATTCTCCACGAAGTCGGTGCTTT
>CM067171.1:37683231-37685731 GCA_034093135.1 Erigeron breviscapus | reverse complement strand
TACGATCCGAAATCATAGGTTATTTTCCGTCATCCACTATGCTTACAAGTTCCGATTTTGATGTGATTCTAAAATTTAAGGTAAATCCAAACTCGAACTAACATATTTTATATTTATCATTACTGTTTATTATAATTTAGCTTCGATCATCGGTTTACTTTAGCCACAATTTATTTCATACTCACAAATCATGTATGAGGCATATTCGAATTTCTTTATGATACAATCTATATAGCTACCGTACGTCGTACGAGTATTAGGACTAGTTTTATATTATATATCGTCCCTGTGCTTCAAATAGTCACGTTTCGTCCATGTGCTTCAAAAACGTCATGGATCGTCCTTTATAGGAAGAAAACCTTCACGTTTCGTCCTTTGACTTGTTGACCGTCAACCCACCTCCGTTAATGTAACATCCGTGAATTTTGACCCGTTGACTTTACGTGTAATATGACTAACAATATAAGTTAATGAAGTATTTGAGTCGTTTTATGAATTAAATGTCAATGTGTTATATTCGAGTCGATAATATGTTTTGATCGGTGCTTAAATGTATAAACGATTTGTAATTTGGCTTGAGAAGGGAAACGGGTCGACCCATGGGTTGCCCATGACCCATGAGCCTACTAGTGACCCATCTCCCTTATCCTTTCATTTTACCACACAAATCTCTTTCCCTTCCCTTTTCTCTCTAACAAAAGCAAGGAACATTTTCTCTCTTTCTCTCTTGAACTCTTGATATAATTGGTGTTGTGGAATTGCTCAAATACAAGAATCATTATCATTTTCCTCTCATCTTCACCATATTACAAGTTTGGATTTCAAGTGAAAGGTTTTTACCCATTTTGACCTAATTTCGGGTTTAAACTCAAGGAGAAGCTTTGGTAAGTCAAATTCATCTCATTTGTATCTACTCATGTTTGTTTATGCATTTCTAGTCGTCTCGTACGCTTACAAGTCCTAAATCGGCTCAGTGGCATGGCTTTGCCTCACTGCGGCGCAGTGGCATGGCCTTTGCCTCACTGCGGCGCAGTGGCATGGCCTTGCCTCACTGCGGCGCAGTGGCATGGCCTTGCCTCACTGCGGCGCAGTGGCATGGCCTTGCCTCACTGCGGCGCAGTGGCATGGCCTTGCCTCACTGCGGCGCAGTGGCATGGCCTTGCCTCACTGCGGCGCAGTGGCATGGCCTTGCCTCACTGCGGCGCAGTGGCATGGCCTTGCCTCACTGCGGCGCAGTGGCATGGCCTTGCCTCACTGCGGCGCAGTGGCATGGCCTTGCCTCACTGCGGCGCAGTGGCATGGCCTTGCCTCACTGCGGCGCAGTGGCATGGCCTTGCCTCACTGCGGCGCAGTGGCATGGCTTTGCCTCACTGCGGCGCAGTGGCATGGCCTTGCCTCACTGCGGCGCAGTGGCATGGCCTTGCCTCACTGCGGCGCAGTGGCATGGCCTTGCCTCACTGCGGCGCAGTGGCATGGCCTTGCCTCACTGCGGCGCAGTGGCATGGCCTTGCCTCACTGCGGCGCAGTGGCATGGCCTTGCCTCACTGCGGCGCAGTGGCATGGCTTTGCCTCACTGCGGCGCAGTGGCATGGCCTTGCCTCACTGCGGCGCAGTGGCATGGCCTTGCCTCACTGCGGCGCAGTGGCATGGCCTTGCCTCACTGCGGCGCAGTGGCATGGCCTTGCCTCACTGCGGCGCAGTGGCATGGCCTTGCCTCACTGCGGCGCAGTGGCATGGCCTTGCCTCACTGCGGCGCAGTGGCATGGCCTTGCCTCACTGCGGCGCAGTGGCATGGCCTTGCCTCACTGCGGCGCAGTGGCATGGCCTTGCCTCACTGCGGCGCAGTGGCATGGCCTTGCCTCACTGCGGCGCAGTGGCATGGCCTTGCCTCACTGCGGCGCAGTGGCATGGCTTTGCCTCACTGCGGCGCAGTGGCATGGCCTTGCCTCACTGCGGCGCAGTGGCATGCCTTGCCTCACTGCGGCGCAGTGGCATGGCTTTGCCCACTGCGGCGCAGTGGCATGGCCTTGCCTCACTGCGGCGCAGTGGATATACTCTGACCTTCAATCGTTTTGGCCCACTGTGGCGCAGTGGCATGGCTTTGCCTCACTGCGGCGCAGTGGCATGGCTTTGCCTCACTGCGGCGCAGTGGATATACTCTGACCTTCAATCGTTTTGGCCCACTGCGGCGCAGTGGCATGGCCTTGCCTCACTGTGGCGCAGTGGATACTCTGACCTCACTGCGGCGGTGCAGGTTGGCCCACTGCGGCGCAGTGGCATGGCCTTGCCTCACTGCGGCGCAGTGGATATACTCTGACCTTCAATCGTTTTGGCCCACTGCGGCGCAGTGGCATGGCTTTGCCTCACTGCGGCGCAGTGGATATATTCTGGGAATTTCGCGCGCGTCAGTTTTCAAACGTTAATAACTTTTGATCCGTAAGTTCAAATAAGTTGTATGAACTATCGTTGGAATCGTAAGAGAGTCTAGTTTCTAGTAATA
>CM067171.1:37645731-37678231 GCA_034093135.1 Erigeron breviscapus | reverse complement strand
GGTGGCATCATAATTAATTTTGAAAAAAAATTCAATTAGTACTCAGATATAGAGCTTCTATCCGAAGTATGGAGCGTTCGTGAAATTATTTTAGAAAAACAGGAGTCGGTATGAAAGGATATCAAGAGATCATTCGGTGTTTTGAAAGGGCCTTCACGTGTTATTAGTTTTCCAGTATGACATTGACACAAGGTTAGAATGCATGACGTGATATGATATATATTTGTATCATTTTACATAATATGATTTTGCATAACAAAAACAAAGTTTTTGTCAAGAATACAAGGACTCGGACATTTCTTTAGACCCGAAATATTGGGCACAAAGAAACTCCTATGCAACTAACCGATTAAGAATTTAAATCGGTTATAAATAAACACGCAACCTGCTAATGGCGGATTTGATAATATATCAATGGCGACCACTTGCCAAATGAGGTAGAAGCCGTGGTGCTCCACATTGACACTAACGTTAGTGACTATCATCGATCCTTTTTCGTTTTTTCCTCATCCTTACACATATCTCTCTATATAATTAAGAGAGGATATGAAATATCTTATGTGTCATCTTTATCTAACTTACAAGTAAGATTTTTGCTTATTTGTCATTATTAGATAAACAATCTTTATTTAAGTGTCATTAATATATACACTCATCTCATTTAATTTTACATCACATTCTTAGTTGGCAAACTTAAATAAATAAATATTTCACCTATAAAAAACCTACCATATTATCTACGTGACTTTTTGCTTAAGCATATATCATATATTTTTTTTCAATAAGATAAATATTTTTAAGTAAATACTATTTACTATTTTTTTTTCTTTGAACTAATGTTGATGATTTTTTTGTTAAGTATATTTTATAATTTATTTTTTGATTTCATTTCATTTGTTGTTACATGGTTGTATGGTTTAGACGTTATTAAAAAAAAAACAAGTTCATTGATTAGTATCAAAATATATTCATTTATGATGTAACTCCCTTTAATAAATAAGTTTACATTTTGATACATTGTTGCTACAATTTTGTAGTATATAATTTAAATTTGAAAGATGCGCTATTTATTTTAAGAGACGAGCATAATACCCGCGCGTTGCGGCGAAATTTTGTTTTAGGAGTGACAATTTGTTATAAGGGTAGATATGGTAACTTAGTGTTGTAGTGTGTGGAGGAGCATTTTGGGAACCATAAATATGCTGAAAGAGACTTTTTGGGGGAAAAAAATATATTTATTTTTTAAGACATACCATAAATAAAAAACCCAAAATGCTTTATAAAGGAGTAAAGATTTTTACGACAACAATTATTCATCATGCAACGCATTGGCTTAATCTAGTTTGAGATATAACACATCCCTAACTCACCATTCTAATTAACGCTCGAATAGTTAAGTTATGTTTGCCCGAAAGAGAGTCTCATCTTGACTGATAACAGAGTATTGAGAAAGACCGAAATTGGCTAGATGACTGAATGATTTAGCACCTTTTTACATGACTGAACGATTTAGCACCTTATTAACTCTCTCAAAATCTATGCAGTTGAAAAAAAGCCATCAAAGTTACACGTGGCTCAAATGTAATTGTGCATCCTAAATTAATTTCTGATGTAGTTGTGCATCCCAACTTAAAACAAAAACCAACTTTCTTGGTTAATAAACCTCTATAATAAAGTTTTTGCCAAGAAGCTTTTATGCATTTAAATTTGACTTTTGCAACTTTTGACCCATCAGACACACTGATCTTATTCCGTACATAACTGACCTCTTATATAATTCTCTGCCAGATTAAAAATGACGACTAACTATTGATTTACTTACTTGTAACAATGACATAGTTGTTGAATATTGATGCAATAATAATTAGTAAAATAAAGCATAATTAATTAATAATAATAACACGTATTTACAAAAGGTAATTTAATTAAGCTATGACCAACTTGGTTCAACCCATGCATGAGCTGAAAGATGGGTAGCAATATTAGAAATATCGGTTACATCCTCTTGTACGCTTTTGCCATTAAAGGTGTGAAACGTTTGTGTTTCGAGTGAATAGAACACTATCTTGCCGTTTGCTGAACACACTCGTGGAAGGAAGATCTTGTTCTCCAGTTCTGGCATTTTTGCTTCGATGCATACACAATTACTTGCATCGCATATATAGATCGTGTGCTTTCTTATGCCATCTATTTTCTCCCATTCTTTTGTAGATTCATTCGGCTTGAATATCTCAATCGGATCTCCAATCATGCCCACGATGACTTGCAACACGTCACGTTGGTCACGTTTTACCAAGTAATATTGTGCTCGAGATCCACAACTTTTTTTGGGGGCTTTAGCTTCAAAAGCCATCCGATCTTGGCCCAAGTTTTTGTAAACATGAAGGTCTCGCTTGTAAGACAAGGCATAAAAATCTTGGCCAACTAATAATGTTGAAGTCCAAGGAGTAGATGGTTGAACACCTAAATGAATCGTACGCCAGCGCGTACTAGTTGGTTCTCCAGCTACATAATGGATGTGAACTAGCCGTACACCCCCCAATCCAACCACCATACAATTAGGGGAAGTAGGCGGAGCCGAGAACCATAAGCTTTCAAGAGGATGATCCAACTCTGGAAGCTCGTGAAGATCATTAGTGAATGGGTTAAAAAACACTAGGGGCCGACGTGAGTCTCGGTCTCCCATTTCAAACACCAACCAACCAAACCTGGAACAATATATTTTCTCATTAAAAACTGATATCTGCGATTTTTTCATATAGTAGTCATTACCCAACATCGGATCTTTAAAACTGATAATCCCTCGATGTTTTTGCATAACCATCAGCCACGGCGAAACTACTGAATAATTCTGCAATCTCCTTATTGCTGTTTTGTTTCTCCATTATCAAAGGTGCTGCAAGACGGCAAAGTTTGCATGTAGCACGAAAGTTCAAATATTCCACACCAACACAAAACTTCGAAAATAGCATCTCCAAAACATCCAACGGGGTATTAAGAATGCCCAATTCATTGGTAACTGACTTTACCACTATCTCATCCTCTTCTTTTTTAGCATCAACGGTAGTTTTGGCCTTTCCATGGTCATCTTGTAACCTACACAAATTATGAGTTTAGTTGACATTTTGTCCTCTTATATATAAGACAGACATGATACACATACACAAATTGAACAAAACGATACCTGAGTTCACATATATCTATGTGGCTTGTTGGTAGCGATGGAGAAGGTATAGGAGATGGGACGAGGATTTGATAGTTGACGTGGTACGAATGTATTACATTGTCCATTTTGTCACGAATAACTCTGGGGCAATTGAAGGGTTGTAAAATATCGAATTGTCACGACCGAGATCCAGAAAAAAGATGGCGTCTTTAAGGTCATGCACTTCTTCCAATGCTTTCGAATTTATACTAGTCACGTCTGACTTAAACAAATACACATCACCAACTTGTCTCTTAGTTTTGTCATGAAAACCTACCGCAATATAGAACAATTCTGAACGGTATCCTTTCAGAAAATGAATCCAGTCAAAACAGCGATAGGAAGGAAGAGACGGACATGGCCCAAATAACAGTAGTTTTATACTAACTAAGTAGGTATCCCTAACTTTAATACAAATCTCTACAATACTTCCAGTAACTACACCGTCAGTATTTAAGGCATATATTTTGCCATTGCAACAAGTTTTTTTTTTTTTTTTTTTTTTTTTTTTTTTTTTTTTTTTTTTTTTTTTTTTTTTTTTTTTTTTTTTTTTTTTTTTTTTTTTTTTTTTTTTTTTTTTTTTTTTTTTTTTTTTTTTTTTTTTTTTTTTTTTTTTTTTTTTTTTTTTTTTTTTTTTTTTTTTTTTTTTTTTTTTTTTTTTTTTTTTTTTTTTTTTTTTTTTTTTTTTTTTTTTTTTTTTTTTTTTTTTTTTTTTTTTTTTTTTTTTTTTTTTTTTTTTTTTTTTTTTTTTTTTTTTTTTTTTTTTTTTTTTTTTTTTTTTTTTTTTTTTTTTTTTTTTTTTTTTTTTTTTTTTTTTTTTTTTTTTTTTTTTTTTTTTTTTTTTTTTTTTTTTTTTTTTTTTTTTTTTTTTTTTTTTTTTTTTTTTTTTTTTTTTTTTTTTTTTTTTTTTTTTTTTTTTTTTTTTTTTTTTTTTTTTTTTTTTTTTTTTTTTTTTTTTTTTTTTTTTTTTTTTTTTTTTTTTTTTTTTTTTTTTTTTTTTTTTTTTTTTTTTTTTTTTTTTTTTTTTTTTTTTTTTTTTTTTTTTTTTTTTTTTTTTTTTTTTTTTTTTTTTTTTTTTTTTTTTTTTTTTTTTTTTTTTTTTTTTTTTTTTTTTTTTTTTTTTTTTTTTTTTTTTTTTTTTTTTTTTTTTTTTTTTTTTTTTTTTTTTTTTTTTTTTTTTTTTTTTTTTTTTTTTTTTTTTTTTTTTTTTTTTTTTTTTTTTTTTTTTTTTTTTTTTTTTTTTTTTTTTTTTTTTTTTTTTTTTTTTTTTTTTTTTTTTTTTTTTTTTTTTTTTTTTTTTTTTTTTTTTTTTTTTTTTTTTTTTTTTTTTTTTTTTTTTTTTTTTTTTTTTTTTTTTTTTTTTTTTTTTTTTTTTTTTTTTTTTTTTTTTTTTTTTTTTTTTTTTTTTTTTTTTTTTTTTTTTTTTTTTTTTTTTTTTTTTTTTTTTTTTTTTTTTTTTTTTTTTTTTTTTTTTTTTTTTTTTTTTTTTTTTTTTTTTTTTTTTTTTTTTTTTTTTTTTTTTTTTTTTTTTTTTTTTTTTTTTTTTTTTTTTTTTTTTTTTTTTTTTTTTTTTTTTTTTTTTTTTTTTTTTTTTTTTTTTTTTTTTTTTTTTTTTTTTTTTTTTTTTTTTTTTTTTTTTTTTTTTTTTTTTTTTTTTTTTTTTTTTTTTTTTTTTTTTTTTTTTTTTTTTTTTTTTTTTTTTTTTTTTTTTTTTTTTTTTTTTTTTTTTTTTTTTTTTTTTTTTTTTTTTTTTTTTTTTTTTTTTTTTTTTTTTTTTTTTTTTTTTTTTTTTTTTTTTTTTTTTTTTTTTTTTTTTTTTTTTTTTTTTTTTTTTTTTTTTTTTTTTTTTTTTTTTTTTTTTTTTTTTTTTTTTTTTTTTTTTTTTTTTTTTTTTTTTTTTTTTTTTTTTTTTCCTGCTTTTTTTCTGCTCCATCTAAGATGTTCATTCATTCATAAAAAATATATTTCAGTTTTAATTAACTAATGCAGCAGAAATAACTGAAATGGGCTTTTAGAATTAAATCAAATAATAGAAAATATATTCTGGAAATTAAAAAAAAAAAACAAAAACAAAACCTTTGATTTTTTATTTTTTTTATCAAATACTAATATGTTAATACAAAAATCTGTTAACACAAATATTTGACTTGTTAATACAAAGACTGAAGACATAAAGAAAACTTTCAGAACTCTCATCTGTTAATACAAAGACTTAATTTTTTCTTTTATCATATATACATACGGAATTACGGATATTTGATTATATCAAATACTTTCATCATCTGTTATAACTTAATATAAAGAAGATCTGATTTGTATAATGTAATAATAATCAGTATATACAAATAGTCTTCTAACAATAAATCAATATATAATGAATAACAGAGACACATATAATTTAATTCAAGATGGAATTCATACCTCAAATTATTACAGCCGAAGAACCAAATTCAATCAAAAACCGTCGCTTTATTAGTAACTTATTTAACCTACAATACGAAATTTTAGTTTTTATATATAGATGAGTTAGAGATATGGGGATATATGTATTTATAAGGAACAAAAGGAGACCGGCCCACATTAGTTTTAGTTTTCATATACTTTTTTTCATTATTATTTACAGCTAGAATATTTTCATATAACCCGGCCCACTTGTTGCGACGACAGGATTCAGCATATAAGCAGACATATAAACACACGATTGAAAATGTAACCAAATTAGTTTGGAGCTGAAAAAACAGTGATAAGTTTCACACCATGCTCAATTTCACACCTTTATCTTTGACCCATGAGATCCATCACACAACTCTAGGACCTGTAGAGTAATGCTTTAGTCCATTCCTTTCCATTTGGGATACCTGAGTTCACATATATCTATGTGGCTTGTTGGTAGCGATGGAGAAGGTATAGGAGATGGGACGAGGATTTGATAGTTGACGTGGTACGAATGTATTACATTGTCCATTTTGTCACGAATAACTCTGGGGCAATTGAAGGGTTGTAAAATATCGAATTGTCACGACCGAGATCCAGAAAAAAGATGGCGTCTTTAAGGTCATGCACTTCTTCCAATGCTTTCGAATTTATACTAGTCACGTCTGACTTAAACAAATACACATCACCAACTTGTCTCTTAGTTTTGTCATGAAAACCTACCGCAATATAGAACAATTCTGAACGGTATCCTTTCAGAAAATGAATCCAGTCAAAACAGCGATAGGAAGGAAGAGACGGACATGGCCCAAATAACAGTAGTTTTATACTAACTAAGTAGGTATCCCTAACTTTAATACAAATCTCTACAATACTTCCAGTAACTACACCGTCAGTATTTAAGGCATATATTTTGCCATTGCAACAAGTTAGGCTATGTAGTACTTTACCACCTTGGATAGAGTATGGCCTCTTACACCATCTTGGCTTCATTTATTTAGGAGATGTAAGACAGAAAACAATGGTAGGCTTATTAGTTAGCATTAACAAAATAACTGAATTGGGATTTTAGAATTAAATCAAATAATAGAAAATATATTCTGGAAATTAAAAAAAAAAAACAAAAAATGGATGGACAAGATTAAAAATAAAAAACCCCTCTCAACACTAGAAGGGTATTTTCGTCAGCTCCTTTTTTTTTCTCTCTCTTACTTTAATAGAATTCTATCTAATTCACTAAAAAACTTTTATCTCACAAACCGTAAATCGTTAGACGAAAAGAAAAGCATGGGTAGTCTTAGAATTTCGTCCTCTTTCATTAGAGATGCGATTCGATATACTTTTGACGACTTTTTAAATTTCGTTTTTTTTTCCATCACGTTCATTTTACACATGTGTAAGTTGTACTTACCCATGGGCAGGTTGTACTTACCCCTAATACATCCCGCTCTAGGGTTTAGGGTTTGAAGGTCGAGGGTTACGGCTAACCCTCGACCTTCAAACCCTAAACCCTAGAGCGGGAACCCTCATCCGTTTTAGGTTTTTAGGGTTTAGATTTTCCAGGGTTTTTAGAATGTAGCTTCCCCCTCGGATTAGCAATTAAGCTTTAGGGTTTAGGGTTTGAAGCTAACCCTACGACTTCAAACCCTAAACCCTAGAGTGGGAACCCTCATCCGTTTTAGGTTTTTAGGGTTTAGCATTTAGGTTTAGATTTTCCAGGGTTTTTAGAAAGTAGCTTCCCCCTCGGATTAGAAATTAAGCTTTAGGGTTTAGCATTTAGGGTTTTACAATGCGTCCTCATCATTTTTGAACTTTATAAGTAACTTACCCATGTGTATGTTGTACTTACCCATGGGCAGGTTGTACTTACCCATGGGCAGGTTATACAACTCACCAGTTCCAGGTCTTTCCTACACATGTGTAGGTTGTACTTACACATGTGTAGGATGAACGTGATGGGAAAAAAAACGAAATTTAAAAAGTCGTCAAAAGTATATCGAATCGCATCTCTAATGAAAGAGGACGAAATTTCAAGACTACCCATGCTTTTTTTTCCGTCTAACGATGTACGGTTTGTGAGATAAAAGTTTTTTAATGATTTAGATATTTTTGATTTAATAAGAGGAGAGAGAAAGAGAGAGCTGAACAACTTTTTTAATAATGACAATCATGCCCTTCCTGATCTTGATGAATGGAGGGCTGAGATTGGTTCTCGCGTTCTTTTTTTTTAAGTGGTTCTCAAAATAACTCACCCCTACGGGGATATATGTATTTATAAGGAACAAAAGGAGACCGGCCCACATTAGTTTTAGTTTTCATATACTTTTTTTCATTATTATTTACAGCTAGAATATTTTCATATAACCCGGCCCACTTGTTGCGACGACAGGATTCAGCATATAAGCAGACATATAAACACACGATTGAAAATGTAACCAAATTAGTTTGGAGCTGAAAAAACAGTGATAAGTTTCACACCATGCTCAATTTCACACCTTTATCTTTGACCCATGAGATCCATCACACAACTCTAGGACCTGTAGAGTAATGCTTTAGTCCATTCCTTTCCATTTGGATACCTTCTACATCTATCTGGTAGTAAAAAATAATCAATGTCTGTCACCAGATTTCCATTTGGATACCTTCTACATCTATCTGGTAGTAAAAAATAATCAATGTCTGTCACCAGATTTCCATTTGGATTATCAAGACACATTCATTAGCATTACTTATTCGATGTTTACAAAAAAAAATAAAATGAAATAACCGGCTAATGCTCAAAACCAAATAAAAATCCTTATCAGAAGTCATAAAGATGCAGAAAATTATGATAATTACGACGAGCGTGCCAAATCATGAACTAAAAGCTAAAGTACGTGATCTTTGATTAGAATCGTCCTTGTCCATCATGCTTAAAAAATGAATTCAGATTCCTTTAGTAGTATTTGATACAAAGACGTTTAGAACCTTTGATTAGCATAGTAAAGCATTGTACAATTATAACACATAAGTATTGATTCAAACATTGTACAAATTCAACCTCTTAATAATGGATCTTCATACAAAACTTATCACAACAAAAACATTTAGAACCTTGGATTAGCATAGTAAAGCATACGTTTCTTTGGTCTAGAGAGATACCACGAACCATATGCTGAGCAGGCCCATAGTTTCAAATCAGGATATAACTGAATTCGACAAAATAAAATAACTGGTATAGTTGCAAGTACACCGATAACGATTGGCAACTTCTTGTAATTGTACACTATGAAGAAGTTGCCCCCAAACGCCGTAATCAAGGTGAATATAGAAAGGAAAAGCGTTACCTGACCTAACACCAATTTTTTGGGTAATGGTTTTAAGAAATCATTTTGTTCATAACGAGAAACCATGATTGATAAGAACATGAGGACTGAAACTGAGGATAGGATAAATGATATGGCATCCAATGTAATAAACACCATGAATGCTTTGTTTTGGAGGAATATAGGAAAGCAATTGTTTTGGTTATATCCACCAGGGATTGTAAAGGCAACCGAAAATCCAATGGTGGATATAAGTGCAGCAGCCACCATGGATTGGCTAATAGTTCCTTTAACCCATTTCTCGCCTTGGGAAGCTAGAGCTTTGTGGTTCTCAGTGAATAATTCCAATGGTTTTAGGCCTGCTGCATTCTTCGCTTCTCTATAATGAAGAGGGATCATAGCTTCCACCTTCTACAACACACAAAAGTGTGTTATATACATTTCAGAATGATTTACATGGTACAAAACGATATATATTACGAGTACATGGTATAGTATTTGTGTTGATCTATACTAGACAACAGTCAACACAAAGAAGCTTAGGTTCTGCTGAACATTGTGGTCCGACTCATTTAAATGCACATATGGTAACTGCAAATTAACTATACAATGAATGTTGTATTGGAAGAAGAATTACTCGACAAAAATGGAGAAAGCCCATACATAAAAAACATATTTAACTGAATAGCTAACAACCAATATGGTTTGAGATAAAAAGTACCTTAAACCATAAGAATTCATGATGCATTAGCAAAGCAGCTCCAGACACTTCTTCGCGTGGATTTCTCGCTGCGCTCATTGCAAAGGAATGCAGCATATTATTTCCGTTTTTATCTGTGATTCGAGTTATCATCTCCTTCATTGAGCCCATCTCATGTAATAGATTGTAAATACTTTCATGGCGATGAATGACAGCAATGTGAAAGATGCTTTGTCCATCATTATTTCTCTTCCATATGAGATCGGGATAAACACGAATCAGTTCAACTAAAAAGTTGACATTGCCCATTTCCGCAGCAACAAATAGTAGTTGGGAAAGGTATGCATCCTTTTCTGCTATTCCAACGACCGGTCCATTTAGTATTACATCAATTTTATCCTTAGGCTTTACCACAATGTTTCTCCATATCTTTCTTAGTACTTGTGTAGCTTTACTGTCCTTTAAGGAAGGTCCTACCTTCAAACCAATGACTACCGGTAACCGAACACAACTAATTAATTAAGCTAGATAATCTAATATAGTATAATGTATGTATATAGTCTGCATAATTGTAACTGTATATGTAATGCACAATACGAAAAGAAACTCACGAGAATTGAGAAAACCCACGATTGAATCTGGTTGTTTATCCATAAATGCATAAGGCTTTTGAGCCAATACCTGCAGCATTTTCCTTACACGCTCATCATCATGACCGAGTACTGATTTTTCATGGTCATCTAATATTCGTAATGCAACATCTACAAAAGATTTGAAATTAAGGACGAGCCATGAGGATGAGAAGCATATACAGAACATCACAAGTAATCAAGCAAAACGTAGAAATCCGGCCTCTAGCGTACGGAGAAACATGAAAAGAGGTTGGGAATGTGTACATGGATTTACGATAAAATAAGAATCATGAAATCACATACCGAAGAGATCAGCCTCAATGCATTGCAAGAATATGTTGCTCCAGTCGTCATCTATCCAACAATAATTTGGTATATAATGATACTTATCATAGAGATAATTCACCATATCATGTTTTCCATCAACTACAGCTAGATAATGTCACACCCCGTTGTAGCGGAAATACAGGGTTAACAAAGAATTGCATACTAATCAGAAGGTTAATAGAGATTACATCCATTTATACCAATACAAGTCAATACAAGTACAATCGTTCAAAGTGTGGACCCCAAAATACGGATACAAGTCATCCTCATTTGGAACTGGGCCCACAGATACAAGTTCAATAAATTGGACAGTCAAATACAACTAAAGCCAAAAGCATGAGAGTCCTCAATGTCTGATGCTAATTGTACGTCCAAAGTCAAAAGATTGGCCCTATAATGCCAAAGACGATTCCAAGACTTACTGATGGTCACCTGAAAAGCATGAAATTTGAGAGGATCAACTATCGAAATAGTTGGTGAGTTTACAGTGTGTTGACTAAAAGATCAATCGTCGTTTGTTGTAGTTATTTAAGACAGGACTGCCGAGATCGATATCCGGCAATGAGACTAAACCACTTAGGCTTCTACTTCCAACATACTTTCAACGCTTATATATAGGGTGTACCATTGGCGTACCCACCACGCCTACGGTATGTTGACAATAGTTTTGTCGCCATTGTGATAACACCATTACACGTAATTATAAGACATGACTGTACAGACCGAAGTCCGACAATTATATGCTGACTGTACAGACCGAAGTCTGACAAAGATAATATATGACTGTACAGACCGAAGTCTGACAAAGATAATATATGACTGTACAGACCGAAGTCTGACAAAGATAATATATGACTGTACAGACCGAAGTCTGACAAAGATAATATGCCTCGTACAGGATTTCCCGTCTACAGTGGGGTACGAACCAGAACCAAGACTGTCAGGTACGAAAGCTGACAAGACTACCATTAAAATCTCATAATGGTAAAACTACATAAGGGGGATCATTTTAGTTTGTCAAACACAAAGAACAATTTAGTCAGCCGCCAACATGGCAAGTCAAAGTCATTTAGTTCAATATTCCGTAAGACATGTATACACACTTTCAGACAGCCGTCAACATGGCAAGACATAAGAAAAATGATTTCATTTACCAAATCTCATGGCATAGACAAAGACAAAGACAAATCATTTATAAAGTAGTCGTGTATACAGTACATGCTTTTCAGGCCCAAAGTAAAAGGAAAAAGGGCGCCATAAACTCACCTTAGCGATAACAGAGCTAAAAGCATGAGTAGTCCGAGAATAAGAGCAGTCTAGTCTCCACGTCTATCCAAAACCTAGGATATGAGCACGAATGGTGAGGATCAAATCTCACGACGACAAGTATCCTACGTACAACTACTTAGCTATAGACCCTAGAATGCCATAACCGATAATGTGATTCAAACTTTCATTTTACCAACCAAAAGTAAATAAACATATTCGGACTTTCGGATTAAAAGTTATTAATGTTTTAAAAATTGATGCACAAAAATCTTTACAGTGGGTATCCACTGCGCCGCAGTGAGCCAGAACTCTGCTCACTGCGCCGCAGTGGGCTAAATCGAACCAGGGACCAGTACAAAAGCACTGCGCCGCAGTGGGCCATTGCCAAGCTCACTGCGCCGCAGTGAGCCAGAACCTTGCTCACTGCGCCGCAGTGGGCTAAATCGAACCAGGGACCAGTACAATGGCACTGCGCCGCAGTGGGCTAAGCTCATGCCACTGCGCCGCAGTGGCCTCATTCTGCAGCCAGCACCAGCAGGTGCAAATATGCAGGAAAGCCCAAATCGTTTTTCAACTCAATTCCTTTCATTATAACAAGTTTAAACATGTTCAATAGACCTGGAAACATATCATTTCGCCAATCATTTCGCCATTTCAATCATTTAGACCTCAAAACCTAATTCTAAGTCAAAACCTAATTAAGTTAACCAAACCAAAACTCATTTCATTTCCATGGCTATCTAATTCATTTAAAAATACTGAAATTAAACTCGAAATGGAAATTAAATCAAATCAAAAGTTTGGAGAAGAAAGTTACTTACCAAAATTTGGTGTTCTTGAGAAATAGGAAGAAAATGGTGAATATGATGATGATAAACCCTTGAAACTAATAGATGATTACTTCTTTTGCCCAACAAAATCAGATTCTTGATGATGATATGATAGATAATTGGGAGGATTTGAAAGTATTTTGGTGATTTGTGTGTGTTCTGTGTGTGTGTGTGTGTGTTTGTCAGGCAATTATAAGAAAAGGGGTGATGGGGGGGTTTGTTGGTTAATTTCCCTCCATTCAAACATAATTAAGCCCATGTGGCTTCTTTTTGTGATATTTTTGTACCCTTAATTCGGTAAAATGCCTACGATTAAATACCGTTTGACTAAAAGGTTAAAATGTAAAGTAACGGTATTTTCCCTCGTGTCATTTTAATTAAGACAAGTCAATAAAGTTTCGTCAAAGTGAACTTTATAATATTAAGTCTAGACAGTCTATTTATTTTGTACAAGACATAACCTTTAAGTATTTATTTAAAGTTATTTTTAAAGACTCGACATTCGTCTAGATAGCTAATAGTCTACGTCATCAAGATACGTCTATTTTGACTAAGTCAAAAGTCCAAAAGTCTAATAAGTTCCACGTCAAATGACTGTCTAATTGAGATTAGAACTAACCCGATGTTAATTAATTACGAGTTGTCACAGCATCCCCGACTTCTAAGGATTTCGTCCCGAAATCAAGTCTTGCTCAGTAAAAAGATGAGGATAGTTATTCCTCATAAAGTCTTCACGTTCCCAAGTCAAGTCGTGACCATGTTTTGAGTTCCAACGAACTTTGACCAATTTGATACGACTACGTCTAAGTTGTTTGAGTTGTTGGTCTAAAATTTCAACAGGTTCTTCAACGAATTGAAGAGAGTCAGTCACTTGCAGCTCTTCGACAGGTACGACTAAAGTCTCATCAGTCAGACATTTCTTAAGATTCGAAATGTGAAATGTGTGATGAACGTGTTCTAGCTCCTTAGGTAAATCGAGCTTGTAAGCCACGGAACCAATTCTTTGAACAATTTCGAATGGTCCGATATAACGAGGACTGAGTTTCCCTCGTACGCCAAAACGTGCAGTGCCTTTCCAAGGCGACACTTTCAACATGACTTTGTCTCCCACTTGAAACTCAAGTGGTTTCCGTCTACGGTCGGCATAGCTCTTTTGACGATCTTGAGCCGCCTTCAGCCGTGCCCTAATTTCGACAATTTGATCAGTAGTCTTCTGAACTAGTCCATACTTAAATAAACGACGTTCTCCAGCATCAAGCCAACAGACAGGAGATCTACATTTTCGTCCATATAAAGCCTCATAAGGCGCGCATTTGATGCTAGTGTGATAGCTGTTGTTATATGAAAATTCAGCTAACGGCAAAAAGGTATCCCAACTACCTTTGAAGTCAATGACACATGCCCGAAGCATGTCCTCTAAAGTCTGGATGGTACGTTCACTTTGTCCGTCAGTCTGTGGATGGTAAGCCGTACTCAGGTGCAATTGAGTGCCTAGGGCGTCTTGAAAATATCGCCATGATTATGAAGTGAAACGACCATCACGGTCAGAGATAATAGACAAAGGAACGCCATGAAGAGATACAATCCTTTCAATGTATATTTGAGACAATTTCCTTATCTTCCAGTTCTCCCGAATTGGAATGAAATGAGCAGACTTCGTCAATCGATCGACAATGACCCAAATAGTATCGTATCCTTTCAAGGTTCGAGGTAACTTCGTAATGAAGTCCATAGTAATCTGTTCCCATTTCCAGTCAGGAATTTGGGGTTGTTGGAGCAGCCCAGAAGGCTTTTGGTGCTCCGCCTTGACCATTGAACAATTTAGACACTTCGAGACATAAGTGGCGATATCTCTTTTCATACCAGGCCACCAATAAAAGTCCTTCAGTCCATGGTACATTTTGTCAGCGCCAGGATGGATTGAATACCTAGATCGATGACTTTCGTTCATTAAAAGTTCTCTAAGTCCATTATACTTGGGAATCCACACCCTGTCTTTGACATGTCGGATCCCATCACCATCCACTTCAAATAAATATTCAGTATTCCACAATGCTTCTTCCTTGATACGCCCTGGTTGTAGGGCCTCTTTTTGATCATCCAAAACTCTATCCTTTCGTGGATTTTGAGCTGTCTTGAAGCGTAAGCAATGACCTTTCCCTGACTTGTCTCCTTACGCTATCAATGTTTCGTCATTCGGTAGAGGTATTCTCACAACCTTCTCGTAACAACTAATATCAGCGCGAACTGTAGACAACCAGTCTATATCGACTATCACGTCAAAACTTCCTAGTTCTATGGGAATAAGATCTATCTTAAAGGTTTTACCAGACAATGTTAAATTGCAATTTACCAGATGATCTCTAGCAAAATACTTTTGACCGTTCACATATTCGACGATAAAATTTTCTTTCATGGGGATAGCTACTATATTGATTCGAGATTTAAATTCTAAGGATATAAAGCTTTTATTAGCACCGGAGTTGAATAACACAAAGACATAATGTTTATTGAGTATGAATGTACCTATCACAACATTTGGGACCACGTCATGCATCAGCAGCCTCCAAAGCAAAAACTCGACCTCTGCCTTGTCCTTCTTGATTCCTAGCTTGATTGTCCCTCGCATTGTTCCTCACGGGAACTATAGCATTGTTGTTCGGGTTTAGATTGAGTCGTGGACAAGCGGGTCGCATATGGGTTTCGCTGCCACATTCGTAACATGAAGCCGGTGCATTGTTCTTACAAAACTTTGCCAGATGTCCTGTCCTTTTACAATGGTTACAAGTAGGACAATTTCCCCGGTGATGGAGACCACACCTGTTACATCTCAGGTCTGGACCAGTGTACCTCGTGACGTCCTGAGTGACTACTGCAAAGTTTCTAACAGTCTTAAACCTCTTGCCATTTCCGTCGTCACCAAACCCACTACTAGAGGCCTGATCGTTTCTTCTCTTGATCCCCTCTGTTCCAACCGAAGAACCAGGGGTTCTTTTCAAGTCTATCACCATCCGGTTGGTTGCACTGACTGCCGCTTGAAGAGTCAAAGGATTAAAAGCGGCTACCAACCTTCGGACATCAGGTGACAAGCCATAACAGTACCTCTCGATCAATTTCTCCTCCGTATCTACCATACGAGGGACTAGTCTTGTCAGCTCATGAAAACGAGTAGTGTATTTCTCGTTGTCTAGCCCGACCATATTATGATTCCAAAATTCGCCTTCCATTTTCTGTACTTCCTCCCTAGGACAGTATTTTTCCATCAACATACTTTTAAAATCAAACCAAGGTATCCTATTAGCTTGGTCTCGACCTCGGGTCCTAACCTGCTCGTTCCACCATGAAAGAGCGTGCTTTTGAAGTTGAGTGGAAGCATATTCCACTTTGTGCTCTTCGGCACAACGACTAATATGAAGCACCGCCTCTATGCTTTCTAGCCAGTTGATTAGACCTACCGGACCCTCGGTACCATGAAATTCCTTTGGTTTACAATAGGTAAAGGTCTTGTAGTCACCCACTCGAAGTTGAGCTCGAGGAACAACTTGTTCAGCAGTAGGTTCAACATTGTTACTATTATCAGTATGATGATTATTATTGGCGTTCATGCTTGCCGTGATCTGAGCAACTAAAGTAGGCATGGCGGCCAACAGTTGCTGTGTCACAAATGCTGCCATATTATTATCCCCGCCAGTGTTTGGGGTAGGTCCAGGACCAGTGTTCACCTGGACAGTAGCAGCTTCCGGTCCTTGCTGAATCACAGGTTCTTCCTGTTCAGCTTCATTATTCAAAGGAGTGGATCGAGTAACTCTCTTTGGTGCAGTTTTCTTGACTGGAGCCTTTTTCTGAACTTTGCTTTTCGTCTTAGGAGCCATAAGTCTAAGATATGAACAAAAATGTCATTTAGAGATTTTCCTTGATAGGTTAAATAGAAAGTAGCTTTGCAAGACAGATGACAGTACAATGCAAGTCACAACTTGTAGACTTGTATGAATTCATGTACTAGGCAAGACAAGAAAAATATGGAAAAATCATATTTCTAGAGCTAAGAATAAGCAGTTGACATAGTCTGAACAAGTAAGTAAGCCAAAAGACAATCGTATTTCATTGATGTTCAAAATTTTACATAGTCTGGTATGTACAGTCCAAAAACATGTGGGAAACTTCATCCACAATGATAGACTACATAGTCGGAGCAATACGATTTATAGACACGTGGGAAATACCTCCACCAAAAAGATAGACTACAACTCAAAGTACAGAAGTACGAGTTGTTAAAAGTTCTAGGCTTACAATACAGAAAGATTTATTACAAAATTACATCTTGCAAATAACAACGATCAGCAAAGCCACCACCAAAACCACCACAACAGACAGTATCCAGATCAACCTCCCAATAGTTTCCTTCCCCTCTCTAGCAACAGTCAATGCCTCCTCCGCCTGATGATAAGCTCCAGTCAACGCCTGAGCTTGATTCTCTATTTTCTCCCTTGTACAGATGAGGGAATTGTTCATCCTTGACAATTGTCGGCGATAATATTCCGACCTATCAGCTGCAGATGCAACTGGCATCACAGCACTTGGATTGTAGACAGGCACTCTGGAGGGACCCGCCGCATACGGATCTCCCTGAAAGAATGAAAGACCAAGTCCACTGTTGCCCTGAACTGGTGCAGAAGGACCAGGAGCATAAGGGTCTCTAGGAGCATAAGGCAAATGAGCTCCCTCGGTAGTCCCCCTCTGATATGGAGATACCGGTGTTACAGATGATTGAACATGGATAGACACATGTTCGCCTCCAGACTCACTGGAAGATGACACAAGATTGATAGGGCGTGATTCATTGCCTGATTCCTCCATTGGTTCCTCTTCATAAGAGTCAGGAACATAAGGAATGGAGTTTGCTAAGACAGGAACTGGAGGTGTACAAGGTACAACAGCATTTGAGCTAACTCCATCCGACATGACTAGTCTGAAAAGATAGTCAAAGAATCCATATAAGTCAAATGGATAAGGCAGTACGTCTCAAATGGATGATACAGTACGCAAATTGAGTTTTAAAGAAATCTTTGTCTAGATTACACACATTTGGTTTGGGTTTCTATTACCAACATATTTGAAATGCTTATATATAGGGTCACCCGCAGCCTTCCCACCACATTTTAAATATGCTGTTAATATAATCCAAACTATCACGTATATAAACCTTATGCATACACCTACGATTTGAGTTTCTATTCCTAACATACCTTCAAGATAATATATGACTGTACAGACCGAAGTCTGACAAAGATAATATATGACTGTACAGACCGAAGTCTGACAAAGATAATATATGACTGTACAGACCGAAGTCTGACAAAGATAATATATGACTGTACAGACCGAAGTCTGACAAAGATAATATATGACTGTACAGACCGAAGTCTGACAAAGATAATATATGACTGTACAGACCGAAGTCTGACAAAGATAATATATGACTGTACAGACCGAAGTCTGACAAAGATAATATATGACTGTACAGACCGAAGTCTGACAAAGATAATATATGACTGTACAGACCGAAGTCTGACAAAGATAATATATGACTGTACAGACCGAAGTCTGACAAAGATAATATATGACTGTACAGACCGAAGTCTGACAAAGATAATATATGACTGTACAGACCGAAGTCTGACAAAGATAATATATGACTGTACAGACCGAAGTCTGACAAAGATAATATATGACTGTACAGACCGAAGTCTGACAAAGATAATATATGACTGTACAGACCGAAGTCTGACAAAGATAATATATGACTGTACAGACCGAAGTCTGACAAAGATAATATATGACTGTACAGACCGAAGTCTGACAAAGATAATATATGACTGTACAGACCGAAGTCTGACAAAGATAATATATGACTGTACAGACCGAAGTCTGACAAAGATAATATATGACTGTACAGACCGAAGTCTGACAAAGATAATATATGACTGTACAGACCGAAGTCTGACAAAGATAATATATGACTGTACAGACCGAAGTCTGACAAAGATAATATATGACTGTACAGACCGAAGTCTGACAAAGATAATATATGACTGTACAGACGAAGTCTGACAAAGATAATATATGACTGTACAGACCGAAGTCTGACAAAGATAATATATGACTGTACAGACCGAAGTCTGACAAAGATAATATATGACTGTACAGACCGAAGTCTGACAAAGATAATATATGACTGTACAGACCGAAGTCTGACAAAGATAATATATGACTGTACAGACCGAAGTCTGACAAAGATAATATATGACTGTACAGACCGAAGTCTGACAAAGATAATATATGACTGTACAGACCGAAGTCTGACAAAGATAATATATGACTGTACAGACCGAAGTCTGACAAAGATAATATATGACTGTACAGACCGAAGTCTGACAAAGATAATATATGACTGTACAGACCGAAGTCTGACAAAGATAATATATGACTGTACAGACCGAAGTCTGACAAAGATAATATATGACTGTACAGACCGAAGTCTGACAAAGATAATATATGACTGTACAGACCGAAGTCTGACAAAGATAATATATGACTGTACAGACCGAAGTCTGACAAAGATAATATATGACTGTACAGACCGAAGTCTGACAAAGATAATATATGACTGTACAGACCGAAGTCTGACAAAGATAATATATGACTGTACAGACCGAAGTCTGACAAAGATAATATATGACTGTACAGACCGAAGTCTGACAAAGATAATATATGACTGTACAGACCGAAGTCTGACAAAGATAATATATGACTGTACAGACCGAAGTCTGACAAAGATAATATATGACTGTACAGACCGAAGTCTGACAAAGATAATATATGACTGTACAGACCGAAGTCTGACAAAGATAATATATGACTGTACAGACCGAAGTCTGACAAAGATAATATATGACTGTACAGACCGAAGTCTGACAAAGATAATATATGACTGTACAGACCGAAGTCTGACAAAGATAATATATGACTGTACAGACCGAAGTCTGACAAAGATAATATATGACTGTACAGACCGAAGTCTGACAAAGATAATATATGACTGTACAGACCGAAGTCTGACAAAGATAATATATGACTGTACAGACCGAAGTCTGACAAAGATAATATATGACTGTACAGACCGAAGTCTGACAAAGATAATATATGACTGTACAGACCGAAGTCTGACAAAGATAATATATGACTGTACAGACCGAAGTCTGACAAAGATAATATATGACTGTACAGACCGAAGTCTGACAAAGATAATATATGACTGTACAGACCGAAGTCTGACAAAGATAATATATGACTGTACAGACCGAAGTCTGACAAAGATAATATGCCTCGTACAGGATTTCCCGTCTACAGTGGGGTACGGACCAGAACCAAGACTGTCAGGTACGAAAGCTGACAAGACTACCATTAAAATCTCATAATGGTAAAACTACATAAGGGGGATCATTTTAGTTTGTCAAACACAAAGAACAATTTAGTCAGCCGCCAACATGGCAAGTCAAAGTCATTTAGTTCAATATTCCGTAAGACATGTATACACACTTTCAGACAGCCGTCAACATGGCAAGACATAAGAAAAATGATTTCATTTACCAAATCTCATGGCATAGACAAAGACAAAGACAAATCATTTATAAAGTAGTCGTGTATACAGTACATGCTTTTCAGGCCCAAAGTAAAAGGAAAAAGGGCGCCATAAACTCACCTTAGCGATAACAGAGCTAAAAGTATGAGTAGTCCGAGAATAAGAGCAGTCTAGTCTCCACGTCTATCCAAAACCTAGGATATGAGCACGAATGGTGAGGATCAAATCTCACTGCGCCGCAGTGGCTAAATCGAACCAGGGACCAGTACAAAAGCACTGCGCCGCAGTGGGCTAAATCGAACCAGGGACCAGTACAAAAGCACTGCGCCGCAGTGGGCTAAATCGAACCAGGGACCAGTACAAAACACTGCGCCGCAGTGGGCTAATGAACCAGGGACCAGTACACACTGCGCCGCAGTGGGCTAATCGAACCAGGGACCAGTACAAAAGCACTGCGCCGCAGTGGGCTAAATCGAACCAGGGACCAGTACAAAGCACTGCGCCGCAGTGGGCTAATGACCAGGACAGTACACACTGCGCCGCAGTGAGCCAGAACTCTGCTCACTGCGCCGCAGTGGGCTAAATCGAACCAGGGACCAGTACAAAAGCACTGCGCCGCAGTGGGCCATTGCCAAGCTCACTGCGCCGCAGTGAGCTAATCATGCACAAAACCAGCCCTAGCCACTGCGCCGCAGTGGGGCTAAGCCCATGCCACTGCGCCGCAGTGGCCTCATTCTGCAGCCAGCACCAGCAGGTGCAAATATGCAGGAAAGCCCAAATCGTTTTTCAACTCAATTCCTTTCATTATAACAAGTTTAAACATGTTCAATAGACCTGGAAACATACCATTTCGCCAATCATTTCGCCATTTCAATCATTTAGACCTCAAAACCTAATTCTAAGTCAAAACCTAATTAAGTTAACCAAACCAAAACTCATTTCATTTCCATGGCTATCTAATTCATTTAAAAATACTGAAATTAAACTCGAAATGGAAATTAAATCAAATCAAAAGTTTGGAGAAGAAAGTTACTTACCAAAATTTGGTGTTCTTGAGAAATAGGAAGAAAATGGTGAATATGATGATGATAAACCCTTGAAACTAATAGATGATTACTTCTTTTGCCCAACAAAATCAGATTCTTGATGATGATATGATAGATAATTGGGAGGATTTGAAAGTATTTTGGTGATTTGTGTGTGTTCTGTGTGTGTGTGTGTGTGTGTTTGTCAGGCAATTTTAAGAAAAGGGGTGATGGGGGGTTTGTTGGTTAATTTCCCTCCATTCAAACATAATTAAGCCCATGTGGCTTCTTTTTGTGATATTTTTGTACCCTTAATTCGGTAAAATGCCTACGATTAAATACCGTTTGACTAAAAGGTTAAAATGTAAAGTAACGGTATTTTCCCTCGTGTCATTTTAATTAAGACAAGTCAATAAAGTTTCGTCAAAGTGAACTTTATAATATTAAGTCTAGACAGTCTATTTATTTTGTACAAGACATAACCTTTAAGTATTTATTTAAAGTTATTTTTAAAGACTCGGCATTCGTCTAGATAGCTAATAGTCTACGTCATCAAGATACGTCTATTTTGACTAAGTCAAAAGTCCAAAAGTCTAATAAGTTCCACGTCAAATGACTGTCTAATTGAGATTAGGACTAACCCGATGTTAATTAATTACGAGTTGTCACAGCTAAAGTGGCATCATGTTCCCACTGCCACGAATCGTCAACAGTTCTTGATTCATCTGAAGCATATATTCAGCTATTTTAGTATTTCCAGTCATTGCTGATAAACAGAAGGCGGTGTTTCCCTCTTCATTCTGCAATTCAAAATCGTCCTTGTCCATCATGCTCAAAAGATGTTCAGCATACTCGGTGCATTGGGCCATCGCCGCAACATGTAGTGGTGTTTCCTTATTTTCAGTGATACTATACCGCACCAGATATTCATGAGCCTTAAGGATGTCTTTTGCAGCTTCCCAATCACCTCGGATTGACGCTTTATAAAGAGGAACACATATATTAAAATAGTCTCTTCTTCTTGATCCTAAGTAAGTAGTCATTCCAAAATTTATATATTAGAATCCAAAATTTCCCAAGGTAAGTGCTATATATACACATGCCATATAGAGTTTTTTTTGCATATAATGCAAGTAATTAATACAAATATTCCTATAACAACCATCAATAGATGTATTAGTTTTGGATTCAAATTTGGGTGTATGAGCAAAATGCTTCTAACTCTTGATGAATTAGAGTCAAGTATACGAACATGCAATGTCGTTGAACCCAAATCTACCTTAAAAAAAATGATTTAGTAACTTACCATCGAGTAGATCCCCGCAAGGATGATTATATGTTGGTTCATATGGAGGAATCATCTATATATTCAAATGCTTGTTGCCGTGAACATTCATACCATTTGTTACTAAAATGGACAAAGGAAACATATTTGTTAATTACTTATGATGATGATGATAATCTATCTGTAATTAGTTGACTAATGTGAGTTTTATAATCATAATCATCTAACTAGAAAAAATATTAAAATTATCAAATCGAGTTGTAAGGAATCCAATAAGCATAAAATATTTGTTAATTAGTTATGACGATGAAGATAATTTATCAGTAATTAGTTGACTAATGAGTTTTATAATCATAATAATCTAACTAGAAAAAATATTAAAATGATCAGATCGAGTTGTAAGGAATCCAATGACCATAAAAGCTAACAACTAGGCATTATATATATAACAATTCACAACCCTCTTAGCTACAGTACCATGCTGACGTCAGCAATTTTGTCTTTTCTTGATTTTTTTTTTTTTTACCATAGTATACTTTTAAAGTTTCTTATTTTTACCACTTAACTTTTAGGTTTTTTAACTTTAGTCTAACATTTTTATACAAACTTAAGTAACAAAGTTTTTAATTTTTACCAATTGACTTTTGGGTTTTTAACTTTAATTATCAAATCTTTATTTTTTACTTTTTATCTCTTATTATAAGGTTTCTAACTTCTACCATCGAACTCTCGGTTTTTTCAACTTTATCTATCCATTACTTTCTACTTCTTATAGTAAACTTTAAGTGTTCAAACTTTTGGGTAATGCTAGATGTATGTTTGTGTGATGCGGCGACGATATGTCTCCCGTGGCAACGCCTGGGTTAAAATTCTTGTTTAAATTAAAGTATTACTCTTTCATGCAGTTCTAAGCCTCTACACACACACTGACACACACGTATTGGGTGACAATTCAACTATGAAAGGGACATTTTGAGGCTATTTGGTATTTTGGTGTTTATTGTAACATCCTAAACTTTTTATTTAACAGTTGACTAATGTCGTTAAGTCAACATTATGGGTGTCGTTAAGTCTATTGTAGATTTAATGCATATATGTAGTTAAAGTGTGATTGTGTGTGAGGTTTGAAAGCCTAAAATGTATAATGCAGGATATGTGTGTATATAATGTAGTTAAACGCCTATGTAGTGGCATCTAAAGAAGTATATATGTTGTATATGGTCCATATAGTAGTTTTTGACTAGTAATGAAAGATTAGGAAGCTTGGGGATTGATTTTGACATATGAGGAAAACTAAAAACAGGATTAGGGAATTAGAGGGAGTCCCTAGATCATAATTTGCAGCCATTACATTCTCTAAACAAGCCCTAAGTCACCCCAGAGCATTCCTCCATCAAATTGCAAGCCGGAAAGCCTTCCAACGTGTGATTCGAGTGTGTATTGTCAAGAGTTTTGCATCCTAATTGATATCTACAGGTAGAGCAGGTATAATTTCATTGTTTTCAGGTCCTTTTGATATTACGAGTCATTAGGATTGATTATTGGGTTATGGGGGAATCGTTTAACGAAGATTAATGGTGGTTTTGATGGATTAAAGTCTTATATGGTGTAATTAATGGTTGAAATGCTTTGTAATGGCTTGAAAATGAAGGATTTTGATGTATGAAAGTCATGTATTTGATTTAGAATTGTTTGGACCTGGTTTGGGGTGTAATCGATCAAACTAGTGCAGAATCGGGGCCAGTTGCGGCGCAACTGGTTTCCAGAGAGATAAGTTGCGGCGCAACGATAAGCGTGAGTTGCGGCGCAACTCTATTTTGCGGCGCAACTCAACTATTTTCAGAAAAGTTATACTTTTGAACCGTAACGTCGTTTGACATGTAGATTAGACCTGAATCATAAGTGAGTCTTTAAAGTGTGTGGGTCTAGTTATTGGCCTTAATGACGTGAGTATGTAGCTTGTCTAATAATCGTTTACTAATTATAGGTAGACGAGCATAGTTGCTTTACACAGTGACTAGTTGTTGATTGTTGTGGACTACGCTGAGGTAAGATACACTACTTTGACACGCTGGGGGATTCAACGAAAAGCTGGTTTCAAATCATAAATACTTCCATTTGGTATCTTTATATTGCATGTGGGCATATGGGGTTACACGGGAGGTATTATGGGTTATGTAGTTGACCATGAGACCTGAAATGCAGTTCCTAAGGTAGGAGGACCAAATTGAGGCTTATTGTGATGGTCTCCCCGCTAGTTATCGTGGATTATGTAGACAGCATGTGACTTTTTCGGCGGCTATTAAGGAGTCAAAGAGGTTGGATGATGACTTCAAAAGCGAGAAAGTTGTGGAGAAAGTTGATGACAAGAAAGCAGGGTTCAAAAGAAGGTCAAATTGGTCATCTAACAACAACAATAATAATAAGA
Organism: Erigeron breviscapus; assembly: GCA_034093135.1. NCBI lineage: Eukaryota > Viridiplantae > Streptophyta > Magnoliopsida > Asterales > Asteraceae > Erigeron > Erigeron breviscapus. Next base: position 37,653,150 of record CM067171.1, on the reverse strand, counting down.
AGTTCCGTGGGAATTCTAGCTCAAGTGGTGACAAAGATAAAAAGAAAATGGTTCTTGGTGTGCTTTTTGCAAGACTGTTCATGAAGGTCAATGTTCCGACAAGACAAGAAGGTGTCATAAGTGTGGGAAGTCGGGACATCTTGCAACAGAATGTAGGGACAAGACTCGTTGCTACAAGTGTCAAGAAACGGGTCATCTCATTGCCGATTGTCCACAAATGAAGAACGACGGAAAGAGGACAGCCACGACAGCAACAAAAGTGAGAGCCTTGCAGATGACTGTTGATGATGCTAAGAACAACGACGAGGTGGTAAGTGGTACTTTCCTTGTTAATTCAAAACATGCCTCTGTTTTATTTGATTCGGGTGCAAATAGGTCGTTTGTGTCTACTTTATTTGCTCATAAACTAGAAAGAGTCACTACCCCTTTAGATTGCTCGATAGAGGTAGAGATTGTTAATGGTACGGTTAGTGATATACGTGTGGGATATGATGATTGTGACATTGAGATTGAAGGTCGTTTGTTTCCGGTCCAGTTATTGCCTACTACCTTAGCTGGTTTTGATGTAGTGATAGGTATGGATTGGTTGTCTCAGAATGAAGCTAATATTTTGTGTTCACAAAAGATTATTCGGTTTTCTACACCCGATGGTAAAGTGGTAACGGTTTATGGAGATAAGAAGAGAGGGGGGATAAAGATCATTAGTATGATGAAGGCTATTAAATGTATAAGGAAGAATAAGAGTCATTTCTTGGCCTATGTTATTGATGTAAGAAAGGAGAAGCCTTCTATTGCTAGTGTTGATGTAGTATCCGATTTTCTCGATGTGTTTCCCGATGATCTTCCCGGTATTCCTCCGATCGTGAAGTTACTTTTCAGATAGATCTTATTCCTGGTGCTACACCTGTTGCTAAAGCACCTTACCGATTAGCTCCTACAGAAATGAAAGAGTTAATGTCTCAACTTCAGGAATTACTTGACAAAGGGTTCATACAACCTAGTTCCTCGCCTTGGGGAGCTCCGGTTCTCTTTGTTAAAAAGAAGGATGGATCTATGCGCATGTGCATAGACTACCGTGAACTGAATAAGCGAACGGTTAAGAATAAATATCCTCTCCCACGAATTGATGATCTCTTTGATCAACTACAGGGTGCTTCATATTTTTCAAAGATAGATTTACGGTCCGGTTATCATCAATTGAAGGTTAAGAAGGAGGATGTAGCAAAGACAGCTTTCCGGACTAGATATGGGCATTATGAGTTCTTGGTCATGCCATTTGGATTGACTAATGCTCCAGCCGCGTTTATGGACTTAATGAATCGGGTATGCCGTCCCTTTCTAGATCATTTTGTTATTATGTTTATTGACGATATTTTGATCTATTCTAAGTCAGAAGATGAGCACCGTGAGCACTTGAAAGCAGTTTTGGAGGTGTTGAGGGTGAAGAAGTTGTATGCCAAGTTTTCTAAATGCGAGTTTTGGCTTCGAGAAGTGCAGTTTCTTGGTCATGTCATTTCATCAGAAGGTATTAAAGTGGATCCTTCAAAGATTGAAGCTGTTTCAAAGTGGGAGCAGCCAAAGACTCCTACTGAGATTAAAAGTTTTCTTGGTTTGGCTGGATATTATAGAAGATTCATTCAGGATTCTCCCGAATAGCCAAGCCTATGACTGAACTAACGAAGAAAGGAGTAAAGTTTGAGTGGACCGATAAGCAGGAGAAGGCATTTCAAACATTGAAAAAGAAGTTGTGTGAAGCTCCTATACTTGCCTTGCCTGAAGGTACCGATGATTTGGTGGTGTATAGTGATGCATCTATTACGGGTTTGGGTTGTGTCCTGATGCAGAGGGACAAGGTGATCGCCTATGCTTCACGCCAGTTGAAGCCACATGAGAAGAATTACCCTACCCATGATCTTGAGTTGGCAGCAGTTGTATTTGCATTGAAATTGTGGAGACATTACCTTTATGGTACAAAATGCACTTTGTTTACCGATCATAAAAGTTTGCAGTATGTCTTTAATCAAAAGGAGATGAACGTGAGACAAAGGAGGTGGATGGAATTACTTAAGGATTATGATTGTGAAATCAAATACCATCCGGGTAAAGCCAATGTAGTAGCGGATGCACTAAGTAGGAAGGTGCAAAGTTCTTCTTGTAAGTTGATGAGCATGCAAGTTCAAGCCAAGTCGGGCTACTTGATCGAATTAAAGAAGCACAAGCGAGGGCATTAATGAAGGATAACATTGACAAAGAAAGCATTGGAAAGAAGAAACGTCTTGTGATGGAGACTAATAGCCGTGGTTTCAAAACATACAAGGGTCGAATTTGGGTGCCATTGCTTGGTGGTAAACGAGAATTGATCCTTGAGGAAGCCCATAGAAGTAGATATTCGGTTCATCCCGGTGTCACCAAAATGTATGCAGATTTGAAGCCGATTTATTGGTGGCCGGATATTAAAGGAGAAGTGGCTCATTTTGTAGCAAAATGTTTGACGTGTGCACGTGTGAAAACGGACCATCAAAAGCCGTATGGTTTGTTGCATCAATTAGACATTCCCGAGTGGAAATGGGATCATATTACCATGGACTTTGTAACGAAGCTACCTAAAACGCCGAAAGGGAATGATATGATATGGATGATTGTAGATAGATTGACGAAGAGTGCTCATTTTCTAGCTACCCGGCAAGATGTGCCTTTAACGAAGATGGCAAAGATGTACATTAATGAAGTAGTTTCGAAACATGGAGTTCCTCTATCTATCGTTTTGGATCAAGACTCGAGGTTTGTGTCTAACTTTTGGAAGGGTCTTCAACGAGAGTTGGGTAGTAGAATAAATTTGAGTACCGCCTATCATCCTCAAACCGATGGGCAAAGTGAGAGAACTATTCAAACTTTAGAGGATATGTTGAGGACGTGTGTACTAGAGTATGGTGGAGCATGGGATGATCATTTGAAGTTGATTGAGTTTGCTTACAACAATAGTCACCATGCAAGCATTGGAATGCCACCATTTGAGATGCTATATGGAAGAAGATGTAGGACTCCAAGTTGTTGGATGGAGCCCGGTGAAAAGCAAATCACGGGTCCTGAAATTATAGAGATCTCAGCGGAGAAAGTTAATGTAGCTAAAGAAGCTTTACGTGTGGCAAGAGAAAGACAGAAAACATATGCAGATAAAAAAAGGAGACCGATTGAGTTTAATGTTGGTGATTTAGTGATGCTGAAAGTGTCACCATGGAAAGGAGTTATTAGGTTTGGAAAGAAGGGAAAGTTGAGTCCACGTTTCATTGGACCTTTTAAAGTTCTGAAGCGCATCAAAGATGTAGCATATCAGTTGGAATTACCTCCAGAATTGGATGGAATTCACAACACCTTTCATGTATCCTACTTGAGGAAATGCTTAGCTGAGGAGTCAAGTGTGATTCCTATTGAGGATGTGAGTATTGACCCAATGAAGAGAATAGTAGACGAACCGGTAGCGATACTTGGAAGAAAGCAAAAGAAGTTACGCCGGAAAGTGATTGATCTTGTATTGATAAAGTGCAAGCATAATCATGGAAAAAGCTTAACGTGGGAAACTGAAGCAGTAATGAAGGAGAAGTATCCGGAGTTGTTCCTTACTGATGAGATTCCGGGGACGGAATCCTCTTAAGGGGGAGGTAATTGTAACATCCTAAACTTTTTATTTAACAGTTGACTAATGTCGTTAAGTCAACATTATGGGTGTCGTTAAGTCTATTGTAGATTTAATGCATATATGTAGTTAAAGTGTGATTGTGTGTGAGGTTTGAAAGCCTAAAATGTATAATGCAGGATATGTGTGTATATAATGTAGTTAAACGCCTATGTAATGGCATCTAAAGAAGTATATATGTTGTATATGGTCCATAGAATAGTTTTTGACTAGTAATGAAAGATTAGGAAGCTTGGGGTTGATTTTGACATATGAGGAAAAATAAAAAACGGGATTAGGGAATTAGAGGGAGTCCCTAGATCATAATTTGCAGCCATTACATTCTCTAAACAAGCCCTAAGTCACCCCATAGCATTCCTCCATCAAATTGCAAGCCGAAAAGCCTTCCAACGTGTGATTCGAGTGTGTATTGTCAAGAGTTTTGCATCCTAATTGATATCTACAGGCAGAGCAGGTATAATTTCATTGTTTTCAGGTCCTTTTGATATTATGAGTCATTAGGATTAATTATTGGGTTATGGGGGAATCGTTTAACGAAGATTAATGGTGGTTTTGATGGATTAAAGTCTTATATGGTGTAATTAATGGTTGAAATGCTTTGTAATGGCTTGAAAATGAAGGATTTTGATGTATGAAAGTCATGTATTTGATTTAGAATTATTTGGACCTGGTTTGGGGTGTAATCGATCAAACTAGTGCAGAATCGGGGCCAGTTGCGGCGAAACTGGTTTCCAGAGAGATAAGTTGCGGCGCAACTCTATGTTGCGGCGCAACTCAACTATTTTCAGAAAAGTTATACTTTTGAACCGTAACGTCGTTTGACATGTAGATTAGACCTGAATCATAAGTGAGTCTTTAAAGTGTGTGGGTCTAGTTATTGGCCTTAATGACGTGAGTATGTAGCTTGTCTAATAATCGTTTACTAATTATAGGTAGACGAGCATAGTTGCTTTACACAGTGACTAGTTGTTGATTGTTGTGGACTACGCCGAGGTAAGATACACTACTTTGACACGCTGGGGGATTCAACGAAAAGCTGGTTTCAAATCATAAATACTTCCATTTGGTATCTTTATATTGCATGTGGGCATATGGGGTTACACGGGAGGTATTATGGGTTATGTAGTTGACCATGAGACCTGAAATGCAGTTCCTAATGTAGTTAAATGAAGTATTGCTTAATGTAGCGTATTGTTATGCAGTTTATGTAGTGTTACGAAGTATCTCATTATGCATGAAACGTAGAAATGAAGTTGATGTGTGATATATGCATGCTTACATGCCTTGTACACCTAGCTCACTAGACTTATTAGGTTGCCATGTCACTTGCACGTTTAAGGATCCAAACGTAATGAAGATTAAGTGTGTGAACGTCTAGGATCCAAACGTAATGAAGATTAAGTGTGTGAACGTCTAGGAATGTGTGTTACCTAGACTATATGTGTGAGACGGTTTAGGAATGTGTGTTACCTAAACCATATGTGTGAAACCGAGCTCGTAAATATAATGCAGGGAAAGTGTTAAGCTTAACCCGTACTGTCTTAGCCGGACGAGTGCGTTGACGTAGTTGTTGCTTGGGTGGCTCCTTGCAACATGGTCTTTATAATGCAGGGCGAGTAATACGAGGGGTTTGACCAACCTCCACATACGGATTACTCTTGGATTGGCTTGCCATTCCTTAACGACGAAGTATGACTCGCCTTTTGGTGAAGCATATAGTCGGGTGTGACTTATGTTACACTTATATGCAGTTAACGAAGATATGTGTGATAATGTGTGAAATAAATGAAGGATAGGCACATTTAGGGGATTCACCCCAATTGATATGAAGTTGATATGCAGTTATGTGTGAACGTGTGATATGTGTTGTGCCAGTCATAACCCATCCCCCACTTTCCCCATAAGTACACATTTTCTTTTTCCATCCCCCTCCTCTGCTTCACACCCACACAGTCCGCAACCTTCACTCCAATCTAATTCATCGCATGTTCACTCCCCTCTTCTCCTAACCCTCCTTTTTTATCTACGCAGTAGACTTCTAGGACAGACGCGAACGCCGGGATACGCGGACCTTTGACTCCCACCTCGCGGCCTTACCTCAAGGGCCGACGCTCCCTCTGAAAGTGAGCCGCACGGAGGAGAGGTGCTTGATGTCAATGAGCCAGAGGAGCAAGATGTTAAAGAAGTTATTCTGGACCCTAAAGATCCTAACATCAAAGTTTTATTAGGTGCAAAGATCTCAAAAGATTTAGAGGTCAAACTTACTGATTTTTTGAAGACCAGAATGAAGACTTTTGCTTGGAAGCAAGAGGATATGACTAGAATATCTAAAGATGTGATTACACACAAGCTTGGGAATTGATAAAAGTTTCAAGCCAATTCAGCAAAAAAAGAAGAAAATTTGCTCCAGAAAGGAATGCAATTATCCAAGAAGATGTGGAGAGATTATTAAAAGCAAAAATGATTAGGGAAGTAAAATTTCCTGAATGGCTAGCAAAAAAGTAAAATGGAAGAGGAGGGTTTGTGTAGACTTCACTGATCTTAACAAGGCCTGCCCAAAAGATCCATTTCCACTGCCATATAGATGCAATGGTAGATGCAACTTCTGGACATGAGATGCTCACGTTTATGGATGCTTCTTCTGGATTTCAGCAAATTCAGATGGAACCTGAAGATCAAGAAGCCACCGCTTTCATGACCCCGACAGGTATTTATTGTTATATTGCTATGCCTTTTGGTCTTAAAAATGCAGGTGCGACATATCAAAGGTAGTCAACATGATGTTCAAAGACCAACTGGGGGATACGATGGAAGTCTATATAGATGACATGGTGGTAAAATCAAAGAGAGCTGAAGATCACTTGAAAGATCTTGAAGTGGCCTTCAATATCCTGGACAAGTACAACATGAAGCTGAATTCATCTCAACTTAGTCACATCGATCAACCGAATTCCACCCTTGTAAACATTTTAACAATCATTAATAAAAGAACAAAGGCAGGGACGATTGCTTCCTCCCGGGGTTTTTATGCTGGCAATCCTTAAAGGATTAAGGGCTTTTCCTCGATAACAAATCTCGGTGTTCTTGCTCTTTACTCTTTACTTGAAGATTTGGAGGCTGTAACTGAATTACGAGAAAGGACCAAGATAAGAATAGCAAGCTTATCAACAACGAATTGCCAAGTCTTATAATAAGAATTTAAGATTAAGACAATTTCAAGTTGGTGATTTGGTTCTCAAGAAGGCTTTAAAGAAGTCAGATGGTAAAATTGAATCAAAATGGGAAGGTCCTTATTTGATCGAGGCAGAAGCTGGAAAAGGATCTTATTGGCTTCAAGATTTACAAGGTAATCTAGTTCCAAGAGCTTGGAATGCTATTCATCTCAAAACCTACCATGTATGATTAATTGTAACACCCGACGTTTAAAAATATGGGTTTTCAAAAACTTTCACCTAACGGTGTTAAATTGCGGAAGTAAAGACTGTAAAAGTCAAAACCGATAAGAAACATTTCGGTTTCTGCATTTATTTGGTGTTACATGCAATATCAAACAATAGTTCAAATGAAAACCCAACGGTTGCCCAACATTAAACAACCGTTCACACATTACATAAATTCGACATCAAAATGAAATGTAAACAAAAGTCTCCATAATAAGCAACTAGGGGTAGCTAAGGAATCTGCATGCTTTCTACCCACGCCCTCACGTCCTGCACCTACAAGTC
>CM067171.1:37458930-37644731 GCA_034093135.1 Erigeron breviscapus | reverse complement strand
CTAATGCCCACTCTTGTTTTACTTGAAAATTCCAAATTAATGTGGGAGGAACTAATGACACAGTTTGAGGGCACAAATGAGACAATTGTCACACGAAAAGTTGCTCTAAACAAAAGATATGAGTCGTTCTTTGCTGTACCTGGGGAAACTTTAACTCAGACTTACATCAGATTTACAAATCTGGTAAATCAACTGAAAGCCCTGGGTGTAACCAAAGATAAAGAAATTTTGTTGGAAAAATTTTGTGACATTTACCTTCTAAATGGGAAAATTTAATCTTGGTCTTGAGACAAGGCAAAACTTTGCACAGTCACACTCTTGCTTCCCTTTATGGAGCCTTCAGATATACTGAAGAGAACAAAGCTGAGAGAGCTTTGGCTGAGCAAGAAACCCACCTAGACCGTTTGAACCTTTACATAATTATACATTTTTGATCATATTATCCAACCCAACCGACTTACCTGTCTCGTATGACAATTTTATGCTTCCTTTCATATTTGTTTTTTATGCCTTTGTTAATCATGGTGCAGCCTCTACCCTTTCAACCGGGAACTAGTTTTGGAACAACTCCTATGGGTGCAGGCACTAGTTTTTCTGTCGGTTCTGGTTTACGTCCTAGGAATATTGATATCAGAATACGTACAGGTATCAATTACCATAATTACTGATTTTGAGTTGCTAAAAAGCAAGGATTTACACTTTGTATGCTCTCTAGGTTCGGTGTTGGCCTCAGGTGTTGATCAAAGAGATGCACGTGATGGAGAGCGCCCAGCAACTGAATCAGCAGCTTCTGATGGTGGAGTTTCAAATAATCAAGCTTCTCGTAGAACTTTTCCTCAGAGCAGGGTAGTTCCCATTAGGATATCTTCTCTGCATCCTGGACTTGCACCATCTGGATCAACTCGAACTTCTATGAGTGTAGTATATCCAGTGCTAGCACGAGCTCAGCATGTTGATTCTGGAAATGTTAATGGCATTAATGGCCGCGCATCAAATGGAAATCACACTGAAAATAGAGCACATGTAGTCTTTAATTCTGCCTCTCAGCAACAACCACCTGAAGTTCCTGGACTTACTGGTATGCTACATGTGTTTCTGCTTTATTGGTTATTATATCTTTACGGGTGTTCTTTGCAGGCTCATCTCATGGTACATTCCATAATGGTGATAGTTTTTCTACAGAGGTTCCCCATGGACTTAATCAACTGCTGAGAAACTTCTTTCTTGGGGAGTCGATTGAGGCCACCGACTTCATCTTTGAGGGAGTGAGTGCTGAACCTGTTGGAACTGCTCAAACAGCTGTCAATTCTCAAGAAACATCGACGGTTACTGATCAAGGAACATTTTTGGCTAATTTGCTGCACCAGATAATGCCTGTTGTGTCTCAGCACATCAATGGTGTAAATGATAGTTCATCTGTACCAAGTGTTGATGCGGAAAATGGAGCCACACAACCTTCTTCAAACGTAAGTCTTGCTACTATATAGAGATGGCAGTTTCAAACACTTTACTTAAATGGGTCATTTGTGTTTTGGATCAAACGGGGAAAATAAATAAATAAAATCTAGCTGGAAAGGGCAGAACCTCCTTAAAATCTACATATTAATGCATTTAAAAATATTTGATTTTTATCAAAGATAATATATCTTTCCTCGATCTTATTTGATGTTTTGGCAATTGACACTGCTTATCGAGATAACAGAACTTAAATTTTGGACTAAAATGATTTGGGTCAGCCCAATATGACCCAAACAAAAGTATCCTTTTTGACCCGAACCAGTTTTACCCTTAAGCCTCATATTACGTTAGCTCTGCTGCTATGGAACCATTATTATGTCACTCATTTGGGACATCAAATGCAAAATTATCTTTCATTACAATCCTGATGTGCTCCATATACATGTAGGTTGAAGAGAGCCAAGGTAGAGGTGCATCTTCTCGACATCCAGGTGGCCCTTCATCTTCTCCAACACCGAAACGGCGAAAGGTACTCCGTACATTTGCTAGTAGTGGATAACCTTTAAATTTTATTTATTTATCTTTTTTTTGGGAAGAAGGCAGGGAATGGATGTTGAAATGGGTCAGATTTGATGCATACGTTCACAAAGATCGGAAAGTAGTAGCCGTAAATCTATCCACTCGTGTAGTTTTAGGCCGCAGATGTCTACTTTTCTTTAATATGGAATTCAAATCAGATCCTAGAGTTTAACCACTGGGGGAGATGGAATAGTTGTACTGTAGAAGAGTCGTTTTCTATGCCCTTAGCCTGTTAAACATGATTTCAAGAGTATGGTTATTCCATAGTTCTACTACTTTTAATAAAAAAATGATTTCGGAGATTTTATGCATTTAGGTTAATTAAATTGAATGCCTTTGACCTATTAGATTTAGCATGACTCTAGATGACCCATTCACAAGTTATGGTTGAATTTGATTTCTCTAGAATTGCCATTCTGAACAATGTTTCTACTCATGATGCAGACAGAATAAGTAATCGCAAGGCATGTCGCCATCTACCATGGTCTGCATAGCTGGTTTGGCTTGACCGGATTTCAGTTGGCTGCTGATGGGTTATGCAGCGATAGACAACAAATGTGATCAATACATATAGTCCTTCCCTTGGACATCTCTGAATCCTGTCTACAAGGCAATCTTTTTGGGTTGAGTAAACAATTGCATAGTAAAACTTTGTTGAATGTCTCATCATTTTATTTATATATATAATGTCCAGAGAAATTTTATTTGCCTAACTTTTGTGCTAAGAATCTGAGGGCAATTGGAACATGTGCATTTACATGATCCTTCCTGGGAATGGCTATTTATGTATTTTGTGACTTATCATGGTCGAACTATTAGTATTTTCATTTGATAGCGTGGCTCGATGATGTAGGAGGGCATAGTATATAAGCACTTTGAAAAATATATCCGAAGGTAAAGTCATTTTTAGGTCACAATGACATATATCATCATTATGATACATTTGATGCTATATTTTGTAAATATACGGTATCTGCTTCATGATAACTATTTTTTTTTTTTTTTTTTTTTTTTTTTTTTTTTTTTTTTTTTTTTTTTTTTTTTTTTTTTTTTTTTTTTTTTTTTTTTTTTTTTTTTTTTTTTTTTTTTTTTTTTTTTTTTTTTTTTTTTTTTTTTTTTTTTTTTTTTTTTTTTTTTTTTTTTTTTTTTTTTTTTTTTTTTTTTTTTTTTTTTTTTTTTTTTTTTTTTTTTTTTTTTTTTTTTTTTTTTTTTTTTTTTTTTTTTTTTTTTTTTTTTTTTTTTTTTTTTTTTTTTTTTTTTTTTTTTTTTTTTTTTTTTTTTTTTTTTTTTTTTTTTTTTTTTTTTTTTTTTTTTTTTTTTTTTTTTTTTTTTTTTTTTTTTTTTTTTTTTTTTTTTTTTTTTTTTTTTTTTTTTTTTTTTTTTTTTTTTTTTTTTTTTTTTTTTTTTTTTTTTTTTTTTTTTTTTTTTTTTTTTTTTTTTTTTTTTTTTTTTTTTTTTTTTTTTTTTTTTTTTTTTTTTTTTTTTTTTTTTTTTTTTTTTTTTTTTTTTTTTTTTTTTTTTTTTTTTTTTTTTTTTTTTTTTTTTTTTTTTTTTTTTTTTTTTTTTTTTTTTTTTTTTTTTTTTTTTTTTTTTTTTTTTTTTTTTTTTTTTTTTTTTTTTTTTTTTTTTTTTTTTTTTTTTTTTTTTTTTTTTTTTTTTTTTTTTTTTTTTTTTTTTTTTTTTTTTTTTTTTTTTTTTTTTTTTTTTTTTTTTTTTTTTTTTTTTTTTTTTTTTTTTTTTTTTTTTTTTTTTTTTTTTTTTTTTTTTTTTTTTTTTTTTTTTTTTTTTTTTTTTTTTTTTTTTTTTTTTTTTTTTTTTTTTTTTTTTTTTTTTTTTTTTTTTTTTTTTTTTTTTTTTTTTTTTTTTTTTTTTTTTTTTTTTTTTTTTTTTTTTTTTTTTTTTTTTTTTTTTTTTTTTTTTTTTTTTTTTTTTTTTTTTTTTTTTTTTTTTTTTTTTTTTTTTTTTTTTTTTTTTTTTTTTTTTTTTTTTTTTTTTTTTTTTTTTTTTTTTTTTTTTTTTTTTTTTTTTTTTTTTTTTTTTTTTTTTTTTTTTTTTTTTTTTTTTTTTTTTTTTTTTTTTTTTTTTTTTTTTTTTTTTTTTTTTTTTTTTTTTTTTTTTTTTTTTTTTTTTTTTTTTTTTTTTTTTTTTTTTTTTTTTTTTTTTTTTTTTTTTTTTTTTTTTTTTTTTTTTTTTTTTTTTTTTTTTTTTTTTTTTTTTTTTTTTTTTTTTTTTTTTTTTTTTTTTTTTTTTTTTTTTTTTTTTTTTTTTTTTTTTTTTTTTTTTTTTTTTTTTTTTTTTTTTTTTTTTTTTTTTTTTTTTTTTTTTTTTTTTTTTTTTTTTTTTTTTTTTTTTTTTTTTTTTTTTTTTTTTTTTTTTTTTTTTTTTTTTTTTTTTTTTTTTTTTTTTTTTTTTTTCCATTTTTAGATTACTTTTACATTAATAATCACAACACTATTGTACCACTGTCGTCGCATTGCGCATAAAAGCATAAATGTTTACATAGTACTTCTTGTTAAAATACCTCTATATTTATTTATTCTGAAAACAATTATTAACCTTATTATATATGTTTATCTTAAAATAATGAGTTAACAGCCTAAATCGTCCTTGTGGTTTATCTTAAAAGTTTCATCTTTATCTATCTGAAATGACATTGACAGTCCTTTCTGGAAGGATAAGGTTCAAGTTTAGTCCTTTTTTCAAACGGACGTCATATCTTCTCTGTTTTTTCTATCAAATGACATGCACATGAGGATTAGTGTCATTTCACTCCTTTTTCCAGCCTCCAAACAAAACCCAAAAAATATCCTTGTAGCATTTCTTCAACCTCCAAACTCAAGATCAAATTCATCACACTTAAACTTAAATCAAACCATCATTTTGGCAAAATACCAGCAAAACATATGACAGACAATGATACATCTTTATAAGTATATCACGAACAAAAGCAGTAAATGAAGTTTGAAACTTGGGTCGAATTGGATTGAATTGAAAAGATGATTTTGGGAATCCTGGAATTTGGGGGTTTGCGAATTGGGTGGAATTATTGAGGTGGGTTTGTGTTATAACACGATTTAAGCTCTGAATTCGATCTAACAATGGCGGTTGGTTAGTGTGTGTTCTTGGTGTGTGTGTGTGTGTGTTTTTTGAGAGAGAAAGATCGTATTAACTGAAAGCTTGGAATTAATTGTGTGTGAAAATGAAAGGATTTTTCTGTTCTTGTTATGATTTCTAAGGTGTGAGGGCTATTTATAGTCTAACAATACAACTTTGCCAATTATCACAATTAGCCCCTCAACCTTAGAAATCATCTATCTATGACTTAACAACAAGAATGTCTTCTAACCTTTATTACAATTTATCACTATTTTGGATTTCTAACATTCTCCCCCTTAGTGATTTATTGTAATGAATGAAGTACGTGTTATCTTGGGTCGAATTGGATTGAATTGAAAAGATGATTTTGGGAATCCTGGAATTTGGGGGTTTGCGAATTGGGTGGAATTATTGAGGTGGGTTTGTGTTATAACACGATTTAAGCTCTGAATTCGATCTAACAATGGCGGTTGGTTAGTGTGTGTTCTTGGTGTGTGTGTGTGTTTTGAGAGAGAAAGATCGTATTAACTGAAAGCTTGGAATTAATTGTGTGTGAAAATGAAAGGATTTTTCTGTTCTTGTTATGATTTCTAAGGTGTGAGGGCTATTTATAGTCTAACAATACAACTTTGCCAATTATCACAATTAGCCCCTCAACCTTAGAAATCATCTATCTATGACTTAACAACAAGAATGTCTTCTAACCTTTATTACAATTTATCACTATTTTGGATTTCTAACATTCTCCCCCTTAGTGATTTATTGTAATGAATGAAGTACGTGTTATCTTGGGTCGAATTGGATTGAATTGAAAAGATGATTTTGGGAATCCTGGAATTTGGGGGTTTGCGAATTGGGTGGAATTATTGAGGTGGGTTTGTGTTATAACACGATTTAAGCTCTGAATTCGATCTAACAATGGCGGTTGGTTAGTGTGTGTTCTTGGTGTGTGTGTGTGTGTGTTTTGAGAGAGAAAGATCGTATTAACTGAAAGCTTGGAATTAATTGTGTGTGAAAATGAAAGGATTTTTCTGTTCTTGTTATGATTTCTAAGGTGTGAGGGCTATTTATAGTCTAACAATACAACTTTGCCAATTATCACAATTAGCCCCTCAACCTTAGAAATCATCTATCTATGACTTAACAACAAGAATGTCTTCTAACCTTTATTACAATTTATCACTATTTTGGATTTCTAACATTCTCCCCCTTAGTGATTTATTGTAATGAATGAAGTACGTGTTATCTTGGGTCGAATTGGATTGAATTGAAAAGATGATTTTGGGAATCCTGGAATTTGGGGGTTTGCGAATTGGGTGGAATTATTGAGGTGGGTTGATATGTGTTATAACACGATTTAAGCTCTGAATTCGATCTAACAATGGCGGTTGGTTAGTGTGTGTTCTTGGTGTGTGTGTGTGTTTTGAGAGAGAAAGATCGTATTAACTGAAAGCTTGGAATTAATTGTGTGTGAAAATGAAAGGATTTTTCTGTTCTTGTTATGATTTCTAAGGTGTGAGGGCTATTTATAGTCTAACAATACAACTTTGCCAATTATCACAATTAGCCCCTCAACCTTAGAAATCATCTATCTATGACTTAACAACAAGAATGTCTTCTAACCTTTATTACAATTTATCACTATTTTGGATTTCTAACATTCTCCCCCTTAGTGATTTATTGTAATGAATGAAGTACGTGTTATCTTGGGTCGAATTGGATTGAATTGAAAAGATGATTTTGGGAATCCTGGAATTTGGGGGTTTGCGAATTGGGTGGAATTATTGAGGTGGGTTTGTGTTATAACACGATTTAAGCTCTGAATTCGATCTAACAATGGCGGTTGGTTAGTGTGTGTTCTTGGTGTGTGTGTGTGTGTTTTGAGAGAGAAAGATCGTATTAACTGAAAGCTTGGAATTAATTGTGTGTGAAAATGAAAGGATTTTTCTGTTCTTGTTATGATTTCTAAGGTGTGAGGGCTATTTATAGTCTAACAATACAACTTTGCCAATTATCACAATTAGCCCCTCAACCTTAGAAATCATCTATCTATGACTTAACAACAAGAATGTCTTCTAACCTTTATTACAATTTATCACTATTTTTGGATTTCTAACATTCTCCCCCTTAGTGATTTATTGTAATGAATGAAGTACGTGTTATCTTGTCTTGAAATTGATGAGCCCGGTGGTGAAGACAATTGGAATGTTGAAACAAGTCTTCAAAGCTTTTCTTTTGTCTTTGTAGAACTTGATTCAGTCTTGATCTTGGACTTCTTGAAGTTAAATCATATGAAGATTCTCAATGTTCTTTTTGAACAGAGAATGATGAACGCATGTTTGGCTTGAATTTTTGAGAATTGATGAATCTTGAATCAGAGTTGTCTTTTGAAGTGCGGAAGAGATGAATCTTGGCTTTGATTCTTCAATCTTCGATTCTTGAATGAATCTCATCTTTTTGAAATGAAGTTTCATGAGATATGAACTCTCCCCCTTGATTTATGCATTGGAGTTTCTTGACAGAATGTTGTTGTATGACTTTGAAGATCTTGAAGGAAGTATGTTTGATGAAGTCTCGTTTGAAGCTTTACTTCTTTGACTTGAATCTTCTAATCAACTCTTTCAATCTTTTTGAAGCTTTGATCTTTGTCATATCAACTCTAACACTTTGGAGAGTAAGCCTTTGAATGAACTTTGAATGAAATTCTTATGAAGTAATCATGCTCCCCCTCAATTCATGAGTATAACCATTTTGGAGCATCTTTGAACTTTTTGAAGCGTCTTGAGTGAAAACCTTTTCATCTTTGGTTTCATTCAAATCTCTAAGGTCAATGCAGACACATCATGAACAATTTTCTCCCTCTATACACACGCTTTGATAAGCCTAAACCCATTTGAAACAACCAATTTACAAAAATTTCTCAACATAGACTCTTATTCCATTTCTATCATCAACTATGCCACTATGCCTTTGAAAGAGATAGAAATATTGATGGAACACAGACTCTCATTCCATTCTTGTCATTTGAAGACAATACCAAATTCATTTCCGAAACAAAAGCTCAGTTGACAAAGACTATGAATCAATAATATTTTCTCCCCCTCATAATGACAAAAATGGGAACCAATGTCATTATGTACACATTTGATTGATTAAATGTCTCAAGGAATAAGAAAACATGGAGAAATGTCAACTATCAAAACATCAACCCAACCTAGTAGCCCAACCCAAGAAATCCTATGGGTGACTAAAATGTAAGATTGAAGTTGTTGGGACAAACAATATATCATGGTGTTGGTGGTTTCTGTGTTTGTGTTAAGAGAAATGAAACCGGATAAGAATGATCCGTTTACATGTTCAAAAATCAAAAGGATTAATGAAATGACCGATAGAAATGTATAACATTTTTCGGATTTCCTATGTATCATTGAGATATGCACAAAACAAGTCTCTAACATAGTTCGGTCTGCGGCTTTTCAACCACTAGATTGCTTCAAAGAATATAAATCATGGTTAACACTACCGAAGCATTTGATAACCACAATTTTATCCTTAAAGACTTTTAGGGAAAACCGAGATCACTTAGATTTCTCGTTATCTCAATAATCACATAAATGTAATTATGAGACCTACGTTCAACGTTGGAAAAGATGTTAGCATTGGTAGCATTTCACTATAATTAAATAAAACATTGAAGAACGGGTTGCATACATAGTATATGCAAGCCTTTGCATTCTAATTAAATAAAGCATTGAAGAACGGGTTGCATACATAGTATATGCAAGCCTTTGCATTCTAATTAAATAAAGCATTGAAGAACGGGTTGCATACATAGTATATGCAAGCCTTTGCATTCTAATTAAATAAAGCATTGAAGAACGGGTTGCATACATAGTATATGCAAGCCTTTGCATTCTAATTAAATAAAGCATTGAAGAACGGGTTGCATACATAGTATATGCAAGCCTTTGCATTCTAATTAAATAAAGCATTGAAGAACGGGTTGCATACATAGTATATGCAAGCCTTTGCATTCTAATTAAATAAAGCATTGAAGAACGGGTTGCATACATAGTATATGCAAGCCTTTGCATTCTAATTAAATAAAGCATTGAAGAACGGGTTGCATACATAGTATATGCAAGCCTTTGCATTCTAATTAAATAAAGCATTGAAGAACGGGTTGCATACATAGTATATGCAAGCCTTTGCATTCTAATTAAATAAAGCATTGAAGAACGGGTTGCATACATAGTATATGCAAGCCTTTGCATTCTAATTAAATAAAGCATTGAAGAACGGGTTGCATACATAGTATATGCAAGCCTTTGCATTCTAATTAAATAAAGCATTGAAGAACGGGTTGCATACATAGTATATGCAAGCCTTTGCATTCTAATTAAATAAAGCATTGAAGAACGGGTTGCATACATAGTATATGCAAGCCTTTGCATTCTAATTAAATAAAGCATTGAAGAACGGGTTGCATACATAGTATATGCAAGCCTTTGCATTCTAATTAAATAAAGCATTGAAGAACGGGTTGCATACATAGTATATGCAAGCCTTTGCATTCTAATTAAATAAAGCATTGAAGAACGGGTTGCATACATAGTATATGCAAGCCTTTGCATTCTAATTAAATAAAGCATTGAAGAACGGGTTGCATACATAGTATATGCAAGCCTTTGCATTCTAATTAAATAAAGCATTGAAGAACGGGTTGCATACATAGTATATGCAAGCCTTTGCATTCTAATTAAATAAAGCATTGAAGAACGGGTTGCATACATAGTATATGCAAGCCTTTGCATTCTAATTAAATAAAGCATTGAAGAACGGGTTGCATACATAGTATATGCAAGCCTTTGCATTCTAATTAAATAAAGCATTGAAGAACGGGTTGCATACATAGTATATGCAAGCCTTTGCATTCTAATTAAATAAAGCATTGAAGAACGGGTTGCATACATAGTATATGCAAGCCTTTGCATTCTAATTAAATAAAGCATTGAAGAACGGGTTGCATACATAGTATATGCAAGCCTTTGCATTCTAATTAAATAAAGCATTGAAGAACGGGTTGCATACATAGTATATGCAAGCCTTTGCATTCTAATTAAATAAAGCATTGAAGAACGGGTTGCATACATAGTATATGCAAGCCTTTGCATTCTAATTAAATAAAGCATTGAAGAACGGGTTGCATACATAGTATATGCAAGCCTTTGCATTCTAATTAAATAAAGCATTGAAGAACGGGTTGCATACATAGTATATGCAAGCCTTTGCATTCTAATTAAATAAAGCATTGAAGAACGGGTTGCATACATAGTATATGCAAGCCTTTGCATTCTAATTAAATAAAGCATTGAAGAACGGGTTGCATACATAGTATATGCAAGCCTTTGCATTCTAATTAAATAAAGCATTGAAGAACGGGTTGCATACATAGTATATGCAAGCCTTTGCATTCTAATTAAATAAAGCATTGAAGAACGGGTTGCATACATAGTATATGCAAGCCTTTGCATTCTAATTAAATAAAGCATTGAAGAACGGGTTGCATACATAGTATATGCAAGCCTTTGCATTCTAATTAAATAAAGCATTGAAGAACGGGTTGCATACATAGTATATGCAAGCCTTTGCATTCTAATTAAATAAAGCATTGAAGAACGGGTTGCATACATAGTATATGCAAGCCTTTGCATTCTAATTAAATAAAGCATTGAAGAACGGGTTGCATACATAGTATATGCAAGCCTTTGCATTCTAATTAAATAAAGCATTGAAGAACGGGTTGCATACATAGTATATGCAAGCCTTTGCATTCTAATTAAATAAAGCATTGAAGAACGGGTTGCATACATAGTATATGCAAGCCTTTAAAAAAAATCTTTTTGTTTATTTTTGAAATTTTTCAATTTTGTATTTTGTTTTCTGAAATGTTTCAAGAATTCCTTCAATTGAAAAAGAATTAAGGTTTAAGATTTAACATACCAAGCTTGGAGATCAGAAAATTAAACCTCTTTTCGTCCAACGGTTTTGTGAACAAATCTGCAAGTTGAAATTCAGTTCCCACAAAGTAGAGTTCGATGTCACCTTTCTCAATATGATCTTTGAGAAAATGATATCTAACATCAATATGCTTTGATCGAGAGTGGTTTACTGAGTTGACTGCAATTGCAATGGCACTCTGAGAATCACAATAGATAGGAATATGATCATATGTCAGACCATAATCAGTCAGTTGTGTCTTCATCCATAAAACTTGAGCACAACAACTAGCTGCAGCCACGTATTCTGCTTCAGCCGTTGATAGTGAAACACAATTCTGTTTCTTGGAAGACCAACTCACAATTTTGTCTCCTAAAAATTGTAAAGTACCGGAAGTGCTCTTGCGATCAAGTTTACAACCTGCATGATCTGCATCTGAATAGGCAGTTAGATTGAATCCAGTATCCCTTGGATACCAGAGACCTAAATCGGGTGTACCCTTCAGATAACGAAAGATTCGTTTCACAGCTTGATAATGTAAATCAGTTGGAGCAGCTTGATATCTAGCACACATACATGTTGCAAACATTATATCTGGGCGAGATGCTGTTAGGTACAACAATGAACCAATCATACTTCTATATCTCTTTTGGTCAAATGGTTTCCCATTTGTATCAGTATTAATGGTTGTTCGAGCAGCCATTGGGGTAGAAATTGAAGAACATGAAGTCATATCAAACTTTTTCAACATGTCATTTATGTATTTACCTTGTGATATAAAAATACCAGTTGGTAATTGTTTGATTTGAAGACCCAAAAAGTAATTCATTTCCCCAATCATGCTCATTTCAAAATGATTGACCATTAGAGATGAAAAGTTTCTGCAAAATGTTTGACTGGTCGACCCAAATATAATGTCATCAACATATATTTGAACTAGTAGAACATGCTTACCTTGTTTGCGAATGAACAGGGTAGGGTCAATTATACCTTTGGTAAATCCACCTTTAAGTAAGAAAGTAGTTAAGGAATCATACCATGCTCGGGGTGCTTGCTTAAGACCATAGAGAGCCTTGTCTAACCTGTAGACATGGTTTGGTCTTTGAGGATCAACAAAACCTTCAGGTTGATCAACGTAGACTTCTTCTTTGAGGTCACCATTCAGAAAAGCAGTTTTCACATCCATTTGAAACACAGTGAAGTTTCGGAATGCGGCATAAGCTAAGAAAATTCGAATGGCCTCCATTCTTGCTACTGGAGCAAAAGTTTCGTCGAAATCAACACCAGGTTGTTGGCAATAACCCTTTGCAACAAGTCGAGCTTTATTCCTTACTACCACTCCATTCTCATCCTTTTTGTTTTTGAATATCCACTTCGTTCCGATTGGATCAGCTTTTCTAGGATTTGGAACTAACCTCCATACCTTCAGTCTTTCAAATTGAGCGAGTTCATCTTGCATTGCCTTAACCCACTCTGGATCTTTAAGAGCTTCAGATACCGTTTTGGGTTCAATATTGCTAAGAGAAAGTGCAACAAGACACTCATTCACTGAAGTACGAGTAGTTACTCCTGCTTGTGGATCTCCAATTATCTGATCAGTAGGATGGTCTTTCTGCATACGTGTCCACTTGTGAGCATGAGGAAGTGGATCTTGTTCTTGAAGATCAACATCATCATCATTGAAACTTGAGTTTTGTTGAGAGATAGAGTCATAACTTGGTATAACTCTTTCCTCATATGCTGGATGATCAAAGTCAAGTGGCACATACACATTCGGAGTGTTCAGGGGATTGGTTGTCTGAGTGAATTGAGAAGGTTGTTCTTGAACATTCACTTGAGAAGGATTCTCAGGAGAGGATGATGGAATAGAATTATTTGAAGATGATCTTTGCTCAGAAGAACTTGATGCTGATTCATGAGTGTTGTTAGGAACTGGATCGTGGTTATGAATAGGTTCATTGTTTGGAATTGGATCAACGATGATCTGAGGTTCTTGATCATGAACCGGTTTTGAATTATAGAATTCTTCAAAAAGAATATCTAATTCATCACTGGTTGGAGTTGGAAATTTCTTGAATTTAGAAGCTAAGGTAGAATTCCTTGTAGAAGGACTTGAAGCACTTGAATCCATACTTGTTGGTAGCAAGCTTTCTTGCTCAAAAATCATGCCTGACATCTCATCAAACCACACATTCATTGTTTCTTGAATTGTGTTTGTTCGGCGATTGTAGATTCGGTAGGCAATTGATGTTTTGGAATAACCAACAAAGTATCCTTCATCACCTTTCTTCTCGAACTTTCCAAGATTCTCCCGATCATTCAAAGTGTAACAAACACACCCAAATATATGAAAGTAGTTGATGTTGGGTTTCCGTTTGTTAACAACCTCATAAGGAGTCTTTTCGAACCGCTGATTGATAATGGACCGATTCTGAGTGTGACAAGCAGTGTCAACAGCTTCAGCCCACATATTTGATGGCAATTTGGAATAAGCAAGCATTGTCCTTGCTGCTTCCACCAGCGATCGATTTCTCCTTTCAACAACACCGTTTTGTTGTGGGGTTCGAACTGCTGAGAATTGATGAGTAATCCCTTTGGATTTGCAGAATTCATCAAAAACAGCATTCTTGAATTCAGTACCGTTATCCGAACGGATGTAACGAACTGGAAGTTGAAGATTTACTTGAGTAATGGTGATGAAATCTATCAACATCTGAGTTGTTTCATCTTTGGATGCTAGGAACTTAACCCAAGTATATCTTGAATAATCATCAACAATAACCAGGATGTATTTCTTCCCATTTCGGCTTTGTACTTTCATCGGCCCACAAAGATCCATGTGAAGCAAATGAAGAGGTGCCAAAGAATTTGGAGATTTCTTTGGTTTATGAGAAACTCTCTTAATTTTCCCAACAGCACAAGAAGGACAGACATGCTCACTTTCATACTTATAGTCAGGTAAGCCTTCAACAAGATGCTTATTGACTAAAGTATTGATTGTCTGGAAATTCAGATGAGAGAGCCTTCTATGCCATAACCAAGAATTCTTCGAAGTAGCCTTTGAAATGAGACAGATATTATCGGTTGGTTGGTTATCATCGAGATTGACGGTAAAAAGGTTATCGTCACGATCGCCACAAAGAATATCAACTCCATCTAAGGTTTGGACTTTGCAAAGAGATTTTCGAAAAAGAACTTGAAGATTGTTATCACAGAATTGTCCAACACTGAACAAGTTGTGACTTAAACCTTCAACATAGTGAACTTTCTTGATTGTAATCCCATTTCGTTCAATGTCCCCATAACCTAAGATAGGAGCGAAATTGTTGTTTCCAAAGCGAACAGTTCCCATGAATCTTTCAACAAAATTCTTCAGCAAAGATTTATTTCCAGTCATGTGCTTCGAACACCCGGAATCGAGTATCCAAACACAGATGGTTATTTCCTGCAATCAAAGAAATTTAACCATTTTTAGGTACCCACTTGAAAACGGGTCCTTTTTGGTTAGATAAAACAGGCAGGGTATATAACTTAGGATGCGCATTCAAACATGTTATTGAATCAACATAAGCATCAACACGCATATTATCAACAAACATATTTGAATAAAATGTACGAACATTCACACAAGAATTAAATGTAACATGTCTACAAGCATTCAAATCAACCACACAAGAATTAACATTGTTTACAAGCTCACAAGGCTTTGCCTTGGCACATTCAACATTTATTGACAAATCAGAATTGTTTTGTTTAACAGGAACACCTTTCCACCGATTAACAGCTTTTCTCCTCCTCATTTTCTTCTTTTTCTCAACCTCTTTCTGAATACTAGTGATCTTAGGTACTAATGACTTAGCAACCCATTTAGAATCACTACTTAAGCTCTTTCCACCTGTTGAATTGAAGTTACAAAGATTAGAACGAGGAGTTTTAAAAACTTTCATCTTTTTGTTATCTTTTGGTGGTGAGGAAACTTCTTGCTTCTTTGGTTTATCATGAGAAAACCATCCATATCTATCCCTATATCTAGTTGAACCATTAGATGCATCCTTAGTTAGCAAATTTGAGCTAGACTTAGACACCTTAGGTTTAAAGCTAGATTGAGAGCTAGATTTAGAAGCATTAGGATAGTCTTTCGGAAGTTTCACTTTGGTGTACTTTGTTGTGTGTGGAGTTTCAGCTTGTTCCTTTTTGACATGTTTCACAGGTGTAGCAATGGTCTTTGTTTCAGTCTTGACGAGTTTGGTCTTAACTCGTTTCTTTGAGTAATATGAAGTTGGAGCTTTGGACGATGGTTTTTGAGATTCCATTTTGATTTTGGTAGATTCAATCTTTTTCTCAGTTTCTGAATCAAAAATATGTTCTCCCTCCATGAATTTATCAAAATCAACCTTCGTGAAATCTTTTGAAAGAGAAAATTTCAATGGAGATTGATTAATTTTAGATTTGTTTGAAAATTTGATTCAATTTCTTCCAATTTGAAAATTGAAGATTTCTTTGTTTTGTATGAATCATTGATTGCATCATAATTAACCAAAAAATCTTGATTAGGTATTCTCTCAACTTCATCAGTCTCAAATTCGTCATCCAATGGACGAATAAATTGTTGTATCATACCAAGGCGAAGAAATTTTTCATCATACAGGGGTTCGATTTGGTCTTTGGCTTTTTGCAATGGTGTGATATTCTCAAATCCCAACCCGTGAAGAAGTTCTGTTTTGTCGATTTTTGACTTGTTGAAATAGGCAGTGAAATTCAAGAGAGGATTTTGTTCAACTTTATATAACTTTTCTTGATAGAAAAGTATATTCTTTTTAAATTCCTCAACTTGTTTTTCAAGATTTTCAATCTCAATGCCTTTAAGAAAACAATTATGATTTAAGTCAGAAATCTTCCTTTCGAGTTCAGCATTGTTCGGTTTAGCTTCTTGAAGCTTCTTATTGAGAATATCAACGTCCATTTGTCTCGCATTTGCCCGAAGCCATTCATTGGTCTTTTGAATTTCAAGATCTTGATTGGCTTTTTCAAGATCATGAATGTTTTCAACAAAATTCTTCAGCAAAGATTTATTTCCAGTCATGTGCTTCGAACACCCGGAATCGAGTATCCAAACACAGATGGTTATTTCCTGCAATCAAAGAAATTTAACCATTTTTAGGTACCCACTTGAAAACGGGTCCTTTTTGGTTAGATAAAACAGGCAGGGTATATAACTTAGGATGCGCATTCAAACATGTTATTGAATCAACATAAGCATCAACACGCATATTATCAACAAACATATTTGAATAAAATGTACGAACATTCACACAAGAATTAACATTGTTTACAAGCTCACAAGGCTTTGCCTTGGCACATTCAACATTTATTGACAAATCAGAATTGTTTTGTTTAACAGGAACACCTTTCCACCGATTAACAGCTTTTCTCCTCCTCATTTTCTTCTTTTTCTCAACCTCTTTCTGAATACTAGTGATCTTAGGTACTAATGACTTAGCAACCCATTTAGAATCACTACTTAAGCTCTTTCCACCTGTTGAATTGAAGTTACAAAGATTAGAACGAGGAGTTTTAAAAACTTTCATCTTTTTGTTATCTTTTGGTGGTGAGGAAACTTCTTGCTTCTTTGGTTTATCATGAGAAAACCATCCATATCTATCCCTATATCTAGTTGAACCATTAGATGCATCCTTAGTTAGCAAATTTGAGCTAGACTTAGACACCTTAGGTTTAAAGCTAGATTGAGAGCTAGATTTAGAAGCATTAGGATAGTCTTTCGGAAGTTTCACTTTGGTGTACTTTGTTGTGTGTGGAGTTTCAGCTTGTTCCTTTTTGACATGTTTCACAGGTGTAGCAATGGTCTTTGTTTCAGTCTTGACGAGTTTGGTCTTAACTCGTTTCTTTGAGTAATATGAAGTTGGAGCTTTGGACGATGGTTTTTGAGATTCCATTTTGATTTTGGTAGATTCAATCTTTTTCTCAGTTTCTGAATCAAAAATATGTTCTCCCTCCATGAATTTATCAAAATCAACCTTCGTGAAATCTTTTGAAAGAGAAAATTTCAATGGAGATTGATTAATTTTAGATTTGTTTGAAAATTTGATTCAATTTCTTCCAATTTGAAAATTGAAGATTTCTTTGTTTTGTATGAATCATTGATTGCATCATAATTAACCAAAAAATCTTGATTAGGTATTCTCTCAACTTCATCAGTCTCAAATTCGTCATCCAATGGACGAATAAATTGTTGTATCATACCAAGGCGAAGAAATTTTTCATCATACAGGGGTTCGATTTGGTCTTTGGCTTTTTGCAATGGTGTGATATTCTCAAATCCCAACCCGTGAAGAAGTTCTGTTTTGTCGATTTTTGACTTGTTGAAATAGGCAGTGAAATTCAAGAGAGGATTTTGTTCAACTTTATATAACTTTTCTTGATAGAAAAGTATATTCTTTTTAAATTCCTCAACTTGTTTTTCAAGATTTTCAATCTCAATGCCTTTAAGAAAACAATTATGATTTAAGTCAGAAATCTTCCTTTCGAGTTCAGCATTGTTCGGTTTAGCTTCTTGAAGCTTCTTATTGAGAATATCAACGTCCATTTGTCTCGCATTTGCCCGAAGCCATTCATTGGTCTTTTGAATTTCAAGATCTTGATTGGCTTTTTCAAGATCATGAATGGTCTTTTCAAGATTTTGACATCTTAGTAATAACTTAGAATCAGGAGTGACATTCATCTCACATTCTTTAACCAACATTTTGTCTTTGTATGCTTGAAAGTCTTGTTTTATAGTATCATGTTCAAAAAGTAATTTTGAGTGTTCTTCAAGAAGATTTGAAAATTCACTTTTTGAAAATGCAATACTATTTTTCAACTTTTTGTTGTTGTTGGCTAAAGAACTGATATGATTTGTTAATTTAGATAAAGCTAATCTACAAGACTCTTTGTAATTTTGAGTGTTCTTCAAGAAGATTTGAAAATTCACTTTTTGAAAATGCAATACTATTTTTCAACTTTTTGTTGTTGTTGGCTAAAGAACTGATATGATTTGTTAATTTAGATAAAGCTAATCTACAAGACTCTTTGTCCTTAATTGAAGAAAAAGTAGAGTCGAGATTTACCTCATCATCAGGGTATTCATCATCAGTGAGCAACAGCCATTTGTCATCTTCTGCAAGCAATGCATGTCCTGCTTCGACCTGTTTGGCTAATAGCATCTTTTGCTTGTAGTACTCGTAGTTCCGCTTCTTGGGTTGTTTGCAGTCAACAGCAAAATGTCCAGGAACTCCACAATTGTAGCACCTTTTGTCTGATGTTTTCCCTTTTTCACCTGCTTGTTTCTCATATGCTTCCTTCTTATCACCATATCTTGAACCAGTAGCTTCACTTTGATCATTGCTCCTTGGATGATAGTGTTCCTTCTTTGGAAATGCACTTGTTGAAGAAGTGCGGAGATTGTTGTTTGTTGGCCTCGCTTTGAAATATCTCTTCTTGAAATGCTTGGTTACTGCGGCAAGAGCTTGATATAGTTCATCGGATACACCATCTCTTGTAGCCATCACATCATCTCCCTCCTCATCTGACGAAGAAACAACCACCATTTGCCTTTTGAGAGCTTCAGAGATCTTCTTTTCAACGATCAATGCTAAGTATCAAAATGAAACGGTTTTGAAGACTGGGACGATCTTGAATGAAGATCGTCTTGAAACTTTTTGGTGAAATTTTGGCTAAGTATCAAAATGAAACGGTTTTGAAGACTGGGACGATCTTGAATGAAGATCGTCTTGAAACTTTTTGGTGAAATTTTGGCTAAGTATCAAAATGAAACGGTTTTGAAGACTGGGACGATCTTGAATGAAGATCGTCTTGAAACTTTTTGGTGAAATTTTGGCTAAGTATCAAAATGAAACGGTTTTGAAGACTGGGACGATCTTGAATGAAGATCGTCTTGAAACTTTTTGGTGAAATTTTGGCTAAGTATCAAAATGAAACGGTTTTGAAGACTGGGACGATCTTGAATGAAGATCGTCTTGAAACTTTTTGGTGAAATTTTGGCTAAGTATCAAAATGAAACGGTTTTGAAGACTGGGACGATCTTGAATGAAGATCGTCTTGAAACTTTTTGGTGAAATTTTGGCTAAGTATCAAAATGAAACGGTTTTGAAGACTGGGACGATCTTGAATGAAGATCGTCTTGAAACTTTTTGGTGAAATTTTGGCTAAGTATCAAAATGAAACGGTTTTGAAGACTGGGACGATCTTGAATGAAGATCGTCTTGAAACTTTTTGGTGAAATTTTGGCTAAGTATCAAAATGAAACGGTTTTGAAGACTGGGACGATCTTGAATGAAGATCGTCTTGAAACTTTTTGGTGAAATTTTGGCTAAGTATCAAAATGAAACGGTTTTGAAGACTGGGACGATCTTGAATGAAGATCGTCTTGAAACTTTTTGGTGAAATTTTGGCTAAGTATCAAAATGAAACGGTTTTGAAGACTGGGACGATCTTGAATGAAGATCGTCTTGAAACTTTTTGGTGAAATTTTGGCTAAGTATCAAAATGAAACGGTTTTGAAGACTGGGACGATCTTGAATGAAGATCGTCTTGAAACTTTTTGGTGAAATTTTGGCTAAGTATCAAAATGAAACGGTTTTGAAGACTGGGACGATCTTGAATGAAGATCGTCTTGAAACTTTTTGGTGAAATTTTGGCTAAGTATCAAAATGAAACGGTTTTGAAGACTGGGACGATCTTGAATGAAGATCGTCTTGAAACTTTTTGGTGAAATTTTGGCTAAGTATCAAAATGAAACGGTTTTGAAGACTGGGACGATCTTGAATGAAGATCGTCTTGAAACTTTTTGGTGAAATTTTGGCTAAGTATCAAAATGAAACGGTTTTGAAGACTGGGACGATCTTGAATGAAGATCGTCTTGAAACTTTTTGGTGAAATTTTGGCTAAGTATCAAAATGAAACGGTTTTGAAGACTGGGACGATCTTGAATGAAGATCGTCTTGAAACTTTTTGGTGAAATTTTGGCTAAGTATCAAAATGAAACGGTTTTGAAGACTGGGACGATCTTGAATGAAGATCGTCTTGAAACTTTTTGGTGAAATTTTGGCTAAGTATCAAAATGAAACGGTTTTGAAGACTGGGACGATCTTGAATGAAGATCGTCTTGAAACTTTTTGGTGAAATTTTGGCTAAGTATCAAAATGAAACGGTTTTGAAGACTGGGACGATCTTGAATGAAGATCGTCTTGAAACTTTTTGGTGAAATTTTGGCTAAGTATCAAAATGAAACGGTTTTGAAGACTGGGACGATCTTGAATGAAGATCGTCTTGAAACTTTTTGGTGAAATTTTGGCTAAGTATCAAAATGAAACGGTTTTGAAGACTGGGACGATCTTGAATGAAGATCGTCTTGAAACTTTTTGGTGAAATTTTGGCTAAGTATCAAAATGAAACGGTTTTGAAGACTGGGACGATCTTGAATGAAGATCGTCTTGAAACTTTTTGGTGAAATTTTGGCTAAGTATCAAAATGAAACGGTTTTGAAGACTGGGACGATCTTGAATGAAGATCGTCTTGAAACTTTTTGGTGAAATTTTGGCTAAGTATCAAAATGAAACGGTTTTGAAGACTGGGACGATCTTGAATGAAGATCGTCTTGAAACTTTTTGGTGAAATTTTGGCTAAGTATCAAAATGAAACGGTTTTGAAGACTGGGACGATCTTGAATGAAGATCGTCTTGAAACTTTTTGGTGAAATTTTGGCTAAGTATCAAAATGAAACGGTTTTGAAGACTGGGACGATCTTGAATGAAGATCGTCTTGAAACTTTTTGGTGAAATTTTGGCTAAGTATCAAAATGAAACGGTTTTGAAGACTGGGACGATCTTGAATGAAGATCGTCTTGAAACTTTTTGGTGAAATTTTGGCTAAGTATCAAAATGAAACGGTTTTGAAGACTGGGACGATCTTGAATGAAGATCGTCTTGAAACTTTTTGGTGAAATTTTGGCTAAGTATCAAAATGAAACGGTTTTGAAGACTGGGACGATCTTGAATGAAGATCGTCTTGAAACTTTTTGGTGAAATTTTGGCTAAGTATCAAAATGAAACGGTTTTGAAGACTGGGACGATCTTGAATGAAGATCGTCTTGAAACTTTTTGGTGAAATTTTGGCTAAGTATCAAAATGAAACGGTTTTGAAGACTGGGACGATCTTGAATGAAGATCGTCTTGAAACTTTTTGGTGAAATTTTGGCTAAGTATCAAAATGAAACGGTTTTGAAGACTGGGACGATCTTGAATGAAGATCGTCTTGAAACTTTTTGGTGAAATTTTGGCTAAGTATCAAAATGAAACGGTTTTGAAGACTGGGACGATCTTGAATGAAGATCGTCTTGAAACTTTTTGGTGAAATTTTGGCTAAGTATCAAAATGAAACGGTTTTGAAGACTGGGACGATCTTGAATGAAGATCGTCTTGAAACTTTTTGGTGAAATTTTGGCTAAGTATCAAAATGAAACGGTTTTGAAGACTGGGACGATCTTGAATGAAGATCGTCTTGAAACTTTTTGGTGAAATTTTGGCTAAGTATCAAAATGAAACGGTTTTGAAGACTGGGACGATCTTGAATGAAGATCGTCTTGAAACTTTTTGGTGAAATTTTGGCTAAGTATCAAAATGAAACGGTTTTGAAGACTGGGACGATCTTGAATGAAGATCGTCTTGAAACTTTTTGGTGAAATTTTGGCTAAGTATCAAAATGAAACGGTTTTGAAGACTGGGACGATCTTGAATGAAGATCGTCTTGAAACTTTTTGGTGAAATTTTGGCTAAGTATCAAAATGAAACGGTTTTGAAGACTGGGACGATCTTGAATGAAGATCGTCTTGAAACTTTTTGGTGAAATTTTGGCTAAGTATCAAAATGAAACGGTTTTGAAGACTGGGACGATCTTGAATGAAGATCGTCTTGAAACTTTTTGGTGAAATTTTGGCTAAGTATCAAAATGAAACGGTTTTGAAGACTGGGACGATCTTGAATGAAGATCGTCTTGAAACTTTTTGGTGAAATTTTGGCTAAGTATCAAAATGAAACGGTTTTGAAGACTGGGACGATCTTGAATGAAGATCGTCTTGAAACTTTTTGGTGAAATTTTGGCTAAGTATCAAAATGAAACGGTTTTGAAGACTGGGACGATCTTGAATGAAGATCGTCTTGGTTGTGTGTGTGTTGTGGTGTGTGTGTGTGTGTGTGTGTGTGTGTGTGTGTGTGTGTGTGTGTGTGTGTGTGTGTGTGTGTGTGTGTGTGTGTCTGTGTGTGTGTGTGTGTGTGTGTGTGTGTGTGTGTGTGTGTGTGTGTGTGTGTGTGTGTGTGTGTGTGTGTGTGTGTGTGTGTGTGTGTGTGTGTGTGTGTGTGTGTGTGTGTGTGTGTGTGTGTGTGTGTGTGTGTGTGTGTGTGTGTGTGTGTGTGTGTGTGTGTGTGTGTGTGTGTGTGTGTGTGTGTGTGTGTGTGTGTGTGTGTGTGTGTGTGTGTGTGTGTGTGTGTGTGTGTGTGTGTGTGTGTGTGTGTGTGTGTGTGTGTGTGTGTGTGTGTGTGTGTGTGTGTGTGTGTGTGTGTGTGTGTGTGTGTGTGTGTGTGTGTGTGTGTGTGTGTGTGTGTGTGTGTGTGTGTGTGTGTGTGTGTGTGTGTGTGTGTGTGTGTGTGTGTGTGTGTGTGTGTGTGTGTGTGTGTGTGTGTGTGTGTGTGTGTGTGTGTGTGTGTGTGTGTGTGTGTGTGTGTGTGTGTGTGTGTGTGTGTGTGTGTGTGTGTGTGTGTGTGTGTGTGTGTGTGTGTGTGTGTGTGTGTGTGTGTGTGTGTGTGTGTGTGTGTGTGTGTGTGTGTGTGTGTGTGTGTGTGTGTGTGTGTGTGTGTGTGTGTGTGTGTGTGTGTGTGTGTGTGTGTGTGTGTGTGTGTGTGTGTGTGTGTGTGTGTGTGTGTGTGTGTGTGTGTGTGTGTGTGTGTGTGTGTGTGTGTGTGTGTGTGTGTGTGTGTGTGTGTGTGTGTGTGTGTGTGTGTGTGTGTGTGTGTGTGTGTGTGTGTGTGTGTGTGTGTGTGTGTGTGTGTGTGTGTGTGTGTGTGTGTGTGTGTGTGTGTGTGTGTGTGTGTGTGTGTGTGTGTGTGTGTGTGTGTGTGTGTGTGTGTGTGTGTGTGTGTGTGTGTGTGTGTGTGTGTGTGTGTGTGTGTGTGTGTGTGTGTGTGTGTGTGTGTGTGTGTGTGTGTGTGTGTGTGTGTGTGTGTGTGTGTGTGTGTGTGTGTGTGTGTGTGTGTGTGTGTGTGTGTGTGTGTGTGTGTGTGTGTGTGTGTGTGTGTGTGTGTGTGTGTGTGTGTGTGTGTGTGTGTGTGTGTGTGTGTGTGTGTGTGTGTGTGTGTGTGTGTGTGTGTGTGTGTGTGTGTGTGTGTGTGTGTGTGTGTGTGTGTGTGTGTGTGTGTGTGTGTGTGTGTGTGTGTGTGTGTGTGTGTGTGTGTGTGTGTGTGTGTGTGTGTGTGTGTGTGTGTGTGTGTGTGTGTGTGTGTGTGTGTGTGTGTGTGTGTGTGTGTGTGTGTGTGTGTGTGTGTGTGTGTGTGTGTGTGTGTGTGTGTGTGTGTGTGTGTGTGTGTGTGTGTGTGTGTGTGTGTGTGTGTGTGTGTGTGTGTGTGTGTGTGTGTGTGTGTGTGTGTGTATGTGTGTGTGTGTGTGTGTGTGTGTGTGTGTGTGTGTGTGTGTGTGTGTGTGTGTGTGTGTGTGTGTGTGTGTGTGTGTGTGTGTGTGTGTGTGTGCGTGTGTGGTTTGTCTAGTGTGTGTTCTTGGTGTGTGTGTGTGTGTTTTGAGAGAGAAAGATCGTATTAACTGAAAGCTTGGAATTAATTGTTTTTAAAAATGAAACGGTTTTGAAGACTGGGACGATCTTGAATGAAGATCGTCTTGAAACTTTTTTGTGAAATTTGGCTAAGTATCAAAATGAAACGGTTTTGAAGACTGGGACGATCTTGAATGAAGATCGTCTTGAAACTTTTTGGTGAAATTTGGCTAAGTATCAAAATGAAACGGTTTTGAAGACTGGGACGATCTTGAATGAAGATCGTCTTGAAACTTTTTGGTGAAATTTGGCTAAGTATCAAAATGAAACGGTTTTGAAGACTGGGACGATCTTGAATGAAGATCGTCTTGAAACTTTTTGGTGAAATTTGGCTAAGTATCAAAATGAAACGGTTTTGAAGACTGGGACGATCTTGAATGAAGATCGTCTTGAAACTTTTTGGTGAAATTTGGCTAAGTATCAAAATGAAACGGTTTTGAAGACTGGGACGATCTTGAATGAAGATCGTCTTGAAACTTTTTGGTGAAATTTGGCTAAGTATCAAAATGAAACGGTTTTGAAGACTGGGACGATCTTGAATGAAGATCGTCTTGAAACTTTTTGGTGAAATTTGGCTAAGTATCAAAATGAAACGGTTTTGAAGACTGGGACGATCTTGAATGAAGATCGTCTTGAAACTTTTTGGTGAAATTTGGCTAAGTATCAAAATGAAACGGTTTTGAAGACTGGGACGATCTTGAATGAAGATCGTCTTGAAACTTTTTGGTGAAATTTGGCTAAGTATCAAAATGAAACGGTTTTGAAGACTGGGACGATCTTGAATGAAGATCGTCTTGAAACTTTTTGGTGAAATTTGGCTAAGTATCAAAATGAAACGGTTTTGAAGACTGGGACGATCTTGAATGAAGATCGTCTTGAAACTTTTTGGTGAAATTTGGCTAAGTATCAAAATGAAACGGTTTTGAAGACTGGGACGATCTTGAATGAAGATCGTCTTGAAACTTTTTGGTGAAATTTGGCTAAGTATCAAAATGAAACGGTTTTGAAGACTGGGACGATCTTGAATGAAGATCGTCTTGAAACTTTTTGGTGAAATTTGGCTAAGTATCAAAATGAAACGGTTTTGAAGACTGGGACGATCTTGAATGAAGATCGTCTTGAAACTTTTTGGTGAAATTTGGCTAAGTATCAAAATGAAACGGTTTTGAAGACTGGGACGATCTTGAATGAAGATCGTCTTGAAACTTTTTGGTGAAATTTGGCTAAGTATCAAAATGAAACGGTTTTGAAGACTGGGACGATCTTGAATGAAGATCGTCTTGAAACTTTTTGGTGAAATTTGGCTAAGTATCAAAATGAAACGGTTTTGAAGACTGGGACGATCTTGAATGAAGATCGTCTTGAAACTTTTTGGTGAAATTTGGCTAAGTATCAAAATGAAACGGTTTTGAAGACTGGGACGATCTTGAATGAAGATCGTCTTGAAACTTTTTGGTGAAATTTGGCTAAGTATCAAAATGAAACGGTTTTGAAGACTGGGACGATCTTGAATGAAGATCGTCTTGAAACTTTTTGGTGAAATTTGGCTAAGTATCAAAATGAAACGGTTTTGAAGACTGGGACGATCTTGAATGAAGATCGTCTTGAAACTTTTTGGTGAAATTTGGCTAAGTATCAAAATGAAACGGTTTTGAAGACTGGGACGATCTTGAATGAAGATCGTCTTGAAACTTTTTGGTGAAATTTGGCTAAGTATCAAAATGAAACGGTTTTGAAGACTGGGACGATCTTGAATGAAGATCGTCTTGAAACTTTTTGGTGAAATTTGGCTAAGTATCAAAATGAAACGGTTTTGAAGACTGGGACGATCTTGAATGAAGATCGTCTTGAAACTTTTTGGTGAAATTTGGCTAAGTATCAAAATGAAACGGTTTTGAAGACTGGGACGATCTTGAATGAAGATCGTCTTGAAACTTTTTGGTGAAATTTGGCTAAGTATCAAAATGAAACGGTTTTGAAGACTGGGACGATCTTGAATGAAGATCGTCTTGAAACTTTTTGGTGAAATTTGGCTAAGTATCAAAATGAAACGGTTTTGAAGACTGGGACGATCTTGAATGAAGATCGTCTTGAAACTTTTTGGTGAAATTTGGCTAAGTATCAAAATGAAACGGTTTTGAAGACTGGGACGATCTTGAATGAAGATCGTCTTGAAACTTTTTGGTGAAATTTGGCTAAGTATCAAAATGAAACGGTTTTGAAGACTGGGACGATCTTGAATGAAGATCGTCTTGAAACTTTTTGGTGAAATTTGGCTAAGTATCAAAATGAAACGGTTTTGAAGACTGGGACGATCTTGAATGAAGATCGTCTTGAAACTTTTTGGTGAAATTTGGCTAAGTATCAAAATGAAACGGTTTTGAAGACTGGGACGATCTTGAATGAAGATCGTCTTGAAACTTTTTGGTGAAATTTGGCTAAGTATCAAAATGAAACGGTTTTGAAGACTGGGACGATCTTGAATGAAGATCGTCTTGAAACTTTTTGGTGAAATTTGGCTAAGTATCAAAATGAAACGGTTTTGAAGACTGGGACGATCTTGAATGAAGATCGTCTTGAAACTTTTTGGTGAAATTTGGCTAAGTATCAAAATGAAACGGTT
This sequence comes from Erigeron breviscapus, assembly GCA_034093135.1. Taxonomy (NCBI): domain Eukaryota; kingdom Viridiplantae; phylum Streptophyta; class Magnoliopsida; order Asterales; family Asteraceae; genus Erigeron; species Erigeron breviscapus. The sequence continues at coordinate 37,618,083 of CM067171.1, read as the reverse complement.
TTGAAGACTGGGACGATCTTGAATGAAGATCGTCTTGAAACTTTTTGGTGAAATTTGGCTAAGTATCAAAATGAAACGGTTTTGAAGACTGGGACGATCTTGAATGAAGATCGTCTTGAAACTTTTTGGTGAAATTTGGCTAAGTATCAAAATGAAACGGTTTTGAAGACTGGGACGATCTTGAATGAAGATCGTCTTGAAACTTTTTGGTGAAATTTGGCTAAGTATCAAAATGAAACGGTTTTGAAGACTGGGACGATCTTGAATGAAGATCGTCTTGAAACTTTTTGGTGAAATTTGGCTAAGTATCAAAATGAAACGGTTTTGAAGACTGGGACGATCTTGAATGAAGATCGTCTTGAAACTTTTTGGTGAAATTTGGCTAAGTATCAAAATGAAACGGTTTTGAAGACTGGGACGATCTTGAATGAAGATCGTCTTGAAACTTTTTGGTGAAATTTGGCTAAGTATCAAAATGAAACGGTTTTGAAGACTGGGACGATCTTGAATGAAGATCGTCTTGAAACTTTTTGGTGAAATTTGGCTAAGTATCAAAATGAAACGGTTTTGAAGACTGGGACGATCTTGAATGAAGATCGTCTTGAAACTTTTTGGTGAAATTTGGCTAAGTATCAAAATGAAACGGTTTTGAAGACTGGGACGATCTTGAATGAAGATCGTCTTGAAACTTTTTGGTGAAATTTGGCTAAGTATCAAAATGAAACGGTTTTGAAGACTGGGACGATCTTGAATGAAGATCGTCTTGAAACTTTTTGGTGAAATTTGGCTAAGTATCAAAATGAAACGGTTTTGAAGACTGGGACGATCTTGAATGAAGATCGTCTTGAAACTTTTTGGTGAAATTTGGCTAAGTATCAAAATGAAACGGTTTTGAAGACTGGGACGATCTTGAATGAAGATCGTCTTGAAACTTTTTGGTGAAATTTGGCTAAGTATGAAAATGAAAGGATTTTTCTGTTCTTGTTATGATTTCTAAGGTGTGAGGGCTATTTATAGTCTAACAATACAACTTTGCCAATTATCACAATTAGCCCCTCAACCTTAGAAATCATCTATCTATGACTTAACAACAAGAATGTCTTCTAACCTTTATTACAATTTATCACTATTTTTGGATTTCTAACATTGGAATTCTTTCAATTTCTTCAAACCCTTCTTCCTCCAATGGAGTGTCATCCATGCTTAGTGTCATAATCTCTTCAATCTCTTCGACTTGGTCACTAGTGACATCTCCCTCTCCAATGCTAGCTAAGTTATCATCATTATCTTCACCATCAATTCCAACTAGCTCCAACATCTCCAATTCAACCGCATTATCTATAACATCAATCTCAAAACAAGTGTCATCGGAAGAATAAGAATGTTGCAAGGCTTTCTCAATTTTAAACACAATCCGGTCTTCCCCGACACCCAAGGAAATTTCCTTGTCCTTTACCCGAATGATAGCATCCGCGGTATATAGGAATGGTCGGCCCAAAATGAGAGGCACCTTTGTGTCCTCTTCCATTTCCAAAATAACAAAATCGACCGAAAACACAAATTTGCCTACTTGCACTAGCAAGTTCTCGGCTACCCCCAATGGGTATTGAAAAGAATGATTCGCAAGGCGGATGCTCATTTTAGTGGGCTTTAATTTCCCCAAAGAAAGCTTTCTAAAAACTGAATATGGCATCAAGTTGATGCTTTCCCCAAGGTCGGCCAACGCTTTATAAGACAATTTTCTACTAAAAGTACAAGTGATAAGAAAACTCCCTGGATCCGAAAGCTTAGGTGGAAGCTTGTTTCGGATGACCGCCGAGCATTCTTCATTGAGGAAAGTTGCCTTTGCTTCATCAAGCTTCTTCTTGTCCGTTACAAGTTCTTTGATGAACTTGGCATAGTTAGGCATGCCCGAAATGAGATCAACTAACGGCACATTAATGGTCACCGTCTTGATCATGTCAAAGAACTTGTTGTATTGCTCTTGAATCTTTTCCTTCCTCAAGCGTTGAGGAAAAGGAATCTTGGGCTTGTACGGCTTCACTTCGGGTTCCTTGATTGGTGTAGCTTTAGGAACCGAAGTGGTCACCACCGGTGGTGACTCCATCTCTACCTCTTCATCAATGTCTTCTTCAAACTGCCCAACTCGAGGAGAAACATTAGAAATAAAAGAATTATCAATAGGAGGAGTAATTACCTTCCCGGACCGTGTGGCTATGGCATTAACGGTTTCATTCCGGTGTTTGGGTGCTTTGTACTTGTCATCCCCATTTCTCCATGATCCTCCTTGGCCTTGATTCGGGTTTTGTTGGGTATTGCTCGGAAGAGTTCCCGGTTGCCTTTCTTGGTTTCCCATTCTATCAATCCTCTTTTCCAAGTTGGAGATCAAAGCATGGTTGTTGCGGTTGCTAATATGTAACTTGTCATGCAACCCTCCAATCTTGTCATTCAAAAGCTTGGAGTAATTCTCCATTGAAGCATTTCGCTTCTCTTGAGCCTCCTCCCTCTTGTCTTGTTTATCGAGAAACTTGGCCATCATGGCCATCAGAGGTGAGCCTTCACCTTGATTTTCTTCCTTCCTAGGAGGTGATGGTGGTTGTTGTTGTTGAGGTGCTCCATGATTATCATCTTTTTGCCACCTACCTTGAAAATTACCACCACGATTGTTAGAATAAGAATTAAAAGAGTTAGAGGGGTTACCTTGATGTCGGCCTTGGTAATTGTCACCACGTTGAAAGAGAGGTTGGTATTGGCCTTGACGTTGATTTTGCACAAAATTCACATCTTCTTGAGTTATCGAATCACACTCATTGGGATGATGGGGACCTCCACAATGAGTACATCCCCCTGCCATAATCTTCACATCCCGCTCAAGTCCACTAAAGTTGTTCTCCACCATTGAGAACCTTTCGTCCATTCAGTTTGAAAGTGCCCAAATTTCAGAAATTACCTCGGATGTTTCACCCTCATCAACTCTAGCTACTACCTTACGCGACCTCCTATCTCTATTTGAAGTCCTAGAAACTTGAGCTTTCGCCATATCCTCAAACATCTTCCAAAGCTCACTTGAGGTCTTGTAACTAATGCTACCTCCGCACGTCATCACCATCTTCTCATAACTCTCCCTATTCAACCCATCCATGAATATCCCCACAATCTCGGTGTCACTCACCCCATGCCCGGGACATTCCCACAATAGATCTTTCATTCTTAACCACGCTTCAACTATAGACTCATCCTCATCTTGCCTAAAAGATCTAATTACAAGTATGAGCTCTCTTTCCCGATTAGCGGGAAGAATCTCTCAATCAACGCTTCCCTAACCGCACCCCAAGTAGTCAAACTATCCGGTGCCAAACCTTTCAACCATTTGTGAGCCTCTCCCGTGAGAGACATGGGAAAAAGCTTCATCTTGACGTTGTTGGCCTGATTTTCCCCATAATTGAATAGATTGCAAATCATCTCGAACTTGTCAAGATGCTCATGAGGATCTCTTTTGTGCCTTCCGTCAAAGCACAAATCTTTAACCATTTGCAAGTGATTGCCTTTCACCGTGAAAGTGTCAATTTTGGGTGCACGAATGGCCGATTGGCGAGATGTTGGTATAGTTCGAGGAAGGTCCTCGATCTTCATGTTGAAAAGATCGGGAGGGTTTTGTTGTCTGGCCATGTTAACGGTTGTTTTCGGTGATTCGGGTGGAGTAGGTGTTTTATCGGAAAATGGTTCTTCTTTTTCGGAATGGTAACCCCACTCGTTACTTCCCGACTCGTAATAAGTCTCGTGAAGTATGTGGTCGGATTTGGGTCTAGGAGTGGTGTCTATGAAAAATGGGTCGGAAGTTGATGGTTGTGATGTTTGTGTTTTGGTGCGCTTTTTGAGTTTTTCGGGATTGGATGTGGCCTTCACTAATGGTCTCCCAGAAGTTCGAGTGTTCATCCACTACCTGTGAATAATCTGCAAACATAACACAACAAACAAACCTTAATAGCACCTGGGGTACAATTAAAGCAAAATAAAATGAAATAAAGCAAGTAACTTCTCCGTGCAAAGCACGAAAAAGGATCGATTCACAGAATCTCAACCAAAAGTACTTAAAATCAATCCCCGGCAGCGGCGCCAAAAACTTGATGTGTGAAATCTAGTTTATAATTTATAACAAGATCTACCGCTAACTGACTACAACACACTTACGGGCAGTGTACCCGTTCGTATGTAATATAGCTAACTGGCAAGACCAAGATCGAACACAAGGACTGATTGTTGTACTAAAGGTTATGAAAATGTGAAACAAGTAAGAAGTTTGGTGTGACCGAATTGTCACTTTGCGATTCTGAAAACTACGTAAACGACAAGTAAAATAAAGTACTCAACCGGTGTCAATCGAGAGCACGCTAAAAGATTTGAGTTGTAAACAAATAATTAAAAAGCCATCTATGTCGAATCCGCTACGCAAAAAGTCTAGGTTGCATATAGGTTAAGCCCAAAATTCATATATGTTGGTGATAATAATCGTGATAAGACAAAAACACAATCGGGTGCACTCCGTTTGTAAAATCGACTCGATCACCTATTCAATCCAATTTCTTGCAACAAGTGGTACCACCAACCCTATCACAATTCCTCGAACTATCTAGTTTGTTTGATTATTTAAATAACAATTTTTATCTTTGTGAAAGAAACGTGGTACCACCAACCGTTAAATCCACTTAACAAAGTAATTTCTATTAGACTTGTATTCTTTACTATCATACCATGACCTAGCAAGAGTTATTCATAGACAAACAACTAAAATAATACTTGCATTCAACTAGTACCACTATCGAAGAACACAAATATCACCAAGAACACAAGTTTAAGTAGAATAAATCACTTCATTAAGATCTTGACAAAATGTTAAGTAAATCCAACTTGAATTCAAAATATTATGCAACCATAACTAATTGTTTCACTTCATCTTCATAGATGTATAGAGATTTAGCTACTCATAATGAAAATAACTAGAGATTCAAATAAAAAGGAGAACATAGTGTACCAAATTGAAGTAACAATCCAAATCGAGGTTACAACCGAGCCACAATCACTAATCAAGAACCAAAATTAATCTTCAAGTCTTCAAATTATGTTGGAGTGATGAAAAACCCTTGAAAAACCCTTAAAATCGGCTGGAGAGAGAGAGAGTGGAGGCTGGGGTGTCCAAGATTAGGTTTAGGGTTGAATGGGGTTTGGTATTTATACCCCAGGAGAGAGAAATCTGTCAGACCAGCGCAGAGTCGCGCCGCGAGTCCCATTGGTCGCGCCGCGAGGTGTGCCAAAGTTGGAGCATTTCAATCCAGGGACTTTTGTCGCGTCGCGAGATACCATGATCGCGTCGCGAATGGACTTTTGTGAAGGATCGCGCGGCGAGAGGTTTAGGTTGCGCCGCGAGGAATGGTAGTTTTTGCCATTTCAGCTTCGTTCTTCATCGTTAGTGCATACGGACCATTCTTAAGCTATTTTCCACCAATTATGAGTGATGTACCAGTTGTACAAATGACTATCAAACGTGTCTAAAACGTCCAACTAAGATGTGGGAAATATGTATATATTGAGACACATCAAGGGTCTATAGCTAAGTAGTTCTACATAGGATACTTGTCGTTGTGAGCTTGGATCCTCACTATTGGTAATCATATCATAGGTTTTGGATAACGTGGAGAATTGACTGTGGATCTTCTCAAGTTATTAGCACCTTTTAGCACTCTGAACGCTAAGGTGAGTTTATGGCGCCCTTTTCCTTTTACTTTGGGCCTGAAAAGCATGTGTTATTGTATACACGATTTGTTAAATAAATGATTGTTTGTGTGTATGCCATGTGATTTGGCTGCTTAGATCATTTGACTTAAATTTGCCATGTTGACGGCTGTCGAAAATGTGTATACGTGTCATTTATTAAATGTTGAATGAAATGACGTTGAATTGCCGTGTGAGGGCCGATTAAATGATTTCTTGTGTTTGACAAACTAAAATGTTTCCCCTATTGGTTGTATTGTCGGATCTAGATATCTCGACTGTCTTGGTTGTGGTCCGCACCCCATTGTCGAAGGGAAATCCTGTGCGAGGTTATGGTCCGCACCCCATTGTCGAAGGGAAATCCTGTGCGAGGCATATGCTGTCATCAGATCTAGATATACTGATTTACGTGATATAAGATGAGTTCAGATTTGATATACTGACTATCTTGTTATAAATTGTGATATAAGAGTTGTCAGATCTAGATATACTGACAGTCTTGTATTAAAGGTCAGATCTAGATATACCGACTATTTTGTTATAAAAGTGTTGTTAGATTTAGATATACTGACTGTCTGGTCTTTTATAACTATATGTCATTTGTGTGCTCACAATGACGAATAAACATTGGTCAAACATACTGTAAACTCACCAACTATTTCGATAATTGATCCTCTCAAATTTCATGCTTTTCAGGGAACCAACAGTAAGTATTGGAAGCGTATATGGCATTTTAGAAGCCATCTTTTGAACTTTGGACGTACAATTAGCGTCAGACATCTGAGGACTATCATATTATTAGTTCTAATTGTACTAGACTGTCCAAATGTTGTTAGTGTATTTGTGGGACCATTTCCAATTGAGGATAGTTTGTATCCGTGTATTGGGGTCCACATCTGAACGATTATACTTGTAATAAACTCGTATTTGGATGAATGGATGTAATCTCTATTTACCTCCTGATTAATACGCAATTATTTGTTAACCTGTATTTCCGCTACAATGGGGTGTGACAAAAATTGGTATCAGAGACAAGGTTATAGTGAATACGGAGTTATTCCTCGTGAATAACTCAATCTATAGCCATGGTCGCTTCAAAAAGGAAATCTAAGTCTTTAAGGTTTAGGATAGTTTTCTCGAGAGTTATACTATTTGTCAATAATTAGACCTAACCCGATCAACTACGTCCCGATTATGTAAAATAGTATAAGGCTCGAAATAAATATCTTAAATTGTGTATATACGTGTTAGTTTGAATTATATTCACAACATACTGTAGATGTGGTGGGAAGGCTGCGGGTGACCCTATATATAAGCATTGAAGGTATGTTAGGAATAGAAACTCAAATCGTACGTGTATACATAAGGTTTATATACGTGATAGTTTGGATTATATTAACAACATATTGTAAATGTGGTGGGAAGGCTGCGGGTGACCCTATATATAAGCATTGAAGGTATGTTAGGAATAGAAACTCAAATCGTACGTGTATACATAAGGTTTATATACGTGATAGTTTGGATTATATTAACAACATATTGTAAATGTGGTGGGAAGGCTGCGGGTGACCCTATATATAAGCATTGAAGATATGTTGGTAATAGAAACCCAAACCGAATGTGTATAATCTAGACAAAGATCTCTTTGAAACTCATGTTGCGTACTGTCTCATTCGATTGACTCGAATTGTCATATCCGTTGGACTTATATGGATTCTTGACTATCTTTTCAGACTAGTCATGTCGGACGGAGTTAGCTCTAATGCTGTTGTACCATGTACACCTTAGTTCCCGTGGTAGCTAATTCCATTCCTCGTGTTCCTAACTCTTCTGAGGAGGAACCAATGGAAGCTTCGGGCAATGAATCTCGCCCTATCAATCTTGTATCGTCGTCAAGTGAATCTGGAAATGAACATGTGTCTATCCATGTTCAATCATCTTTACCACCAGTAGCTCCATATCAGAGGAGGACTACTGAGGGAGCTCATATTCCTTACGCTCCTAGAGATCCTTATGCTGCAGGTCCTTCTGCACCGGCTCAGGACAACCGTATGTTTGGTCCTTCTTTTCTTCTGGGTGATCCGTATGCTGCGGGTTCATCCAGAGTGCCTGTTTACAATCCCAATGCTATTAACGGGATGCCAGTTGCTGATGCAACTGATAACAAATGTCAAGGATAAACAACTCTCTCATCCGTACTAGAGAGGCTATTGAGAACCAAGCTCAAGCATTAACTGAAGCTTATCAGCATGCTTCTGAAGCTATGATGGTTGCTAGGAAAGGGAAGGAGACCCTTGGGATGTTGATCTGGATACTGTTAGTTTTTGTAGTCTTGGTTGTGGCGTTGCTTGTTGTCGTTCTTTTTAAGATGTAATCTGTAGTAGTAACATATTGTAAGCCTAAGAACTTATAACAACTCATACTCTTGTATTTGAGTTGTAGTCTAGTTTTGTGGATGTATTTCCCACGTGTTTTGGATCGTATCCTTACGAGAAAACCTCATCCGACAAATGTCAAGGATAAACAACTCTCTCATCCGTACTAGAGAGGCTATTGAGAACCAAGCTCAAGCATTAACTGAAGCTTATCAGCATGCTTCTGAAGCTATGATGGTTGCTAGGAAAAGGAAGGAGACCCTTGGGATGTTGATCTGGATACTGTTAGTTTTTGTAGTCTTGGTTGTGGCGTTGCTTGTTGTCGTTCTTTTTAAGATGTAATCTGTAGTAGTAACATATTGTAAGCCTAAGAACTTATAACAACTCATACTCTTGTATTTGAGTTATAGCAACAATGTGGAACCTACTGCTGAACAATGTTAGGTCCAGATTTAGTCCAGATTTACTGGACTCGCTCCAGACTCGACTACTGGAGCCTCACTGAAGATCTGACCAAATTGTGTTCTACTGGACCTACTCCAGACTTGGAATCTGGAGTCCCTCTGAAGATTTGTTCAGAAATAATTGAAGACCAGTGAGCAAATACTTGTATAGGAAATCTGGAGTATTCTCCAGATTAGCTCACTGGACTTCACCCTAGTCCAGATCAACTCTACTGAAGACATTCTGACTGAAGTCAAAGACTGAAGTCTGAAGAAAGAAGACTTAACAAATGGCGGAGTCCACTGGAAAGTCTTACCAGATCTGTTCACTGGAGGATTGTCAGTGTTCTAGATCCTACAAGTCTGAACACTGATATCAAGGATTGACTTTTCCTTTAACACACTTTCCAAAGAACAATCCACTTGTTCTTTACCAAAGTATACGTGTGTTAAGGTGGTTGGATAAAAGGATACACTTGCACTTGATGTGACTTTATCCTTATTCCTTATCCAATACATTTAATGTTCTTGTCGGATCATTAAATGTATGCAACCACATTTGTACGGCACAAAGTTCACTGGTGAATTTTGTTGCCTATAAATAGGAAGTCATCTCCTTGACATAAATACTTTTTAAGCATTCATTTTGCATTGAAGTGAATTTGTCCAAATACTCTCGATCTTAAACAGGGATACTTCACAACTTTAAGTATCTTGATCCTAAAGAGTTATTTGACAAATATAGATCATTTGTAACTCATAGGTTGTTAGGATATATACTTAATTGTATTATCTTGATTCCGCAACAACCTTGTATTTTGTTTATACATCAATAAATAAAATACCCATGAAACAATACATAATGTTCCACTTTATTTGTTTATTGCTTTAAGTCATGTATTACTTTATTTATATACTTGCATTTATATTTAAGTAATACTAGTCCTTTTCTAGTGTTTATTAGACTTGTTGTATTTACACTTTCCTGGTTTAACCATCTCGAACTTAAGGGACTCACAATTGGTATCAGAGAAGAAGGCTAAACATTGCCTAGATCTGTTTCTTGATGGCTAACCAAGAAAATACACAAGGTTTTAGTCTTGGTCCCGATCCTAATGCAAATATTAATGATCAAAATGAACCACCAATTGTTAATAACACTAATCCACCTCCTCCTCCTACTCCTGCTTCTCCACACGTGCATGTGCACTACTCAAATAATCCTGTTCCTAAATTCAGTGGGAACAGTGATGAATTTGGTACGTGAAAGGCTAGGATGGTGTTGCATGTCACTGGTATTGAGAGGAATATGATGAAAATTTTAAACGAAGGTCCATATGTACCAACATCACCTCTCAATCAACTTCTTGATCCTTCTGGATCTAGAAGAGGAAGGGAAAAGAGGGAGGAACATTGGTCAGAAGAGGAGAAAAGATTGGTGAATCTAGACACCCTTATCAAAAACATGATCCTCGGGGCCGTTCCAGAAACCCTAATTCCCACACTAGTTCTTTTTCCTAGTGCTAAAACCATGTGGGATGAACTCTTAAACCAACATGAAGGAGGAGATGACACCATTGTCACCAGAAAGGTCTCCTTAAACAAGAGGTATGAGTCATTTTTTGCTCAACCTAACGAGTCTCTCACTGGTACTTACACCAGATTTATGAGTATCATAAACCAACTGAGAGGTCTTGGGGTTGAGAAGGACAAGGATATACTTCTGGAGAAATTTTGTGACATTCTACCCACCAAATGGTCTCACATGATCCTTGTCTTACGACAAGGAAAAACTCTGCACACACACACTCTCTCAACTCTTTATGGAGCTTTCAGGTATACTGAAGAAAATCAAGCTCAGAGAGTGGTGGCAGAACAAGATGCCTATAACCATGCCTCCAGTAGTCCTAATGTGGTTAGTCATACTGAACCACAAAGTACATCACTGATATCTTCTGAGAATGTATTTTCTATGAAGAAGATGGTGTCTGAACTCATGGATTCTGGAGAATCCAGTCAAGTCTCTCCAGACTGTTGTGATGAAACTGAAGATGATGACCTTATTGCAATGATTGCTAAAACGTTTAACCGTTTCAAAGCAAGAGCAAATAGGCCATCTGGACAATTTGCATCCAGTTCTTCCACTGACAAGACCAATTTGACATGCTTTAAGTGTGGCAAAAAGGGTCATTTCATGAAAGAGTGCAGGTCCAACCAGTTTGCATCCAAGCCTGGTCCATTCTCTTCTAATAATAAGCCTGATGATAGCTATAAAATGAAATATAAAAAGCTTAAGGCCCAAATTGCTCTCATGGCACAACAAATTGAAACCAATAATAAGTGCATGATCGCAACAACTGAAGAGAAGTGGGTTCCTTCTGATGACTCATCTGTTGATGAAGAAGAAGAAAGAGATTGCTGTTACATGGCTCTGGCAGATGAAGAGCACCTGGTGAAGGAAGATGTCACATCTGGACGATGGGTGGACATTGTTATCAAAAAGGTTAGTGATTATGATAATGCAACTGACCAAGAACTAAAACTGGACATAGCTGAAGCTTTAAATTCTGATTTGATTTTTGTAGAAACTGTTAGATCTGATTGTGTAAATGGTCTAGAAACAGATTCTTCTGAAATAAATGCTTTAAAATCAAAATTAAAAGAACTTCAAGACATTGAACTGGCATTTCAAGCCCAGGTTCTGGTAACTGAACAATTGATTCAAGAAAAACAAGATCTTGAGATCATTTTAGAGAAAGAAAAACTGGTAATAAAATCATGGCTAGAAACCAAAAAGCCATATGATGCTTGTGTAAAACAATTTCCTACTCAAAAACGTGCATACTTAGATGGAAATACACATGTAGCATCATTAATACCAGTAATCGATCGATTACCAGAGGAATTCAGGCCCACCACTGTTTATGATGAGCCTGTAACTCCTAAGACCAATTTTTACCCAGTTCAATCCCCAGAGGTTAAGACTGGAGCGCTCCAGATGGCTACCCTAGTTAAAGAGGTTTATCGGAATAAACCTTTGCCTCAGACCAATCCCTTGCCAAAGCCTAGGACTGGAAAGGCTAAGGTATCATCTGAAGATAATGTTTTGTCCAGGATAGAGAGCCAGATTCAAATTCTGACTCGTCAATCACAAAGTTTTAATGCAAGATTAAACTTTATTGAGGGTACTTCATTTGGCCCTAGACAAAACACAAAACCTTTTGCTAAGAAAGACAAATCTATTTCTCCAGTTGAGAAAAAGAAAAAGGTTTTAAAACTATCAACCCAGTGGTCTTTTCAACTAAGACCACTGTTGAAGAAAGTGAACTGAACCTGATTGCCCCAGGGACCTATAAGGGGGGGTCCAGTGAACCCATCAGTCGATGGGTTCCCAAATCTAACTGATTAATATCTGGTGTATGTGTAGGGTGATCGAAAGAAGTATATCTGGTATCTTGACAGTGCAGCTGGCAGGACGATGACCGGATGTAAGACCCTACTGGAGGAGTTCACCATTTCTGATGGACCCTCCATCACTTTTGGAAATGATGGTTGTGGAAAGACTGAGGGATATGGTGTTCTGAACAATGGACAAGTCAAGTTTACACGTGTTGCATTTGTGAATGGTTTGAAATATAACTTGATCAGTGTAAGCCAACTGTGTAACGATGGCTATCAAGTCTTATTCAATGTTGCTCAGGGCATCGTATTCAACAAGGACTGGAAGGTAGTGTTGATTGCTCCCAGAAAAGGGAATTTTTATGTGATGGATATGGAAAGCTCTCCTTCAGAGCAATGTTTCTATACTCAAGCCGATGAAGACACAAACTGGTTATGGCATAAAAGGTTATCCCATTTAAATTTCAAAAACATTAACAAGTTGTCCAGAAAATAACTTGCAGATGGGATACCTTCAGTTTCCTTCAAAAAGGAAAGGCCATGTCCAGGATGTGAGATGGGTAAGCAAAAACGTGCCAGTTTCAAGACCAGACAGAATTTCAGCATTACTGAACCACTTCACATGCTTCATATGGACCTCTTTGGTCCAGTGAATGTTCAGACTCGTGCTGGTAAAAGATACACCCTGGTGATCGTAGATGAATTCTCCAGATATTGTTGGGTGATCTTTCTAAGGTCTAAAGGTGAAGCTGCTGCTGAAATCATCAGTCTTATCAAGCAAATTGAGCTCAAGTACAGTCGAAAAGTGTGTCAGTTAAGAAGTGACAATGGAACAGAATTCCAGAATGCAACTCTGGAGTCATTCTGTACTGACACTGGCATCTCCCAGAATTTCTCATCAGCTCGATCTCCAGAACAAAATGGAGTGGTGGAAAGGAAAAATAGAACGCTGATAGAAGCTGCCAGGAGTATGCTTGCTGAATCTGGTCTGTCTACCAGTTTCTGGGCGGAAGCAATTGCAACTGCTTGCCACACCCAGAATCGATCAGTGTACATCAAAAGACACAAAAAGACAGCCTATGAAGTCTTAAGAAATAGAAAACCATACATTGGTTATTTTCACGTTTTTGGATGTCCAGTTTACATCCTGAACGACTCCAGTCAGCTAGGCAAATTTGATGCCAAAGCTGATGAAGGGTATTTCTTAGGCTATTCAGCCATTCGCAAGGCCTTCAGAGTCTACAACAAGAGACTGGAGAAGGTCCATGAGTCAATTCATGTCACATTTGATGAATCAAATGTTGCAATCAACAAGAAGCCAGCCCTTGACACTCCCCCAGAAACTCCAATTGTCTTTTGTGAACCTGATCCAATAAACGACAAAAATGAAGATTCACCAGACAAAGTTTCCAGTCATCCTGATCTGGAACCTGTTCAGAAAAAGAAACTCTCCAGTAGTACTCCATTCTATCCCTCTATTATTTTCAAACTACCCACTGAAATTAATATTGGTTCAGATGTGCGTACTACTCCCCTAGTATCACTGTCAGTTGAGAATAGACCAGAAATGTCTTCTTATGAAGATTTTCAAACTGAACCAGTACTCCAGGAAATGCCTTCAAACGAAGAATTTCATGATGCAAATCGTAATTTAAATGACTCAGATGAAGATACTGAAGTAATCTGGCAAGATCCTCCTCTAGAAGCAACTTCAGAGGAGACTCAACTGAATTCTTGCACTGATATTGTTGTCAGAAACAATCCTGGTCAATACTCCAGATGGACAAAAGCTCACCCTATTGATCAGATCATAGGTGACTCCAGTCGTGGAGTTCAGACCAGAAGAGCCTCCAGTAATCAATGCTTATACGTAAGTTTTCTTTCTTTGATGGAACCAAAGAAGATTGATGAGGCTCTGGAAGATCCAAGCTGGGTGACTGCTATGCAAGAAGAGCTTCACCAGTTTGAAAGGAACAAGGTCTGGTATCTGGTTCCTTTCCCAGTTGGAAAGAAAAAACCAATTGGAACAAGATGGGTCTTCAGAAACAAAGTAGATGAAGATGGCCACGTAATCAGAAACAAGGCCAGACTGGTAGCACAAGGCTACTGCCAGTCAGATGTCGACTTTGATGAATCATTTGCTCCAGTGGCTAGACTTGAAGCGATCAGAATATTCTTAGCATTCGCTGCTAATCATCAGTTCAAGGTCTACCAGATGGATGTAAAGAGTGCTTTCTTGAATGGAAAGCTTGAAGAAGAAGTTTACGTCAGACAACCTCCAGGTTTCGTTGATGAAAAGCATCCACATTGTGTATATCGTCTGGACAAAGCGCTATATGGCCTCAGACAAGCCCCACGTGCCTGGTATGATACTCTGACTAAACATTTGTTGAAAAATGGTTTTAAACGAGGTGCAATTGACAATACCTTGTTCATTCTTCATGAGAAAGGTAATCTGTTAATGGTACAAATTTATGTTGATGATATCATTTTTGGGTCTACTGATGAAAATATGTGCAAGAAATTTTCAAAAATCATGTCCACTGAATATGAAATGAGTCTGATGGGTGAATTAACATATTTTCTTGGACTCCAGATTAAACAAAACAAAGATGGCATTTTTATTAATCAGGAGAAATATGTTAGAGATCTTTTAAAGAAATATGATATGAACTCTTCACCATCTAAACCAACTCCAATTTCTGCACCACTGACACTGGATTCTGATCCAGATGGCAAACCAGTGAACACCACTGTCTATAGAGGCATGGTTGGTTCACTAATGTATTTAACTGCCAGTAGACCAGATATTATGTTTTCAACATGTTTATGTGCCAGATATCAGTCTAATCCAAAGGAATCTCATATGCTTGCTGTAAAGCGCATACTGAAGTACCTTAAAGGTGTCCCCAGTCTAGGTCTTTGGTATCCCAAAGGCTCAGGCATGGATCTAATGGGTTATTCAGATTCAGATCATGCAGGTTGTAAGATAGATAGGAAATCCACAACTGGTGGATGTCATTTCCTAGGTGGCAAACTGGTCAGCTGGACCAGTAAGAAGCAAACTTCAGTTTCATTGTCCACTGCTGAAGCTGAATACGTGTCTGCAGCCAGTTGTTGTGCTCAGATACTCTGGATGAAGAACCAGTTGCTTGATTATGGTATTAAATATTCAAAGACTCCAATCTTTTGTGATAATACCAGTGCCATAGCTATCTCAAACAATCCAGTCATGCACTCCAGAACGAAGCACATTGATCTAAGGTATTACTTTCATTCGTGATCATATTATGAAAAACAACATTGAACTCCATTTTATTCCCACTGACAAACAACTCGCTGACATTTTTACTAAACCACTGGATGTCAAAACTTTTGAATATCTTGTTGGTGAGTTGGGAATGTTAAATCCTTAAATCTGGTGACTGCTCAGATATTGAACGCCTTTGTGTACTATCTTTGCATTATTAGATTTCTGGAACAACATTCCAGGGAAGACTTGAAAAATATTTTCTATTAAAATGTTTTAAGTTCAGGGGGAATTTATTTTCTCACTGGACAAATTCTTCAGAAAATGTTACTGGTGCCTTGTAAATATGTCCCTCTCACTGGTAACTGGACAGGTTGAAGTGCGTGTTTGAGTTGACTTATGTCTTCTTGTAAATATGTCCCTCTCATTTGTCTGTATTAGTTGACGTGCAAGTTTGAGGTTACCAGTCTTTCAAAAATTGGTTTTCACTGGTACTTTACTGGAGTGTCCCTCCAGTGTACCATCAGTACATGTTCACTGGACTAATCCACCAGTGATACTGGTAGGTCCAGTCAACCTCCAGATGCACTGAACTATGTCATAATATTTTCTAAATACTTGGTCTTTGTGTGTGCCACGTAAGCAAACCTTTTTGAAGATATTTTGATCCTACGTGGCATGTAAATTTTTCAACGCAATGATGGTCTTTTTACCTTGGGAAAACAAAAAGTACAAGTTGTTACTATTTTGTGGGCTGTAAACCGCCATGCATTTATGTGTGATGTGATGTAATTAATGCGGATCTCAAACCCGATCAAAAATTTAATTTGATAATTTCAAATCAAGACGTTTGAGTTCCACATTGTTTCTCCTATATATATACCCACTTTCAATTTCAATAACATTTACTTCGAACATAACTCCCAAATCTTTCAAATTCCTTCATTAATTTCTTTCTTCTTTCAATTTCCAATCATATTTATCTCTCATATTTACTCCATTCCATTAAATTCTTTCATCAAATCTTCATCATAACCTATACATATTCAATTTCATTTTCATCTATTCTCATAAATGGCACCTAGACAGTCAAGATCTCTTAGAAATCTGCTTGCCAATGAATACATGCCTTCGGAAAATGTTGATAGGGCACCTCATATTAATCTTGAGGCAAGTACAATAAGAATAAATATGAATAACTGGATGGCCAGACTATCTCTGTCCAGTGTTCATGATGCCCAATCGATCATTGGGAGATTAAATTCTTTCTTTCTTCTCTCCTCATATTCAATTTCCAATCATATTTATCTCTCATATTTACTCCATTCCATTAAATTCTTTCATCAAATCTTCATCATAACCTATACATATTCAATTTCCAATCATATTTATCTCTCATATTTACTCCATTCCATTAAATTCTTTCATCAAATCTTCATCATAACCTATACATATTCAATTTCCAATCATATTTATCTCTCATATTTACTCCATTCCATTAAATTCTTTCATCAAATCTTCATCATAACCTATACATATTCAATTTCCAATCATATTTATCTCTCATATTTACTCCATTCCATTAAATTCTTTCATCAAATCTTCATCATAACCTATACATATTCAATTTCCAATCATATTTATCTCTCATATTTACTCCATTCCATTAAATTCTTTCATCAAATCTTCATCATAACCTATACATATTCAATTTCCAATCATATTTATCTCTCATATTTACTCCATTCCATTAAATTCTTTCATCAAATCTTCATCATAACCTATACATATTCAATTTCCAATCATATTTATCTCTCATATTTACTCCATTCCATTAAATTCTTTCATCAAATCTTCATCATAACCTATACATATTCAATTTCCAATCATATTTATCTCTCATATTTACTCCATTCCATTAAATTCTTTCATCAAATCTTCATCATAACCTATACATATTCAATTTCATTTTCATCTATTCTCATAAATGGCACCTAGACAGTCAAGATCTCTTAGAAATCTGCTTGCCAATGAATACATGCCTTCGGAAAATGTTGATAGGGCACCTCATATTAATCTTGAGGCAAGTACAATAAGAATAAATATGAATAACTGGATGGCCAGACTATCTCTGTCCAGTGTTCATGATGCCCAATCGATCATTGGGAGATTAAATTCTTTCTTTCTTGCCCATTATATGGTGCATTAACATTAAATCCTGGTAGGATGTATCACGAGTACCTATGTGAATTCTGGTACTCCGCTCAATATGATGATGAAACTTCATCGATCATCTACACTCTCAAAGGAGGTACCAGATCCCTTGGTTTCACAGCTAGTCTTCTCAGGTCTGTTCTCCAGTTAATCTATCATGAACAGAATGAGTTGCCTATCGAACTTCCCACTGGTATCAACACAAGGGAAGTGTACAGGTTAATGGGGCATACAGATATACTGGATGAGCATGGGCAGCTATCCAGAAAGGGGACTATCTACATGAGCAAGCTGACAGACTCATGGAGATATTTCTTCACACACATTGTTGAGTGTTTAGGAGGCAGTTCTGGAGGGTTAGACCAGATCAATCAAACCCACCTCCAGATTGCCTATTGCTTGTGGTTTGGGCTTAGAGTGGATTTTGCCCAAATCTTTTTTGATGACCTGGTAGAGCGCCTAAGAGTAAAGGGAAGAAAACCATTTGTGCCTTATATTCGATTCCTTTCTCTTATGTTTCAGAATGCACTTGGCGACCAGTATGATATGGATACCACTCACTTTTCTATGAGTGAGTATATGAGGGACCTAGTCAACCTTAGGTCTTCAGTGGATGAGGTAGATATTCCTCAGTCCATGCTTTGCTTCCAAAGGGAAGAAGCTGAAATGGGTTCAGATCGAGTTCAAGATATTGAAGGACCATCTGGTGATGATGTACAGATAATAGAGGCTGTACAGCCCATAAGACAAGTTGCTCCAGAAGGTCAAGGTCAAGAAGTTGTTGAACCTTCCAGACGACCTAGAACTAATAGGCGTCTGATGAGAGCTGGAATCCAGGTGAATCCAGAAAGACATCCAGGTGATGTTATGAATCTGGATGGGTCACCTATCATTGAATCTGAAGAGGTTGTTGGGCATTGATGAACAAGCTGAAAAAGTTGCCCAGGTTGTTGAAGAAATTGTTGAAGATGTTCAGTCTGTTGAACATGCTTCTGGTGAGCAAGAGGCTCCACTGGACTTAAATGTTGATGTTGGTGAACAAGAGAATGTAGAGATTGGTGAACAGTCTGGTGAACAGACAGTTGGGATTACTCAAGAATGGGATGATGTTGACTCCCCAATGTCTGAAGGGTTTGATATTAATATGAATTTTCTGGGTGAAGATGTACAAGAAGAAGAAATTCTACCAGAAATACCAACACCTTCACCAGAATACACCAGAAATGCCACCACCAGAACCAAACATGCCACCACCACCACCACCTTCAATTCCAGAACACACCCAATACTTCACTCCAGCAACCACTCAACCTTTACAATCTCAACCTTCTTCTCGTGCGCCGGAGTCACCAGTTGCAACGTCTGAAGCTGCAACAATTGTGGAATAATCTCAAGTCAAGTACTAGAGATCGTTCCAAGGGGGAAAGGTCGTCTGGTGACCAAACTGAAAGACAAGCATATGGCACTGAAGCCGGGCTAACTGAAGAGGTTACTGGTACTGAAGCCAGTGAACCCCAGTTTGAAACCTTCCCAGATATTCCTACTACACTGAAGGCTGTTAAAGGAAAGGAAAAAGTTGTGTCTGAAACAACTCCAGTACAAGGTACATCTTTTGGTCCACTAGACAGACTCATGCTTGAACAATTATGGAATAATCTCAAGTCAAGTACTAGAGATCGTTCCAAGGGGGAAAGGTCGTCTGGTGACCAAACTGAAAGACAAGCATATGGCACTGAAGCCGGGCTAACTGAAGAGGTTACTGGTACTGAAGCCAGTGAACCCCAGTTTGAAACCTTCCCAGATATTCCTACTACACTGAAGGCTGTTAAAGGAAAGGAAAAAGTTGTGTCTGGTGAAGAGGAAGAACAAACTGAAGATGTTGATGATGAAACTTCAAGGAAGTTAGAGCAAGAATGCATCATGATTGAAATTTTTAAAAGAAATCAAAAGGATGAACTGCTGGCCCATCAAAGGGAGATGGCAACAATGGGAACTCTGGACTCCTACAATGCTGGAAGGTTAGGCATTAACATTGAAGTCTATAAAAGGATGAAAGATGATCCCAGAGTTCATCAATGCCTAAATGCATTAGATGATGTTCATGTACGCTCGTTCTACGCTGAAGAAGAGCAAGTCTATGATTCACTTATTTATGGCGTGAGTGTACCAGAACTCATCAGACAAAGAAAAGCTGAACTGGTAAGTCTCCAGAAGAAAATAAGAAAGAATGCTGGTGCTCTGGAGATAGAGTACAGGAAGAGACTTACTGGTTTACCAAAGTTGACTGCCAGACAGATCAAAGAAATCAAAGATTCTGATGTAAGTACTTTCATTCCCCTGGACACTTCTCGAAGAATAAATCGTCAAGAACTCCAAACTGCTGTAGAGCAAAGGAGAGTGTCCAAGGATACTGAAGCCTTGATCCAGCAAGCCAAGCTGAAGGAAAAATACAATGAAATGATGAACTTCAGGGCTGATGCTAGAAGGATCACTGGTGCTGAAATCAAATTGGCTGAAGATCATGAAGGCATGTCAAAATTTGAAGTAAAGTTGACCAGAGAGGGTAACTTTACTGATGAGAGGAAAAATACTTCAGTTCAAGCTTTTGGTTTGAGTGAACTGAAGGAAATCGCTTTAACGTTCAAGGGGAAGACAGATGTGTCGACTGATGTTAAAGGATTTCTGAAAAGGGTTGAAAAGGTGTTCAGAAGGAAGCAACAAATGGAAGCTGCATTAGGCTTAAGATCACCAGATTCACTACCTTCCTCTCCTTCTCCAAAGAGAAAGGCTACTGAAGATGCTCCAGAAAGGACATCGAAAAGAAGGGCCTAACTCTTATCATGTACTTATTGTAATTAATCGTTTGATGAAAGTTGTAACTATTTTCCAGTTGATGTTAGTAATAATAGTTGCAATTTTTAAATTTTATATAAGTAAATGACCAGATTTAGTCTAAGTTAGAACTTAATTGATGAAACTGAAAACACTCATGATCTATAAAGTGTTTTCCAGTAACTTAGATTTTTTAGACTTAAATCAACCAAGTGTTTTCCAGGCATACAAATTTGTATATCTATAAGCCTGAAAATACTTGCATTATTTCTAAACAAATAGGGGGAATTTGTTAGGTCCAGATTTAGTCCAGATTTACTGGACTCTCTCCAGACTCGACTACTGGAGCCTCACTGAAGATCTGACCAGAATTGTGTTCTACTGGACCTACTCCAGACTTGGAATCTGGAGTCCCTCTGAAGATTTGTTCAGAAATAATTGAAGACCAGTGAGCAAATACTTGTATAGGAAATCTGGAGTATTCTCCAGATTAGCTCACTGGACTTCACCCCAGTCCAGATCAACTCTACTGAAGACATTCTGACTGAAGTCAAAGACTGAAGTCTGAAGAAAGAAGACTTAACAAATGGCGGAGTCCACTGGAAAGTCTTACCAGATCTGTTCACTGGAGGATTGTCAGTGTTCAAGATCCTACAAGTCTGAACACTGATATCAAGGATTGACTTTTCCTTTAACACACTTTCCAAAGAACAATCCACTTGTTCTTTACCAAAGTATACGTGTGTTAAGGTGGTTGGATAAAAGGATACACTTGCACTTGATGTGACTTTATCCTTATTCCTTATCCAATACATTTAATGTTCTTGTCGGATCATTAAATGTATGCAACCACATTTGTACGGCACAAAGTTCACTGGTGAATTTTGTTGCCTATAAATAGGAAGTCATCTCCTTGACATAAATACTTTTTAAGCATTCATTTTGCATTGAAGTGAATTTGTCCAAATACTCTCGATCTTAAACAGGGATACTTCACAACTTTAAGTATCTTGATCCTAAAGAGTTATTTGACAAATATAGATCATTTGTAACTCATAGGTTGTTAGGATATATACTTAATTGTATTATCTTGATTCCGCAACAACCTTGTATTTTGTTTATACATCAATAAATAAAATACCCATGAAACAATACATAATGTTCCACTTTATTTGTTTATTGCTTTAAGTCATGTATTACTTTATTTATATACTTGCATTTATATTTAAGTAATACTAGTCCTTTTCTAGTGTTTATTAGACTTGTTGTATTTACACTTTCCTGGTTTAACCATCTCGAACTTAACGGACTCACAAACAAGTTGTTCCTCGAGTTCAACTTCGAGTGGGTGATTACAAAACCTTTACTTATTATAAACCAAAAGAATTTCATGGTACCGAGGGTCCGGTAGGTCTAATCAACTGGCTAGAAAGCATAGAGGTGGTGCTTCATATTAGTCGTTGTGCCGAAGAGCACAAAGTAGAATATGCTTCCACCCAACTTCAAAAGCACGCTCTGTCATGGTGGAACGAGCAGGTTAGGACCCGAGGTCGAGACCAAGCTAATAGGATACCTTGGTTTGATTTTAAAAGAATGTTGATGGAAAAGTACTGTCCTAGAGAGGAAGTACAGAAAATGGAAAGTGAATTCTGGAACCACAACATGGTTGGACTGGACAACGAGAAATACACTACTCATTTTCATGAGCTGACAAGACTTGTTCCTCGTATGGTGGATACGGAGGAAAAGTTAGTTGAAAGATACTGTTATGGCTTGTCACCGGACATCCGAAGGTTGGTAGCCGCTTTTAATCCCTTGACTCTTCAAGCGGCAGTTAGTGCGACCAATCGGATGGTGATAGATTTGAAAAGAACCACTGGTTCTTCTGTTGGAACTGAAGTGATCAAGAGAAGGACTGATCAGGCCTCCGGTAGTAGATTTGGAAACAGTGGAAATGGCAAGAGGTTTAAAGCTGCCAGAAACTTTGCAGTGGTCCCACAAGATATCAAGAGGTACCCCGGCGCAGACACAAGATGTAACAGATGTGGCACTCGTCACATGGGGAATTGTCCTACTTGCTACCGTTGTAAGAAGATAGGACATCAGGCAAAGTCCTGTAGGGAGAAAGTGCCTAATCAATACTACGAGTGTGGAAGTGAAACTCATTTCCGACTAGCGTGTCCAAGACTTAATCAAGCCCCGAACAACAATGCTATAGTTCCAATGAGGAACAATGCGGGGAATAATCAAGCTGGAAATCAGGGGAGAAATCAAGGAGGTCAAGGTAGAGGCCGAGTGTATGCTTTGGATGCTGCTGATGCACGACGTGATCCCAAAGATGTGATAGGTACATTCATACTCAATAATCATTATGTATTGTTGTTATTCGACTCTGGTGCTGATAAAAGTTTCATATCTTTAGAATTTAAGTCTCGATTTGGTATAGTAGCTATCCCTATGAAAGATACTTATGTTGTCGAATATGCAAACGGTCAAAGGTATATTGCTAGAGATCATTTAGTATATTGCAGTTTGGTATTAGTCGGTAAGACTTTTAAAATTGACCTAATTCCTATAGAACTAAGTAGTTTTGATGTGATTGTTGGTATGGACTGGTTATCTAAGGTTAGAGCTGATATAAGTTGTTATGAGAAGATTGTTAGAATACCCCTACCGAAAGGCGAAACCCTAATAGTGCAAGGAGACAAGTCAGGAAAGAAATTGATCTTAGTATCGGCAATAAAAGCTAATAAATATTTACAAAAAGAACACCCTGCTTTCTTAGCATTAGTAGTAGAAAGAAAACCAAAGGGTAAAGAAATTCAAGATATTCCAGTAGTTAGAGATTTTCCAGAGGTGTTTCCTGAAGATTTGACGGGACTTCCACCTCACAGACCAGTTGAGTTTGGAATAGATTTGGTCCCTGGAGCTGCACCCGTGGCCAAGGCACCCTATCGCCTTGCGCCGTCAGAAATGCAAGATTTGTCCGAACAACTTCAAGAGTTGTTAGCTAAAGGACTAATTCGTCCAAGTTCATCACCGTGGGGAGCTCCAATCCTATTTGTCAAGAAGAAAGACGACTCTATGCGCATGTGTATTGATTACAGAGAATTGAACAAGTTGACTGTCAAGAACATGTACCCTTTGCCTCGTATTGACGACTTGTTTGACCAACTGGAAGGTGCGTCACACTTTTCCAAGATTGATCTCAGATCTGGGTATCATCAACTCAGAGTCAGAGAGACGGACATTCCTAAAAACAGCCTTCAGAACTCGTTATGGACATTATGAGTTTTTGGTTATGTCGTTTGGCTTAACCAATGCACCTGCTGTGTTTATGGGCTTAATGAATCGAGTATGTCGACCGTATCTTGACAAGTTTGTCATTGTATTCATTGATGACATACTGATCTACTCGAGAAATAAAGACGAACATGAAGGTCATCTGAGAACCATTTTACAACTACTCAAGGATCAAAAGTTGTACGCGAAATTCTCAAAATATGAATTCTGGATTAGGGAAGTACACTTCTTGGGTCATGTGGTGAATATGGATGGAATCCACGTAGATCCATCTAAGATTGAAGCAATAAAGAAGTGGGAAGCCCCTAAGACTCCGACAGAAATCCGCCAGTTTCTTGGATTGGCTGGATATTACAAAAGATTTATCGAGAACTTCTCAAAGGTTGCTCAACCTTTGACGTTGTTGACTCAAAAGACCAAGGAATTTATTTGGCAGGATGCCCAAGAAAAGGCATTTCAAACGTTGAAAGACAAGCTATGTAATGCTCCTATTTTAGCGTTACCGAATGGAATTGAAAACTTCGTGGTATACTGTGACGCATCACATCAGGGAATGGGATGTGTACTTATGCAAGAAGGTAAGGTCATTGCTTACGCTTCTAGACAACTCAAAATCCACGAAAAGAACTATACAACCCACGATCTCGAACTCGGAGCGGTTGTTTTTGCCTTAAAGATTTGGAGGCACTACTTGTATGGTACCAAGTGTACGGTATTCACAGATCACAAAAGTCTTCAGCATATCTTCGATCAGAAAATGCTAAATATGAGACAAAGACGATGGGTAGAATTACTCAGTGATTATGATTGTGAACTCAAATATCATCCAGGTAAAGCAAATGTGG
The DNA here is from genome assembly GCA_034093135.1 of Erigeron breviscapus. Lineage (NCBI taxonomy): Eukaryota > Viridiplantae > Streptophyta > Magnoliopsida > Asterales > Asteraceae > Erigeron > Erigeron breviscapus. Next base: position 37,593,653 of record CM067171.1, on the reverse strand, counting down.
TTGCTGACGCGCTGAGTAGAAAAGATAGGATTTCACTATCTGTCATAACAAGAGCAAGTTCTTATCTTGGCTCATCATTAAGGGATAGAGTTTTGGATGATCAAAGCGAGGCCCTACAACCAGGGCGTATCGAGAAAGAAGCATTGTGGAATGCTGAACGTTTATTTGAATTGGATGGCGATGGAATCCGACATGTTAAGGGCAGAGTGTAGATTCCCAAGTATAATGGACTTAGAGAACTCTTGATGAACAAGAGTAATCGATCTAAGTATTCAATCCATCCTGGTGCTGACAAAATGTACCACGGATTAAAGGATTTTTATTGGTGGCCTGGTATGAAAAGAGATATCGCCACGTATGTATCAAATTGTTTAAATTGTGCTATGGTTTAAATTGATGCTGGTGAGCGTCGTTTGTACTAATATGGACTAGTTCAGAAGACTACTGACCAGATTTGATGAAATTAGGGTACGGCTGAATGACTCTCTTCAATTCGTTGAGGAACCTATTGAAATTCTAGACCAACAGCTCAAACAACTTAGACGTAGTCGTATCAAGTTGGTCAAGGTTCGTTGGAACTCAAAACACGGACCCAACTCGACTTGGGAACGTGAGGATTATATGAGGGATAAGTATCCTCATCTGTTTACTGAGCAAGACTTGATTTCGGGACGAAATCCTTAGAAGTCGGGGATGCTGTGACAACTCGTAATTTATTAGCAACGGGTTAGTCTTAATCTCGATCATTATTATAATTTCGTCTAATTTAGAGATTATGACGTGGAAATTATTAGATAATTGAACATTTGATATAGTTCAATTAAACGTATCCTGATGACGTAGACTATTAGCTATTTAGACGAATGCCGGGTCTTAAAAATAACTTTAAATAAAGATTTAAGAGTTATGTATTGAACACGGTAAATAGACTGTCTAAACTTAATATTTCTAAAGTTTACTTTGACTAAATTTTATTGGCTTGTCTTAACTAAAATGAGACGAGGGAAAATACCTTTACTTTAAATTATAACCTTTTGGTCAAACGGTATTTAATCGTAAGCATTTTACCAAATTAGGAGTATTAAAAATATCAATTTTAGGCCACATGGGCCGGTTTTGTTACTAGTGGCAGGAAAAGGGACAACAACCCCCTTTCCCCCCTTTTCTTCCTTGCCTGGTCGACCAACACCCACACAAAACACACACAAACACACTTTTCTCTAATTCAACTCTTGGAAAGAAGAAATCAAATGGGAAATTAAAAGGGTTTAATCATTTAGTGGATAATCAAGGTTTTAATATCACATCATCTTCATCTCTTTCACCTATTTTTCAAGAACTTCATTTTTGGTAAGTGATTCTCTTTTAAACTAAACTTTGATTTGAATTGATTCAATCTTAGTATTATTTCAGTTTTAGTAATTAGATTTATAGTCCTTGAATATGAAATGGGTTTTGGTTTTGTTGGATAAATGAAATTGATTAGAATTAGGTTTTGGAAATCAAAAGTGTTGGATTTGTGAAATGGTAAGCGAAATGGATTGTTTCCAGGTTATGGAACCTGTTGGCACTTGTTGAAATGAAAAGAGTTGATTAGAAAATGATTTGGTTTGGCGAAAATGGTCGAAAAACTGCATTTTGCTCGTTCAGGTCTTATATCACGCCGCGATCCCTCCAGGTCGCGCCGCGAGGTAGTAGAAAATAGGCATCGCGCTGTGATGTAGTGTAAAATGATAATTGCGCCGCGATCCTTGGGTCTCACGCCGCGAGGATCTGTGCGGTTTGACATTTTTAGTTTTTGATAACTTGAACGTTTGAACTTGGTGAATATCGAATGGTACTTTAGACTACCTTATAATGACAATGTCATTGATATTACCAACTAAAGTTAAATAAAATGAAAGTTTAAATCACATTCTCGGTTATGGCATTCTAGGGTCTATAGCTAAGTAGTTCTACATAGGATACTTGTCGTTGTGAGCTTGGATCCTCACTATTGGTAATCATATCATAGGTTTTGGATAACGTGGAGAATTAACTGTGGATCTTCTCAAGTTATTAGCACATTTTAGCACTCTGAACGCTAAGGTGAGTTTATGATGCCCTTTTCCTTTTACTTTGGGCCTGAAAAGCATGTGTTATTGTATACACGATTTGTTAAATAAATGATTGTTTGTGTGTATGCCATGTGATTTGGCTGCTTAGATCATTTGACTTAAATTTGCCATGTTGACGGCTGTCGAAAATGTGTATACGTGTCATTTATTAAATGTTGAATGAAATGACGTTGAATTGCCGTGTGAGGGCTGATTAAATGATTTCTTGTGTTTGACAAACTAAAATGTTTCCCCTATTGGTTGTATTGTCGGATCTAGATATCTCGACTGTCTTGGTTGTGGTCCGCACCCCATTGTCGAAGGGAAATCCTGTGCGAAGTTATGGTCCGCACCCCATTGTCGAAGGGAAATCCTGTGCGAGGCATATGCTGTCATCAGATCTAGATATACTGATTTACGTGATATAAGATGAGTTCAGATTTGATATACTGACTATCTTGTTATAAATTGTGATATAAGAGTTGTCAGATCTAGATATACTGACAGTCTTGTATTAAAGGTCGGATCTAGATATACCGACTGTTTTGTATTAAAAGGTCGGATCTAGATATACCGACTGTTTTGTATAAAAGTGTTGTCAGATTTAGATATACTGACTGTCTGGTCTTTTATAACTATATGTCATTTGTGTGCTCACAATGACGAATAAACATTGGTCAAACATACTGTAAACTCACCAACTATTTCGATAGTTGATCCTCTCAAATTTCATGCTTTTCAGGGAGCCAACAGTAAGTATTGGAAGCGTATATGGCATTTTAGAAGCCATCTTTTGAACTTTGGACGTACAATTAGCGTCAGACATCTGAGGACTATCATATTATTAGTTCTAATTGTACTAGACTGTCCAAATGTTGTTAGTGTATTTGTGGGCCCATTTCCAATTGAGGATAGTTTGTATCCGTGTATTGGGGTCCACATCTGAACGATTATACTTGTAATAAACTCGTATTTGGATGAATGGATGTAATCTCTATTTACCTTCTGATTAGTACGCAATTATTTGTTAACCCTGTATTTCCGCTACAACGGGGTGTGACAATGTAGATGCAAAATTCATTATTGATAAGCTCAAAGCAGGGGAAATAGTGGCAAACAGAACTTGGGATGGACAGTATTTTAGAAGGAAGAATAAATTGGTGATTGGTAGGAATTTACAATTGAGAAATGATATTATCACCCTGTTTCTTGCTTCTCCTATGGGTGGTCATTCTGGAGTGACCCCTACTTTGAATAAAATCAAGGATATTTTCTATTGGAAGGTATGTTCTAAGGATGTGAAGAATTTCATAAAGGAATGCAATATTTGTCAAAGAGCCAAATATGAAGCTGTACCTTATCCATGCTTGTTGCAACCTCTCCCAATCCCACAAACTATGTTCAGTGATATCTCCATGGATTTCATTTCAGGTCTTCCTAAGGTGCAAGGCAAAGATACAATTTTGGTAGTGGTTGATAGATTGACCAAGTTTGGTCATTTTATTACTCTCAGCCATCCTTTTAATGCTGCAACAGTGGCCAAGGCATTCCTTGATAATATTTTTAAATTGCATGGAAACCCTACTACCATAGTATCTGACAGGGATCCCATCTTTCTAAGTCATTTTTGGACTGAGTTCATGAAACTGCAGGGTGTTCAGCTTTCTATGTCTTCTGCATATCACCCTCAATCTGATGGCCAGACTAAGGTTCTTAATAGATGCCTAGAAGCATATTTGAGGGCAATGTGCATGGATATTCCTACAGATTGGGTTAAATGGGTACCTTTGGCCCAGTGGTGGTACAATTCTACATGGCAATCTGCCATTCAAATGACACCATATGAAGCTCTTTATGGTGTCAAACCTCAGCTCCACATTCCTTTTGTCCCTAATGATACAGCTATAGCAGCAGTTGAGGAGTTGCATAGGCAGAGGGAAAGTATGATTCAAAAGCTCAAAAGTAATTTGGAATCTGCAAGGAACCGTATGAAACAAGCTGCTGATCTTCATAGAAGTGAAAGGGAGTTTGTGCCAGGGGATCATGTGTATGTCAAACTGCATCCTTTTGCTCAACAATCCCTCAAGAATCATCACAACAGGAAATTATCTGCCAAGTATTTTGGGCCCTACCTAGTCCTTCAGAAAGTGGATCAGGTTGCTTACAAATTGGACCTCCCAGACAATGCCCAAATCCATAATTCTTTCCATGTTTCACTCTTGAAGAAGGCTCATGGTCCACTGATGTTGACTGCTCCCTTACCAGAAGGTCCCAGGTTTACATTGAAGCCACGTTCTGTTATTGATAGACAAGTGGTCAAGAGGGGCAATAAGATGGCTGTCAAGATCTTGGTGCATTGGGATACATTGCCTGTCACTGAAGCTTCTTGGGAGTTTTTGGAAGATATGAAATGCAGGTTTCCAGATTTCGATTTTTGAGGGCAAAAATCTTTGAAGAGGAGGCTATTGATACAAGATATTATAGAATATTATAGTTTAGCCTTCAATAAATAAAGTGTAATAGTTAGGGGTGTATTGTGTAACATTTCGAATGGTTGTTGGTGGCGGTTATTAGCCGTTCCAATATATAGGGTTTTATTTCATTTTAATCAATCAATACACAAATTACAATATTTCTTCTCTCAAATTACTTCTTCTTCTATCACCTTTAATTTTGCAACAGATGCAAGTTTCTGAAGGCACGAGAGAATGTTAGACATTGGATTTGTAATCCGAGAAGTATTACCTCAATTATTGGTGTAGAATTTTTCTTAAATTTGTATCTTTTGTTGTATTTTAGAGATTTAATTTCTTTAATATCATTGGTGATTGTAACTATTTAATGTTATTATTGATATTTAAAGGTATTCTCAATTTTCGACATTAGAGGACATCTTACCATACAATGGTGAATTCCTGTACGTACTTTAGATTATGATATATAAATTATGAGCCGTTACAGATAACTTAAACAGAAAACCTCAGGACGCATCACTATAAGAAGTCGAATCCGTCTCTTGAGGTAAACCGGGATAACTCTAACTTGTTCATCTAATTGTCTACATAATTCATATTATATATATAGCAATTTAAGTTTGCTTAACTATAGTAATTTTTTTACCTTTTTACTTTTATCACATAACTTTTTAATCTTTCATTTTTGTCACAAAACTTTCATCATTTTTAAATTTTACCCCTTTTATCACATAACTTTTTAATCTTTTACTTCTGACACAAAACTTTCATCTCTTTTGAATTTTACCCTTAAATACAGTAACTTTTGACTTTTTAATCTTGCCACATAAGTTTTCAATTTTTTACTTCAATCACAAACTTGCATCTTCTTTAACTTTTGCCCTTATACTACAATCATCTTCTATATCATAAAGGGTTTTTCAGGCCAGACATTTACATGTTATCGTCATTGTCAACACCAAATATCCATCGGTTTCAAAATCCAAAGAATATCATATGAAAAAAATGAGCCTTGTATGTGGAATAATGTTCGTGTATTATTTAGTTATTTGAATAATTTCTTTCTAAAACTTAAAAATTAATCCCAATACAAACTGTGGGTAGATTAATCAAGATTAAACTTTTGTAGCTATCTAACAAAACAAAAAAAATAAATAAGTAACACCTAATGCCGCTTTTTTTTTATACCAATTTTGGTTCTTAATATTATGACGGTGTATGAGAGAGGTTAAGATGTAAACATTTCTTACCCCTACCTAAGGTAGAAAGACTGCTTCCGGGTCAATCTACAATAGACTAACACATCTAGTCTTATAAGACACGAGGATGAAACTCTTAACCTATGTCTGCATAGGCAATGGTGTTAACATGTGAAGACCCGCAGCAAAACGCGGAGTATAGTAACTAGTTATATATAAGAACACAAAATTTTAAGGTATAATAAAATTTAATTCATTTATAAATGTAACACCCAAGATACTTATGTTGTCGAATATGCAAACGGTCAAAGGTATATTGCTAGAGATCATTTAGTAGATTGCAGTTTGGTATTAGTCGGTAAGACTTTTAAAATTGACCTAATTTCTATAGAACTAAGTAGTTTTGATGTGATTGTTGGTATGGACTGGTTATCTAAGGTTAGAGCTGATATAAGTTGTTATGAGAAGATTGTTAGAATACCCCTACCGAAAGGCGAAACCCTAATAGTGCAAGGAGACAAGTCAGGAAAGAAATTGATCTTAGTATCGGCAATAAAAGCTAATAAATATTTACAAAAAGAACACCCTGCTTTCTTAGCATTAGTAGTAGAAAGAAAACCAAAGGGTAAAGAAATTCAAGATATTCCAGTAGTTAGAGATTTTCCGGAGGTGTTTCCTGAAGATTTGACGGGACTTCCACCTCACAGACCAGTTGAGTTTGGAATAGATTTGGTCCCTGGAGCTGCACCCGTAGCCAAGGCACCCTATCGCCTTGCGCCGTCAGAAATGCAAGAATTGTCCGAACAACTTCAAGAGTTGTTAGCTAAAGGACTAATTCGTCCAAGTTCATCACCGTGGGGAGCTCCAATCCTATTTGTCAAGAAGAAAGACGACTCTATGCGCATGTGTATTGATTACAGAGAATTGAACAAGTTGACTGTCAAGAACAGGTACCCTTTGCCTCGTATTGACGACTTATTTGACCAACTGGAAGGTGCGTCACACTTTTCCAAGATTGATCTCAGATCTGGGTATCATCAACTCAGAGTCAGAGAGACGGACATTCCTAAAAACAGCCTTCAGAACTCGTTATGGACATTATGAGTTTTTGGTTATGTCGTTTGGCTTAACCAATGCATCTGCTGTGTTTATGGACTTAATGAATCGAGTATGTCGACCGTATCTTGACAAGTTTGTCATTGTATTCATTGATGACATACTGATCTACTCGAGAAATAAAGACGAACATGAAGGTCATCTGAGAACCATTTTACAACTACTCAAGGATCAAAAGTTGTACGCGAAATTCTCAAAATATGAATTCTGGATTAGGGAAGTACACTTCTTGGGTCATGTGGTGAATATGGATGGAATCCACGTAGATCCATCTAAGATTGAAGCAATAAAGAAGTGGGAAGCCCCTAAGACTCCGACAGAAATCCGCCAGTTTCTTGGATTGGCTGGATATTACAAAAGATTTATCGAGAACTTCTCAAAGGTTGCTCAACCTTTGACGTTGTTGACTCAAAAGACCAAGGAATTTATTTGGCAGGATGCCCAAGAAAAGGCATTTCAAACGTTGAAAGACAAGCTATGTAATGCTCCTATTTTAGCGTTACCGAATGGAATTGAAAACTTCGTGGTATACTGTGATGCATCACATCAGGGAATGGGATGTGTACTTATGCAAGAAGGTAAGGTCATTGCTTACGCTTCTAGACAACTCAAAATCCACGAAAAGAACTATACAACCCACGATCTCGAACTCGGAGCGGTTGTTTTTGCCTTAAAGATTTGGAGGCACTACTTGTATGGTACCAAGTGTACGGTATTCACAGATCACAAAAGTCTTCAGCATATCTTCGATCAGAAAATGCTAAATATGAGACAAAGACGATGGGTAGAATTACTCAGTGATTATGATTGTGAACTCAAATATCATCCAGGTAAAGCAAATGTGGTTGCTGACGCGCTGAGTAGAAAAGATAGGATTTCACTATCTGTCATAACAAGAGCAAGTTCTTATCTTGGCTCATCATTAAGGGATAGAGTTTTGGATGATCAAAGCGAGGCCCTACAACCAGGGCGTATCGAGAAAGAAGCATTGTGGAATGCTGAACGTTTATTTGAATTGGATGGCTCATACGAAAAAAATGAGCCTTGTATGTGGAATAATGTTCGCGTATTATTTAGTTATTTGAATAATTTCTTTCTAAAACTTAAAAATTAATCCCAATACAAACTGTGGGTAGATTAATCAAGATTAAACTTTTGTAGCTATCTAACAAAACAAAAAAATAAATAAGTAACACCTAATGCCGCTTTTTTTTATACCAATTTTGGTTCTTAATATTATGACGGTGTATGAGAGAGGTTAAGATGTAAACATTTCTTACCCCTACCTAAGGTAGAAAGACTGCTTCCGGGTCAATCTACAATAGACTAACACATCTAGTCTTATAAGACACGAGGATGAAACTCTTAACCTATGTCTGCATAGGCAATGGTGTTAACATGTGAAGACCCGCAGCAAAACGCGGAGTATAGTAACTAGTTATATATAAGAACACAAAATTTTAAGGTATAATAAAATTTAATTCATTTATAAATGTAACACCCAATGTTTGAAATGTAGATAACCTTATCTCTATCCAGATAAAAATGTTGTTTTCAGCTTTATCTAAATAACAAAAAAATACCTCTGATTTTTACATAAGATGAAAATTAAATCATTGACCTTTAATTACAAAATCAAAAGTATTAAACATTTAAAACTATGTTACTTTCATTAATTTATACATAGATTTCATATAATTTTTTGTTTCTATACGTTTTCATGTGTCCGTATATATAAACGAGGCTAAATAAAAAATTTCAACAGAACCCACGAACTCATCAAAATTCTTGTAATAACTGGTAAACGCTTAAACCCCCGAACGTGTTAAAGTTAAACCTTTTGTTGTTCCCTCTCGAAGTTTCTTTCTTTCTCCATTCCTCTACAATTTCCTTTGTTTCTCCACCGATTGCTACAATCAATCCATGGTCAGTCTCAAATTTCAAAACCCATAAATCAATAATCTTGATTAATTAATTGTTTATATATTTGGTGTATATATGTATATGCAGGAACAGCGAGCAGAAACAGCCGGGCCATCACTTGAAGACTGCATAAAGCTGTTGAAAGGAGATCAAGACGAACAGCGTCTCGCGGGTCTTCTTCTTGCTACCAAGTTCTGCAAAAACGATGATTTTGACTCTATTTTCAGGGTTTATAATGCTGTTGGTCCCACTTTCTTGGACCGCCTTCTTCGTACTGGTACTAAATTTTGTGTTTTTATGATTCTTGGGGGTGTTTGGTTGGTGGGTTTTGAATTATTCAATGGGGTTTGATTGATTAGTAAAGATTTTGATGAAAGTTTACTCTCTTTTTTAAAATTTAGGGGTGTTTGGTTGGTGGGTCTTGAATTATTAAATGGGGTTTGATTGATTAGTAAAGATTTAGGGGTGTTTGGTTGGTGGGTTTGGAATGAGGGAATGGGTTTGATTATTAGTTAAAAGTGAATGGCTTTAAAACCCATGACTCTAGGCATACCCAAAACCCAACAAGGCTAGTTGGTCAGTACCAATAAATAAAATTAAATTTAGAGGGTGTTTGGTTGATTATCAATCAGAATGTTTCGATAATGGGTTTTGGTAGGCATGACACTACAACAAATCAACAGTTCTATTTAAATTGGTCCTCTTTTTGGATGTTAAGCAATGGGCCAACAATTGAAGATTTTTGATGCAAGGAAGTGCTTGGTTAAGTGGTAGGAATCACAATGGACATGGTTTCGAGACAAACCCAAATTTTGTGGGTTTCATGCCTACCTTTGAAACGTATTTGAATAAACCAAACACTTTTTACAAGCCATCATTCCCATTTCTTTTTTGTTGTTAAGATGAAGGCAGAAATACGAATGTTGTATTCAGTATGCTTTTTTGCGTGTATTTATGCAGGGATGGGTAAAGGAAGCTCAACTGAGAATCGTAAAGATAACCAGGTTGCTTATTTACAGCTATCTGTCACAATTTTATCAGCATTCTGTCGGGTTCCTAGTATCGCTTCTTCTGATGATATGCTCAAAAAGATTCCAATCATACTTGAAGTTCTTTCTAGAGAGTAAGCAGTGAAGAATGTTCTTGGTTTTATTATCTTCAATCATGTTCACATTATACAAATGTATTTAGTATCTTGCAAATAATTCAGCAATTAAATGATGATTTTCCTAATTATACGTTTCACTTGATGCTATTGTTAGGAACTACAGAGTAGGACCAACCCTGGTCGAAGAATGCTTTGAATTTTTATACTTGGTGTCGACAGCCCACAAGGAGGGGACTCGAATCTTCTACGAGTCTGGAGGCATGACTGTTCTAGCTTCACAGATGTGTAATTTACTAGATGGTATGATTTAGTAATATTATTTCTTTCCATGTTCAAGATATTTTCAAGTGAGAATCTGTTTTCATTTCAATTTTGACAAAATTGTTCGGTTTTTAATTCAATGTGAATATAATATGGACTTATAATTCTAAAACCCGTGTAGGCTCACATACTATGGAGCTAACTATGAAGCTTCTTCAGTTGAATATAAGTCAATTTTCCTTGGACCGGATTACCAAGGAGTATTGTTCGGAATTGTCGTCAGTGGTAAGCACAAAATATTGGGACGTCATAGTGTTTTTAACTTTTGGAAAATTATATTGTTATTCATTATCCATTGACCATTGCTCCTTGTTGCAGGTGACAGTACTAGCAAAGCAGTTTGCTTTGTCTCACAATGCACTAAAATTTGAGGCGCTACACCTTTTATCATCGATCCTATCTTCTTCATATGCTGTATGTATTCTTCATTATTGAAATGTGCCATGATTACATTATTTAAGTACTATTTCATATCACCTTGTTATTGCCTTATTGGTTAGATCATTGCTTGCGGAGATGTAATGTAAAGAGGCACTCTGATGTTCTTGGTTCTGATTGTAAAGTAATTGCTTGCTTGGTACTAGCAGGCACCTTTGCATGAAGTTCTCCGTACAATGAGCGACATGATTTGGACAACCTATGCGCGCGTAGGTGTTGTGGCAGTTCTGCAAAATCGTGTGGGTAAGTTGAAGTTACTGTGTGTTTGATTATGACCTGTTGCCCACCCACAAATCAAATATGTATATCTTTTATCTCCAGTCACTACTACAAAAATGTGATTTGCACGCATTTTTCTATCAGGAAATCAATTAGTCGTCTTATTGTTCGCACTTAAACATTTAATGATGTTCACATTCATAAGCACAGAGAAAGACAAAAATGTAGGAGAAAATCTTCGCACAATACGCAGATACATAAAATTATGTCTAGCGTTTCAAGTGTAGACAAGTTATAACTTTTGCACATTTATCACTGCAAACATCTTTTGAACAAATTTAAGCGGAAAATTGCTTATGTTTTTATGTTTCATAGTGTTAATATATGTGATTTGAACTTCATTTTATATGCTAAGGATGAACAACTTAGACAATTTAACACATGCCATAAGTCTGTAGAAAAATTGTGTCCATTTCACATGTTTTATGTATTAATTTAATAAAATTGTTCCTTTTTACAATGTTATATACTTATATCTGATCACCAATCTGATTGAATTTGATATCCAATCCAGCACCACATCAAAGGCTGGAGGCACTTATTTTGGCCGAGTCTGTTATGTGTATTGCTGGTGAAGGGTGGCTTATCGGGAAAACGAATTTGCCCGAAACACAAGATTCTATTCCAGCTGACAGGTATGCTGCCCATGTTAAGTTATCAAAAATTGTTTGTCTCTTGTCAGATCTGGTAGTACTTTTCCAGTTCTCCTTACCTTAGCTTCATCATTTGCAGGTGTACATTGCTTGTTCTGGAATCATCTAGAGTGGAAATTGCAGTTCTTCTCAATGATCTTGCCTATTTGAAGTACGAGAAGTCCAAAGACTTGTTGGATGTGGAAACCATTATTGTAAAACAAAGAAATCTCGGCATTTCATATTCTTTAGTAGAGAAGACAATCAAATTAATTTCAAGTGTTGCTGAAGACGGAGGTATGTGTTTGGTCCACTTAACTCAGTTGTTTATACCATAACAAACTAACCTTTTATCTAAAGAAGCTGATATTAATTTTGTCTTTGCTCTCCATTATTTTCCACAGGTAATATTATTAGTGACACAATGTTCACGAAGCTCATCACTGGGCTTAACGAGACAGTTGGTCTCATCTTAGAGTATCTTCGAGATGCCAAGGTATTATTAATAGCATACTAATTGGTACTACTTTCATGTGTTCGAGGTTTTACATTTTCATAGAATTCATGGGTTGACTATTGTAGTTTTTTGCAGGATCATGGAAAAAATATAGGGAATGATCTTCTTGCTTCAGTGAGGATTGTCGGAAGGTAATCTTCACGTACAGTTTTTGATATCATTTCATTTTTCTATATAACTATAAGACTTTGTAATATACCTTCCTTTTTCCTTTTTTTCCCTCTCATTTATTACCTTTCTTCTGCAGGTACCTTGCTGAGACTCCAGCTGCTTGCAGTGAAAAGGTTATGGAACTTCTTGGATACATGGTTATGATTCAAGGTGAAGATGAACCGAGGTTTGTTTGTCTCTACTTTTCATTTCGTTGATTAATATGATTCTAAACTCAATTAATTCATAGTTGGATGCTAAATCTTATAATGGTGCTTGCAAATGGCAGCCCCTTTTCTTCTGTTTGCTTCTTGCTTCCAATGTTATGCCAAATAACAATGGAGATTGATGGATGCCGGCTTATCGTCTCTTCTGGAGTGTATAAAGCAGTAAGTCATTATTTAGATGACAAGTCACTTTGTTAGAGGAAAATAGTAACTTTATATACTTGCTAATTAAGATGCTCCATTATTTATATCAAGAAATGTAACATACGATGCTTACTGATTTCTTCCATATATTATTTTGTCAATCTGAAGGTTGTAGAATGCCTAATTAAGTTGCTTTCGGAAGATACTGGCACAATCGAGGAAAATGGTCCAATTTTTTTGGCCTGTGATACAATATTAAATCTTCTTTTGAAGGTACATTATTTTCCGTATTACGGCATCTCAACTTTAGCGTGATTGTTATGATCAATATTGTCATTGAAGTGCTTACATGTTTTATTTATTTATGTCCTTTTTTACTTTTGTTAGAGTGATCAGATTCAGCTCCATTTGGATGATACTTGTTTTATCAAGCTATTGGGCGTGCTGTCATCATGGGCAGGTAGGCGTCTTGTAGCTTTTTTATTAGCTTTAATTAATTATAGCAATTTTGATGTTAATTAACTTGTGGTTCATCAGAGGATGCTCCTGACTGGTCTACCACCATGATGGCTTCAAGCATTTGCGCTTTGATATTAGATTCCACATGTGAGGCAGTTCTTTTAGGGAGCCCGCTCTTCAACCATAATAATCTCATTAGTTTATCCCAACTCATGAGACGAAGTATGGCTTCGCACGGTAAAGTAAGTTGTTTGCATCAAGTATTTCCTATGTTATTTTTTTCTGTTACCCTTTCCATTCCCTGCTAGCTGCAAGAGTTACCTTTTTGGGATTCTCCTTGCATGTTTTTCTATCTAGGAAAAATTTTGAAGTGGAATTGTGTGTTTCACCTTGTCATAACACCTCTTTGGTGATATTTACTATGGTGGATAAGATTTTTTCATTTTGGCTTTCAAGGATAATGGTAAACGATGGTTGTAATTTGTGTGGAGTTAGTGAAACTTATCTGGTGTTTGACTTGATTTGTCATCTCATCGATAAACATGTCATTTTCACGCCTAACGTGCCCTCCTTTGAATTTTGATTATTCAGCATAGCGAGTCGGAAGCAGATCTTCTTCAAATAGTTGTCTCAGGTTAGTCAATTCAATTTTTTCTTAACGAGAAATTTATTGCACATTTCTTTCCTCTTTTACCATTAGTGGCATTTTAAACACATTTATAGTCAAAAAGGCCTGATCAAAAGGGAAAATAAATAAGCTGCTAAAATTATAACATACTGAACATGCAGAAAGTCCCCAAAACAGAAGAATCACATTTTTAATTATTTCCCGCTTGATTGGACATTTGGACCCAAAATGAATACAATAAGTTCTTGCTTTTGGCTGAGAATAAGCTAAGTTTGCTCTTTTTTGTTATCTTTATTGCGTAGGATACTCAAGGTGGGCCAATCTCTATCCTAGTATCAAAGCAGCTGTCGAGGGGAAGTAATCAAAATCTCTTGGGAAGTTTGCACATCTCACCAAGTGCTATTAAACCTTGAAGATATAATTTACACATCCAGTTGTTAACAGAAGTACTTTTCGTATCGAGACTGAGATTTAGACCATGTGTTGTCAATGATGGAACTGAAGAACCGACATCATTAATGACATCATTAATACTGATACTATATGTTTCAACCGATGAGCCACCAGGATCAATTTATGACTTGAAGATGGTTGTAATATACCTATTGATTATATAGAAGACATATTTACTTGTAATCGTGTCAAACAATTTTTTTGTTATTCTCAAAAATGAACATGATGTAAAACTTTTTAATGATATGTTCATCGAATGGCATTCTAAAAGACTGAAATGAACTAAACCTTAACCTCCCATCTGTAAACCTTTCTTAACCGACATGTCACTCATGAAGTGCAGTCATAATATATGTACATGAAAGGAGAGATTTAATTTCTATTTCCATAAACATGAGCATCCTTAAAAGTTGCTAATATCACAAATGTAGCAATAAATTAGCAGCCACCATAACTGTACACAGAAGAATGTGGAATTTATACAACGGGGCGATGCCTAACATTTTCTCTTCTAATTGAGATAATGCCTGCAAGTATTCGAATTGCATGAGCACAAAATCTTTTTACCTTCATCTTCATTGCTAAAGTGATAGTCATATGTTATCTCTTCTCCCGGATATATGTCCCTCTCGGCAAAGAAGACAACCTGCATTTAAAAAGTAAAAAACTTTGATACTCTCATATAAATAGATGACCTACATACACTAGAAACCGATGCATGTGCGGTAGAAACATTTATATTGAACTTTCTTTTTTTTTTTTGAAAATCTACATTTCTTTGGATATAAACACCGTAAACAAAAAATAAGAGTAAAATACTTCTATACATAGAACAAGAAGGCGCGATTAATTGGGCTAGGCATGGTAGTCGGATCAAGGTGAAGAGTAGACACATTGACAAGCCTACACGAAACTAGTTGGCACGATTAACTAAGCTAGGCATGGTAGTTGGATCAAGGTGAAGAGTAGACTCGTTGACAAGCCTACACGAAACCAGTTCACCCCAAAACATATACATAGATTGAGGGTTCCTCCCATGGGCTTGATCAGCTCGGATCTAGATAAAGACCCAGCCCAATAACAGGCCTACATGAAACTAATTCACTTTAAAACCTAAAAAAAGTAGGCATTACCTTCTTTTCACCCCTCACGGTTATCACTTTGGCAACACAGTTTGGCTGGACATAAAGAACAAGTAATCACAAGTTAGCTCGAGAAGGAAGATGTAATAACTAAATAATGAACTTATGATTTCTAATAACAGTTAAATTTAATAGGGGAAGAGCCGCCTGTTTATATTATAGATTGGGGAGACGTATACCTGGCATGAATGGTTTACAAACCGGGCAATTCCCCCTTTACGTGTTGCATCAATTATATGTTCTTTATCAATTTTGAAAAAGTAGCAAGCACTCTTATATTGCAACTGCTTTCCTGACTGATATTCTTTCTCTCTTCTATCAGCTACACGCAGTCCCACTATCTCACCAACATACTCAACGACCTGTTACAGTATAACCAGGGACAAGCGGGTTTCTGTTTACTTTATTGTAATTTTGACCAATGATGAAATTTTGTAACTAAAGATCATACCATTGCACTCTGCGAAATGAACAATGATGTATACAGACCAAGAGCATGGATGCCTGATTTGTATACAACCAAATGCTTCCACCCCTTCGATTGTTTATATCGAGCATATTCTTTCTGCAACATCAAATATGACATAAAAGACCACATTTCCCATGATAACATAAGATAATCAGTTTCACATCGGCTAAAAAAAAACAGGCAGTAGAAAATAGTGTTTCGGTGTGCCTCAGCAGATGCTACAACTGTTTGGCAAATTTTAATGACCCCAGCAAAAAGGAGTAGAAACTAAAAGGAGACACTATATGAATTTGAGGTTAAGTCTTTCACATGAAGTTCAAAAAAGGGGTACACCTAGGTAATTTTGTTTTACTGCAGCTACAGCTGATATAGGACTGATTATCCAAAACTTATCTGTTGACTCGCAAGTAATTAGAAGCTAAATTTGTATATCCCAGCATTAAAAATCCGATGATTGTAACTTCAAGTACAAATAATCAGATAATCAGCTTTATGATGCAAATTCAAAAAACAGCAAAGTATGCACAGAAATCAATGGCCTTCGTTTCAACATACCCGGACATCATATTCTACATCTTGAACCAGTTGAGGCATCCTTTGAAGTTGTTTCTTAAATAATCGTTGACGATTTATTATATGATTCCAAGCATCTACTTGCTCTTGGCGAACCAAGCATCCACCAGCAGCACTAGAGTCTTGTTGACTATCATGTCTTGCACCTTCTCTTTTCCGTCCCTTATAAACCTAATCCAGATATTAAGAAATTAGATTATAAAGCCAGATCTTTACATGTTATAAACTAAGCAGACAAACCTCAGTCCGAGCACATGTTTCCTTTTCATGAAGACTTGCGACTTGTTTGCATTGAGATATAGTCTTAGGGTGACAATGGTCTTCTGTTGCATGAAGCTCACATCTCCCATAGAAACCGACCTTTTCGTTTTCAGATCCTTCAACCTCACTTTGGAGTAATCCCTATTTCCAAAACAGCAATTATATTGGTAGGAATAAAAGAAAACCTGAGAATCTACCTTTGGCAATTCATTTACTAATGAAATTATATTGGCAGGAAACAAAGAAAAAGCGAGAACCTACCTTTCGCAATTCATTTACTAATGATATTAAGGGTCGATTCAGGTCATCATATTTGACATGCTAATTGTTTATACAAAAACTTAAAATATAAAATTTAGACCATATTTCTGGTCAATCTTGCACATCTGATAACCCTAACCAAAAATGTTATGCAATTTGACCCATTACCCAACTTACCCATAATGTGGCATACAAATAACAGCATTAATATTTAAGTGATGTTCAAATGAGCCTACTAATCAAATCATATAACACATGTCCAGCTTTTTTCAGAAGTAAGACCTTTTGATGGGCACACCATGGATGAAAGTAAATTGCACAGTCGACGACTCTGCACTTTATGCAACAACCACCTGGACGTTTACACATTGAACAAACCTGGCAGTAAAATAACATCAAAAATTACTTATTTTATTGTACAACCATCATAATGTTTGGGATAGATGATACACAGGATAGTCATGGAAGTTTAGAAGTCTTTTTTATATGAAAATCCTATTAGGTTAGCTCTTACCACATTTCTTTTGGGACAGAAAGCACCAGACACATCAAAAGCATTCATGGTGTCAACATTTGGGCATCGTGTTCCAGGTGTCCAAAGACCACAAACCATATGTACCCACTGCTTGACCGTAGAGTCAAAAAATCCTGATGTCACACTATTTAGCATCACTGAATCATTGACAGGATAAGGCGAATTCTTGACCATTGGATCAGCTACTGAAGATGCCTTTATATGTTCAAACGAAGTCTTTCGGGGTACATCAATTGGGTATTCCTGTGATTCTGCAACGACATTCCATGTAGTCAGAAGGCTTCTCACTATGTTGCTACTGTGAAGAGCCCGAGTCATGACGCCACCTTCATAACCACATAAAACGCATACCTAAATGCCGAAAAAACTATGATGATTATGATTTTATAAGTTAAACTTGAAGAAACTAAAGAAGCTAAACATAGTTGCATTTTCTTACCATATTAGTTGCATTTTCCCTACATGGTCTGCAATACCAAAAACTTTTGGGAGCCCTTGCAATGCCATAACAAGCCTGATGCACCTATGGATTACACCACACAAAAGATTTTTAACATCTTAATAGTTGATGTTCTACAGAAAACTAATGACATACTTGGGAAAAGCTGCATACTTTTAT
Source organism: Erigeron breviscapus (assembly GCA_034093135.1). Taxonomy (NCBI): domain Eukaryota; kingdom Viridiplantae; phylum Streptophyta; class Magnoliopsida; order Asterales; family Asteraceae; genus Erigeron; species Erigeron breviscapus. The sequence goes on along the minus strand of CM067171.1, from coordinate 37,575,629 downwards.
CAAGCATTGGCTGCACTCTAACAAGTAATTCATTTCATCATCGTTAAAGCTTCCACAAATATTGCAGAATGTATCCACATCTGGATTTGACTTGCTTGATAGCTCTTAGGGAATCAAACCAATAGACCATGAATCTTTTTATACAGCCCAATAGACAGATATACTAATTGCTCAAGCACTCTGCATTCAAATATAATTACCTGGATACATGGTCTACTTCTTGAAGATCATTACTAGTTCTACATTTCTTCAAGCTATCTTGATGTATAGAAGCCACGTTCTTCGAAATTGTAGCAAAACCAGAATCATTTCCTGATGATCAGATAGCACAAGAATAAGATTGTTGGAAGAATAACGGAAATTCCAGGTTTTCTGTGTAAAGATAATACACCTTTTGTAATTAACTCGTGTATGCTGCGTTTGCGAATCTCCTTACTCTTATGCCTTGTTTTGGTGCCGAAATCACTATCGCTTTTCATAGGATCATCATCACTGAATACTACAGCTTTTTGAGCTATTTGGGATATATCCTTCTTAACAGTAGAATGTCTTCCGGAGCGTCGATTGCCTACTCTGATGACAGATTTCTGTAATGTCTTGACAGGTGGTTTCTTAACCACTTTCTTTCCAGCAGGGGGGCATCTTTTGGCAGTTTTAAGAATGTTCCTAAGAGGAAATATCTTAGCTGGCTTAGATGTATCACCATTTGAGATAACACCATACCTGCCAGATACTATTGGCCTAGTGAATCTTCTACTAGGCAGTTCTTGTTTCCACACGTCCTTTGTTTTTGAAAAATCCAAATCTACCCTTACCTTCTTTCCACATGAGGATTCAGGAATTTCGAGACATTCATCATATACCCTTATTGGTGTCTTACATGGAAGTTCCTTGGTACATTTATCGAGTTTATTTATGTCTTCCATCCCGAATAACAGCCCTGAATTTCCAGTAGATACCGAAGAAACAGCAGAGGCAGGGAATGACTTGCTAAGCATTTTGAATTTCGTTTCTCGTTTTCTCTTGCGAGCTGTGGAATCTTTGTCAACGGTTTTGTTTAATCCAGTACTTTCAGGAAGTCCAGTACGGAGTTGATTCTGTACTTTCTTCGGTCTTAAAGAGTCTATAACCCTAAGCTCGTCAACGAGACTACAAATCGGTCGTTCAGAAACCACTTTAGACCGTGTTTCATTTTTGGAATTGATTTTATAAGCAAAACCATCAAATCCAGAGTTGCTATCACTGTCATGTGCATCATCAGGGGACCAGCTCCTTTGAATCCCTGAACCTTCATCTACAGCAAAGTTCTTTGCACAATCTGTGTTTTGCGCATCATCAGTCCATGAATCCCCATTGCTGTTTTTGACAGATGCCTGGGTAAGAGCAGGGGCAGAACATTTGGATGATATATTAGACATAACCTGCTCCTTCATGCAATCAACCTTCATAGTCGGTTGATCAAAGCACTTAGGAGCTACATCAGAAGTTTGGTCATTGACATCAACCCTTCCGTCTGGAACCTTGCCAGTTGGGTTTCCTCCGCATGGCATGTGGCACCTTCCTGACAATTTGCTAGGCACATCTTTCCACTGAAAAGCATTAAATTCAACTTTCTTCAAGCTTGGCTTCATCTTTTCTTCAATTTTATCTATAGAAATAGATCTATCATGCAGAGTGCAGCTGTTGTCCAAGTTGGAAGCACATAAAGTAGAGGCTCTGATTTGCGATGGTTCCCCAAAAGCACTTAGGAATTTCTTAACCTCAAGAGTGGAGTTTTTAATCATACTGTTTTTTTGTACCCAACAGCTGCACTCGTCTGGAACATATGTGCAAGATGTCCCATGACAACAGGTTCCATGCCTAGATGATGAACCAATATCTTCAGTTCTATGAATCCTAGAATTTCAAATTTCATAAGGTGATGGTTAAGAATAGCCAATAACCATCTTATGAAGAGCAGAGAACATAAAACTATGCAGCATGAACAGAGCCAAAGCCCAAAAGCCATTCAATATGAAATGGACAGATATATAAACAAGTGAGAAGCATTTTCGTTTGTACTTATCTTCTCTCTAACTCACAAAGTAGACATGTACCGTGGATCACATCTTTAATATCATAATGCCACATGTATATAAAACAAACTAACATAAACTTTAAAACAAAAGAAAACAACCTGAAATGTAAGGGTGTTCGCATCTTTACAGCAATAGTGGTGGTAAGGTATCAGCCAGTAACATTCAATTTCTTATAAGTAATATAACCCTTTAAAGTTTAAGCATGCTCTTTAATCTTACTCATTTTGATACATTAAGATAGCATAAAAGTTCATTGTATAATGGGGAAAAGGAAGCATAAGAAAATGGTATACAGCTAGCCTATAAGATGTGGGTTAGTCATTCTAGTAAGGTCTACCCATAGCATAAGACTTGCAGCCTATGAGCAAGGGGGAATTCACCGACTTAAACCTTTGAAGTCCTGAATTTATAAAGCTTCTTAAGACAAGCTAAAGAAACACAGAAAGGTGAACATAAGAGGCCATAATCGAATGCAGGACACGGGAAACCGCACTAAGGAAAATAGTCTGATTGCTGCATCAAGAAAATATCTCGTCATTTAAATCACCTTAACAGTGGAGGACCAGTTTGATATGGATCACATAAGAGGTTGCTCTGCACTCCACTTTTTCTTGTTTGAAATGGTGTTTCTTGTGTAACTGCAGAAAAATCCCATCACTTATTCAAATCTAGGTGCGTAGATGAAAAGGGGGACTAAAAAATAATTGGTAAAGAAGCATTTACCAGAAATCACAGCTGATTTATCTCCACTGCCAGCAGTCCAAGTAGTGGCAGAATGAACAGATTCTTTTGTTGTGAGTTCTGGAAGGTGAACTCCGTATTCATCCCTTGTTTCGGTTAATAAGGGTGGAAAATTTTTAGAACTCCTTAAAATTTCATTCAATGGGTTACCCGGTATACTTTGATCTTTGTCAAATCCACGGGAAAAAGAAACACCATCCTGGTATAGAAAATGCACAGCTTGTCTAGATGAGGATGTGTGTAAATTCAATACACTGGTAGCCTTTTCGTTTGACGTTGTTGAGGTGATGCTAGGAGAAGAATTCATAACCATAGATGTATATACAGTTGAGGGAGATCCTGTTATCAAAGGTGGCCTAGGAGTCACAGGTCGCATAGTAACTGGTCTAGAGAAACCATGGTTTGCATGCTCTACTCCTTTCTCTCTTTCCACAAGCTTGTAACTTTCCATATTAATAGAACTGCGATTTACTTTGGGTGAGTTGTCAGTATTGCACCCAAAGTTCATTAAACCCAGCTTGGAGATTCGAGATCCAACATCATGTTGCTTAGGCATAACATGATGGTTATTAGCACCACTGTGGGAATCTTTAGTTTGCTTTTTAACTTTAGAACTATCCAATTTTGAAAATAGCATGGAATTATCTGAACCTGAAACTGCATCGTCTTTCAACTGCTCGGGTTGAATAACCATCCTTGTGCAATAGGCTCCAAACCCGAGATTAGAAAATCCCAACAGGTTTTTCCCTTCAGTTGAACCGGACTTTACTGCTTGAGCAGCACAGTTAACAACTTGCTTGCTTCGCTCTATAATTCGGTTACTGCCTACTAGAAGACATGCATACATTAGAACAACAAGTGCCAAAATGGGTGTGTTGGGTAACCAGATCAAAAAGGTTAGGGCCAGACGGCCAGGTTGAATGATCGCTGACCCGAACCACTTTTGTTGCCAAAAAAAATCTATTCTAATTACTTTTAAGCATATCAAATATAAAAAAACAAATCTTTTTAACTCCAATAATAATTAAATATTTTGAATAGAATGATTTACCATGTATTATGCATAAAAATATTACACTTTGGGCAACTTTTGACCCATTTCCTTTTGACCTGCTAGAGATAAGACCTAACCAGAATCGACCCATTCACAGTATATGGGTCACAATTGCCACCTTAAGGTAAAGGAGGAAACAAGTTACAACACAGATAAACTCACCATTATTAATTTGAGGCTGCATGGAAATCACTTCCATCAGATGGCTAACTCTGCTAACACTAGTATTGGAAGTTGGTACTTTTAACATCCCTAATGTCTGATTCTGATGAGAAGGCTGCCCTAGTCTCAACTCAATATTTGAGGAAACTCTAGTGTTTATCTCATTGACTAAACTTTGACTTGAATGATGGTCGTTTGGGAACACCATGTTGTTCAATGGTGCTGATGCCACAATTGGTTTAGGAGGACCAACAGAATTGGAAAGATTAGAACTTCTCATCCGGTTGGGTACTCTCTCGCTACTCTTTACCGGATCAGCTGCTGTGGATATTCCTTCAGGCCAATGCCATCCATGTTGATCTTCTGGAATTTTAATCTAAAGCACGATAAAAACAACACCAACCAGTGTTCTTGGTGCTTCAATAACATGCCAATAAGAAATACAATGTTCAATTTATATAAGATAGAAGCAAAATATCACATGACTGGAAGAAGGCAACATCTTGTGCCTATAAGAAATTGGTATTTTTATAAGATTGTTATATGTTAGTATCACATAAACAAAATTACATTTTCATTAAGAATAAGTTGTTTCATAAAAATCTTATCAGCCACATGGCATGACATAGAGATTAAATTATCAGGACAGCTTACCCCAAACTTCGTAAAGTAGACCTTTCTCCATTGAGCTATGGTCTCACCACTGTCCATATGAACAGCATCTCCAGGATTAACATCCCGCAAACCTGAATGCTGCAGAAAGTAGAAAACAGAATAAACCAAGATAAAATTTATTTACATAAACATCTTGATAACATCACATGATTAATCCACAATCACATCTTGATACTACCTCTGAAAATTGTGAAACTGACATGCGGAAACCATGGCATGAGCAAACAACTCCAAGGAGTCCACTATTGCTAAGAAACAGATCACCGCCTTTCAAGATAAACAAAACACTGATTAGAGCTTATAAGCAAAACCTATTACAACAATGGTGTAAAAACTCACTTGCATACAGACAGAACACGCGTGATAAACCACTTGCATGAGGAGATAATTGATGAGACACAGACAGCCTGTGAATCTTCCCACGCTGAGTGGGCAGCATTGTACTAGAAACCACTGCAGATTTTAAAGGATGGAAATCATTCGATTGTTGATTGCCATGAGAAGTATGATGATTGGCTGCCTTAGCAAGCTCTACATTTGGATCACTAACTTTTCTCGCCTGCACAACATCATTTAAACAAGAAGCTGTGTTTCCACCATTACTTGCCAAAGTCCTGACTGGAACAATTGGGCAGATATCAACTTTGGACTTCAGGTTGCAGATGTCAGTGTTATGCAATGATGGCTTTGGGTTAACAAATGATGCTTCATGTTTGTTGTGACCAACACTAAAGTTGCTATTGTAAATATGTGTTTTACTGGATGAAGAGGTCGCCTTTGAGCTCAACACCTGTTGGGAATCATATTGCGAGAAAGATGGTGGTCCAGAAAGGAGGGTGAAAAACGGTGCTCCAGTCGCTGACAGGTTTGAGTTGTATAAACTGAAATTTGTGGTTTGAAACAAGGGATCAGCCATCATTTTGCGAGTTGATGAACTTGGTTCTTGAATGATACGTGGATAAGAGTAATGACTTGAACCGACCATCTACAAAAACATATATAATATAAATTAATTCAAACTTGTATGTCAATCATAACCAATGTTCAGATGTATTAGCATAACCTGTCTTCTATTGAAACAAGTTCACAAAATCTTACGAAAAATGTTGAGAATATGAAAAGTTGAAACATATACATACAAGATCCCGTTAGATCACAGCAGATTAGCAACCAGAATACATTATTACATGTGTCCCAATAAAGATAGCCATCCATGTACAACTTCATACATTGTCTACATTAAACGATCTACAAACATACTAAGTCGCCATATTGGCAACTACAATTATATGCACTACAAATATAGCACCATTTTTTAAACAGGCGTAATCCCTCCATGTAACACAAACTAAAACTTAGATAATATTATTCACCTACATATTTGTAAATCACTAAAAGAAGCATGGTTGGATTAAGTGATTAACACCCTTGTTGCCTCTGGAGACAGAGGTCATGGGTTCGATCCTCACCCCATGCAAAGGCCGGGGGTCATTTTCTATCATTTAGATAGAACCTGTGAGTAGCCTCTCTACCTAGGTAGTGGTAAAGCTGTCTAAATCTCAACCTCTCCCATACACTGTTGAGGTATTGGGAAACAAAACCCGTGGAAGACGGTATTGGGCGTTACTTACTTACTTTTTTACATTTGTAAATCATTACTAAATCTCAATAAACATTTTTCTCAAGAATAGGGGTTACAATATTTCTATAGAATAGAGGTCTTAAGTTCAAACTTCCCTAAGTAAACATATTTGGGTTGGCCACGGAAAGGGTTCGGAGATAAATTATAAAACATTATCTAAACGTTACATATGAGTCAATTACTCGCCCTCCCCGAGTCACCTGAACAAGAAAGACCTCCTCCATTTTTAGTGATTACAATATTTTTTAATAAACATTTAATCCACATTTTAAGCTACACACATTCTATAAGAAATGAGCTAACTTTGCAAATCAATAAGTAATATATTATATTAAACATCATATCCAAACAACACACACAGTGACATATATATATACCGAGTTTCTAGAGGAAGAAGAAGAATCAAATGGTGGGTGAGGTCGAGAATCAGGTGGTGAGGGGTCAGTGGGAGAGTGCCACGTGGAAGCAGAGCATTTGTTGATCTGCCAATTGATGTTGTTATCCATATCGGCAGCAGCTCAAAAATCAGGTCATAACAACAGCAGGTGGTGGTGGTGGTGGCTGGAGTTCACACACTCCACCACTGTGTGTTTTTGTGTAAACTCTGTGTGTGTGTTGAAAAATGGGGAAATGATTGTTGGTGTGGACTCTGACCTTATGTTGTGCTTATATTTTCATATATATATATATATATATATATATATATATATATATATATATATTTTCATATATATATTTTCATATAGTATTTGTGATTTTGCCTTTTTGGATAGTGGCTTGTATATATATAAAAAGTAAGTATATTACTAAAATATCTTTAACTTAGTTATATTTTCTCTTTTGAAAATTAATATATTTATGTCATTTTATATCATTCTTTATTAATAAGTTATAAACTTTAGCTATTATTTCATACATATACTATCGCAAATTTTATATACAAATTACCATCTACAAATTTTTTAACCAAACATACTCATCTTTCGAGTTTTACTTTACAAAATTACTTTATCAGAATCATAATTTGACTCGATAACCATTTATTTAGTAGTGGTAGTTTAAACTTTATAATCTACTTTTGACTAAAGATTATACCAAAAGTGGTACTAAACATATGTAACAATTGTGCATTTTGACCTTTTGACTATGTGTACGTTTTCTACGTTTTGGTTAATCAATATATGTTCAAGTGCAATTTAAGGTTCATTTAAGTGCAATGTGTTCATATGGGTCAATTTATTGTACAATTAGAGACTTATGTGCAAGTTGAGACCATTAGTTAGTGCAAATCGACTTTTACTTAAATAACATCTAATTTAAACTAGTAAAAATGATATGGATCCTATCCATGGGTTATACCCAAACCCATGACCCACCCAAGTAAACAAACCCTATCCTCCTTCCTTCATTCATTTCTTCCATCCATTCATTCATCTTTTTCCTCTCTCTCACTAAATGCCCCTACACTCTAAGTCTCTCCCTCTCTAAAATTCTAGTTCATTTATTGTGATTTCAAGACGGATAATAACAAAATCATCATCCATATCATCATTATTACACCATATCAAAAACTCAAGGTTTCAAGTGCAAGGGAAAGCTTCAATTAGGTTAATTTCGGTAGGTTACGCCCCTTGAATTTTGCCCAGCGTAGCTTACGCCCAAATAAGCCGTAGCTTACGCCCCTTGAGTTCCTGCCTAGCGTAACCTACGCCCAAATGGGCCGTAGCTTACGCCTGTCTCTGGCGTAGCTTACGCCCTTGAATTTTGCCCACCGTAGCTTACGCCCCTCTCTGGCGTAGCTTACGCCCCTTGAATTTTGCCCAGCGTAGCTTACGCCCAAATAAGCCGTAGCTTACGCCCCTTGAGTTCCTGCCTAGCGTAACCTACGCCCAAATGCCGTAGCTTACGCCCCTCTCTGGCGTAGGTTACGCCCCTTGAATTTTGCCCAGCGTAGCTTACGCCCAAATAAGCCGTAGCTTACGCCCCTTGAGTTTTGTCCAGCGTAGCTTACGCCCAAATAAGCCGTAGCTTACGCCCCTTGAATTTTGCCCAGCGTAGCTTACGCCCAAATAAGCCGTAGCTTACGCCCCTTGAGTTCCTGCCTAGCGTAACCTTACGCCCCTTGAATTTTGCCCAGCGTAGCTTACGCCCAAATAAGCCGTAGCTTACGCCCCTTGAGTTCCTGCCTAGCGTAGGTTACGCCCCTTGAATTTTGTCCAGCGTAGCTTACGCCCAAATAAGCCGTAGCTTACGCCCCTTGAATTTTGCCCAGCGTAGCTTACGCCCAAATAAGCCGTAGCTTACGCCCCTTGAGTTCCTGCCTAGCGTAACCTACGCCCAAATGAGCGTAGCTTACGCCCCTTGAATTTGCCAGCGTAGCTTACGCCCAAATGCCGCGTAGCTTACGCCCCTCTCTGGCGTAGCTTACGCCCCTTGAATTTTGCCCAGCGTAGCTTACGCCCAAATAAGCCGTAGCTTACGCCCCTTGAGTTCCTGCCTAGCGTAACCTACGCCCAAATGGCGTAGCTTACGCCCCTTGAATTTTGCCCAGCGTAGCTTACGCCCAAATAAGCCGTAGCTTACGCCCCTTGAGTTCCTGACGCGTAGTTACGCCCCTTGAATTTTGTCCAGCGTAGCTTACGCACAAATAAGCCGTAGCTTACGCCCTTTGAGTTCCTGCCTAGCGTAGCTTACGCCCAAATGAGCGTAGCTTACGCCCCTTGAATTTGCCCAGCGTAGCTTACGCCCAAATTGCCACCGTAGCTTACGCCCCTCTGGCGTAGCTTACGCCCCTTGAATTTTGCCCAGCGTAGCTTACGCCCAAATAAGCCGTAGCTTACGCCCCTTGAGTTCCTGACTAGCGTAACCTACGCCCAAATGAGCGTAGCTTACGCCCCTTGAATTTGCCCAGCGTAGCTTACGCCCAAACTGGCGTAGGTTACGCCCCTTGAATTTTGTCCAGCGTAGCTTACGCCCAAATAAGCCGTAGCTTACGCCCCTTGAGTTTTGCCCAGCGTAGCTTACGCCCAAATAAGCCGTAGCTTACGCCCCTTGAATTTTGCCCAGCGTAGCTTACGCCCAAATAAGCCGTAGCTTACGCCCCTTGAGTTCCTGCCTAGCGTAACCTACGCCCCAAATGAGCGTAGCTTACGCCCCTTGAATTTGCCCAGCGTAGCTTACGCCCCTGGCGTAGGTTACGCCCCTTGAATTTTGTCCAGCGTAGCTTACGCCCAAATAAGCCGTAGCTTACGCCCCTTGAATTTTGTCCAGCGTAGCTTACGCCCAAATAAGCCGTAGCTTACGCCCCTTGAGTTCCGTAGCTTACGCCCCTCTCTGGCGTAGCTTACGCCCCTTGAATTTTGCCCAGCGTAGCTTACGCCCAAATAAGCCGTAGCTTACGCCCCTTGATCCTGCCGCGTAGGTTACGCCCCTTGAATTTTGTCCAGCGTAGCTTACGCCCAAATAAGCCGTAGCTTACGCCCCTTGAATTTTGCCCAGCGTAGCTTACGCCCAAATAGCCGTAGCTTACGCCCCTTGAGCCGTAGCTTACGCCCCTTGAATTTTGCCCAGCGTAGCTTACGCCCAAATAAGCCGTAGCTTACGCCCTTGAGTTCCTGTAGCTTACGCCCAAATAGCCGTAGCTTACGCCCTGCCGTAGCTTACGCCCCTTGAATTTTGCCCAGCGTAGCTTACGCCCAAATAAGCCGTAGCTTACGCCCCTTGAGTTCCTGCCTAGCGTAATTACGCCCTTGAATTTTGCCCAGCGTAGCTTACGCCCAAATAAGCCGTAGCTTACGCCCTGGCGTAGCTTACGCCCCTTGAATTTTGCCCAGCGTAGCTTACGCCCAAATAAGCCGTAGCTTACGCCCCTTGAGTTCCTGCCTAGCGTAACCTACGCCCAAATGGGCCGTAGCTTACGCCCCTTGAATTTTGTCCAGCGTAGCTTACGCCCAAATAAGCCGTAACTTACGCCCCTGTTGGCGTAACCTACGCCCCTCTCCATTTTCATTACGCCAAAACCCTACTGTTTACGCCCAAAACTCGTCCAAAATGCATGTTGCTGGAGCACCGTAGCTTACGCCCCTCTCTGGCGTAGGTTACGCCCCTTGAATTTTGCCCAGCGTAGCTTACGCCCAAATAAGCCGTAGCTTACGCCCCTTGAGTTCCTGCCTAGCGTAACCTACACCCAAATGGGCCGTAGCTTACGCCCCTTGAGTTCCTGCCCAAATGGGTCGTAGCTTACGCCTGTCTCTAGTGTTCATTTTCCTGTTTTGATTTTAAATCGTATTTCACTTTCCTTGGGACACATCGAACTTCCAAATGGGTCTTTCCTTGTCTTCCAAGTTATCGTACTCAGTTCTAATACGCGTTCAAGTCCCGGGTTCAACTCTAAAGTTCATAAAAGCTAAGTGAGGACATGATTGTATATATATTGATACGTACATGTACATTATGATAGGTTGTGATCGCTTGGCAATTAATTGACGTTCTAGCTCACTTTAACTTCGGTAAATCAAGGCAAAGGTGAGTTTTTCGTAGCCTCCCCTACTCTTTTAAGAGTCGGGCTGAAAAGTGTACTTCGTGCATGATGATATTTGTGACATACATGTTGTGTGACTTTTTTGTTGATGTGCAATTAGGTGATTAGTGGCATGGTTATTGTGAAATGTATATTGAGTTGTTTAGGATAGTTGTGTATATATGGAGGACGTTAATGCCTTTGAAAGGTTGGAGATGTGGTGGGAAGGCTGCGGGTGACCCTATATATAAGCATCAAAGGCCTTTCAAAAGTAGTATCGTACGAAGTATATACATATGATGTTTGGTTATGTGTGTGGACATTGAGGGTCATGGATGAGCACATTACGTGCAAATGGGTACAATGAGTATATTACGTGCAATTGAGTACTATGAGTACATTACGTGCAATTGAGAACAATGAGTACAATACGTACAATTGAGAACCATGAGTACAATACGTGCAATTGAGAACAATGAGATACATTACGTGCAATTGAGTACAATGGGGTACATTACGTGCAATTGAGTACTATGAGTACAAGTGTGCAATTATTAGATCATGTTAATGTTAATTATGTATTGGTTGACATTGGCACATGTTCTTGCTCATCTTTTTCTACGAACTCACCAACCTAGTGTTGACATTGTTTAGTACACTTTTCAGGTAACCAAGAGAACCCAAGAGCTTGATGCATTGCTAGATTGTTGGACTTGACCATGGATCCGTGATTCATTACCCGTTGATGGGACTTGCTTAGGATCATGAGCCATCTTTTGAATTGTTATTGTGTAAACTTTTGATGGTTGAATGCTCCTTATGATTTTGTGACATTGTAACTTAATTGTTGGGTTCCCGGAATCCTCTTATTTTCATATAGTCTCGTTCTACGATAATTCCATCTTGTGTCATGCTTTTCGGTACATTTCGAGCCTAGCTCGGGTGTTACAGAATGGTGGCCCACGCATGGTCGTAGAGAATTAGGCGGATTGACCTAGACTACGGCTTAAGTAAAACTCTTCATATAGCATGCATGATTAGGAATCTTGTATGCAACGTGAACTATATGAGCATTATAAGTGTACGTTTGGGTTCGTAGGAAGGTTCATTATATGTGATAACATGAGTGCAATTGGTTGGTGTGATCAATGTGTTGTTGTATGATGGTCAAGTGCATGAGGTCAATGTGGTTACTTGAGGTCATGTGCATATTGTTGGATTGAGTTGATATTGTTTGATGATGTAGGGCAAGATGAAGTCATGGCATTAACATGATATAATATTGTGGCAACCCTAAAAGAGCGTGATCAACTCTTTTATGGTTACCCGGTATTATAACAAGTTAATGGCATCACGGATTGCACACGTTTGGTTTGGAGTATAATAAGGAACCGGTATGCTTAATGGGAGTTGATTGGGTGGAGGGTTAGCCGCTGGTACACCCTGTATACATACCCGGTCAATAACTAGAGAGCATATCGGATTCGGATTATACTTTGTACCACTTGTTTTAGTTGTTTGGTTGCTTGATGTATTGAAAATGGGCATGCGGTTTAATGATGAACAATTATGGTGAAATATGGTATGATGGCATGATACATAACAATTCCCCTAGAACAATTGCACTTTTGCCTTAGCGTAACGATATGAATTATGTGTGACATGTTGACATGAGAACACTAACCACTTGTGTGACTAACATGCGAGCATTTTGAGGCTAACTTTTCGAGTCGACGTTTCCTTGTTTTATAGTAATGGTGAGGCCAAGAAGAGCCGGGACTACTTATAGAGAGCAAACTCCGGAACAACAACCGGAAGTTCAAGGAGAAGGTCGTGGTGGAGGAAGAGGTCGTGGTGGTGGAAGAGGTCGTGGTGGTGGTAGAGGTAGAGGTGGTGGTAGGGGTCAAGGGAGAGGCCAAGGGAGAGGTCAAGGTAGTGGTGAAGCACCAACACCCGACTTGGCAACCGTGATCGCTCAAGTGGTCACGAACATTATACCTAACATAGTTGCCCAAGTCACGGCAACTCTCCAAGCACCCGATAATACGGTGCTGAATGTTCAAGCTCAAGTGAATGGGAACAATGAAAATGTTCAACCGGTAGGGGTAGAGGAAGAAGAGGCACCGGTGATGCACGATAACTATGTCCCAAGGTACAATCAACACGGAGTGTACCGGCAAGGGTGTTCTTTTAAGGATTTCAAGGGTTGTGGGGCCCCGGAGTATGATGGGAGTGGGGGTCCCACGGCTTGTATTAGGTGGCTGGAAGAGATTGAAGCGGTGATTGCTAGGAGCCATTGTACTTATGATGATCAAGTTACCTATTCAACCGGCATGTTTAGAGGTGATGCTTTGAAATGGTGGAACAAGGAAATAGGGGCGGGCAATGCCATACCGTGGGATCAATTCAAGATTTTGGTGAAAGAAAGATTTTGTCCACCCTATGAACTTCAAGCTCTAACCTTGGAGTTTGTTCAACTCAAAATGAATGGGGCGGACTATAAGGGGTACATTCGGCGATTCCAAGAGTTGTCAACACTCATTCCACACTTGGTGTCACCCGAGACTCAAGCTATTCAAAAGTTTGTCATGGGCTTGACTCCAAAGGTCCGACACTTAGTGAATAACATTATGCCTACCACCATGACGGAAGCCATAAACCGAGCCGGTAGTGTTACCGAGGACTTACTTAGAAGTGGTGAATTGAGCCAAGCATCATCATCAAAGAGGAAGGATGCACCCGAGTCAAGCGGGGTGAAGAAAATGGGTAGGTTTGACCCTAAACGTCCTAACAAAGGAAAGGTGTTTGCGGCGGTTGAACCGGCAAGGAAGGCTTATGTGGGTCCTTACCCATTTTGTAATAAGTGCTCCCGACATCATGTTCCCACCACTCCTTGTGGGACTTGTTTCAATTGTAATCAAGTTGGCCATCTTGCTAGAGATTGTAGGGCCCCGAGAGTGGCTCCTACTCATGCGGTTCCTCTCCGAGCACATCCTCCTTTCTGGGAAGATAAGGTTCAAGTTTAGTCCTTTATTCAAATGGACGTTATCTCTTTTCCGTTTTCTCTTTCATGTGCCATGCACATTATGGTATTTGTGTCTTTTTCCATCTTTAAAGGACCATACTTATACTTTTTTAAAGGACCATACTTGATATTTCTGCTTTGCTTTTTTAACTACCTTGAATAAAAAACCCAGATTTATCAAATCTTCATATATCTCATTTCCATGTATATAATGTATCTATATCTATATCTATTAAAAAAAGGGCTAATTACTTGGAAAGTCATCCAACTTGTCACAAAAACCTTTTCCGGGGTCCCAACAAAAAAAAGTTTTAATGTGGGGTAAAAACCCGGCTAAAAAACGTATTAAGGGGTATTACCGGATAAAATCACTTTTTACCCGGTTAAGTGCCACATCATCCACCACGTCCTCTCGATATCACGTGCCAAAAGTATGCTTGTTATTATTTCTGCAATATATATCTATATATTAAAAAAACCCCACCATTATTTTCTCTATCTCTCTCTCGAGACCCCCATTCCCCTCTTTCCAAAACCCTAAAAAATCCACGATTATGTCTGCTGCTTCAATTCATCTAAAAAGGAACAATCGAAGCAACGTATTGCGTGACGGTGAGGTTTTATGTTATTGTGGTTATCGTATAAATCCACGCACCTCCTGGACAAGAAAGAACCCTGGAAGGAGATTCCTCTCATGTCCAATTGTTGTAAGTATTCAAAATCTTCAAAACATTTGTATTTGTTGTACGTTTTTAGTATTTGATGTGTATTCTGTCATCAGGATGACAGAAGGAAATGCCAGTTGTATCAATTTTTGGATGAAGAACTCCCCACCCAATACTACAAAGATCTCGTATTTCAACTTCACACCGAGTTAAAAAGTCTGAAAGAAGAAAGCGAAATCGAAACTGATATGTTTGAAGAACGAATCGCTCTCAAGGCAGATTTGAAAGTTTCGAATGCGAAATTGCAAGTCTATGAAAGGGTGTTTATATGGATGTTAGGTGTTCTAGTTGGGTTGTGTTTGGTAATCGGTGTGTTGGTCATGCATTCATTCTAGTTGGTGTTCTAATTAGGTTTGTATGAATGTTAGGGTTCTAGTTGGGTTGTGGTTGTCAATGTATTTGTTGTACTCTTGAACTATTATGTGTAATGAAATGATTTTCATCTGTAATATTGTTGTCAATGTATTTGTCATGGTAATCGGTGTAATATTTGTTGTCAATGTATTTGTCATCTGTATTTCATATTCAGTACACAAAACCAAAAATAATGAAAGCATGCAAGAATTAATGCCCAAATGATAATTCCCTTTTAACTTCACAAAAACTGGGCATGATTGTGTACATGAGTTTGACCATAAGTTACATACACAACCTAAATATTTACATGAGTTGTTCCAAATTACATAATCTACAAAGTCACATAAGTAGTTCCAAAACACACAAAAGACATACAATCTGACTTAATTAGTTCCAAATGACAAAAGACATGAAATTATTCCAATGCCATGGCATTTTCCTTTGACTCTCCTGGACCTTCAACAGACATTGCTAGCTTTCTTTTCATAATCCTCTCACTTGGAGGCCTCTTGTTCACCAACCTAGGACTCTTTCTTTGTGATTCTTGACTGTTCATGGGAGTTTTTCTTTTTGGTGTTGATTGTTTCTGCTGTTGGGTTTCTGCTTGTTTCCCTTTAGCAACCTCTGCTTGTTTCTGCTTCAAATTTTCTATCGCACTTGGTGGTGTAACACCAGGTGGCCAAATAGGAACTGGCACTCCATCTCCACCACCTACAAAGGTCTCTCCAGTCTTGGGATCTGTACATAATCCAGCACCCCACCAATTTGGTTGTCTTCTTGGACCTATGTAAGAATTACAGATAATTAATGACTTTATCAATATAAAGTTCATGTTTGACAAATTGCTAAATGGTAAGTACCTTTGACCCCCAACATATTGCTAAATCCAGTGCTTGATACACCTAGACCAACACCTGATTTGGTTGCAGCAGTACATGATCCTATAACAAAATTACCTTGACTAGCACTTGGTTCAGACATCTTCTTTTTGGGACTTAGTACCTTATCCACATATATTTGACTTTTGATCCACATTCTTCCTGAAGGAGGGATTGCAGTTTGGTTTTGACTTGAAAAACCACCTTCTCTCTGACTGGCTTGACTCACATGGTCACTGGCTTCACCCACATTGGTTTGTCTCTGACTGCCTTCACCCACATTGGTTTGTCCCTGACTGCCTTGACCCACATTGGTTTGTCTCTGACTGCCTTGACCCACATTGGTTTGTCCCTGACTGCCTTGACCCACATTGGCTTGTCTCTGACTGCCTTGACCCACATTGGTTTGTCCCTGACTGCCTTGACCCACATTGGTTTGTCCCTGACTGCCTTGACCCACATTGGCTTGTCTCTGACTGCTTTGACCCACATTGGTTTGTCTCTGACTGCTTTGACCCACATTTTCACTGCCTTGACCCACATTCTTCTTTGGTGGTCTACCCATCTTTGCATAAACCTTTTCCTTTGGTTTCTCCACTGGTTCATTTGTACATCCCTTCTTGTTATGACCAGTTTGCAAGCATCTCTGACAAGTCATCTTGACTCCATGTTTAGTTACATACCTCCTAGTTCCATTGGTTGTTACATGGCTCTCATGAGCTGCCCTAATTCGCTTCTTCTTTGGCCTTCCTGGCATGACCCTTGGTCTGGGTGGTAGAGGTTTGTTACCCATGTTCTCTTCCCAAGTTGTCATGCCACCAACTGCATGCATGTGAAAGTCATAAGTTTGGGTGTACAATGTTTTTGTGAACCAATTAGGGACATAGTCTTCCACATTCTTTGACATCTTGAATATCACAGATACTGCATGAGGACATGGTAAGCCAGTAAGCTCCCACATTCTACAGCTGCATGTTCTTCTTGCTTCATTTACTTTGAAACCTTCATTTCCCTGCCTGACTTCCCATTCATCCAACCCACAGTGGAAAGGCTTCCAAAACCTTCAATAAAGACATGAAATAAGGGTACAAAAAGAAAAAATTAAAATAATAAATAAATGTACCTTTGTTGATCCTTGCACCAGTCAAGTCTTTTGATTATTGATGGACATATCTCAGTCTGCCACCTTGCAGCCAATCTCCTTAGTGTATTCATCCTCTCCAAAACAATGGTTCTAATAGCTTCTAACATTGTAATTATTGGCTTGTTTCTTACCAGTACAATTACATAGTTAAAGCATTCAGAAAAACCATTTTCTACATTTTCACAACCCCTGTTCAGTTCAAAAAACGCTCTTGACCAAGTTCTGGGGTTCTTGTTGATCAAATACTGGGCTGCATTGGGGTTAGCATCTCTGATTTGTTTCATGACTCTTTCAAAAAGTTGAGGATATGATGCTTTAGAAGCAGCCCAAAACAATCCTTGCAAATAAGCACCAGTAAAATGTTTCCTAAAACCTTCATATATATGTCTTGCACACTGTCTATGTTCAGACATAGGCAACACATCCTTAACTGCTTCAATTAAGCCCTAGTGAACAATAAATTTACAGTGTAAATACATAAACCAGATGACAGGGTGCATCAAGGGCAATTACTCTTCTACAACCATACTTCCAACCTCTCTTCAGTGCATCAAAACATACATACATCTTGTCAAAGTAAACCTTTTCATCTGGATCCCTTGTAACTGCTATCTTAACAGTTGATCCAGGATTAGACTTCAATAACTCACCTGCATATGATCTAAGCATTCTATAGTGTTCCTCTAGTGACTTTTCATACTCATTTAGTGCATACAGTTTTGCATTCCTACACTGAACTGAGGTAACTTGGCACTTGTACTTTCTCATCACCATGTCAGCTATGGTAACTAACTTAATTTCAGGGTTTGCCCTTATCCTATCACCAAACCTCTTCCCTATCCACTTATAATTAACCAAAGATCCAAACCTGAAATTTCTCACACAAGTGTGTACATCATTTAATGACACAATCAGAAATGAATCCTCACCATCCATTTTTTTTGCATAGCATCTCCAAGGACACTTTGGTTCCTCACCTCTTTCTACTGCAGGATACCTATTTTGTTTCCTTAGTTTCCCCTCTTCAGGCTTCTTTAGTGATGGAGGCCTCTGCCCACACCTTGCCACACACTTCTTTTGGGTTGATTTTTCAAACCAAATAGAGAAACCATTTGCAAGAGCAAAATATGTCATCATTTCTCTAAATTGGTGATGGTCAATGTACCTTTCACCAACAATGGGTTGTTTATTCCTCCAGTGAATACTAGGTTCATGGATTGGCCATTTCTCAACTTTATGTATGGCTTTAAATGGATCCTCATCCTCAAATTCACTCCCTTTCAGCTTGTCTAACAACTCCTTCATAAAATCCTCATGTTCAGCCACTGCATCATTAAGGTCAGGATTGGAATGGTTAACATTAGGATTTGGATCACCTAGTTTTGGCTGCCTTTTCTGCTTAGGTTTATTCTTTTGAGCTTGTTTCATTAACCTAAACTCTCTCAACTCATCCTCCCCTTCAGACAAATATTCAACTGAGTTGGCTTCACTTTCAGTATCACTCTCAGATGGTTCATAGTCATCATCCTCACTAGAATCACCACTCTGAAATCCTGCATTTTCATTTTCAGGTCCTGCATTATCATTTCCAACTCCTACATTATCATTTTCAACTCTTACATTATCATTTTCAGGTCCTGCATTATCATTTTCAACTCCTACATTATCATTTTCAACTCCTACATTATCATTTTCAACTCCTACATTATCATTTTCAACTCCTACACTATCATTTTCAACTCCTACATTCTCATTTTGAACTACAACTTGACTTTGAACACCTAGGCTAGTAGCAGGCTGACTTTGGCTTATAAGGTAGTCAGCCACATCAAATGCATCTTCTACATCACCATCATTAGGTTTAGAGGGTAACACCAGAAATTCAGAAAGGTCATCCATAAAATGGTCCAAATAGATATGCAGTTTACCATAACTATATGCTACGTCAAAAAGAATATCAATTTCCCTTTGTCCATCAATCTTAACCAAATGACCAGCAAGTGGTTGTTGTGGAAGTACGAAATAAATAGCATTGAAACTTTGCCCAGTTAGCTTTTCTATATATTCAAGAAAATCATAATATCCCAGTTGGGCTGTCATACTATTCAATACTATATCACGTTCATACCTTAGAGGTGGCCAAGCAAACGATCCATCATAGTGAACATCAAACTCAAATAACCGTTCACCCATCCTGAAAATCAACGCATCAAAATTAATTATTATTTTATGCGAAATAAGTGATAATATTCCCATATTATATTAATTAAAAAATAAAAAACTATCTTTTCAAAAAAATCCATGCAAGTGTATGACATATAACCCGCATCAATGAAATGGATGAACAAGCTTGAAACTTGATGAAAAATACAGTTGATTTAGACGATTCGAGTTCAATCACAGCGTTCGTATTTAGGGTTTGGAGAATACAAAAGGGGGACCAATTTTGATTTGGTGGGACTGTGTGTTTTGTTCGTGTTTGGTAAGAGTATATGTATACATATAAACCAGTAAGTGGTATATCTAGGTGGATGGTTTTTTATTTTAGGAAAATGACATGGATATTCCATGTATGAAAAAAAGGATTAAATTTAAATAAAAATGTGTTTGAAAATTCACTTGTTACCTGCAACTTACAAAATACCCCTTAATACGTTTTTTAGCCGGGTTTTTACCCCACCTTAAAACTTTTTTTTGTTGGGACCCCGGAAAAGGTATTTGTGACAAGTTGGATGACTTTCCAAGTAATTAAAAAAAAAAAAAAAGCATATTTCTCATCTCCCTCTAAATGATTAGAAAATATCTTTAGAATCCCACCTCGTGAATCCATGTTTCCTTCAATTCCTTTCCACATTCACACATTCCCACTAATCTTTCAAACCCCACCTCAATAATTCCACCCAATTCGCAAACCCCCAAATTCCAGGATTCCCAAAATCATCTTTTCAATTCAATCCAATTCGACCCAAGTTTCAAACTTTCATTCAATTCAATTATTAATCGAAATGACCCATGAAAATAATGGTCAAATTGCACACATAAAAGTACGATTTGATGATGATTCTAAGCCTGATTTCGTCATCATTCCGTTAAGAACTTTATAAAGCAAATCTGACTTTGGCAACGGTTTTGGAGATGGTGGCAACAGATCTGACGATGGTGGCGGCAGATCTGATGATAGCAACGGCAGATCTGAGAGTGGTGATGGCTAGCAGTGGTGTGGAGGGATGCGATGATGGTGTTACGGTGGTTGGATTGTGATTCTGTGGCGACACGGCGGGAAGTGGTGGTGGCCGGCCGGAGATGGGGGTTGTGTGTGTATGTGTATGTGGCGGTTTTAAAACTGATGCAACAATGGTGTAGGGTGGTGGTCGATCAGATCATAGTGGGGTTGGATGGTTTACAAATTGAGATGCATCCATTTTTATGTTTGTGATCAGATCAAATGGTTTAGAAAAGATTTGATATATTCAATTCAATTCTCCTTTTTGTTCACGGATAATAGTGTCATATTCACGTGGTTAGAATATAAATTAGTTATTAGATGTTCACAGTAGATTTCAATGTATATGGATTTACAAACCTATATATCTAAAGGTTTTTTTTTAATATTATTATTTGTTCATCTTTTTTTTATTATTATTTCTTTAGATCTAGGGTATTTTTCTATTTGTTCATTTACTGCTGTTCGTGATATACTTATAAAGATGTATGTATCATTGTCTGTCATATGTTTTGCTGGTATTTTGCCAAAATGATGGTTTGATTTAAGTTTAAGTGTGATGAATTTGATCTTGAGTTTGGAGGTTGAAGAAATGCTACAAGGATATTTTTTGGGTTTTGTTTGGAGGCTGGAAAAAGGAGTGAAATGACACTAATCCTCATGTGCATGTCATTTGATAGAAAAAACAGAGAAGATATGACGTCCGTTTGAAAAAAGGACTAAACTTGAACCTTATCCTTCCAGAAAGGACTGTCAATGTCATTTCAGATAGATAAGGATGAAACTTTTAAGATAAACCACAAGGACGATTTAGGTTAATATTGTTTTCAGAATAAATAAATATAGAGGTATTTTAACAAGAAGTACTATGTAAACATTTATGCTTTTATGCGCAATGCGACGACAGTGGTACAATAGTGTTGTGATTATTAATGTAAAAGTAATCTAAAAATGGAAAAAAACTTTTGCTCAAAAGATTGAGGTTTTTCAACCTATTGATCAAATTAGTCATTTAACCCAATAGTATCAAACTTTTATAAATACTTTTTTCTTCAAAATAAGTCTTTCATCAACCACCATTAAAGATGTCCTAAATCAGGACAATTCAGGTTTAGGTAGATAGAGATTGAAAAATATCTTAGGGGTATGTGGGATAAATGGGTTGAATAAAATTAAAAGGTAATTAAGATATTTAAAAGCGAAGAAGTTAAAAAGAAAAAAAAAAGAGATTGTTGTTTTATAGGTCATTGATTTTGTAGCCGTGGGAATCAGATATTGTATTTAAGTTATAATGGAGGGACATGGAAAAAAAGGGAAATAATTCCCTAAAGTTATCCCAACTTTAGTTAAATTGGAATAACTTTAGGGAACCTTCCCGGAAAAAAATAGTTATCATGAAGCAGATACCGTATATTTACAAAATATAGCATCAAATGTATCATAATGATGATATATGTCATTGTGACCTAAAAATGACTTTACCTTCGGATATATTTTTCAAAGTGCTTATATACTATGCCCTCCTACATCATCGAGCCACGCTATCAAATGAAAATACTAATAGTTCGACCATGATAAGTCACAAAATACATAAATAGCCATTCCCAGGAAGGATCATGTAAATGCACATGTTCCAATTGCCCTCAGATTCTTAGCACAAAAGTTAGGCAAATAAAATTTCTCTGGACATTATATATATAAATAAAATGATGAGACATTCAACAAAGTTTTACTATGCAATTGTTTACTCAACCCAAAAAGATTGCCTTGTAGACAGGATTCAGAGATGTCCAAGGGAAGGACTATATGTATTGATCACATTTGTTGTCTATCGCTGCATAACCCATCAGCAGCCAACTGAAATCCGGTCAAGCCAAACCAGCTATGCAGACCATGGTAGATGGCGACATGCCTTGCGATTACTTATTCTGTCTGCATCATGAGTAGAAACATTGTTCAGAATGGCAATTCTAGAGAAATCAAATTCAACCATAACTTGTGAATGGGTCATCTAGAGTCATGCTAAATCTAATAGGTCAAAGGCATTCAATTTAATTAACCTAAATGCATAAAATCTCCGAAATCATTTTTTTATTAAAAGTAGTAGAACTATGGAATAACCATACTCTTGAAATCATGTTTAACAGGCTAAGGGCATAGAAAACGACTCTTCTACAGTACAACTATTCCATCTCCCCCAGTGGTTAAACTCTAGGATCTGATTTGAATTCCATATTAAAGAAAAGTAGACATCTGCGGCCTAAAACTACACGAGTGGATAGATTTACGGCTACTACTTTCCGATCTTTGTGAACGTATGCATCAAATCTGACCCATTTCAACATCCATTCCCTGCCTTCTTCCCAAAAAAAAGATAAATAAATAAAATTTAAAGGTTATCCACTACTAGCAAATGTACGGAGTACCTTTCGCCGTTTCGGTGTTGGAGAAGATGAAGGGCCACCTGGATGTCGAGAAGATGCACCTCTACCTTGGCTCTCTTCAACCTACATGTATATGGAGCACATCAGGATTGTAATGAAAGATAATTTTGCATTTGATGTCCCAAATGAGTGACATAATAATGGTTCCATAGCAGCAGAGCTAACGTAATATGAGGCTTAAGGGTAAAACTGGTTCGGGTCAAAAAGGATACTTTTGTTTGGGTCATATTGGGCTGACCCAAATCATTTTAGTCCAAAATTTAAGTTCTGTTATCTCGATAAGCAGTGTCAATTGCCAAAACATCAAATAAGATCGAGGAAAGATATATTATCTTTGATAAAAATCAAATATTTTTAAATGCATTAATATGTAGATTTTAAGGAGGTTCTGCCCTTTCCAGCTAGATTTTATTTATTTATTTTCCCCGTTTGATCCAAAACACAAATGACCCATTTAAGTAAAGTGTTTGAAACTGCCATCTCTATATAGTAGCAAGACTTACGTTTGAAGAAGGTTGTGTGGCTCCATTTTCCGCATCAACACTTGGTACAGATGAACTATCATTTACACCATTGATGTGCTGAGACACAACAGGCATTATCTGGTGCAGCAAATTAGCCAAAAATGTTCCTTGATCAGTAACCGTCGATGTTTCTTGAGAATTGACAGCTGTTTGAGCAGTTCCAACAGGTTCAGCACTCACTCCCTCAAAGATGAAGTCGGTGGCCTCAATCGACTCCCCAAGAAAGAAGTTTCTCAGCAGTTGATTAAGTCCATGGGGAACCTCTGTAGAAAAACTATCACCATTATGGAATGTACCATGAGATGAGCCTGCAAAGAACACCCGTAAAGATATAATAACCAATAAAGCAGAAACACATGTAGCATACCAGTAAGTCCAGGAACTTCAGGTGGTTGTTGCTGAGAGGCAGAATTAAAGACTACATGTGCTCTATTTTCAGTGTGATTTCCATTTGATGCGCGGCCATTAATGCCATTAACATTTCCAGAATCAACATGCTGAGCTCGTGCTAGCACTGGATATACTACACTCATAGAAGTTCGAGTTGATCCAGATGGTGCAAGTCCAGGATGCAGAGAAGATATCCTAATGGGAACTACCCTGCTCTGAGGAAAAGTTCTACGAGAAGCTTGATTATTTGAAACTCCACCATCAGAAGCTGCTGATTCAGTTGCTGGGCGCTCTCCATCACGTGCATCTCTTTGATCAACACCTGAGGCCAACACCGAACCTAGAGAGCATACAAAGTGTAAATCCTTGCTTTTTAGCAACTCAAAATCAGTAATTATGGTAATTGATACCTGTACGTATTCTGATATCAATATTCCTAGGACGTAAACCAGAACCGACAGAAAAACTAGTGCCTGCACCCATAGGAGTTGTTCCAAAACTAGTTCCCGGTTGAAAGGGTAGAGGCTGCACCATGATTAACAAAGGCATAAAAAACAAATATGAAAGGAAGCATAAAATTGTCATACGAGACAGGTAAGTCGGTTGGGTTGGATAATATGATCAAAAATGTATAATTATGTAAAGGTTCAAACGGTCTAGGTGGGTTTGACCCCAAACAATATCTAAATTTGTTGTGATATATTTTATAATTATTTGTTTGGTACATAAAAAACAAAAGTGGTACTATATTACTACTACAATATTAATCTAATTGTTTACAAATTTAGAAGGCTGTATTCACACAAAAATACACTTCAAGTGACTTTTGACCCATCCGACCAATTTCCTTTTTAACTTAAAACCTTTGATTTGACCCATTTGACTCATCACAGAAAGCAAACCCATATATATATGTGTGGGTGTGTGCATATATATATAATTATAATATATATATATTCATTATAATATATATATTATATATATATAGGGGTTGGGTATTGTAAAACAAGTATTAAAGTAAAACAAGTAAGACAAGATCTTGACCCTTAGATCATGGTTAAGTTGATTCACGAGGCAATTGATGCACGATGATTTTCATGATGCACGGTGATTTTCAGTGAAAAAAACATATTGTTTTATTTGTTTTACTTTAATGTTTGTTTTATTTTACCTAAAACCTATATATATATATATATATATAATTATATATATATATATATATATATATATATAGACTTTCCTTATT
Source organism: Erigeron breviscapus (assembly GCA_034093135.1). NCBI lineage: Eukaryota > Viridiplantae > Streptophyta > Magnoliopsida > Asterales > Asteraceae > Erigeron > Erigeron breviscapus. The sequence goes on along the minus strand of CM067171.1, from coordinate 37,550,802 downwards.
TTGAGAACCATTTTTTTGTAAGAACCATGAGAACTCTCAAATTATGTATGATCACATGTTTTTTTGTTCATTCACATGTGAATGATATAAAAAAGTATGTTGTAGAAGAAACTTTTTTAAAAAACCTTCAAAATAGCCTTTTGTGAACTTGTGAATGAATATGTTCACGTTTTCGTTCACATGTGGTCAAATGGGTATATATAAGGTTTTGAAAAAAACTTTCTTCTGCAACATATATTTTTATAACGTTTCACATGTGAATGAACAAAAAAAACATGTGATCCAATACATAATTTAAGAGTTCTCAAGGTTCTTACAAAAAAATAGGTTCTCAAAATAAGGGTCCCCTACATATATATATATGTGTGTGTGTTGTGTGTATATTCATAAGTAGATGGTTGAAATTGCCACTTCTAAAAATTACTTTTACCAGTTTACCTGAACCATAATGGGATTAGGACCAGATGTGGATATGAAGATGGCAGGTCCAGCATTAACCACCGCATCAGTCTGAAATAAACAAATATATGTTTCATGTTCAATATATAGCTTTAGTCTCATGCAAATATAATAAAAAAACCTAATACACACCGGTGCCTGTCCCAATCGAAGTGTCATAGTGGTGCGGCCAAGCTCCAGCAGAAAAGCACCCAGATTTTGCAAAAGAGCACCTGTCCTCAAAGCATTTGACTGCATCCTAAATCGTGTCATTGGATCGTTTACATTTGTTTGATCCCCTAATTGTCTCGTCAAATTCTGCCACAATGACCAGATTAAAAGTGTGTCGAATTGCAACAATAATTTGTGTCGTATGTTTAGTGCATGCCACCACGCATTCTCCAACTTGCTCAATGAGCAATCGCCTGGTAGACTGGGTTACTTCACCCAGGGAGGCTGGTGTAGGTAATCCTCCTAGGCCAGCAGCTAATTGTGGAGCAGCATGTGACTCTTCTCCAACACTCCCGCCACCAAGAGACTGAGAATTGTTGCCCTGTATTCTAACTGCCTACAGCAAATATCAAAATCATCATAAGCAATTGAATAAACAATCAATAGTGTATAAAATATTCAGACAAAGGATTTCTGACCATTTTCGTTGAACTCATTCCTCAAACGTCTTAAATACTGGGACAATGTACTCAAAGAATCAGGAATAACCTGCCAGACAGATTATTAAATCCAATATAACTATATAAGTAATCAAAAGTGTCTAATATAATGCATATAACAATTCAAAATTTAGTAATTACAGGGAGCTGCAAAGATTCCAATGAAACATCAGCTGGGAGTGTAAAAGTAGCACTCTGAGAATTAGGTTGACCCCTCGCAGAAGCTTCTTCAGGTTGTTGTCCGGTGGAATTTCTTATTTCGTTTAGACCAGGTATACGTGAAAGGCTTTCAGATATGTGTTGCTGTTGAAAATAAATAAAATGTGAGTATTTGTTCAAAGTAATAGTACTAAACCATGAATATAAAATAATGAAATTATAAAGGTGTCACTTACTTGCAAACTGACAGATTCACCACCACTTGCGGCATTTGCAGCTCCAATGGAACTAAGGACCGCAGAAACAATCTACATATTAAATGAGACCATAAGCAAATTACTTCAGATACACGTCTAACTAATGTTTTAAATAACTTATGATAACTTTTCATAGTCTTACCCGACTAAAATCCGGAAGACTGCCATCACCTTGTTCAGATATATTGAACGTCCCAAGCACTACACTGGGCCCATGTTGGCTACCCATAGGTTGTCGAGTACTTGATGCTGGATCACTGGCTGCCATATGCAGAATATGTCAGAGAAAAAGAAGAGTATAGAAGGATGCCCCACATGAAAAACATAATAAGAAAAAATCTAGGGCAACAACCTATATAAGAAGCAACTTAGATTTAGGGTCTTTATATAATACACACAGACTTTTCATCTTTCAAGACATGGTAGCACAAAAAAAAAGAGTTCACGTTCTTTTTTTTGCTTTTGTTTCTGACAAATCACCAATTTCTCACCAACACAGATTAGTGACCTTACTAGTTGATATCTGTATCCTGTAGTGCATTATTCGTCACTCCTAATTTTGATAAGAACTTAAGAAGATTGGTAAAGGAAAGTACATGAGCATTAAAGGCATGTACCTGATGCTAGATTCACGATTCAAGGGCTAGACTTTCACCTAGTTTATGAGGAAATAGGGATATGATCTAAGGTATTTGTGCAAACAAAAATGGAGTATCCTCTCATGCAAACTATACTTGACAAGAAAGATAAGCAGGCTTAAAGCACCACAAACCTGCATGATCTAGTAATGGGTTAATCGGCTGCCGGGCAACCAAGTGCAGTGTGTGACCATCTTCCACATCTACAGTCCATAATCAATAACAAGCTTTAGTATCAACATGCAACAAGTAACTTTTAATGAAGTAGAAGAAACATTTGCAAACAAACAAATATTAAATGAAAAATCAAGGTATAGAGAAGTATACGGTAAGCTGAGAGGAGCTGGTCATCCTTAAGAACTTTGCCACGACATATTAAACGCTGCTGCTCAGATACTACACCAGTAACAGAAGCAATCTGTTCCTTTAGTGCAGGAACGGGTACCTATATGAACATATACACATGTAGGGAATTACAAACTTTGAACCAAATATTTGATTCAGTTAAAAAAGCGTTGCAGAAAAAAGAAGGAAGCATGTAGCATGTTGGAACCAAGAGACACTGACATGAAAGAAAGAGAAATAGTATTTACGCATTTATCTACTCGCAGAGTGTATGTTTGGGAATCCAAAGTCTTTATCTTTATCTCAACAGTGGTTTGGGTATTATTACCCTCACTGCTTTCAACATCCATAGCATCTTTACCACCATGATTGCTTGCCATAGTCTAAATTTCATGACCAAGAAAATTAATAACGATAAGGATAACAATCATGAAAGATAGATAGCATTCCGTACAAAAATCACTATACATAGCCAAACATGAACATACAAAACTATACACAGACACACACACATAGACATACAGTATAGATGGTGAATTTTATATATTCCTGAAATCAAGTTGCAAACCCAAGATACAGGTTTCAAATTCATAATATACAACGCCCTTAAATTCATAATATACAACGCCCTTAAATGGACACACACACTCATAAATCTATGTATCTGGTAAGTTTAGAGGAGAACCAAGAAAACAATGAGAACCACAAAACATGTGATCATTCGCATGTGAATATATGTGGAAATTCAAACAAGTGACAAACAAGAAAGCATGTAATTTGATCAATTAACAAGTATTTTAACAGGTTTTTAACTTTGTATTTTGTTCTCATCTAACTCCCTTAAACGCATATTTTGGATGCATAGAGTACAATGCAACTTAAGTTGGGTGTGTATGTATACGCATACAAATCTATATAAGTGATAAGTTTGATGGAGAACCAAGAAAAGGTTGAGAACCACAAAATGAAATAATACAGATTACAGAGTAATTCATATTTGAATATATACAAAAACTCAAACGAGTAATAAACAAAAACACATGTAATTTGATCCGTTTACATGTATTTTAACAAGTTTTCAAATTTGTTTTTTGTTTTCATCTAAAGGTTTAAACTTGCACATATTTTCACATGTAATTACGCAATTTCGACAATTCTTAAACTTTCTTGATTCTCCTTTACGGATAAACAACCCATTATCACTCCCACTGTTCACATAACACTACGGATAAAAGGACATGAGGCCAAGAGTTGAAACTCTAGCCTTTCTTTTTATGTTGCATGTCCAAGACCCATAGGCTACCATTACGGTGACTGGTCCTCCGTTAAACCTCTACAGATATATACATACATATACAAATATACAGATATATATACATAAACATGACATAATTTAATGTATGGAAGCAAGTGTTACAAAACCCTACAAACAAAACAGCTAAAGTTAAAAACTTTTTTGATTAAAAGAAATCAAGAAAGACCAAGAAAACAAAAGTGGGTCAATTCTAAAACCCTAAAAATGTTACCGGAGAAAAATAACATAATTTATTTATAACCCAAATAAAGCATCAAAAAAAATCTAACGATGATGACGATATAATTGGAAAAGCATATATATATATATATATATATACAAGATTTATCTATATCTATGTACATACTGAAATTATCGTTGATGATGATGATGAAGAAGAAAAACAGGACAGACGCCCTCTCTTGTGTTGTTTTTTGGCTTATATATGATGATTGTAGACACCGATCTGGGCTTTTTTCTTTTGGGCACCCAAAGCAAAGGCCGGTGGTATTTCGGTATTTTTGTGTGTTTATATTTGTGATAAAATTTAAAAATAAAAACTGTTTCACATGTTTCTTGTTTCAACTTTGATTCAATTTTAATTTACCACGTTGTAGAAATTATAGCTCGAAATTTTAAGCATGTGTTAATTTTGGTTTAGGGGTGAATTGGATTGTGTTAAGATTTGGTCTAAATGCAACATTTAAATACAACCTAGCAATACGAAGTCATATTTTTTCTTAAAAATTTAATTTTAAATTATTTTTCAGTGATCAGAGATATGATTAAAACCGTCAAAAAAACCATGGTTTGACAAGTACATCAAATTCAAAAAATGGTTCATCATCTCTCGGATAACCCAAATAGAGAAACTCTTCTCAGTTTATCAAAATTAGTCTTTGAATAGGAGTTATAATTTATAATTTTAAATATGTATGTTTTGGTTTAATAAGGTTTTAACTAAAGCTTAAAAAGGAACTAGAAGATCGGCTTTGGGCTAAATCAAATAATTGTCGGTTTTGTTTCAGTGTTTTTGTATGGTTTTTTATCACTCTTTCTTTCTATATAATTCGATTAATTATTTTGTTGGAAATCTTGATCTTGGATCAACCATAATAATCACAATAGTAAATAACATAGATGAAAAGAGACGATTAGGGAGAAAGAGACAACACGTAAAGAGAGGGAAAATGGAGAGAGTGTATTAGAATAGTAATGTGTTATAAGGATTATGGTTAAGACCCCTATATATAGGCTAACTATAAAAGTATAATGATAAATACATATGGTATATATATTTGTATATAACAAATTTTAAATTTTGTATTAGTTATGAATTTTTTTAGTAAAGATTTAAAACCGGGAGAATAGAAAGATTTTCAATACTTGTATATGATCATATGAAAGTTATGGGTAAAGTCTTTCAAATATATAAGTTAAGGGACTATTTATACCAATGAATACAATTTACACATAGCCCCTAAACTATCATTACATAACTAATTTTAGTTTTCAATCGTTTTACAATCTACAAATCTCAAATGCATTATTAGAGCACCCCTTATGTAGTAATACGGAGCTCGTATTGGACCTTCAATACGGTCCACACCATTGGGTGTGGGCCGTATTAGAGTGTATTGGTTTACGTATTGGTGGGTTTCGTGGTGGTGAATACGGAGCTCAAGTGCATTTTTGTTTTTTGTTTTTTTTTTTATTTGAAAGTGGCATAAAAATTCAAAAAACCCAAAAATGTAACCGTTGCACATTCAATCAAACGGCTAGTTTAGGATTTTTTGTTTTTTTTTCTTTATTTAAACATCCACCACCTTTCCCCCACCAAACTTCATCTTCAACCTCTCAACCCCTTTCTTCTACTACAAACACAAAAATGGCATACAACCGTTCCCCCGCCGACGATTTCTACAACGCGGTACACAACTTCGTTCCCGCTAACTCATCAACAGGTGCATATTCATCCGATACTTCACCATCCACACCACAATATCCACCATTTACGCCACCAACTTTCGTACAACCTTATTACCCGGCATACCAAAACGATCCAAACTTTCAACAATGGCAACAATACCAACAATGGCTACTATCCCAACAAGGTCGTACGACCCCTCCATGCCAACCCATACCCGAGACACCACAAACCGTACCCGAACCCGTCCCCCAACCCGAAGCACAACCCCAACCACAAGCCGAAACACAACCCGAAAGTAGTACGAGACGTAAGAAGGGAAAAGGGAAGCATGTCGCGGGTGAAAAAGTCATTAAGAAGCCAAAAATGGCGTGGTCCGGGGAGGAAGAAAAACACCTAGCTCTTTGTTGGCTCGATGTATCTGAAGATCCAATCGTCGGCAATTCACAAACCGGTGATTGTTTTTGGAACGACGAGTAGATTTACTTGTTATGTTTTTTTTATTGCATTATGATGTTTTTTTTTTACGTGTTGTTACTTTTTTTTTAATAATAAAATGGTGTTTTAGGATTTTATATAATATTATGTATTTATTTTATAAATTATATTTGTGGTTTTATTTATTAAAAGTTTGAAAATAAATATGTTGGAGTGTATTGGATGTATTGGGTATTGGGGGTGAATTGAGGAAAATGTATTGGAAAGAGGTTTTTCTGATGTGGCGCTGATGTGGCAGTGTATTGGTTAGTATTGGAAGTGACCATTGGGGGTGCTCTTACGGAGTATTATTTTTTCTTTGAAGGGGTAAAGAGTTTATACCCGATGTATTTCTCAAACCATACGGTGCTTCGATTTCAAGGCCAATGTTGTAAGATCATTAGTGATACATGTTTATTTTCGTTAATTGGTACATATGTTTCTCTGAGTTGATTATAGATGATGAAAACTTGTGGATTAATACTCCGTATTAAACTTTGAATATGATGCTAGCAACATGCTTTTTTTGATTTTATTTATTAAAAGTTTGAAAATAAATATGTTGGAGTGTATTGGATGTATTGGGTATTGGGGGTGAATTGAGGAAAATGTATTGGAAAGAGGTTTTTCTGATGTGGCGCTGATGTGGCAGTGTATTGGTTAGTATTGGAAGTGACCATTGGGGGTGCTCTTACGGAGTATTATTTTTTCTTTGAAGGGGTAAAGAGTTTATACCCGATGTATTTCTCAAACCATACGGTGCTTCGATTTCAAGGCCAATGTTGTAAGATCATTAGTGATACATGTTTATTTTCGTTAATTGGTACATATGTTTCTCTGAGTTGATTATAGATGATGAAAACTTGTGGATTAATACTCCGTATTAAACTTTGAATATGATGCTAGCAACATGCTTTTTTTGATTTTAATTTATAGAGTGTGTATCTTTTCAACTTGATCAGAGCATCGTAATCCTCTGTAACAGCCATTGCAGTCAGGTCCATTTGATTGACTGATGTGTTCTTAGTGTACTTGATGTCAATATCGATATTTATTAGCTTTAACAGAAAATCTGAGAGTAAAAGATTGACATTTCACCAATTGGTTATAATCTCGAGTTTAAAAAGATCCCCTTCCTTCAAGCCATTTGCAACACACAAAAAATTAGATCCATGTACTACATCTACATACAACAAAAGAGCTTGAGATAATTAAGTTCTCTCTATGATCCATAATCATCATTCGCACCAAATAAGTACCAACATAATAAATTTTGAGACAGATAATTTCGTTGCAGATATTTGAACTTGATTCTTATAATGACACTACAAACGTTTTAATCACCAATGTTGGGTTCACTTCGGTGATGAAGTATGGCAGTCATCATTTCCGGGAGGAGTAGTTCGGCCTACGATCACTGAAACGTATATATATGAAGTTCATTGCAATATATTGTCACACCCCGCCCGAGGTGGGCCCAAGCGGAGAGTGACTTCTTGAGATCACAATCACAAATTATAACAAACGACCTCTAAATGAGACGTTTTGAAATATTATTGATATAGAAACCAGGATCTTACATGAAGTGTACAAAACTTATACTAGAGATTCTACAACATGATTTGCCTAATAAAAAAGCTCTTGAAAATCTTTGTTCTTTAGTGAATGCATATGTGACTCCCAAAACGCATGCTTCTTCTACTTATACTCCGAGTAATTAGTTCCCTCAGAATACACTAAAATACGTCAACAAAAAGTTGGTGAGTTCATAGGTTTTCGATAAATATTTATGTGGACCACAAGACCTGAGTGACCATTGTTTACCACAATGTCATAAATAGTTTAAAAACACTTAAAGAGTTTTGTCATTGCCATATGTATGAATGTTTTTTATTTCCCTTTAAAGTAGTAGTGCCTCACACAATGATGTTTTCAAGATTTCAACCCGTAAAAGATAATACATAGGCAATACGTAAAAGAGTTTGTCTTGTGTCCATAAAATAGCATAAATGATTTGTAAAAGACTATATCACAACATGTTTTCCATAAAAACCGAGCACATGATTCCCTTTAAAGTAGTAGTGCCTCACACAATGATGTTTTCAAGATTTCAACCCGTAAAAGATAATACATAGGCAATACGTAAAAGAGTTTGTCTTGTGTCCATAAAATAGCATAAATGATTTGTAAAAGACTATATCACAACATGTTTTCCATAAAAACCGAGCACATGATTCCCTTTAGAGATTTCCGTGGACCACAAGGTTTCACTGATAATGTAACACATAGTTTAGTAGTAGTTTTGTATGCTATGCCTTGAGTGCCGATGCCTTAACCATTGTTACCCCTTTAGTTTGTGTTTCACTCCAACACTGTAGTTTCAAATATTATATGTCCGTTTAACCCAGCTAGCATGACTAGCCCGGACAGGGGTGTCAACCCCGATAGTACTATCCATAATATTCGCGCGTTTGTTTCACGGCTCAAGTTAACAAGGGGCTTTCATGAGTGATTGTATACATAGACATACACAAACTATTTGTCACTTGTGTCCAATATAAGAGTAACCCATAATAGTTCAACAAATAATTCATGTAGCTCGTAGTTTAGAATATATATTACATCATACTAGAGTAATAAAACATGTTGTTTTTATAACGAAATACAAATTATTTGTAAAATGACCGAACATGTATTCTCATCCCAAAATAGTTCAAAATAGTTTAAAGTGGGACTATGAACTCACCTTAGTAATTGGGAGAATGACGACCAGGAAAAGGTAATCCAGTTATAATAAGATTAACTATAAGTATCAATCCTTAAGCCTGGTCATGACTTTAGCAACTAAGCTCCTTGCTTTAAAACCCGATATTCTTGTGTTTCGAGACTCCATAACATGAATGATTATTTCAAGAGAACCAAACCAAACCTTATATCTCTTAGCTAAATTTGTGAGATATTTGAGTTTCCAATACCATAGCTTAATGACTCAAGAAAACGAACTTGAAATGTTCTTGAACAAAGTTAAAGTTATGTTCTTGCTTGTGATCCTGAAAACTTATTAGAGAGCTGAGTATAGAAAGATTTGCTGATGGTGTGAGTTTGAAATGAGAGTTTGGAAACCTATTTATAGGACAAGAGAAAGAGGTCGGGTTTAATGTTGAAGTCGTGATCCACAAGAAAGAAAAGAAGGACGTGTCATGCTTTGACTTATCCATGTATGAAGTTGGTGATGAGATGTTGACGTGTTTGAAATATGGAGAGTTTAGGAAGTGACAACACATGGCTAAAAGATGGATAAGGAAGACTAGAGCTAGTTGGTGATGGAGGTGTTTGTGTGCTTGGTATTGGGGACGGCTTCATCAAGGGAAGGAATGGAAGGTTTATTTACTTGTATCAACTTTTATATTGTCATGCTTGTTAAAAATTATAAGTAATATAAACTTTGGGTTAATATTGTCATTATCTCTTACTTCGGGGTTAAGTGTTTATGCAGGAATGTCATTCTTGGAAGATAAGGGACTGGTTCTGGATGTTTTAGAAGATGGAGGTGGCTGAAGTAATTTCACAAAAGCTGGAAGTATATATAGAAGAATTAGGGTTAACCCTAATTTAATCTTGCAGCCATATTATTGTCGATATATTTTTTCTCTCTATTTTGTGTATATTCGATCTATTCGATCCATCTTGTAATTGATTGATTCGTCTTGATCAATCATTCCACTGATCATCTTGATCATATTCATATTGTAATAATAACTCTTTGTGGTCGGTGTTTACAGCCGACTGATTAATTTCTTAATCGAATAACTAATAATAATAATAATAATTGTTGTTCTTCGATTTCGTTCATGGTATCAGAGCCAAGTTACTCTGATTGGTGTTTTTTGATTAAGGTTTTTCTGGATTTAGGGCGTATTTCGGTTTCGAAACCCTAGATCTAAGAAACCCTAATTTTTAGGGTTTTTGGTTTACGATCTTGTTGATTCCGCTGCTTATTGTTTCAGATCCGACTTCTTCTTGACTAAGTGAATCAAGAAGGAAGTTAGGGTTTTATATCCAGATCCTGATTGATCTTCTTGACTAAGTGAATCAAGAAGAAAATTAGGGTTCCTTTATTCAGCCAAGAGCACTGTATTGTTGATTCTTCTTCCTTTATCTCTTTAAAACTGTTTTTTTTATTTCAATTCTCACAAAATCATTTGTGTTAATACTTGACCGGTCTCCGTGAGAGGCTTGGAATCCTGTCACTGGCACATTTGAGAGATTGAAATTATTTTCAAAATTATATACATATATATAAATCTTGTTTATTTTGTTTTTTTTTATTATAATTGTTTACAATTTTTTATCTGCTTATTGTGTGGTTTGATTATTGTTTGATTGATTGTTGATTGTCTGATCTGTTTGTGTATATTTGAAGTATATTTGTGTTGATTGTTTCTGGATTATCTGATTATGGCTCCTGATGCTGGTAGTGGTTCTAAAACAACTACTGTTAGTGGTCTTGATTTTGGTGATCCTTTATATCTTCATCCTACTGATACTAGTGGTGCTCCTATTCTGTCTTTTAAGTTGACTGGTACTGAAAATTATAATGTTTGGTCATGTGCTATGATGCTTGCTTTAGAAACTAAAAATAAAGTAGGATTTATAGATGGTTCATGTGATAGAAATGATGATGATCCTGTATTGGCTAAACAATGGGATAGGTGCAATTCTGTGGTTTTATCTTGGATTTTAGGATCTATTAGTCAAGATTTATACATGGGACAAATATTTTCTAAAATTGCTAGTGAAGTTTGGAGTGATTTAAAAGATACCTATGATAAAGTTGATGGATCTGTTACTTTCAATCTGCATCATAAGATTAATACATTGAGTCAAAATGGTTCTTCTTTGTCAGAGTATTATCATAAATTGAATACATTCTGGAAACAATTTAATGCTATGGTGAAATTACCTGTATGTACTTGTAAAGCTGCTAAAGAATTTAAGGCTCATCATGATTTGATTAGGTTAATGCAGTTTTTAATGGGTTTAGATGAAATGTACATGTCTGTAAGGAGTACTATTCTTACTAAAGATCCATTACCTAATGTGAAATCTGCATATGCTTTATTATCTAGAGAAGAATCACATAGGAATGCTAGTTCTGTGAATCATGCTAAACCTACTAATTCTGCTTTTGTGTCTAAATTTGATGATTCTAAGAAGAAATATGTGAGAAATGAAAATCTTGTGTGTGCAAATCCTGCTTGTGGTCTAAAAGGTCATACAATTGATAAGTGTTTTAAGATTGTTGGATATCCTGAGTATATTAAGAAGAAAAATGGTTTTCAAAACAAGAGATATTCAAATAATTCTTATAATGATAAAACTTTTGTGACTACTGAAAACAATTCTCATAATTCTGCTTCTTCTAGTTCTGGCATGCCTTTTACAAATGATCAGATTGCTAAACTAATGAGTTTGATAAGTGATAATCAGGAAAACAAGGCAGGTGTTCATGCACATATGGCAGGTGCTTTTATGTCTTCTGTGTTTTTTAATTCTAATGTTAGAGTTGATAAAATTCCAAATAAAGATGATTGGATAAATGATTCAGGGGCAAATCAACATATGTGTTGTTCTGATAAACAATTGATTAATGCCATTGATGTTACTTCACTAAATTTAACAGTTAATCATCCTAATGGAACATCAGCTTTAATTAGAAAGATAGGAGACATTAAACTTACAGAAAAAATAACAATTTATGATGTGTTATATATTCCTGATTATTGTGTCAACTTATTTTCAGTTCATAAGGCAAACAAAGATAGTAAAATGTTTATAGGATTCACTGAAAATATGTGTTATTTACAGGATTTGAGAACAATGAAAAACCTGGGGACTGGTAGAGTTCATGGAGAATTATATTTGGTAAATGTAAGTAATCAAGTTGGTATATGTAACAATTCTGTGAGCAACATTAAGTGCAATGTATCTTCTGATTTGTGGCATTCTAGGTTAGGACATCCTGCACCTACTGTTTTAAAGGTTCTAAAAGATAAATTGATGATTGATAATGTGATTAATGATCCTTGTGATATTTGTCATAAGGCAAAACAGGTTAGAGAACCATTTCCTCTAAGTGAACACAAGTCTTTATGTGTTGGTGATTTAATTCATCTTGATGTGTGGGGTCCTTACAGAAAAACTAGTAAAGAAGGGTTTAAGTATTTTTTGACAGTTGTTGATGATTTTTCAAGAGCAGTCTGGGTGTTTATGTTAAAAAGTAAAACTGAAGTGTATGATAATATATGTTATTTCATTAACCTTATAAGAACTCAGTTTAATAAGATTGTTAAAGTATTTAGGTCAGACAATGGAACAGAATTTGTTAATGCAAGGTTAACTGAATTATTAAGAACTAAAGGTATTATACATCAAACTACTTGTGCTTATACACCTCAGCAAAATGGTATTGCAGAGAGAAAACACAGACATCTCTTGAATGTAGTTAGGTCACTTTTGTTTCAAGGAGGAATTCCTTTGTATATGTGGCCTGAATGTGTTATGACTGCAGTTTATCTAATCAATAGAACTCCTTCTTCTGTGCTTAAAGGAAAAACACCTTATGAACTTGTGTTTGGTTTTGAACCTAGTTTGAATCATTTGAGAAATTTTGGTTGTTTGTGTTATGCAACTATTCTTAATAATGATGATAAGTTTTCTAAAAGGGCTGAAAAATGTATTTTAATTGGTTATTCTAGTTCTAAAAAAGGTTATAAACTGTTAAGCCTGGAAGATAAAAGTGTTTTTTTCTTTAGAGATGTTAAATTTTATGAACATATTTTCCCTTTTGTTATGAATTCAAAGGATAATTTTAATGATTATGATATGTTTTTTAACAGGGTTGATGAGGTTGTTGGTTCCACTGGTCCCAATGATGACACCAATCTTGAGTTTATGAAAGGTGATGGCAGTGCAGCCATTGATACTGGTAGCAAAAATGCTGCCAGAGATTTGGGAGGCACAACAACACCTAATGATCACACTAATGATGTGTTGAATGAGGGGGAAATCATTGATAATACTGAGGGAGGGTTCTTAGGTAATCCTGGGATTCCTAATGAACCTTTGAATGTGGACAACAATCATCAACCATTTCAACCTAGAAGGTCTGAAAGACAGTCTAATTTACCAAGGAATTTGAATGATTATGTGTTAGATGGTAAGGTGAAATATGGTATTGAAAGAGTTGTTAACTACTCAAATTTAAAACCTGATGTTTATTGTTTTCTTTCTAACATAAGTAAACAAAAGGAACCATTTACTTATAAAGAGGCTGCTAAGGATTCTAGATGGGTAGAAGCAATGAACCTAGAAATGGAAGCACTTCATAGAAATGAGACTTGGATTATAACTGATCTTCCTCCTAATAGGGAACCCATAGGTTGTAAATGGGTATATAAAATAAAGTATAAATCAACAGGTGAGGTAGAAAGGTTTAAAGCCAGACTAGTGGCAAAAGGTTATAACCAAAAAGAAGGTGTTGATTATGAGGAGACTTTTTCTCCTGTTGTTAAGATGGTCACAGTAAGATGTTTGATTAGTATTGCTGTTAATAATGGTTGGTCCTTATTTCAACTTGATATTAACAATGCATTTTTGTATGGTGAATTGAAAGAGGAGGTATACATGACCTTACCTCCTGGTTATTATTCTAAAGATGATACTAGGGTTTGTAAACTTGTTAAGTCATTATATGGACTTAAGCAAGCTCCTAGACAATGGAACCATAAGCTTACATGTTCCTTGATTGAATATGGCTTTGTTCAAAGCAAATGTGATTATTCTTTGTTCATTAAAAGTGATTCCAAACTGTTTATTGCATTGTTAGTTTATGTGGATGACATTGTTGTTACTGGCAATGATGAGACTGAGGTTGATAAAGTAAAACAGTTTTTGAAATCAAAATTTTTGATAAAAGACTTAGGCAAATTGAAATATTTTTTGGGAATTGAAGTTCTTGACACTGACAAAGGTGTTTGTTTGTCACAAAGGAAATATTGTATGGACTTGTTGTTTGAGTATGGTTTGTTAGGTGCTAAACCTATGAATACTCCTATGGATATGAATCTTATTATTTCTGATAGAGATTCTGCTGATGATCCTGATCTTGAAAATATTACTTTGTATCAAAAACTTATTGGAAAGTTAATATATCTTACATTAACTAGGCCAGATATAAGTTATGCAGTTCATTGCTTAAGTCAATACATGCATAAACCTAAAGCTTCTCATTTGAAGCTTGCTTTCAGAATTCTTAGATACTTGAAGAAAGCTCCAGGTAAGGGCATTCATGTTATCAAAGGTCAGTGTAACATCCGTGAATTTTGACCCGTTGACTTTATGTGTAATTTGACTAACAATTTGAGTTAATGAATTAATTGGGTCGTTTTGAGAGTTAAATGGCAATGTGGAATATTCGGGTCGATAATATGGGTAGTCGATATTTAAATGTGTAGCTTTTGTGTTGTGATTTGTGAAGGGAAGCGGGTCGGCCCGTGGGTAGTCCATGACCCACCAGCCACCCATGACCCATTTCCCCCCCTTATCCTCTTCTCCCCCTCTCATTCTCATTTCTATCTATCTCTTTCTCTCAAGAACAAAGCAAGACCAATTCTTCTCTTCTCCCTACCATCTACTTAGTGTTTAGAAATGTTATAACACTAGATTCATCACCATCTATACCACATTATCGTCATATCGAAGAATCAAAGGTGGAAGTTCTCGCATTTTGTCCACTTTGACCTAATTTCGGGTTCTAGCTCAAAAGGAAGTTTTGGTAAGTCAAATTCATCCCATTTACACCTACTTATGCTTGTTTAAGCATTTCTAGTCATCTTGAACAATTGCAAGTCTTGAATCGAGTCAAAAGACGATTTGGGTCAAATTAGGGTTTCGATTAGGGTTGGAGCGATTTGTTATGAATTTGATGTCTTGGGTCGAATTTGTGGATTGGGTTATGTTTATTTATGGTTAATGATGTCTATTTATGCTTCAAATCAAGTTATAAGTTCCTACAAATCGTTTTGAATTGGTTTGGGTCGAGTTTTAAGGGTTTTGGTTTAGGTTTCCTGCGTATGCTGCTGCACTTCTGCTTCTGGACCAGTATGGGGCCACTGCGGCGCAGTGGTTAGTTTCTGGGAAATTGTTGCGCGTCGATTTTCAAACGTTAATAACTTTTGATCCGTAAGTCCAAACAAATCGTATGACCTATCGTTGGAATCGTAAGAGAGTCTAGTTTCTAGTAGTAACACTCCTTTTGTATGAATCTTTTGTCATTTCTAAAAAGGTCGAGTCGAATGCGTCTTGTTCCTACTCGCTTAAGTTGTAAAGGCGTTTAGGGTTTGTGACTTGACCTAATTGTGCAAAACCAACTTGTTTATGATTGTAGAGTTGAAATTATGGTATTATGATGTATAATTATAGGTTGTGGACGTGTGGACCCTGTTACTCGGTCGTAATCTTATTCTAGCTTCTTTGCCGGGCAAGGTGAGTTTCGTATCTCCCTACTCGCTTGAGATTCGGGCTGAAAAGTGTAAACCTTGCTTGTTTACTTGCAATTATTGATTCATTGATTGATGGTCTTAGTTGTTAGACTTATGTGATAGTTCCTTTCGTTTGATTGGTTAAATTGGTTCGAGTATTGAATTGTTGAGACGATTTTCATGTTTGAATGACTTAGTTTATGTTTGTTAAGTATCTAGTAATATTAGGATAGACGTACATACATGAAAGTCCGTTATGCCTTCATTGGGTTTTAGATGTGGTGGGAAGGCTGCGGGTGACCCTATATATAAGCATCTGGGACTCGAAGGAAGCAGAATCCTCTGAAGTATATGTACGTATAGTTGGTTTGAATTGTGGTTAATAGCTTATGGTTCATCATATGTTGATTGACTTGGGTTATGTTTTGGCGAAGTATTAATGGCTGATGTTGATGAGTGGTGATTATCGGTTTATGATTGACGATTATTGATTGATGGCTCAGGATTGGCGAATATTGATTATTGATTCATATTCATCGTATATTGATTGTCGGTTTATGATTTATGCATTTACTTTTGCTTGTAAGCATTGCATACATTGTTGACGAGCCCTCGGCAGGGGATTGCCGACATCCTGGTGCATAGATGTATGCACCCATTTTGGATGTAGAACGTGACCCCGAGTATATAGACATATATATCTCGATGATTTTGAGATACAGCCTTGTTCATGGTAATGACAGAAGGGTATCGTTGCATAAGTGACTGGAGATCACGCATAGGATAGGCATGTTTGCTTATTCATGCATTTGGCACTTACATTGATTCGCATATCATTTGTGCATTCTCATTTACACATTTACTTGTCTTGTGTAATCTTGATGTTGGGCGATGTTGTGTTATGTAGAGGCTCGCTGTAAGTCATGTCTAGCCTCTATTCTTATATTGTGACTATTGATGTTGGTTCTTTATGAACCATTACTACGGACTCACCAACCTTGTGTTGACTATGCTTAGTACACTTTTCAGGTAATCAGGTTCTCCCAGGACGTAGAGTTTAGTTGCTCGCTTGCTGTAAACCCGGACTATGGACCTCATGGATCAAGGATTCATCGGCTTGCCCTTTTGCATTATACTTAGGATCGTTTGCCATCTTTGGATGTTATTCTGTTAACTTTGATGGCTATTTGCTCCTTTTGTATTTTGTTACTTGCTTCGTTATGTTTTGGATTCACCGAATCCTTAATTGCATTTAGTTGGTTCTATTGTAATCCCACCTGGTGCTATGTGATTTCCGTGATATTCCGAGCATCGGCTTGGGGTGTTACAGAATGGTGGCCCATGCGTGGTCGTAGAGAATTAGGCGGTTTGACATAGACTACGGCTTAAGTTAAAACTCTTCATATAGCATGCATGGTTAGGAAATTCGTGTGCAATGTGAATTATGTGAATCCCCGTGTGAGTTCGTAGTTAAGACCTATTGTATGAAAGCTTGAATTCAATGTGATGAATGTGGTTACCATGATTTGCTGTTGGTAATTGTCAGGACTAATTTGATGATTTAGGGCAAAATGAAGGGATGCCATTAACTTAGTATAATATTATGGCAACCCTAAAAGAACCCGATCAACTCTTTTATGGTTACCCGATATTATAGCAAGTTCATGACATCGTGGATTGCGCATGTGTGGCTTAAAGTATAATAAGGAACCGATATGCTTAATGGAAGTTGATTAGGTGGAAGTCATTTGTGTTAGTTGTTTGATTGCATGATGTAATGAGCATGATTACTTGAATTAATGATGATGTATTGTAATAAATTCAACTTGATGTTATGATATGTAAAAATTCCTTATGATTCTAACACTCTTGCTTTAACTTAACGATATGAAATGAGTATGTAGTATCGGTTTGAGAGCATTGACTACTTGTGTGACTAACATGCGAGCATTTGAGACTAACCTTCGGGTCAACGTGTCACTTGTCTTATAGAAATGGAGAGACCAAGGAGAGTCAGAACAAACTATAGGACTGAAGAGGAAGAACCTCAACCGGAAGCTCAACCGGAAGTACAAGGAGGTAGGGGCCGTGGTAGAGGTCGTGGTAGGGGCCGTGGTAGGGGTCGTGGTGGAGCTCCTGAGCCAAACTTGGCTGAGGTAATTGCTCAAACAGTCGCCGGCATCATGCCAACCATCATTGCTCAAGTCACCGCAAGTCTTGGGCAAAATAATGTGGCTCAAGACAACGAAACTCCAGAAAATGAAAATAATGAAAATGCTCAACCTCATGCCGTAGAGGATGAAGAAGAGGGACCGGTGGGAGTTGGTATCGGTATGCCCATGAATAATCAGTATGGCGGATACCGCCAAGGGTGTATATTTAAGGATTTTAAAAGTTGTGGGGCACCGGAGTTTGATGGGAAAGGTGGTCCCACGGAATGTATAAGGTGGTTTGAGGCGATAGAGGCGGTGATAGAAAGGAGTCATTGCACCTATGATGACCGGATTTCCTATGCATCCGGCATGTTTAGGCATGACGCCTTGAGTTGGTGGAACCAAGAAATAACGTTGGGTCGGACTCATAATTTGGAATGGATCGACTTCAAGGACAAAGTGAAAGCAAAGTTTTGTCCTCCGTATGAACTACAAAACTTAACCATTGAGTTTGCTAATCTCAGCATGGAGGGAGCCGATTACAAGGGCTACGTGAGACGATTTCAAGAACTGTCTACCCTCATTCCTCACTTGGTGGGTACCGAGTCACAGGCCATCCAGAAGTTTGTATTGGGCTTGAATCCTCAAGTCCGATCTTATGTAAACTCCAACATGCCTACTTCTTTGGCTAATGCGGTCAACCAAGCCGGGAGTGTGACTGAGGATTTATTGAGGTGTGGTGTTTTGAGCAAATCCTCATCAAGCAAGAGGAAAGAAGTGGGTGAGTCAAGTGGGGTAAAGAAAGCGGGAAGGTTTGACCCCAAGAATGCTTATAGGGGTAGGGTAATGGCGGCGGTAGAACCGGCTAGGAAAACTTTCCCGGGACCTCATCCTTTCTGTGGGAGGTGCAACCAACATCACCCCGCAAATGTCCAATGCAAAACATGCTTTAATTGTAACCGGGTCGGGCACCTCTGTAGGGATTGTAGAGCTCCAAGAGCCGGCCCATTGAATGCGGCTCCTATTCGGGCCGTTCCTCCTCAAGGTAACCAAAGAAGAGGCGAATGTTTTGAATGTGGTAGCCGTGACCACTACCGAAATAATTGTCCTCGATGGGTGGGGCAACAAGTGCAAGTAGCCGTCCACCCCAACCAACTACAAATGGTTGGACCAAATCAAAACCGGGGACAACAAGGCCACCAAGTGCAACCACGCGGCCGAGCTTTTGCGGCCAATGTAAATGAAGCCCGCAATGATCCTAACGTAGTAGCAGGTACTTTTCTCCTTAATGGTCTCTATGCAACCGTTCTATTTGATTCCGGGGCCGATTATAGCCTCGTGTCTTCTAACTTTGTTCTTTTGATTGATGTGCATCCGTGTGCTCTAAACTATGTACTTGACATTGAAATGGTAAATGGATCACTAACTAGAATTAGTCAAATACTCCGCGACTGTGTCTTGACTTTAGAAGATGTTGACTTCTTCATTGACCTTATGCCTCTTGACATTGGTAGTTTTGATATTATAGTGGGTATGGATTGGTTGACGGCGGTGAATGCAACCATTGTTTGTGGCGAAAGAGTTGTTAAAATACCTTTGGCTAACGGTAAAATTCTTAGGGTCCAAGGTGAAATCTCCGATTCCTCGAATTATAAAGTCTTTAGTGCTACCATCTCTAAGGTAGAATTGAAGACCGTTCCTATCGTTTGTGATTTTCCCGATGTTTTTCCGGACGACTTACCGGGGTTACCTCCAACCCGTGAGCTCGATTTTCGTATTAATCTTATTCCCGAAGCCGCGCCCATAGCAAAAGCCCCATATAGACTAGCCTTAACCGAAATGCAAGAATTGCAAACTCAACTCAAAGAACTCCAAGAGAAGGGTTTCATTCGCCCTAGTCAATCTCCTTGGGGTGCTCCTGTTCTCTTCGTTAAAAAGAAAGACGGATCCTTCAGAATGTGTATTGATTACCGGGAATTAAACAAGCTCACCGTGAAGAACCGATATCCTCTCCCTAGAATTGATGACTTGTTTGATCAACTTCAAGGTGCTAAGCACTTCTCAAAAATCGATCTTCGCTCGGGTTATCATCAACTCCGAGTACATGTAGATGACATCCCCAAAACGGCTTTTCGCACGAGGTATGGTCATTTTGAATTCACCGTGATGCCTTTCGGGTTGACTAACGCACCGGCGGTGTTCATGGACTTGATGAACCGGGTGTGTCAACCATATTTAGACAAGTCTGTCATTGTGTTCATTGATGACATACTTGTATACTCAAAGACAAAAGAGGAGCATGTTGAGCACTTGCGTGAAGTGCTTGAATTACTAAGGAAAGAGAAATTGTATGCAAAATTTTCCAAGTGTGAGTTTTGGTTGGAAGAGGTCCACTTCCTTGGTCACGTAGTGAGCAAGGATGGTATTCATGTGGACCCAAGCAAGATTGAAGCGGTCAAGAATTGGAGAAGACCCGAAACGCCATCAGAGATCCGCCAATTCCTTGGATTGGCGGGTTACTATAGAAGATTTATTGAAAATTTCTCCCGTATTGCACAACCACTCACCCTCTTGACTCAAAAGGAGAGAAATTTTGAATGGGGCGAAAGACAAGAGAACGCCTTCCAAACACTTAAAGATATGTTATGTGACGCTCCTGTTTTGGCACTACCGGATGGGATCGAAGATTTTGTTGTTTATTGTGATGCTTCGGGGCAAGGGTTGGGTTGTGTCCTTATGCAAAGGGGTAAAGTCATTGCTTATGCCTCTCGGCAATTGAAGGTGCATGAGAAGAACTACCCGACACATGATTTGGAATTGGGAGCGGTTGTGTTTGCTTTGAAGTGTTGGAGGCATTATCTCTATGGCACCAAATGTGTGATATATACCGATCACAAAAGTCTCCAACACATTTTCAACCAAAGTGAATTGAATATGAGGCAAAGGCGTTGGTTAGAACTATTTAGTGATTATGATTGTGACATCCGTTATCACCCGGGCAAGGCAAATGTAGTGGCCGATGCCTTGAGCCGAAAGGAGAGAGTGAAGCCAAGACGGGCTAGAGCTATGAGCCTCACGGTAGGGCCAAGTATTCGTGATCGGATTATTGAAGCCCAAATTCAAGCCACCCTACCGGAAAACTTTGGAAACGAAAACCTAGATGGCATGGAACAACTATTTGACCGAAAGAATGATAATGGGCTATACATGGTTGAAAGACTTTGGGTTCCTATTTTCGGCGACTTAAGAACGCTTATTATGAATGAAGCTCACCTATCGCCTTATTCGGTCCATCCCGGGTCGGATAAGATGTACTTTGACTTGAAGGAATTGTATTAGTGGCCGGGCATGAAGCGTGATGTGGCAAGGTATGTGAGTGAGTGCCTTACTTGCTTACAAGTCAAAGCCGATCACAAGAAGCCACCCGGATTGTTGGTGCAACCGGTGATGCCCGAATGGAAGTGGGAGCATATCTCAATGGACTTCATCACTAAACTACCGAAGACGAGAAGCGGCTGAGACACGATTTGGGTGATAGTAGATCGGTTAACGAAATCGGCTCACTTTTTAGCCATTCGTGAAACCGATAAATTTGACACTTTGGTTCGATTATACATCAAGGAGGTAATATCTAAGCATGGAGTGCCGATTTCTATCATTTCGGATAGAGATGCCCGTTTTAAATCAAAATTTTGGGAAGCCTTTCAAAAAGCCATGGGTACTCGACTTGACATGAGCACGGCGTTTCACCCTCAAACGGATGGACAAACCGAGAGAACCATTCAAACACTTGAAGACATGTTGAGGGCATGTGCAATTGATTTTGGTGGAAGCTGGGAAGACCAATTGCCGTTAGTTGAGTTTTCATACAACAATAGCTACCATGCTACCATTCAAATGGCACCCTTTAAAGCATTGTATGGTAGAGTATGTCGTTCTCCTCTAGCTTGGGCAGAAATTGGAGAGAGTCAACTCATCGGGCCAGAAATTGTGATTGAGACGACTAAGGTAATATCTCAAATTAAGGAGAAGTTGCAATTGGCCCGTGAACGTCAAAAGAAGTATGCCGATGTGAGGCGGAGACCGTTAGAGTTTGAAGTTGGTGATTTTGTACTTTTGAAAGTGTCGCCTTGGAAGGGAGTCGTACGTTTTGTGAAGCGGGGAAAACTTGCACCAAGGTTTATTGGTCCTTTCAAGATTCTTGAACGGGTTGGGAAAGTTGCTTATCGGCTAGAATTGCCTCAAGAGCTTAGTGGGGTGCATGATGTGTTTCATATTTGTAATTTGCGCAAGTGTTTGGCGGATCCTACACATCATGTGCCTATGGACGAAATTAGGGTTGATTCGAGCCTAAACTTTGTTGAAGAACCGGTAGAGATTTTGGACCGTCAAGAAAGGAGACTCAAGAAGAAGCGCTACACCATTGTGAAGGTAAGATGGAACGCTAGACGTGGAGCCGAGTTCACTTGGGAGAGAGAAGACCATATGAAGTCTAAGTATCCGCATTTATTTAATATTTAGGGTTTTGTTGAATTTCGGGACGAAATTCTTTCAACGGGGGAATAATGTAACATCCGTGAATTTTGACCCGTTGACTTTATGTGTAATTTGACTAACAATTTGAGTTAATGAATTAATTGGGTCGTTTTGAGAGTTAAATGGCAATGTGGAATATTCGGGTCGATAATATGGGTAGTCGATATTTAAATGTGTAGCTTTTGTGTTGTGATTTGTGAAGCGGGGAAAACTTGCACCAAGGTTTATTGGTCCTTTCAAGATTCTTGAACGGGTTGGGAAAGTTGCTTATCGGCTAGAATTGCCTCAAGAGCTTAGTGGGGTGCATGATGTGTTTCATATTTGTAATTTGCGCAAGTGTTTGGCGGATCCTACACATCATGTGCCTATGGACGAAATTAGGGTTGATTCGAGCCTAAACTTTGTTGAAGAACCGGTAGAGATTTTGGACCGTCAAGAAAGGAGACTCAAGAAGAAGCGCTACACCATTGTGAAGGTAAGATGGAACGCTAGACGTGGAGCCGAGTTCACTTGGGAGAGAGAAGACCATATGAAGTCTAAGTATCCGCATTTATTTAATATTTAGGGTTTTGTTGAATTTCGGGACGAAATTCTTTCAACGGGGGAATAATGTAACATCCGTGAATTTTGACCCGTTGACTTTATGTGTAATTTGACTAACAATTTGAGTTAATGAATTAATTGGGTCGTTTTGAGAGTTAAATGGCAATGTGGAATATTCGGGTCGATAATATGGGTAGTCGATATTTAAATGTGTAGCTTTTGTGTTGTGATTTGTGAAGGGAAGCGGGTCGGCCCGTGGGTAGTCCATGACCCACCAGCCACCCATGACCCATTTCCCCCCCTTATCCTCTTCTCCCCCTCTCATTCTCATTTCTATCTATCTCTTTCTCTCAAGAACAAAGCAAGACCAATTCTTCTCTTCTCCCTACCATCTACTTAGTGTTTAGAAATGTTATAACACTAGATTCATCACCATCTATACCACATTATCGTCATATCGAAGAATCAAAGGTGGAAGTTCTCGCATTTTGTCCACTTTGACCTAATTTCGGGTTCTAGCTCAAAAGGAAGTTTTGGTAAGTCAAATTCATCCCATTTACACCTACTTATGCTTGTTTAAGCATTTCTAGTCATCTTGAACAATTGCAAGTCTTGAATCGAGTCAAAAGACGATTTGGGTCAAATTAGGGTTTCGATTAGGGTTGGAGCGATTTGTTATGAATTTGATGTCTTGGGTCGAATTTGTGGATTGAGTTATGTTTATTTATGGTTAATGATGTCTATTTATGCTTCAAATCAAGTTATAAGTTCCTACAAATCGTTTTGAATTGGTTTGGGTCGAGTTTTAAGGGTTTTGGTTTAGGTTTCCTGCGTATGCTGCTGCACTTCTGCTTCTGGACCAGTATGGGGCCACTGCGGCGCAGTGGTTAGTTTCTGGGAAATTGTTGCGCGTCGATTTTCAAACGTTAATAACTTTTGATCCGTAAGTCCAAACAAATCGTATGACCTATCGTTGGAATCGTAAGAGAGTCTAGTTTCTAGTAGTAACACTCCTTTTGTATGAATCTTTTGTCATTTCTAAAAAGGTCGAGTCGAATGCGTCTTGTTCCTACTCGCTTAAGTTGTAAAGGCGTTTAGGGTTTGTGACTTGACCTAATTGTGCAAAACCAACTTGTTTATGATTGTAGAGTTGACATTATGGTATTATGATGTATAATTATAGGTTGTGGACGTGTGGACCCTGTTACTCGGTCGTAATCTTATTCTAGTTTCTTTGCCGGGCAAGGTGAGTTTCGTATCTCCCTACTCGCTTGAGATTCGGGCTGAAAAGTGTAAACCTTGCTTGTTTACTTGCAATTATTGATTCATTGATTGATGGTCTTAGTTGTTAGACTTATGTGATAGTTCCTTTCGTTTGATTGGTTAAATTGGTTCGAGTATTGAATTGTTGATGAGTGGTGATTATCGGTTTATGATTGACGATTATTGATTGATGGCTCAGGATTGGCGAATATTGATTATTGATTCATTGATTGATGGTCTTAGTTGTTAGACTTATGTGATAGTTCCTTTCGTTTGATTGGTTAAATTGGTTCGAGTATTGAATTGTTGAGACGATTTTCATGTTTGAATGACTTAGTTTATGTTTGTTAAGTATCTAGTAATATTAGGATAGACGTACATACATGAAAGTCCGTTATGCCTTCATTGGGTTTTAGATGTGGTGGGAAGGCTGCGGGTGACCCTATATATAAGCATCTGGGACTCGAAGGAAGCAGAATCCTCTGAAGTATATGTACGTATAGTTGGTTTGAATTGTGGTTAATAGCTTATGGTTCATCATATGTTGATTGACTTGGGTTATGTTTTGGCGAAGTATTAATGGCTGATGTTGATGAGTGGTGATTATCGGTTTATGATTGACGATTATTGATTGATGGCTCAGGATTGGCGAATATTGATTATTGATTCATATTCATCGTATATTGATTGTCGGTTTATGATTTATGCATTTACTTTTGCTTGTAAGCATTGCATACATTGTTGACGAGCCCTCGGCAGGGGATTGCCGACATCCTGGTGCATAGATGTATGCACCCATTTTGGATGTAGAACGTGACCCCGAGTATATAGACATATATATCTCGATGATTTTGAGATACAGCCTTGTTCATGGTAATGACAGAAGGGTATCGTTGCATAAGTGACTGGAGATCACGCATAGGATAGGCATGTTTGCTTATTCATGCATTTGGCACTTACATTGATTCGCATATCATTTGTGCATTCTCATTTACACATTTACTTGTCTTGTGTAATCTTGATGTTGGGCGATGTTTGTTATGTAGAGGCTCGCTGTAAGTCATGTCTAGCCTCTATTCTTATATTGTGACTATTGATGTTGGTTCTTTATGAACCATTACTACGGACTCACCAACCTTGTGTTGACTATGCTTAGTACACTTTTCAGGTAATCAGGTTCTCCCAGGACGTAGAGTTTAGTTGCTCGCTTGCTGTAAACCCGGACTATGGACCTCATGGATCAAGGATTCATCGGCTTGCCCTTTTGCATTATACTTAGGATCGTTTGCCATCTTTGGATGTTATTCTGTTAACTTTGATGGCTATTTGCTCCTTTTGTATTTTGTTACTTGCTTCGTTATGTTTTGGATTCACCGAATCCTTAATTGCATTTAGTTGGTTCTATTGTAATCCCACCTGGTGCTATGTGATTTCCGTGATATTCCGAGCCTCGGCTTGGGGTATTACAGTCAGTCTCTATATCTAACTGGTTATGTTGATTCTGACTGGGGTAAATGTATCACCTCAAGAAGGTCAGTTACTGGTTTTTGTATTTTTTTAGGAGAGACTTTGATTTCATGGAAAAGTAAAAAGCAGCAAACAGTGTCCAGGTCCTCTTCAGAGGCTGAATATAGGGCCATGGCCACTGTTACTTGTGAAATTGTTTGGATATTAAGCATTCTTGATGATCTTAAAGTGAAAGATTTGCTTCCTGTTAACCTGAATTGTGATAATAAATCTGCTGTTTTAATTGCAACTAATCTTGTTTTACATGAAAGGACTAAGCATATTGAAATTGATATACATATTGTTAGAGAAAAGGTTTGTTCAGGTTTATTGAAACTGATCAAAGTTGATTCAAATGAACAGGCTGCTGACATCTTTACCAAAAGCTTGTGTGTTGCAAAACATGAGTATTTGTTAAACAAGTTAAACTTAATTGACTTGTTTCAAAAGTAATTATTTTTTACCAAAGTTTATATTAAGGGAGGGTGTTAAAAAATATAAGTAATATAAACTTTGGGTTAATATTGTCATTATCTCTTACTTCGGGGTTAAGTGTTTATGCAGGAATGTCATTCTTGGAAGATAAGGGACTGGTTCTGGATGTTTTAGAAGATGGAGGTGGCTGGAGTAATTTCACAAAAGCTGGAAGTATATATAGAAGAATTAGGGTTAACCCTAATTTAATCTTGCAGCCATATTATTGTCGATATATTTTTTCTCTCTATTTTCTGTATATTCGATCTATTCGATCCATCTTGTAATTGATTGATTCGTCTTGATCAATCATTCCACTGATCATCTTGATCATATTCATATTGTAATAATAACTCTTTGTGGTCGGTGTTTACAGCCGACTGATTAATTTCTTAATCGAATAACTAATAATAATAATAATAATTGTTGTTCTTCGATTTCGTTCAATGCTTGATTTTATGGTTAAGTATAGTTAAGTAATTCTAGTTTACTAGTTGTTTAAATGTAGACTAAGGTCATTAAACTTAGAGGTCGTAATCATTTTGGTTAGTCATTTGTCATCCATGTTTAAGTGTGCTAATAAGGTGTTTTGCAATCTTATAAAGGACAACATAAGATGTCATGTTACTAATTTAACTTAACTAATAAGTTTATACATTGCATTGGGTCATTTCTTTCCTTACCTTTCACTAACTTAATTAATCCTAATTAAGCTAAAGAGTTTGACATGAATTTTTGACGGTTGTCACATATATCCTTATAAATATCAGAACAGTTCATGCTTATAAATTACATTAGAATAATGATCAATAAAGATTGAAAATTTTCTGAATTCTCCCTCACTTAAAAGGAAGGTTAAAATTCTGGAAATCAATTATGAGATATAACCAATTCACTTTATCTATGACAAAATAAAATAAAATAATAAATTCAAAATCTAGACAGGATATGCAAGTTAACTTTAACGACTTTTTCCTCATTAATAGGATAAAAATCAACAGGCCTGTTCTATTGCTGATTAATTTTTAATAAAGTTTATAGACCTAAACAAGTAAATGGAAGATTAAAAATTAAAAGAAAGATACCGTACACGATATGTTCACGACTGGGGGCTTGTCCTTCTCATTCTCAACGAGCTCAAACTTGTCCTTTAACCCATTTGCGTCGCACAAAGCTTTAAGACCACACCCTTGAAGATAAAAATATTTTCCACCTTTCTTTTTCAGCTCAACATCCCATGATCTTCTTTTATCGTCTGTAAGAATGATTTTCCCGGTTTTCAAACCATTTGGTATGGAAAAATCAACCGGAATATACTACAATGAGAACAGTCACAATTAGTTGCTCATTTTAGCATAAAACTTAGGGCCGGCCAGTGTTAATAAAAGCTTACCAGACGGAAGCTATTGAAGGTACCAGACTTCAAAGTAGAAATAAAGTAAGGATGACTGTTATGAGTCGAACTAGTCTCCTTTTCTTGAATGGGCTTCTTTCCTAGATCGGTATAATTATGTGTCAAACTCGTCTCCTTTACCTGAATGGGCTTCTTTCCTAGATCTGTATGATTATGTTAGCTATGCCATATAAGGCATCAATTTATATCATGATCTATATATCTCATGATTCAGTTAGGAATGGTATAAAAGAATTATCATTGTGAATTTGTGATCTCATAAATGTCATAAAAAGGGTAAGAGAGGACTATACTATAGATTTTCAAGGTAGGCGTTTGTCTGTGTTTCACAAGCTCGAACATACAAGTGTCACCGGATTGGATGTGATTTTTCTTTATGAGTTTGCGCCAAGCTTTTAAACGAACTTGAGTTCTTTTGACCTCTAATGTTGCTGGCCATGTCCGGTGTTCCTCATCCATTACAACTATTTTTGTATAAACTGTTCGTTTATGCTTTCTTTTGATAATTAATCCATTGGATCTTGAGAATCTCATCGGCACAGTCTGCAAAACTTGTATATATTCATTAAAGCTGCATTTTGACAATGAACTTATAACAGCAAAAATTGTTGCACAATTTAATGTGGGGTTAGCCCACTTGGTATAGGTTATTGTCTCTTAGGGGGAGGTTCAAGGTACCAGCCTTGGCATGCACATAGTTTGGTAATTTGCCGGTAGTTTAGGAGTAAGTGTAACCGGTAAAAAATAAAATCGCACAAATTGTAACACGCAAACTTTCTAGTTTAAAGTGCAAAAATGCACATATAACTTGGAGTGTTTTGGATTGCATATTCCAAAAGTGCTTATAACCTAAAAGGCATTTAAAATAAGCACTAGAGCAACCTGTTTCCAAATAAGCTAATTAAAACAGAGTGCATTTTTTTGTCTTATATAAATGGTAATAAGCACAACACATACACACCTAAGCAATGTAAGAAATCGTTAAATGGAGTGAAAACTTACCAATCTTGCTGCTTTAATACAAGGAGGTGTCATTGTGGCCACAAAACATGTATCATCGTCACGTCGAAAGTTGTTTTTGATTTTAGGTGGGATAGGTTGTACGACCCTTGCTTTGTGGCGGGTTACTGGTAAAAAAAAAGTTATGTCTGAATAAGAAATTACTGTCATAGAATCTTTAGACAGTGTACCACACAACATTAAAGTGCAAAAGAAAAGACCTTACCATGTTTGTGGATCGAACCAGAATCTGTGAGGGGCTGTTTTACGTCCATTTCTTCAGAGGACTTGCTATTAGTGTGTATCGAACCATACTTTCCATTGTTGCAGGACTTCACTTGACCGATGTCCTGAGGGTGGCCATCTTTAGGCTTCAGAGTAGAAGTGAAGTATTGATGATTTGTTTTAAGAGTTGAACTACTAATACTCTCATTCTTTTCTTGAATACGGTTCTCAACGGGCTTCTTTCCTAAATCTGGATAATTAAGATGATACAAAAATTCACAAAATAGCATTTGCTATGGACTCGTTTGTCACGTTGGATCTGAATTTGTTACGAGTGAACTGATATATATACTTCATATATTAATGAAAGTGGGAGAGATAACGTACTATAGATATGGAAAGCGGCTGCTTCTCCATGTTTTACAAGTTTAAACATACACGAGTCTCCAACTTGTATGTGGTTTTGTATTCTGAGTTCTCGCCAACCCATTAACCAACTTTGAGCTCTAGTGATTTTGAGTGTTGCTGGCCAAGTCCTTTGGGCTTCATCCATAACAACAATTTCTGTATGCGTGCTTTCGGTAATTAATCCATTTGACCTAGCGACTTTCATTGGAACGTGCTGGAAAACGTGCATATATGATTACTTTCACTTGGTCATGAAATGAAGTACATTACTTTCAGTGTTATACACTTATACGAACAACCGTAATTTGCAATATTTGATATGAATTTTGTAATTTTGTTTCAGAGTGGCTCAAAATTTTTCCTTGTTTCCTAAATTTTTAGTTCAAGTAATATTCAAAATCCCAGGGTTAGCGGAATGATATTTGATAAAACCCTTACTAAATGCAAAAACTAATTAACTCATGACATACAACAGGCGAAGTTAACTTACTACTCTCGACGATCTGATGTTAGTAGGTGTCATTTTGGACACGAAAGAACAATGATCATCAAGTTGAAACTTGTCAATGTTTTCGGATGAATATGTGTTCCTCTTGCGCTTCTTTGACCTCTCTGATCAAATTTATCATAAAACATATTTAACGATGAAATGGATAAAACAAAAACAAAGAAAAAAAACCAGAGCGAAATGAAACTACGCACGTTCGATCAAAACACTCTGGTGGTTCAATATATAATTCTGGTATTAACTTTTTAAATATTAACTTCCAATTATTTGTACATAATACTACATGGATCCTTTATGAATAACTTGTGAAATGAAACCCAAAGTTTATGAAATCATTTGACCAGTTCACCAAAATTAGTCATACATCGTTAAATCGTGTCTTCATATATAACAACAAAATGTACGATCTATGTTGTACAGGGTACATTATAATAGAGCTTACCATACATATGGATCGAATCAGATTCTGTAATATGGTCGTCTACATCCATTTCAGCAGAGAGAACTAGTGGATATTGTCTTTCACATAAAGATTGGTCAAACACAATAAAGTCAAACACCAAGTTTCCTTGATGTTTGAACACAACAAAGTCAAACTCTTGCACTCCATTGTCTTCCACAAACTTCCACTGGCCATTCGCGACACCCACGTGTCAATATTGGTTTATCACGTCCCTCTCCGCTTAACTTTGTCCAAAAACACCTTGGTATTGACTATAAAAGCATGTATATATATACCAATGGTAATATGTTTGTGTGAAAAAAAAAATATATGTGTGTGCCACAAGAATGGATATTTTAGAAATAGGCAATCCTACTACAAATATTTATTTATCAATATTTTTTATGATGAGCTTCATGATATGAATCTATAGCATAAAACTTTTATAATATGTGTCTAGCTAGATAATGGAAATAATAGATACATGATCATGCATATATAAAAACGTGGTGTGTGTGTGCTAAAAGATATAAATATGCACATGATCGAGTTGCATTGATTGATGAAAGTAAAGCTTACTTGGTTAAACTTGGAGCCAGGGGAGATGAATTTGAAGAAATGATTTGGAGTACTACTGTCTGCCATGACTACCTGTTTTACCTTTTGCTATGGTATGAAGTTATAATTATAAGACTTCAAAATTACTGTAATGCTTAGTAGTTGTAAAGAGTAATTACTAGTAAGTAGGCATCCTCACATTTACTCTTTTAATACTTCTTAATTACAGTAGAATATTACACATGACAAATATGATTAATTTGGTAAGATTACACATGACAAATATGATTAATTTGGTAAGATTACACATGACAAATCATCAAATATTAGATTAAGAGAGAAAATGAGTATTACACTACCAAATTACTGAAATTAGTCACATATAGTACGAGTATTACACTACAGTCTTGTAGGCTTTTAAACATCATATGCTTTTGTTGAGTTTTTACATACAACAAAAGCTCTATTCAGAAGATAAACAGGAAGAATTAAATTCTTCCTACTACATTCAACAAAAGAGCTTGAGATGATTAAGTTGTCTGTATGATCCATAATCACCATTCACACCAAATAAGTACCAACATAATTGAATTGAGACAGATAATTTCGTTGCAGATATTTGAACTTGATTCTTATAATGACACTACAAACGTTTTAATCACCAATGTTGGGTTCACTTCGGTGATGAAGTATGGCAGTCATCATTTCCAGGAGGAGTAGTTGGACCTATGATCACTGCAACATATATGGAGTTCATTGCAATATATATCCTTATATAGGTGCATAATGTAAACATTGTAACATTAACTGTATCCAAGTATTAGAACAGTTCATGCCTATAAATACATAGGAATCACGATCAATAAAGATCGAAAAGTTTCTGAATTCGCCATCACTTAATATAGCACGGTTAAAATTCTAGAAATAATATAATGAGATATAACCAGTTTGTTTTCTTTATAACAAAAAATTTACAATATCTAAACAGTAAATGTAAGTTAAGTTTAAAGAGTTTTTCCACATTAATAGGCTAAATAAAAAGGCCTGTGCTGATAATCATATGTGTTATTGGTGGTTTGGGCAATTTTTTGTTGTTGTTTTGAATAAAGTTTGTAGAATTAAACAACTAAATGGAAGATCAAAAGAAAGATACCGTACACGATAACTTCACAACTGGGGGCTTGTCCTTCTCATTCTCAACGAGCTCAAACTTGTACGCATCTCCTTTCTTAAACCCATTTGCGTTGCACAAAGCTTTAAGACCATGCCCTGTAAGATAAAAAGATTTTGTACCATTTTTTTTCAGCTGAACTTCCCATGATCTTCTTTTATCGTCTGTAAGAATGGCTTTCCCGGTTTTCAAACCATTTGGCATCGAAACATCAACTGGAAGATACTACAATGAGAACAACCACAATTAGTTCCCCGTTCTAGCATAAAACTTTGGACCGTTGTTAGTAAAAGCTTACCAGACACAACTTATTGAAGGTACAAGGCTTCAAAGTAGAAATAAAGTAACGATGATGGTTATGAGTCGAATTAGTCTCCTTCACTTGAATAGGCTTCTTTTCTAGATCTGTATAATTATGTGTCGAACTAGCAGTCTCCTTTACTTGAATGGGCTTCTTTCCTAGATCTGTATGATTATATATATGTTAGCACATTATGCCATATACGACATCTGTCTTTATCATGTTCTATCTCGTTCAGTTAGGAATGGTAATAGAAAAAAACTATCATTGTGATCTCATATATGTCATAAAAAGGGTAAGAGAGGACTATACTATAGATTTTGAAGGTAGGCGTTTGTCTGTGTTTCATAAGCTCGAACATACAACTGTCACCAGATTGAATATGATTTTTCTTTATGAGTTTGCGCGAAGCTGTTAAACGAATTTGAGTTCTCCTAACCTCTAATGTTGCTGGCCAAGTCCGCTGTTTCTCATCCATTACAACTATTTTATGCTTTCCTTCCGTAACTAATCCATTTGATCTAGTGAAACATTTTGGAATGTGCTGCCCAACGTGCATATATATACATATAAGTACTTTCACTTGGTCATGAAATGAAGTACATTGACCTTAAACTAATTAATATGGATTTTGTATTTTTGTTTCAGATTTGGTTCAATAATTTCCTTAGTTTCACAAAGTTTTGTTCAAGTAATCAAAATCGCACAATTAGTTCCCGTTCTAGCATAAAACTTTGGACCGTTGTTAGTAAAAGCTTACCAGACACAACTTATTGAAGGTACAAGGCTTCAAAGTAGAAATAAAGTAACGATGATGGTTATGAGTCGAATTAGTCTCCTTCACTTGAATAGGCTTCTTTCCTAGATCTGTATGATTATATATATGTTAGCACATTATGCCATATACGACATCTGTCTTTATCATGTTCTATCTCGTTCAGTTAGGAATGGTAATAGAAAAAAACTATCATTGTGATCTCATATATGTCATAAAAAGGGTAAGAGAGGACTATACTATAGATTTTGAAGGTAGGCGTTTGTCTGTGTTTCATAAGCTCGAACATACAACTGTCACCAGATTGAATATGATTTTTCTTTATGAGTTTGCGCGAAGCTGTTAAACGAATTTGAGTTCTCCTAACCTCTAATGTTGCTGGCCAAGTCTGCTGTTTCTCATCCATTACAACAATTTTATGCTTTCCTTCCGTAACTAATCCATTTGATCTAGTGAAACATTTTGGAATGTGCTGCCCAACGTGCATATATATACATATAAGTACTTTCACTTGGTCATGAAATGAAGTACATTGACCTTAAACTAATTAATATGGATTTTGTATTTTTGTTTCAGATTTGGTTCAATAATTTCCTTAGTTTCACAAAGTTTTGTTCAAGTAATCAAAATCGCAAGGTTAGCCGAATGATAACCTTTTGATAAAGTCCATATCACAGTACAGTAGTTAAATGCAAGAAATTAACTCATATGACATACAACAGGGGAAGTTGACTTACTACTCTTGTCGATCTTATATCATCAGGTGCCATTACGGACACGAAAGAAGAATGGTCATCAAGTTGAAACGTGTCTTTGTTTTCAGATGAGTATGTGCTCCTCTTGCGCTTTTTGAGCTTCTTCGACCTCTCTGATCAAATTTATCATAAAACATACGAATATTTAACGTTTAACTTGTTCACTTTAATGATATCTACCAAATGGATAAAATAATAACGACTACACCGAAAAAACTTAGAAAGAAAAACAGAGCGAAATGAAACCCAAAGTAATGTTGTTAAATGATTTGACCACTTAATGAAGTTTGCAACAAACAACCTTTGAAAAAAACACTGTATAATTACCAACACAAAATTACCGATCTATTTGCACAAGTTACAGTAGAATAATAGAGCTTACCATACTTGAAGACCGAATCAGATTTTGCGACATGGTCTTCTACATCCATTTCACCAGAGAGAAGTGGATATTGTCTTTCACATAAAGATTGGTCAAACACAATAAAGTCAAACACCAAGTTCCCTTGATGTTTGAACACAACAAAGTCAAACTCTTGCACTCCATTGTCTTCCACAAACTTCCTCCAACCGTCACCAAAAACCCCTGCGTCGCTAATGTCCACTGGCCATTCGCGACACCCACGTCTCAATATTGGTTTATCGCGTCCCTCTCCGCTTAACTTCGTCCAAAAACAGCTTGGAATTGACTATAAAAACATGCATATATATACAAACCAATTACTTTTAATTAATTATATGTGGATAAACATAAAAACGTAGTGTGTGTCTAGCTAGATAATGCAAATAATACATGATCATGCATATATAAAAACGTGGTGTGTGTGTGCTAAAAGATATAAATATGCACATGATCGAGTTGCATTGATTGATGAAAGTAAAGCTTACTTGGTTAAACTTGGAGCCAGGGGAGATGAATTTGAAGAAATGATTTGGAGTACTATCTGCCATGGCAGTTTTAGTGTTTTACCTAGCTAAGCTAGTGGTATCTGGTATGGTATGAAGTTATAATTATAAAACTTCAAAGGCCATAAAATGGATAGTAATTACTAGTAAGTAGGCACCCTCACATTTAGTCTTTTAATACTTTTTAGACTATTTTCCTAGTCAACGTTTACCCCTACAAAGATTTTGAATGATATAAAAAAATAAAATGTCTAACCATTATGCAACCATAGTGGTGGTTTTTGATTGAGACTTAAAAAGAGTTCTGACTTCTGATACAACCTTAGTTTATTAACAGATTAATTTTGATTCTAAAAAACAGTATTGGTGAAAGAGGCTAATACACTTTCGGTTTCTCGAGTACATTGTTTATATCAAGACATTTTTAGCTAAAACTATATATGCACTTCATTGTTTAATCACTTAATAGTTATTTAAAGTTATCATACAAAATGTTTTTAGTATTTATATGATTTATAGATATAGATATTAGCAATCAGCAAGGTTGGATTAGATCTTTGTTTTTGAAAATAAAGGTCAAAAGTTTTTATCCACATGTTTTACAAGATCAGATGTCTTTTTTTTAATCTTAAACTAGAATTATGCCCGCGCAATGTGGTGGCGGTGGGAGTAGTGGTGGCGGCGACGGGTGGTGGCGGTAATATCGGCAGCTGTGGGCGGTGACGGTGGTGGGGGTGGTGGTGAATGTATAAATAATTGATGTTAAAGGTGATAGTGCAATTATTTTAAGTATTGAGAGATCTATATTATAAATTATTTCATTAAGGGTATTATAAATATATTAGTGAAGATGTTTAAATTAGTGAATAAAGGAGAGAGTATTGTACCTTTTCAAAGGCTATTATGAAAAAAATGAGCAATATGCTTTATTATTCTGAGGGGGCAGAGTTTACTCCTATTAATCGTGGTGCCTTCTGACGGATTAGTAGGGGGTTTTCCCCCATCGGGTATTTAAAATAGGCATTTCTACTTCGAGGGAGCTCTCTAGCGCGGACCCGGTTAAGACAACGTATGCTAGACCTCCCGCTGTCGAATCGCGACACGAAGTTTTCAGCGAAATTCATCTTTCAAAAAAAATAAGTATAGATATTTATCTTTAAGTTTTTTTACTTATAGATATAGATATTTTAAGTTCCCAAGATTAATTATCAACTTTTCATAAATTGAATCATTCATTTCGACCTATATACCTACAAAAATGTAAGTTTAAAAAGCAACTATTTAATGTTGTGAATGATTAATGTCAGAATAATTTCCTTATAGATTTTAACAAATGGAGTTTTGAAAAATGATAAATGTGATTAACTTAGTTTTTTTACTTATAGATATAGATATTTTAAGTTCCCAAGATTAATTATCAACTTTTCATAAATTGAATCATTCATTTCGACCTATATACCTACAAAAATGTAAGTTTAAAAAGCAACTATTTAATGTTGTGAATGATTAATGTCAGAATAATTTCCTTATAGATTTTAACAAATGGAGTTTTGAAAAATGATAAATGTGATTAACTTAGTTTTTTTACTTATAGATATAGATATTTTGGATATCCGAAATTTCGGATATCCGAAATTTGGATATGAAATTTCGATATCCGAAATTTCGGATATCCGAAATTTCGGATATCCGAACTTCGGATATCCGAAATTTCGGATATCCGAACTTCGGATATCCGAAATTTCGGATATCCGATTCGGATATCCGAATTCGGATATCCGAATTCGGATATCCGAAATTTCGGATATCCGAATTCGGATATCCGAATTCGGATATCCGAATTCGGATATCCGAACTCGATATCCGAAATTTCGGATATCCGAAATTCGGATATCCGAACTTCGGATATCCGAACTTCGGATATCCGAAATTTCGGATATCCGAATTCGATATCCGAATTCGGATATCCGAATTTCGGATATCCGAATTCGGATATCCGAATTCGGATATCCGAAATTTCGGATATCCGAAATTTCGATATCCGAAATTTCGGATATCCGAACTTCGGATATCCGAAATTTCGGATATCCGAAATTTCGGATATCCGAATTCGGATATCCGAATTTCGGATATCCGAAATTTCGGATATCCGAAATTTCGGATATCCGAACTTCGGATATCCGAAATTTCGGATATCCGATTCGGATATCCGAACTTCGGATATCCGAAATTTCGGATATCGAAATTTCATATCCGAAATTTCATATCCGAAATTTCGGATATCCGAAATTTCGGATATCCGAACTTCGGATATCCGAAATTTCGGATATCCGAACTTCGGATATCCGAAATTTCGGATATCCGAACTTCGGATATCCGAAATTTCGGATATCCGATTCGGATATCCGAATCGGATATCCGAATTTCGGATATCCGAATTCGGATATCCGAATTCGGATATCCGAACTTCGGATATCCGAAATTTCGGATATCCGAAATTTCGGATATCCGAACTTCGGATATCCGAAATTCGGATATCCGAATTCGGATATCCGAAAATCCGATTCGATATCCGAATCGGATATCCGAATTCGGATATCCGAACTTCGGATATCCGAAATTTCGGATATCCGAATTTCGGATATCCGAAATTTGGATATCCGAATTTCGGATATCCGAAACATATCCGAAATTTCTATCCGAAATTTCGGATATCCGAACTTCGGATATCCGAACTTCGGATATCCGAAATTTCGGATATCCGAACTTCGGATATCCGAAATTTCGGATATCCGAACTTCGGATATCCGAAATTTCGGATATCCGATTCGGATATCCGAATTCGGATATCCGAACTTCGGATATCCGAAATTTCGGATATCCGAACTTCGGATATCCGAAATTTCGGATATCCGAACTTCGGATATCCGAAATTTCGGATATCCGAAATTTCGGATATCCGAACTTCGGATATCCGAAATTTCGGATATCGATTTCGGATATGAAATTTCGGATATCCGAAATTTCGGATATCCGAACTTCGGATATCCGAATTCGGATATCCGAAATTTCGGATATGAAATTTCATATCCGAAATTTCGGATATCCGAAATTTCGGATATCCGAACTTCGGATATCCGAAATTTCGGATATGATTCGGATATGAATTCATATCCGAATTTCGGATATCCGAAATTTCGGATATCCGAAATTTCGGATATCCGAACTTCGGATATCCGAAATTTCGGATATCCGAACTTCGGATATCCGAAATTTCGGATATCCGAATTTCGGATATCCGAAATTTCGGATATGAAATTTCGGATATCCGAAATTTCATATCCGAAATTTCGATATCCGAAATTTCGGATATCCGAACTTCGGATATCCGAAATTTCGGATATCCGAACTTCGGATATCCGAAATTTCGGATATCCGAAATTTCGGATATCCGAACTTCGGATATCCGAAATTTCGGATATCCGAACTTCGGATATCCGAAATTTCGGATATCCGATTCGGATATGAATTCGGATATCCGAATTTCGGATATCCGAAATTTCGGATATCCGAAATTTCGGATATCCGAACTTCGGATATCCGAAATTTCGGATATCCGAACTTCGGATATCCGAAATTTCGGATATCCGAATTTCGGATATCCGAAATTTCGGATATCGAATTTCGATATCCGAAACATA
The DNA here is from genome assembly GCA_034093135.1 of Erigeron breviscapus. Taxonomy (NCBI): domain Eukaryota; kingdom Viridiplantae; phylum Streptophyta; class Magnoliopsida; order Asterales; family Asteraceae; genus Erigeron; species Erigeron breviscapus. The sequence goes on along the minus strand of CM067171.1, from coordinate 37,512,416 downwards.
TCCGAAATTTCATATCCGAAATTTCGGATATCCGAACTTCGGATATCCGAATTCGGATATCCGAAATTTCGGATATCCGAAATTTCGGATATCCGAACTTCGGATATCCGAAATTTCGGATATCCGAAATTTCGGATATCCGAAATTTCGGATATCCGAAATTTCGGATATCCGAACTTCGGATATCCGAAATTTCGGATATCCGAACTTCGGATATCCGAAATTTCGGATATCCGATTCGGATATCCGAATTCGGATATCCGAAATTTCGGATATCCGAACTTCGGATATCCGAAATTTCGGATATCCGATTTCGGATATGAAATTTCGGATATCGAATTTCGGATATCCGAAATTTCGGATATCCGAATTTCAATCCGAAACATATCCGAAATTTCATATCCGAAATTTCGGATATCCGAACTTCGGATATCCGAATTCGGATATCCGAAATTTCGGATATCCGAACTTCGGATATCCGAAATTTCGGATATCCGAACTTCGGATATCCGAAATTTCGGATATCCGATTCGGATATCGAATTCGGATATCCGAATTTCGGATATCCGAACGAATCGAATTCGATATCCGAAATTCGGATATCCGAATTCGGATATCCGAATTCGGATATCCGAAATTTCATATCCGAAATCGGATATCCGAAATTTCGGATATCCGAACTTCGGATATCCGAAATTTCGGATATCGGAATTTCGGATATCGAAAATTCGGATATCCGAAATTTCGGATATCCGAAATTTCGGATATCCGAACTTCGGATATCCGAACTTCGGATATCCGAAATTTCGGATATCCGAAATTTCGGATATCCGAACTTCGGATATCCGAAATTTCGGATATCCGATTCGGATATCCGAATCGATATCCGAAATTTCGGATATCCGAATTCGGATATCCGAATTCGGATATCCGAATTCGGATATCCGAAATTTCGGATATCCGAATTCATATCCGAACTTCGGATATCCGAAATTTCGGATATCCGAACTTCGGATATCCGAAATTTCGGATATCCGAAATTTCGGATATCCGAAATTTCGGATATCCGAACTTCGGATATCCGAAATTTCGGATATCCGAATTTCGGATATGAATTCGGATATGAAATTTCGGATATCCGAAATATCCGAAAACCTTATTTTTTAATTTTTTTCAATATTTTACTTTTTATTATCCGAAACTATCCGAAATTATCCGAACATATCCGAAACTATCCGAAAATATCCGAAACTATCCGAAAAATTCGAAATTATCCGAACATATCCGAAAATATCCGAAACTATCCGAAATTATCCGAACATATTCGAAACTATCCGAAAATATCCGAAACTATCCGAAAAATCTATATTCAATACCCGAAAATATCCGAAAATCTATATTATTTTCTTAAAGTTCGGATATCCGATTCGGATATCCGAAATTTCGGATATCCGAATTCGGATATCCGAACTTCGGATATCCGAAATTTCGGATATCCGAACTTCGGATATCCGAAATTTCGGATATCCGAAAAATCGGATACCCGAAATTTCGGATATCCGAACTTCGGATATCCGAAATTTCGGATTCGGATTCGGATAGTAATTTTTGAAAATTTCGGATATCCGAAATATCCGAAAACCTTATTTTTTTATTTTTTTCAATATTTTACTTTTTATTATCCGAAACTATCCGAAATTATCCGAACATATCCGAAAATATCCGAAACTATCCGAAAAATCTATATTCAATACCCGAAAATATCCGAAAATCTATATTATTTTCTTAAAGTTCGGATATTTCGGATAGTTCGGATATCCGAAATTTCGGATATCCGAACTTCGGATATCCGAAATTTCGGATATATGTTCGGATATTAAAATCCACTATCCGAAATTTCGGATATCCGAATCGGATATCCGAAACTTCGGATATCCGACTTTGAACACCCCTACCTACTACCTCACGAATTCAACAAACAAAAAGGTTTTTTTTAAATATATTTTGTTAATGTTTAATCATTATTATTTGACATTGAATTCTTATGTTATTATTATTATTCATCTCTTCTAATTTAGTTTGTTGTCCATTATAAGTTCATTATGGCTTCTTCTTCAACTACAAAAAATAAGACCACGTTAGTTCATCTTGAAGATCTTAAGCCAACACATGTTAACCATCATCTACGACTCCGTGTTGTGCATGTATGGACTGTTTCGGATTGGAACAACCCGAAGAAAATCAAAACATCGAGATGATATTTTATTTAACTAATTATTACAAATTAATAAACAAAAATAACGAATTTGCCAATAAAGAAGTTGAAAAAAAGGGGTTAACTGGAATCGATATTGATATGGAGTTAATCTTCATATGTTTCGTTCTTTAATCTGTAAGTTTTTATTACTCTTTTAATTTATTTTGTTGTCAATTGTAGGTTGATCATGGCTTTATTCTTTTAAATTTATTTTGCTCGCTATTTACATATTTTTTATAAAAAAAATTAGAATATGACATATATTTTGTTATTTTTTGTTAGATGAAAAGAAGACAACGTTGGTTCATGTTGAAGATTTGAACCCAACACATGTTAATCATCATCTAACACATGTTATCATTTTGATTCCCTTTGATATATATATTTTGAGACTACCCGTCTATCAGACGGGGCTGAAGACTAGTAATCTAAATATAGACAACACATCTTAAGATACTTGTACCAACAAGGAATTAGCCTAGTGGTAAGGCAAACACTTGGTGACCTTAAGGTCTCAGGTTCGATCCCCGTTGGGGACAAAAAATAATTCCTTTAAGGTACTCGTTACCAATGAAGCCTAGACCCATATGTGAAGTTTAAATACGCGGGTTCGATCCTTCGGGGTGCCCAGATCATGTGGGGATTAGGATGGAGGTATTTTACCGGCATCATATGGCTCATACGGGGTATACAATTGTGTTACCGGGGCTAGGATTCCTCCCATTACCCTATCTTAAGATACTTGTAATAAGTCTTATTTCCTTCATGGATTTGTCAAGAACACACTATGCATACCACCACCAATTCCAAGAACACCATCTATCGATTCTCAAAGAATGAAACATGTCGGCCCATCTCTAAGTCCAAGTCTTATTTCCTTCATGGATTTGTCAAGAACACACTATGCATACCACCACCAATTCCAAGAACACCATCTATCGATTCTCAAAGAATGAAACATGTCGGCCCATCTCTAAGTCAAGGAAGATGCATGGGCTAATCATTTAAAATTTTAAATAAACAGGGTTTTATTACCAAGAACATAGCCCAAGCCCAACCACAGTGAATTTATATCAGGGCCCAGTTATCAAAAATATTCTTACAAGTTACAAACAACTTCGTAGAACGAGTATTGCTCGTCTTATAGACAACACATGGTTAAAAGATTAAGATTTAAGAGGTTGTTAATTTGGTCATTGGGGGTATATGATCGAGACTATGAATTTTATTCCTAACTAAATTGATTAATTGGATCGGACCAATGTTATTCCCCAGGTTCCATGCAACATCTACTCTATACATAAACTACATATCAATTAGTAATTACATTACGTTAATTCAGCTTAAATAAGATTAGCTAACAATTAACATAAACATAACCAACAATAACGTCTTGGGAAGGGTTGTTCAGAGGCGGAGCTAGGATTTATTGTTGAGAGGGGTTAACCTATAAGTTTTTTACCAATTGTGTACAATGGGCACACATACTCTTTTACTAGTTTCAGCTTAAATAAGATTAGCTAACAATTAACATAAACATAACCAACAATAACATCTTGGGAAGGGTTGTTCAGAGGCGGAGCTAGGATTTATTGTTGAGAGGGGTTAACCTATAAATTTTTTACCAATTGTGTACAATGGGCACACATACTCTTTTACTAGTTCTTATGCTTAAATGTTAGGTTTATTCGTAATGATGAAGAACTCGATTTTTATTGGTAACTAACTTGTATTTCAGCGGTAACTAACGGGTGGCCTCTTTAACTTCAACAAGGTAGTAATTGTTTGATTATAAAACTATACATAGATCTTTTCATGTTTTTTAAGATACTTGCACTAACATTAACTGTAAGAAAAATACAAATAAAAGTCTTAGCTTCCTATTATCATATGAAATCTAAGTACCTAACTAAAAATAACCCCTTACTTCAAAACTTAAAAAAAGAAAAGAAAAAAGAATGTGATATGCATGATAGACGTAACCAATTAATAAAAGGTTAGTAGAACAAAACTTTGAATATAGTAAGCTATTGAGAGGGGCTATCAATGCTCTACCTAACCCAAACTCAACCCGAATAAACCTAGTTAGGGATGTGAAATCTTAACCTGCCCACCAAACTACCAACCTATTACGTTGAATTCTTTTCGGTTCAGGTTCATTTTAACCCTTTAGGTTAGCACGTTGACCCGCCAACCAAAATTTTTATAAGTTTATAGAAATTTATTTAATAGGTCGTTCCAGCAATCCAAACCAAAAACCTATTTTGTAACACCCCAACAAGGCGGAATCATGGGATATCATGAGAAAAAGCACAACACGACATGGAAATTAAATAGAGACGACACTACATGCAATTAAGGATTGGGCAATCCATAAATTTAGTTCAAGTATGAGTACAAATACAACATGGGATCACAAAATGCATAAGGAGCACATAACCATCAAATGTTACAAAAGAATACAATCCAAAAATGATGGCCAATAATCCTAAGCATAACCCGTCAAGGGAATCAAAGAATCACGGATCCAATAGTCAAGCCCAAATCCTAGCAAAGTCATGCAATCATCCATTTCGTCCTTGATTAACCTGATTTCCTGAAAAGTGTACTAAAACGGGTCAACATAAAGTTGGTGAGTTCGTAGGTTTAAGCGTTAAAATCATAGTGTCGGGATAAAAACCGTTAGCATATACAAGGATGAGGATACTTACATCATCATCCAAACCTTCACAATTCGTCATATCAACGTTACGTTACAACTAAACGTTCATACACAACATACACGTTAAACAACATCGTTAACCACAATGTTATGCCACAAATGTGGACTTAATCGTTATGCCATCAACATGGACTTATCGTTATGCCATCAACATGGACTTATCGTTATGCCATCAACATGGACTTATCGTTATGCCACAAAAGTGGACTTTATCGTTACCTCAATCATATATCACATACAAGCGTTTATAGGTACGTTAATTGAAAAACATATCATGTAAGTTCAACAAGTCATCGTTTAATAACAAATCGTTTCAACTAAATCGTTAAACGTTTAAGTAAAACAAGTACACTTTTCACCCCAAATGTATAAGGAAAACGGGGCTACGAAACTCACCTTGCTCGGAAATAATAAGTTACGATCGAGTTATATTCGGTTTGTCAACGTCAAGTAATCACCGCGTTCCCAACACCTATCATTACGTTATACATATATATTAATATACTTTTCGATTTACTTTTAAATCTCAATTGAAACTCCAACCGGGACTCACGACTTTAGGCGACTCGTTTGACTTGTATATTATACTAAACAAGACAAGGAAAAGCTCGATGGAAAACCCGACTCGAACCTAGAACCCTAGGAGTCGAGCTAGAAAGTGAAACAGGAACCAAGTGGCAGCAACCACCGTCCCACACGCTGAGACTAGCGTCTCAAACGGTGGTCCAAAATCGAAGCAGCGTCCCACACGGTGGTGACCACCGTCCCAGATGGTGGTCTGGAAGTAAGGGTTTTGGCGTTTGCCCCACCGTTTGACAGAAGAAATTGGCGTCTAGCTAGCGTAAGAGTGAAAGTAGCACAAGGAGGCCATCGTCCAAGACGGTCCTCTTCACCGTCCCAGACGGTAAAAGCGTGTATTACGGTCCAAGACATGAAGGAAACGGTCATCCAAGGATTGCCCAGCGTCTCAGACGCTGCTGGGCACCGTCCCAGACGGTAGGAACTGAACCAGTCGAGCAGCAGCAGAAACAAGAACATATCCGACCCATTTCACTCAAAAACTCATTTTGAGGTTCAAAACTCGATTCGAGGCTCAAGTAAACTCATTTGAACGAAAACAACCATATTTAAGCTTTAGTGGACCTAGATTAACACAACCCTTTCAAGATTTCGATCCATAAACTCCAAATCAAACTAAATTTTGTTCTTGACTCAAAATAAACCCTAAAGAAACCCTAGAAATCGTTTTGACCGAATTTGACCCATAACTTGCAAGACTTGACTTAGAAACAAGTTTAACAACAAGGAAATAATCAATTTGAACTAATTATCACTTACCGAAACGACCCGGAACTCAAATTTCGGATTCTTGGAGACTTGGATAGGATGAACACTTTAAAACCCTAAATTCTTACAAAATGATGTTTCTTATTATTAGGGTTGATGTATTTATTATTATAGCATTTAAAACTCAAAGATTTCATATATTTATTGTGAATTAAAGAAGATTTAAGAGGGTGGATGAAGAAGATGGGGGAGGAGTAAATGAGAGGGGATAAGATAGGTTTTGTTAAAGTAAAATGAGTGGGGAAAAAGGGTGAGTGGTGGTGGACGGCTAGGATGAGACCCCGCTCCGCTAAATTAGACAAATAGCTAATCGTTATACATTTAAACGCTAAAATGAAACCGTAAACTCAATTAAACTCAACATCACGTTAAAACACGACAAAACGTTCGATAATTCATATAAATTCATGGAATCGTTTACATTCATTTACGTTAATTTTACAAGTCAACTAAAGTCAAAAATCATGGATGTTACATTATTCCCCCGTTAAAGGAATTTTGTCCCGAAATTCTATTCTAACTCGACTCGTTAAACAAATGGGGATACTTAGCTTTCATCGAATCTTCCCGTTCCCAAGTGAACTCAGGTCCACGTCTCGCTTGCCATCTAACCTTAACAATCGTATACCGAGTATTCTTTAACTTCTTAGTTTGTCGATCTAAGATCTTTACCGGCTCTTCCATGAATTTCAACGTTTTATCAAATCAGATTTCATCTAAAGGCACATGAAGCGTTGGATCCGCTAGACACTTCCGTAAATTACAAACGTGAAAAACATTATGAACTCCACTCAAGTCTTGAGGGAGTTCCAAACGATACGCTACCGGACCAATTCGTTCTAAAATCTTGAATGGGTCAATATATCTTGGACCCAATTTACCACGTTTCACAAAACGGACCACTCCTTTCCACGGAGACACTTTGAGTAACACATAATCACCGACTTCGAATTCAAGAGGTCGTCGTCTAACGTTGGCATACTTTAGTTGTCATTCCCGGGCCACTCTCAACTTCTCTTTGATTTGAGAGATCACCTTAGTCGTTTCAATGACAATCTTGGGTCCAATGAGTTGGCTTTCACCAATCTCCGCCCAAGCTAAAGGTGACCTACAAACTCTCCCATATAAAGCTCTAAACGGTGCCATTTGAATGCTAGCATGATAGCTATTATTATAGGAGAATTCGACCAACGGTAAATGCACATCCCAATTGCCACCAAACTCGATGGCACAAGCTCTTAACATATCTTCTAACGTTTGAATCGTTCTTTCACTTTGACCGTCGGTTTGTGGATGGAACGCCGTACTCATGTCGAGTTGAGTACCCATAGCTTTTTGGAACGCCTTCCAAAACTTTGAAGTAAATCGGGCATCCCGATCGGTTATTATGGAAATCGACACTCCATGTTTGGATATCACTTCTTTGATGTACTGTAACACCCGTCGTTTAAAAATATGGATTTCCAAAATTTTTCGCCTAACTGCGTCAAAGAAAGCGGAAGTAAACTTTAAAAGACCAAACCAACAAAATCTGTTTAGTTCATTTATTAACTGGTGTTACTAGCTATATCATCAAAAGAAGTTCAAATGGAAACCCATCGGTTTCCCAACATTAAACAACCGACAACATAGTAAACGCAAATCATAAAATGTCTAATCATAAAGCAATCATCTAAAGCGAGCAGCCACTATGGGTAACTATAGCCATCCTCATTGCAATCTATCCATGCCTTGCACTTCTCACATCTACCTGCTCTCTAATGTTGGACCTGAGGGCACAACACGTTTAAAAAGAATAAGTGTTAGCTAACGAATTAGCTAAGTAAGATAACACATCATTAATAAAACATTTGTCCATTTAAACATTATGGAAAAGTCATTTGAATTGTTAAGGCACAAATCACATCATACATTACATCTCACATAACAAATCATCACATCAAACATCTTCATATAGGATGGGTCATCCTAAATGTGCCTAGTCATCTTTTGCATCTTCACATATAACATCTAACATCTTTGTATTTGTGACATAAGTCACGCATCTCATATAACATATACATCTTTGTAAGGGTGACATAAGTCACACCCGACTAGATGGACAAACCTTACGGCTGTACATCAATGTCGTTAAGGAATGGCAAGCCAATCCCGGAGTAATCCGTATGTTCAAGACAAGTGGGGCGGGTCAGACCTCCCGTATTACTCTTCACATCTTTGACCATGTTGCAAGGAGCCACCCAAGCAACCACATCTACGCACCCGCCGGGCAAGGGCAAGTACGGGTTAAGCTTAACACTTTCATCTAAAATTACGAGCTCGATTTCACATCTCATATAGTTTAGGTGTTCATATTACCTAAACATTATCACATATACATCTTAACGTTTGGGCCCTTAAACGTGCACGTATCATGACAACTTAATAAGTCTAGTGGACTAGATGAACAAGCCATACAATCATGCACATTTCACATATCACCAATATATCATCACATTTCAATTCATCTCAAGACATTACATAGCATTTCATAGCATATCATTACATCTCATTCATTGCATAACATTTCATAGCTTATCATTACATTTCATATCATAGGGACTGCATTTCAGGCCTCAATAGTCATTTACATATCCCATATCACCTCCCATGTAACCCCAAATACCCATAAGCAATCAAGATATCATTTGGGAAGTTATTATATGAAAACCATGTTTTTGTTGAACCCTCAGCGTGTCAAAGTAGTGTATCTTACCTCGTAGAAGCGTACAACAAATGATAACGTAAGTTACCAAGCTTTGCAAGTATTCCCGACTACCTATAAGCATTGAACGACCATAATGAGCTAAACAAGTACCTACTTACTTATATTCATGAATCAAGCCTAAATATCTATAAACATGACCCATGACAAGGCTTGATGCATCGGACATTCGATTAATACTTTAGAGCTTACATAACTCGACAGAACTCGGAATTCACTCACTAAATTAACCTTTCTGAAAACTTGACATCATAATCATCTTTTAAAAGCATTACCATTAGAAAGTAGACTCTCTCACGATTCTGTGGATAGCTTATTTGTCAAAAACGGAGTTACGGTTCAAAAGTTGGCCTTTTGAAAATTCTGTCGCTATTGCGTCGCAACTTAAGTCACTGCATTTTTGTTGCGCCGCAACTAGCCCCGATTCTGCACAAACCTCATTGTTTAACCTCCAAAACTTAACCAAACACACCCCAAACGACCCCAAACCTTATGAACGACTTTTGTACCTCAAAATTCATCATTTTAAGACCATAATGATGCAATGAAATCATTGATTTAACCCCAAAACTTAACCAAACACACCCCAAACGACCCCAAACCTTATGAACGACTTTTGTACCTCAAAATTCATCATTTTAAGACCATAATGATGCAATGAAATCATTGATTAACCCCTACTTGATTTGCATCAAAATAACAAACGTTTTAGGTTACCGAATCGATCAAAGCATACGTTTTTGACATCAATTAATCCTCTAATGACCTAGACCAGTTATGGATCTGATTATATGATTGAAATGATATAAAATCAATGTTGTTATACCTTTACTACCTGGAGATTACAAAAAGGATGTGAAAACTTGATCAAAAACGCTCCCGAATCAACCAAACGATGATGAAATCGAACAATAGAATGCTATGGAACCAAGGGGACGGCTAGGGCTTCAATGGGAATGTATATTCTCTGTATTACGAGTCTAATGATAGGTTATTAGACCCTTAACCCGTTTTTTAGTTCAACCCTATGTCAAAACTAGTCCATAAGTTTCCAAACGACTAATATTTAGCTCAAAACACCTATAGGGAATACTTATAACACATTAAACACTTCAAGCACCTCTAAAGGCATATACATATACCTTAAACACATTAGTACAGCAATCATTAAGGCATTAAAGCCTCACACATATAGCACATTAAACACAACAAAGCATTAAATCTCCTAGAGAGTTAACGGACATGTTGTGTTGACTTAACGACTCAAGTCAACCGTTAATTAAAAAGTTTGGGATGTTACATGTACAAGCGTGCCATGGTGTCAAATTTATCATCTTCCCGGATGGCTAAGAAGTGAGCCGACTTAGTCAACCGGTCAACTATCACCCAAATGGTGTCCCGACCACTACTCGTTCTAGGTAACTTCGTGATGAAGTCCATGGCGATATTTTCCCACTTCCACTCCGGTGTTACCGGTTGAACTAGTAAGCCGGGTGGTTTCTTGTGGTCGGCCTTTACTTGCAAACATGTAATACATTCACTAACGTATCTAGCAATGTCTTTCTTCATTCCCGGCCACCAATACAAGTCTCTCAAGCCAAAATACATCTTGTCAGAACCCGGGTGAACCGAGTAGGCCGACTTATGAGCTTCATTCATCAATTTCATTCGAAGCCCACCCAAAACGGGGATCCACAATCGTTCAACAAAATACAACCCATCATCGTCTTTTCTATCAAATTGTTCTTCTAAGCCATGTAAAGTTTCATTGATGAAGTTTTCCGGCCTAGTTGCCAATCTTTGTGCTTCAATGGTGGAGTCACGAACACTCCTTTGCACGGTAAGGCTCATGGCTCTAATTTGTCTCGGTTTTATACGTTCTTTACGGCTCAATGCATCGGCTACAACGTTGGCTTTACCCGGATGGTAACGAATAACACAATCATAATCGCTAAAAAGCTCCAACCATCTTCGTTGTCTCATATTCAATTCACTTTGGTCGAAAATGTGTTGAAGACTTTTGTGATCGGTATAGATCACACTCTTGGCGCCATACAAGTAATGTCTCCAACACTTTAAGGCAAACACGGCCGCTCCCAATTCCATGTCATGAGTCGGGTAATTCTTCTCATGCACCTTCAATTGCCTGGATGCATAAGCAATCACCTTACCCCGTTGCATCAAAACACAACCCAATCCTTGCCCGGATGCATCACAATAAACCACGAAATCATCGGCTCCATCGGGCAAGCTTAAAATGGGTGCATTACACAACTTGTCTTTCAACAATTGGAATGCTTGTTCTTGCTTTTTGCCCCAATCAAACCTCCTTTCTCTTTGAGTTAACGAGGTCAAAGGTTGGACGATTCTTGAAAAGCCCTCGATGAATCTTCTATAATAGCCCACCAAGCCAAGAAATTGATGGATCTCGGTTGGTGTCTCGGGCCTTCTCCAATTCTTTACCGCTTCAATCTTACTCGGGTCAACGTGTATACCTTCCTTCCTCACCATATGTCCAAGGAAGTGGACTTCTTCCAACCAAAATTCACACTTGGAAAACTTGGCATATAGCTTTTCCTTTCGAAGTAACTCCAAAACTTGCTTCAAATGCTCTGCGTGATCTTCCTTTGTCTTGGAATAGATAAGTATGTCGTCAATGAAAACAATGACAAACTTATCCAAATACGGATTGCACACCCGGTTCATCAAGTCCATGAACACCGCCGGTGCGTTAGTCAAACCAAAAGGCATGACCGTGAATTCAAAGTGCCCATATCGAGTTCGGAAAGCCGTTTTTGGAATTTCATCTTCATGTACACGCAATTGATGGTAACCCGACCGCAAATCAATCTTTGAGAAGTATTTAGCACCTTGGAGTTGATCAAACAAATCGTCGATTCTAAGAAGAGGATAGCGATTTTTCACCGTTAGCTTGTTCAATTCTCTATAATCGATACACATTTGGAAGGACCCGTCTTTCTTTTTGACAAATAAGACAGGTGCTCCCCACGGTGATTGACTAGGGCGGATGAAGCCCTTTTCTTGAAGTTCTTTGAGTTGGGTGGCCAACTCTTGCATTTCGGTCATGGCTAGGCGATATGGTGCCTTGGCCACGGGGGAAGCGTTAGGGATAAGATCAATACGGAAATCGAGTTGACGGGAGGGAGGCAAACCCGGTAAGTCATTCGGAAAGACATCCGCAAACCCGTTGACTACGGGCACAGTCTTCAATTCAACCTTGGTGACGTTAACATTATACACTTTGTTTTCCCAAGACTCGGTCGTTTCACCTTGAACCACTAATTCCTCACCATTTTCTAACGGTATTCTAACTATTTTATCACCACAATCAATTACCGCGTTGACGGCCGACAACCAATCCATACCAACGATCACGTCAAAACTACCAATATCAAAAGGGACCAAATCTATGTAAAACGGGTGGTCGTTCAAATCTAAGATACAATCACGAACAACTTGACTAACTCTAGACAAACCGCCATTTACCATCTCGAGTTCAAAATAATACGTTAACGGGCTAAGACTAGCATTAATCAACTAAATAAAATCATTGGATATGAGGCTAAAATCGGCCCCGGAATCAAATAATACGGTAGCATATTGGTCATTGAGAAGAAAAGTATGTGCCACGACGTTTGGATCAACATGAGCCTCGGCCGCATTCACGGCAAAAGCTCTTCCATGGGGGGCCAATTGTTGACGAGGAGCTTGTTGAAGTTGTTGTTGTTGTGCCTTGAAGCCCCCGATTTTGATTTGGACCGGCAATTTATAGTTGATTCGGGTGCACGGTCACTTGAACTTGTTGGCCGATGAGATTTGGGCAAGTATTTCGGTAGTGCTCTTGACTACCACATTCATAGCAATTGTCCCAAGCCGGAAATCGTGTATTTTGAGAGGAACCACATTCAATGGTGCACCCCTAGGATTGGTGGGACACATCTTGGCCGTATGGCCCGGTTGGTTACAATAAAAAACATGCTTCACAACGATATTGGGGCTTGTGATGACGGTTACACCTAGGGCACAAAGGAGCCGCCCCGGCATAACCTTCCTTAACCGGCATAGTCGCCGCAAACACCTTAGCACCCCTACTTGGTTTCTTGTTGTGATACCTCTTCACCTTCTTGGTACCACTAGATTCGGCTACTTCCTTTCTCTTTCCATCATTCTTGCTCAACTCACCACCACTTACAACTTCCATGGTAACGCTAGCGGTTCGGTTTATGGCTTCATTAATAGTCAAAGGCATGGTAGGGTTAGAAACAGGTACCCTCACTTTATGAGGCAACCCTACCACATATTTCTCCACTTTGCGATCTTCGGGTCTTACAAGATGAGGTATAAGTCTTGAGAGTTGGTTGAAACGGCGGATATACCCTTCATAGTCGGCTCCTTTCATAGTGAGGCTAGAAAATTCTTCTTGGAGCTTCCTCATCTCGTGCGGTGGGCAATACTTGGATATTATCATTTGTTTAAAGTCTCCCCATTCTAGGGCATTAGCAACATCCAAACCCAATCTCTCCTCCTCCGTATTCCACCATTCAAGTGGGTCACCTTTCAACATACCGGTGGCATGAGATATTCGTTGCCCATAGGCGCAACCACTACGAGCAATGATTGACTCAATTCTCTCTAGCCACTCTAAACAACCTGTGGCACCACCTTCTCCACCAAATTCCGGAGCTCCACAAGCCTTAAAATCTTTAAACAAACATCCTTGACGGTAAGCAAATTGACCTCTTGGTTGGACAAAAGCTTCTCCCCCGTTCACTTCACCATTCACATCAACGTTTTCATCCTCTTCACCATTCACTTGAACCGCTTCAACTTCCGGTTCTTCTTGTTCGCCTCTAGCTTGCATGGCCGCCGAGATTCGGGCCACAAGATCCGGCATGAGATCATTTAAAGCTTGAGTAATGACCTCGGTTGATACCGGGGGATTGGCACCACCCCGGCCACCTCGGCCACCACGGCCCCCACGGTTTCCTCTACCACCTCTACCTCCACGTCCGCCTACAACTTCTTCTTCTTGATCACTGATATCGCCTATTTTATATATATTTATTTTATGTGATATCACCACTTTTATATTTGTATTATTGTTATTTTTATAGACTTTTATACTTAATGTGTGCTTTTATTTAATTAAAGGTCTATGAGATGGATTATGTTGAAAGTGAGCTAAATAAAGATTTTTTATGAAGAAATAAAGATCGGAGTTCAAAAGACGGAAAATGTGCCAAAAACTAGTCTATGCGACATGAATATTTGATAGACGTTTCTTGTGTTCGGGAAGGAGAATTAGAAGAATATATCTAAAGGAGCTTGAATCACATAGACTTGTGTTGTCGAAGTTAAAATTGGAAAAGCAATTATAGACTTGTGGAGGTGGTCTCGTGGATTAAGCCCAAAGAAAGCCAAGAAGTGGGCTTTAGTCAACAAATAGAGAGTTCGGTGGGTGCTGGCCCGAGGAAAAGAGTTGGAGTCGGTTACACCATTACACAATACCTTAACAATACTATATATATGTCATATAATTAATGGGTATTGAGATAGAATAATATTCATTGAGAGGAGTTCGGTGAGGTGTTAGAGCTGCAAGGGGCAGCAGCCAAAAGAAGATCCCTCACTTTGTGAGGTGTTCGACGTCTAGCAGCAGCAGTTCCAAGCTGCTCGATCACCACATCAACCACATAATTGTTTGATTACTTTACTTCTTTCTCTTTTATTATTATTAGTTATCTTATTGTTAGACTATATTATTATACAATTATCACTATGAATTCTATTTATTTGATGGTTGTTAGTTTTATATGTCTTGTCATGAGTAGATAAACACTTCATCATCTACTGAGATAAAGTGATATAATGGATATTGGTTGCATAATCTTTTGAATTCAAGTTGATTGTTTAAACGTTTTGTCGTGATCTTAATATATTGAGTTCTTGTTACTTATCTATTGCTTTGTTGATGATGCATGAATGATTTAGAGGTATCTAAGTTAGGATTGTATTGTTCTAGTTGATTGGGTACAATCAATAGGTGTTAATTCATGGTAATGAGTTGATAAACAACAATAGATAATAGGATTCAACGTGTTAACGGTTTGGTAAAATCGGTAGATGAAATTGTTTAACAATAACAAAACAAATTAGTCGATTAGGTAGATCTTGATAGAGAAGGTGGTAACCGGATCTTAGGGATTGAATCAATTGGTTAATGGGTTCGGATCGGGTAATAAGCTAGGTGCGCAACTAGTGAGTTCTTTGTTTAGACCTAGTTATTAATCAACATATTTGAACTGGTTCTTCAATTAAGTGCAACCTGAATTTGTAGTGTCATGGATTCGAGATAGATGACCTTTTAATATTCTTGTTTACAGCAAACTCTTTCAAACTAATTCTTCGGAATTACTAATTACTCTTCTACTAACTGCTTTTCAAAAACCAAGGTGACGAGAGTCCTTAAATCTAAATCTTTCAAAACTACATTAAACTCGCTTTATTCTTAGTATACAGTCTCCGTGGATCGACCTGGTCTTACCTTTGTTCTATACTATATACGGTTGGGTCCACTGCCCATAAGTGTGTAGTAGTCGATAGTTAGGTATTTCTAGTTTATAAATTTTTAAACTCGATTTTGCACATCAATCACGACGATTGCGAACAACTCTCCTTGGTCTAACCATCCTTCCTGAACACACGTGTTAGATTAGCAAGTTAATTCTCACATTTCACACACGAATAATCGAAGCCGACCGTCACATAACAAACAATTTATGCCTAGTCCCTTCTGGACCGTTACAAGAACATATATTTCTACGGGGATATTATCATGGCAATAATCTAAGGCATCATCGTTTCATGCAATTCATAATCAACACCACAATCACAAGCCAATTAACTCAAATATAAAGGGGGTCAAGTCGTAACAAGGTGGGTAAAGCATAGTCCGAATCTAACTTCAACATTCAATACATTAAAGGTGTTTGTATACAGGTGATACCAGCGGCTTTCTCTCAACACTGTTAATATATTGAATGGATGTCGGGATTCGGTTCCGTTATGCCCTTTAAGTATTGGTCGGGTATGTATACAGGGTGTACCAGCGGCTAACCCTCCACCTAACCAACACTCATTAAACATACCGGGTTACCTACTATACTTCATCCACAATGCGCAATCCACGAGATCATTAACTTTCATATGACATAGGGTAACCATAGATTCGTTGATCAGGCTCCTCTAGGGCTACCGAGTGTCATACTCCATTAATGCCATCATTTCACTTTGCTAGGGTTAAACAATAAAGTTACAAGCATATACGTCAATGTTTATTCGGCAAGTCACGGTGTATCCTGACACTAACACATGCATCAATCAAGTCATCACATAACAATCAAGTCAACAATCATGGAAAACCTACGAACTCCGTCTAAACAAGTCTCATGTCTCATACAATTCACGTTGCACACATAATTTCCTATCATGCATGCTAATATAGGCTAGGTCAAACCACCTAATTCTCTACAACCTAGCTCTGATACCATTCTGTAACACCCCAACAAGGCGGAATCATGGGATATCACGAGAAAAAGCACAGCACGACATGGAAATTAAATAGAGACGACATTACATGCAATTAAGGATTGGACAATCCATAAATTTAGTTCAAGTATGAGTACAAATACAACATGGGATCACAAAATGCATAAGGAGCACATAACCATCAAATGTTACAAAAGAATACAATCCAAAAATGATGGCCAATAATCCTAAGCATAACCCGTCAAGGGAATCAATGAATCACGAATCCAATAGTCAAGCCCAAATCCTAGCAAAGTCATGCAATCATCCATTTTGTCCTTGATTAACCTGATTTCCTGAAAAGTGTACTAAAACGGGTCAACATAAAGTTGGTGAGTTCGTAGGTTTAAGCGTTAAAATCATAGTGTCGGGATAACAACCGTTAGCATATACAAGGATGAGGATACTTACATCATCATCCAAACGTTCACAATTCGTCATATCAACGTTACGTTACAACTAAACGTTCATACACAACATACACATTAAACAACATCGTTAGCCACAATGTTAATTATGCCACAAATGTGGACTTAATCGTTATGCCATCAACATGGACTTATCGTTATGCCATCAACATGGACTTATCGTTATGCCACAAAAGTGGACTTTATCGTTACCTCAATCATATATCACATACAAGCGTTTATAGGTACGTTAATTGAAAAACATATCATGCAAGTTCAACAAGTCATCGTTTAATAACAAATCGTTTCAACTAAATCGTTAAACATTTAAGTAAAGCAAGTACACTTTTCACCCCAAATGTATAAGGAAAACGGGGCTACGAAGCTCACCTTGCTCGGCAATAATAAGTTACGATCGAGTTATATTCGGTTTGTCAACGTCAAGTAATCACCGCGTTCCCAACACCTATCATTACGTTATACATATATATTAATATACTTTTCAATTTACTTTTAAATCTCAATTGAAACTCCAACCGGGACTCACGACTTTAGGCGACTCGTTTGACTTGTATATTATACTAAACAAGACAAGGAAAAGCTCGATGGAAAACCCGACTCGAACCTAGAACCCTAGGAGGCGAGCTAGAAAGTGAAACAGGAACCAAGTGGCAGCAACCACCGTCCCACACGCTGAGACTAGCGTCTAAAACGGTGGTCCAAAATCGAAGTAGCGTCCCATACAGTGGTGACCACCATCCCAAACGGTGGTCTGGAAGTAAGGGTTTTGGCGTTTGCCCCATCGTTTGACAAAAAGAAATTGGCGTCTAGCTAGCGTAAGAGTGAAAGTAGCACAAGGAGGCCACCGTCCAAAACGGTCCTCTTCACCGTCCCAGATGGTTAAAGCGTGTATTACGGTCCAAGACAAGAAGGCAGACGGTCATCCAAGGATTGCCCAGCTTCTCAGACGCTGCTGGGCACCGTCCCAGATGGTAGGAACTGAACCAATCTAGCAGCAGCAGAATCAAGAACATATCCGACCCATTTCACTCAAAAACTCATTTTTGAGGTTCAAAACTCGATTCGAGGCTCAAGTAAACTCATTTGAACGAAAACAACCATATTTAAGCTTTAGTGGACCTAGATTAACACAACCCTTTCAAGATTTTGATCCATAAACTCCAAATCAAACAAAATTTTGTTCTTGACTCAAAATAAACCCTAAAGAAACCCTAGAAATCGTTTTGACCGAATTTGACCCATAACTTGCAAGACTTGACTTAGAAACAAGTTTAACAACAAGGAAATGATCAATTTGAACTAATTATCACTTACCGAAACGACCCGGAACTCAAATTTCGGATTCTTGGAGACTTGGATAGGATGAACACTTCAAAACCCTAAATTCTTACAAAATGATGTTTCTTATTATTAGGGTTGATGTATTTATTAATTATAGCATTTAAAACTCAAAGATTTCATATATTTATTGTGAATTAAAGAAGATTTAAGAGGGTGGATGAAGAAGATGGGGGAGGAGTAAATGAGAGGGGATAAGATAAGGTTTTGTTAAAGTAAAATGAGTGGGGAAAGAGGGTGAGTGGTGGTGGACGGCTAGTGGGTCTCATTTTTGAGACCCCGCTCCGCTAAATTCGACAAATAGCTAATCGTTATACATTTAAACGCTAAAACGAAACCGTAAACACAATTAAACTCAACGTCACGTTAAAACATGACAAAACGTTTGATAATTCATATAAATTCATGGAATCGTTTACATTCATTTACGTTAATTTTACAAGTCAACTAAAGTCAAAAATCATGGATGTTACATATTTGACCTGAAATCAACCCCCTAACCCGCTACATATTTGACCCGTTTGACCCGACCAACCCATTTGACCCGCTAACCCAAAATTTGAGCGACAACCCAATTGTTTTAGGTTGGTGGTAAGAGTTGATATTTCTGATTTGAAACATTTAGTAGGTCGGGCTAGAGTAAGAATTTTGACCCGCTGACTTTAACCCGACAACTCGAACCCAAACCCATTGATAGCCCTTGTCTTGAGATCGGTTGAGTTATAATGTATATTTCAAAATTTTAATTTCCATACATTTTTTTGTTTTCGACTCTAAAAAAGTTTATATATATATTTCTTGAACAACATATTATTCAACTGCTAATCCTACATTACACGAATGCTTGTGATTAAACTCAGGACTTTCTAAAATCGCTTGATTTATCCATTCCATAAATGTGGAAAGTAAGACTCGAATTAAATTAGATCTATCTAAAGCCAAAAATTTTACCAATAAGTCACCAACTGTTTTGGTAAATGTTTACTAAGTGTGAAAAACAATATGTTTATACATTCATTTAATAAAAAGTAAAAATAATTTCCATAATATATTTTAAAAAGCTTCAATTATGAGTCAAACCACATGATTATCTTTTGAAAGAAAAATATATATCAACTATTTGAAAAAAGGTTGTAATAAAAAGAATATGTTCTTGTTAAAGCTTAGACGATTACATTGTAGTATTAATATTTACTATGACTACAAATAAATATTATGTTATAATATTTATAAACGAACATAAATATTAACTTTTACGAATATATAATTATACTTTCACTAGGTTAATAGGTGAATGGAAGACAGGTTCATGCCCATTCATTTAACTAAACATACGGATTTTTGTGTTTATATTCGTTTATTTAGCTAAACGAACGAAAACAAATGAACTTTCGCCCAAACAGTTCAACTGTTCGCTGAAACGGTTCGTGAACTTTTAACTTGCATGCCCTGCATTTGAGGCTTAATCCCTATCGTAGTAAGAGCGTTTGATTAATTGCTTATATATATAGTTGAAAGAGTCAAAGATGAAAGTTATGCATCAATTTTGAAGGGCATTTTTTTTTCCAAGTCAAACATGGGAATTAAACGAAGGAATCAGCTGGATAAGTGCATGTCATTTTCATGATGCCTGAAGTCTTAATTCATGACTTATTAAGTTAATGCCAAATTTTTCTTGTAAACTTGACATTATGATGAAAAGAAAGCAACACGAAGACATATGGCAATATGAACTATCTATTAGACAAGAAAATGAAGACAAAACTTTCTGGTCTTTAAAAATGATAGATTGACAACTTAGTATAATTGTTTAGTATAGTATTAAGAGATTACGAATTAATCAACTTTATATATTATGTTAAGTAACTAAAGTCCAACCAACTCTTACCATATAATCGGTGTTCTTGTTTCATTGTCTCGTACAAAAATTTGAGATTCTTTACGTCAATGGAAAACATGTGTCATCCGCATACCCCATATCTAGTCCTTTCTTGTATCGTTTTCTGTTGGTTTATCTCCTCAGTTACTTCTGCAGATGTTGAAAATGAGACAGATCGCTTGGCTTTACTCTCGGTCAAGTCATATATAAGATCTGACCCATATCAGATCCTGCCTTCTTGGAACGACTCAATCCATTTTTGCAACTGGACAGGTATCATATGTGGTCTAAGGCACAAGAGAGTCGTCACCCTCAATTTGTGGTCCGGTGCCTTTTCATGGAGCTTGGTGACGCAAGTCTATGACCCAAGTGGGGGCATCAAGGTGGGTATAAAGGGTAGTTGATTGGGTGCAAATAGCTGACTAGAGGTACAGTCTTGTGTCGGCTTTACATAGGGATCCATGGAGAACCCATGTGATGTTAGTGCTGGCTTAACCAGAGCAGCAACCGACACAAAGCATAACTGTTACACTCTTATCATTGAAGGCATAATCGTCTTCCATGTATGTACACTATCCAAACCACATCATGTATTCACAATCGAAAGCATAATCAAACGATCATTTAGTCAAAACGTCCATCGAACGATCAATAAATCAATTAATCAACAATCAAACAAGTATGTACACTTTTCAGCCCGAATCTCAATTGAGTAGGGAGCTACGGAACTCACCTTGCTCGGCAATAGCAACTTGAGAATGGTCATAAGAATTCAACGAGCGTCACATGTCCACACCTATAGTATATATACGTCACATATGTATTAATGCTTCAAGTAAACCTTAATTAAGTTTTTAAACGTGATTTAAGGCTTTGTACGACTTCCGAGACTCGACATGGTCAATAAAGGGGTCGAGAATTAGTTTGGGTCGAGTTAAAGTCGGCCAAGGATCGTCTCGTGTCCTTAACTAATTTGTACATACGTTTATGGTTTAAATTATTGTTCCATGTTGAGTTTTAAAAATAACCCACGACTTTGAGAGACCAATAAGACCCGAATACATCGTTAGAGAAGTCATGTGATAGCTTAAACTGAAGCTCGGTTCGATCCAAGTAAGTGTGAAGCAAAACTAGGCAAATCTAGGAAACACACAATGCGTGGCACCGTCCCACACGCTGCCTGTCAGCATCTCAAACGGTAAGGTTTATAAGGCCAGCGTCTCAAACGGTTAAAAGCGGCGTAAAGAACGGTGAGCCACAATGGCCTGGCGTCTCAAACGGTGGTGGCCACCGTAACAGACGGTGGCTTGGAAAGCATGGTTTTAGTGTCTGGCTGGCATGCAATGAGCGTAAGACAGGAGAAAGGAGCGTCTGGTCGAAAGTGGAGCTAGGAGGCACCGTCTAAGACGGTGTGGGACCGTCCCAGACGTTGGGCAAACACGAGACAGCGCCCCAGACGCCATACACAGCGTGCCAGACGGTGGCTGAGCTGCAAGTGCAACAACAGCAGCAGATTTGGGGCTGAAATATGAAACCAAGAACCCTAGAAATCGATTTTGACCTTGAACTCAGTTAGGAGCAGTTTGTCACCCCCTTATATCGATAATAAATCATTTTCAAACATAATTAAACTTGATTCATTCATAATTCTTGATTCATAAACACGTTTTCAAGCTCAAACCCGAAATCAATTCAAAAAGTATACTTGAAACCCTAATTTGACTCAAGAATGGATTTGACCCGAATTTTGACCAAGGGTCGGTTTTATTAGGCTAGGAACATGTTTACAAACGTAACCCACCTCAAAGATTTGACTCATAACGTCATACAAGTGAAAAATCTGATTTTTGACCCATTAGCTCATTTAAAACCCTAAATTCGACCCATAATCGATTTGGTTTGGAAATTGATTCGAGAATACTTGTATATGATTAAAAATATGCTTATAAACATAAAATGATAACATTAGAACAAGCTTGGCTTGCCAAATTTACCTTCAAAGAGACAAATCCGAATTTTTAGCTTTAAATGGTGATTCCTTGTACTTAATTAGCCTAAATTTTGATATGATGATCGAATGATGATGGAGATGATTAAATTTACATGGGTTTATCATGAAACACCATAATTGAGACAAAGATTTAGAGAGAGAGTGAGTGTGTGGGTATTTTTGGTCTTGCATTCAATTAGAAACAGAAAGAAAGAGATAGAATGAGTGGATGAGGAAATGGAAGAGAGTGGTAGGGGGTTTGGATAGGGTTGGGTCAAGTGTGGTGATTAATGGGTCATGGGTCGACCCATTGATCACTCGATTACATCTCTAGCTTAATTAAACGTCACCATACGCCATCAAATCGACTAACACGTCTATGTAATCCCGACTAGCATGATACACGTCACAACACCGTCAAAAAGGCATTAAATGAGTTCAACTAATTAAATTAGTCAGTCATTTGCACGTTCAAGTCAACGGGTCAAAGATCAAATAAGTCACTAGATAGTGGAATTAAATCACAATTAATTACGTTTAAATCACATTAACTACAAGTCAATTGAGTCAAAATTTACGGATGTTACAATATATTTGAAGACTTTCCTTATTTTGAGAACTATTTTTTTTTTTGCAAGATTCATGAGAATTCTCAAATTAAGTATTGGATCATGTGTTTTTCTTATTCATTCACATGTGAAATGATATAAAAAAGTATGTTGTAGAAGAAACTTTTAAAAAAACCTTCAAAATAGCCTTTTGTGAACTTGTGAATGAATATGTTCACGTTTTCGTTCACATGTGATCAAACGGTTATATATAAGGTTTTGAAAAAAACTTTCTTCTGCAACATATATTTTTATAACGTTTCACATATGAATGAAAAAAAATAAAACATGGGTTCCAATACATAATTTAAGAGTTTTTAAGTCAAACATGGGAATTAAACGAAGGAATCAGCTGGATAAGTGCATGTCATTTTCATGATGCCTGAAGTCTTAATTCATGACTTATTAAGTTAATGCCAATTTTTTCTTGTAAACTTGACATTCTAATGAAAAGAAAGCAACACGAAGACATATGCAATATGAACTATCTATAAGACAAGAAAATTGAAGTAATTATGAATTTATTCTCAAATAAATTCTGAATCTAAAATATTCATAATAATCTGATCTCAATCAGAAACACACACGATAATCAACCACTCAATATCCTCTCCAGCTAATCTGTCGAGGATCTATTATCTAAATGATAATAGTTCTATTACAAGATCGATACCTTAGATTATACAATGATTGAATATAGATTGAATATAGAGAGAAAAATATGAATATCGAAAAATAAGGCTGCACAGAAATATTAGGGTTAAAATCCCTAATTGAGGCATATGAGTATATATATACTCATACACTTTCACCAAGAAACACTTCAGTCCCTCAAGTCTTCTATCTTCCAGCTTTTAGTCCCTCTCTTTTAAGTCTTTAACAGCTTCAATCCTTTCCTGCATAACAAGTTCTAAACATACAAGTTTAGTCCCTCAACTTTATATAAAAAGTGATAAGACTATTCTTTCAACACCCCCCTTTAGTCTTATCATGAAAAACATCAACAAGTTTCATTTTAGAACACAAGAATTTGTGTTGTTTTGTATCCAGTGCCTTTGTAAAGATATCTGCAATTTGATTTGCAGACTCTATTTTCTTTGTACAAATCACCCCTTTTAAAATCTTTTCTCTAACAAAGTGTAAATCAATTTCAAGGTGTTTTGTTCTTTCATGAAACACTGGATTATGAGCAATTTTAATTGCTGCACTACTATCACAGAATACACCAACAGGACTTAAAACATTGCAATTTAAGTCCTTTAAGATTTTTAAAATCCAGATGATTTCAGAAGTAACAGAAGCCAGAGCTCTATACTCTGCTTCTGCAGATGACTTAGAAATTGTATTCTGTTTCTTGCTTTTCCAGGATACCAAAGATCCACAAAAAAATAAACAGTAACCAGAAACACATTTTCTGGAAACCACACACCTTGCCCAGTCAGCATCTACAAATGCTTCAACATTCATAGTACTGTGCTTAGAAATCAAAACACCTTTACCTGGAGAACTCTTAAGATATCTTAAGTCTAAGAGCAGTATCTAAATGAGACTTCAAAGGTGAATGCATGAACTGACTAAGGCAATGAACTGTATATGAAATATCAGGCCTAGTAGTAGTTAAGTAAATTAACTTACCAATAAGCTTTTGATATTCAGTGATATTAACAAGTTTAGGATCATCTTTGGTAGAAATAGTAGATAATGCAACATTAGGCTGCATTGGAGAATGACTTGGTTTACTGCCAAGTAAACCAAACTCACATAACAAGTCTAAGCAATACTTTCTTTGAGTAAGAACCAAACCATTAGAAGTATCAAGAATCTCAATTCCCAAAAAATACTTCAATTTTCCCAAATCTTTTATCAAAAATTTTGTCTTGAGAAACAACTTAAACTTCTCAATTTCATTAGAATCATTACCAGTAATGATAATATCATCTACATAAACCAGAATTGCAACAAACAATTTATTCTCATTTTTTACAAAAAGAGAATAATCACTTAAACTTTGCACAAAACCATGTTCAAGTAATGCACAAGTGAGTTTTTCATTCCATTGCCTTGGAGCTTGTTTAAGCCCATACAAAGATTTATTTAACTTACAAACCTTCTTCTCAGAATGTTCAAAATACCCAGGAGGAAGATCCATATATACATCTTCATTAAGATCTCCATATAAAAAGGCATTATTAATATCTAGTTGGAACAATGGCCAATTATTTTGAACAGCAAGGGTAATTAAACATCTAACAGTTACAATTTTAACCACTGGTGAAAAAGTTTCTTCATAATCTACACCAGCTTTTTGATTATACCCCTTAGCTACAAGTCTAGCTTTGTATCTTTCTATTTCTCCATTAGATTTATACTTAATTTTATATACCCACTTACATCCTATTGGTTTTCTATTAAGAGGTAAATCAACAACATCCCAAGTGTTATTTCTATATAAAGCCTCCATTTCCTTATTCATTGCTTCATTCCAGCAAGCATGTTTAGAAGCTTCAAAAAATGTGGTAGGTTCAACACTTTTATTTAACTCAGTGACAAAACAAAAATTTTCTTTAGACAAGTTTGCATAAGACAAATACTTCTCTAAGCCATATTTTACATTATCATTCATAACAAAATCTTTAAAGTGTTTTGGCAATTGTCTAATTCTGTCAGACTGTCTGAGATTTATGTTTTGAATTCTGTTTTCATCATGAGAACTAACATCAGAGTTAGTACTACCCTCAGAAATATTGTTTTCCTCAGTGGCTGCTTCTACTTCATCAACATTAGTAGAATCAATAGGATCATTAGGTAAATTTGTTTCCTCATGTGATCCCAAAGAACTGCCAGAATGTGATGAAGAGTTACCATGCCTACTAGGACTATTACCATTCCTTTCTTCATCATTGGGTATCTCATTCTGGTTATCAAAGTTGCTTAGGTCAAAAAAATTTCATGATTTAAATCATTACTAAACAAATTTTCAGATTTTTCAAAAATTTTTTGTTTAAAAGGAAAAATTTCTTCAAAAAATTTTACATCTCTTGAATACACAACCTGTTTACTATCTAAGCTATATAACTTGTAACCTTTCTTAAAATTAGAATATCCAATTAAAACACACTTTTCTGATCTACTAGCAAACTTATCACTAATATTTAAAACAGTAGCATAAGCAAGACAACCAAAACTTCTTAAGTGACTGAGAGAAGGTGACTTATTAAACACCAAATCAAAAGGAGACTTTCCATTTAGCACAGAGGTAGGCAATCTGTTAATCAAATAGGTTGCAGTTAGAATGCATTCAGTCCACATATTCAAAGGTATCCCCCATTGGAAAAGAAGGGATCTAGCAACATTCAACAAATGTCTATGTTTTCTCTCAACAATTCCATTTTGTTGAGGAGTATAATGAACAGAAGTCTGATGTAAGATTCCTTCTTTTACACAAAACTCATTAAATTTATGATTAACAAACTCAGTCCCATTATCACTCCTAAATATTTTAATAACTTTATCAAATTGAGTTTTAACCAAATTATGAAAGGAAACCACTGAATCATATACTTCAGACTTAGTTTTAAGCAAATAAACCCAAACAGCCCTACTAAAATCATCAACAATAGTCAAGAAATATCTAAAACCTTCTTTACTTGAGACTTTGTAAGGTCCCCAAACATCTAAATGAACAAGATCTCCCAACCCTTTAGACTTATGATCACTTAAAGGAAAAGGTTCTCTAACTTGTTTTGCTCTCATACAAATATCACAAACAGAATCTTGTTCAGTATTAGTCAAACCCAAATTGTTTTTTAAAACATTTAAAACTTGGTCTGCAGGGTGACCAAGCCTGCAATGCCAAATGTATTTTGACACAAAACATGTTGGTTGAGAAACATTACCAGCAAAAACAGTACCTTGATTTTCATTAAAGTAATATAGTCCACCAGATTGTTTACCAATCCCCAGTATTTTCCCTGCCCTCAAAACCTGAGTTAAAATATAACAATGTAACTCATCAAAAGCAACAATTAATTTACTGTCTCTAGCAAGTTTGTGAACATATATTAAACTAACACAATATTCAGGTACAACTAACACATCATAAAGAACAAGAAATTCAGTTAACTGCATATTACCAATTTTTGTTATAAAAGTTTCTGTTCCATTAGGATGTGACACCTTAATTTTTAAATGTGAAATATCAACAACATTAGTTAAAAACTTTTCAGAATATGTCATGTGCTGATTTGCACCAGAGTCAACAATTTTACCATTAGTAGCCTTTTTTGAATGCAACACACTATTGGCACAGAAAAATTTATCAAAATTTTCATTAAAAAATCTACTATTGTTAACAACTATACCTGACATGTTAGCATGCACACTCTTTCCATTTTCAGAATTGCTTCTAATAAGAGAAACTAAAGTAGCCATCTGTTCATCAGAAAAACCAGTAGAAGAAGTAGAGGGCATAGAACAAGCAGACTTATTACTACTTTTGTCAACAGTATTATTACTTGACACATTCTTTCCTTTAAAACCTTGTCCAAATTTCTTTTTACCAAAATCAGGTGGATAACCAATTATTTTAAAACACTTTTCTATTGTATGTCCATTAAAACCACAATGTTCACAAATCATAGAAGAACCAGAACTACTTCCTCTTTTATCAGATTGTCTAAAATTAGATGCAGTTTTAGATTGAAACCTTTGGAAATTAGACTTAGAAGGCACATTTGAAGTAAACACAGAATTTTGAGTTTTATTTGAACCATTTAAAGAGTTACCAGAAGCAAGAACCCTATGTGACTCTTCACTAGATATTATTGCATAAGCACTTCTCACATCAGGCAAAGGTTCTTTAGTTAAAATGTTACTCCTAATTTGCATATAAGAATCATCTAAACCCATAAGAAACTGCATTAATTTTATTAACTGATTATGCCTTTTAAAGTCTTCAGCAGCATGACAAGTACATTTAGGTAACTTAACTAAAGCATCAAACTGTTTCCACAAAGCATTAAGTTTATGATAATATTCAGCAAGAGTAGAACCATTTTGAGATAAGGAATTAATCCTATGATGCAAGTTAAAAGTTACAGACCCATCTACTTTGTCATATGTCTCTTTTAGTTCATTCCAAACATGAGAAGCTCTTTTTGAAAAAATCTGACCAAGACAAAGTTCTTCAGATATTGAATTTAAAATCCATCCTAACACAACAGCATTAACTCTATCCCATTGTCTGCCTAAAACTTCATCAGTATTTGACCTTCTACATGTACCATCAATAAAACCTGTTTTATTCTTACCTTCAAGAGCAAGTAACATAGCACAAGACCAAACAGAGTAATTTTCAGTACCTTTAAGTTTGATAGACACAACAGTCAAAGAAGCAGAATCATTAGGATGCAAATGAAGAGGATGACTCACATCAAGCTTACTTATCTTAGTCACATTGTCATCATTTAACTCAAAATTATCAGATTCATAACCATAACCAAAATTCCTAGCATTATCATCATCCATTTTAGCAAATAGTTCAGATAATGATCAACAAATAAGTAATAACAAAGTTAATCTCAATTAACAGCAACAAACAAATAAGAGCAGATAAGCAAGTTAATCTCAATTAACAGCCACACACAAGTAATTAAACTTAATTACTTACCAAAAAAGAACAAAAAATTAAAAAAGTATATATATATATATATTTTTAAAATAAATCTTATCTATATATATATATATATATATATATATATATATATATATATATATATATATATATATATATATATATATATATATATATATATATATATATATATATATATATATATATATATATATATATATATATATATATATATATATATATATATATATATATATATATATATATATATATATATATATATATATATATATATATATATATATATATATATATATATATATATATATATATATATATATATATATATATATATATATATATATATATATATATATATATATATATATATATATATATATATATATATATATATATATATATATATATATATATATATATATATATATATATATATATATATATATATATATATATATATATATATATATATATATATATATATATATATATATATATATATATATATATATATATATATATATATATATATATATATATATATATATATATATATATATATATATATATATATATATATATATATATATATATATATATATATATATATATATATATATATATATATATATATATATATATATATATATATATATATATATATATATATATATATATATATATATATATATATATATATATATATATATATATATATATATATATATATATATATATATATATATATATATATATATATATATATATATATATATATATATATATATATATATATATATATATATATATATATATATATATATATATATATATATATATATATATATATATATATATATATATATATATATATATATATATATATATATATATATATATATATATATATATATATATATATATATATATATATATATATATATATATATATATATATATATATATATATATATATATATATATATATATATATATATATATATATATATATATATATATATATATATATATATATATATATATATATATATATATATATATATATATATATATATATATATATATATATATATATATATATATATATATATATATATATATATATATATATATATATATATATATATATATATATATATATATATATATATATATATATATATATATATATATATATATATATATATATATATATATATATATATATATATATATATATATATATATATATATATATATATATATATATATATATATATATATATATATATATATATATATATATATATATATATATATATATATATATATATATATATATATATATATATATATATATATATATATATATATATATATATATATATATATATATATATATATATATATATATATATATATATATATATATATATATATATATATATATATATATATATATATATATATATATATATATATATATATATATATATATATATATATATATATATATATATATATATATATATATATATATATATATATATATATATATATATATATATATATATATATATATATATATATATATATATATATATATATATATATATATATATATATATATATATATATATATATATATATATATATATATATATATATATATATATATATATATATATATATATATATATATATATATATATATATATATATATATATATATATATATATATATATATATATATAAATTAATGCATTTAAAACTTCATCTAATAGATACATATATATACATATATATATATATATATATATATATATATATATAAAATAAGGCTGCACAGAAATATTAGGGTTAAAATACCTAATTGAGGCATATGAGTATATATATACTCATACACTTTCACCAAGAAACACTTCAGTCCCTCAAGTCTTCTATCTTCCAGCTTTTAGTCCCTCTCTTTTAAGTCTTTAACAGCTTCAATCCTTTCCTGCATAACAAGTTCTAAACATACAAGTTTAGTCCCTCAACTTTATATAAAAAGTGATAAGACTATTCTTTCAACAAAAATGAAGACAAAACATTCTGGTCTTTAAAAATGATAGATTGACAACTTAGTATAATTGTTTAGTATAGTATTAAGAGATTACGAATTAATCAACTTTATATATTATGTTAAGTAACTAAAGTCCAACCAACTCTTACCATATAATCGGTGTTCTTGTTTCATTGTCTCGTACAAAAATTTGAGATTCTTTACGTCAATGGCAAACATGTGTCATCCGCATACCCCATATCTAGTCCTTTCTTGTATCGTTTTCTGTTGGTTTATCTCCTCAGTTACTTCTGCAGATGTTGAAAATGAGACAGATCGCTTGGCTTTACTCTCGGTCAAGTCATATATAAGATCTGACCCATATCAGATCCTGCCTTCTTGGAACGACTCAATCCATTTTTGCAACTGGACAGGTATCATATGTGGTCTAAGGCACAAGAGAGTCGTCACCCTCAATTTGTGGTCCGGTGCCTTTTCATGGAGCTTGGTGACGCAAGTCTATGACCCAAGTGGGGGCATCAAGGTGGGTATGAAGGGTAGTTGATATTGGGTTATATAACAATTATCAAATTAAATCACAAAGCACGCAGCGTAAAATTAATCTATGTAATTAATTAATTAACCAAGAATAGAAACATGTACCTTTGATTTGAAGAAAAAAATAAAGTAAGAAACTTTATGAGGATTTGAAATTAATCCCTCTACGTTTGCACACACGACACGCGAATGTACGTATGCTAGTACTTGATCACGAACCGAACAACCTTTGTTATTCTCCCTAATAATCGAACCAACCAAAACTCGAAACTCTTTGTCTTTGGGAAGCTCGGCCGAAACCAAGAGGAAGGAGAGGAGGAGGAAGAAGTTAGGGGGAAGCTTTGTTTTTCCCTTTTTATAATCACTCTAAACCCTTTTCGTGTTTGACACAAATTAGGATTAGTATTTGATATAGATTAGGATTATAGAAAAACAAGTTAAGTTAATGAGTTAAAAACTCATTAACAAAACCGGCCCCCTAATTATAATTAGGAAATTTCTAGAATCTCCTAATTACAAATTAAGTCCTCCTTAACTAACGCCGTTAGCTAGTAACCGTTAGTTTTTAACGACCACTCGTTAATTGAAATCGTGATCATATTAATTAAATACATTTATATTAATTAAATACATTAAATATATTAATTAATATTAAATACATTTGTGTCGAGACGTGTGACCCCGTAGGCTTAAATCATTTCTGGACATACGTTCATTTTTTCGTGATCATATACCAACAGCTCCCACTTGAGCTCGTAATAAATGAAGGTAATAACATTGGTTAGCGTCTAGCAACACGCCAATGCTCCCAGAAATATTTAAGTATAGTTTCTTAAAGTATATTTAAATGGTTAAGGCATTTATTCATCCCTTTGTTCAGATACCGTGTTAAACATGAATACGGATCAATGTCATTTCATGATTTAACGATTCTGTTTCTCATTCCATAACTAATTAATGATTACCAAATATAATCGAGAACCATCTGGATTTATTTGGGCACGGCCATGCAAACATCTTAATTAGTCCTAATGAGGGGCCCAATGGTATCATTCTCCAACTATCAGTTGGAGGAACAAATCCTGTATTGACTACACGTGTCAGTCATCATACTTCAATACACTTTCTGAAAATAGCCCTTTATGTACTCCCTTATTCAGGAGAGTTAGAACTATATCAAGTAAGTGCAATCCATACATGCTGACCTGCTTGTATCTCAAGTCAAAGGATCAATAAAGTAACCATTTACGAATTTCACTTAATAACGCTGATCCATAAAGTGATGAATTCGTTAGTGGGGTAGTCCGATATGCATCAACTATGGATATCATGTGAGTTTGGTGGGACCATCCATTATATATTCCAAGAATATACCAATCGCTCAGATTTGTCTTAGTTTAATTATATTCCCATATAATTAATCGACAATGGACAATTTAGAATATTTATTAAAATATTCAAGGATTAAACATGCAAATATAGGATACAATTAATATTAAATGAAATCAAACATATCAAGTACTTTATTTCATTACAGAAAATATAAATTGTTTAACATCCCTTATCCAAATACCGAAACAACAGATTTACATGAAATAACTAGCTAATTTAAGTCATATGCCCTCGGCATGCCTTTCAAGCTTGGGCCTAGACAAAGCTTTTGTGAAAGGATCAGCTAAGTTAAAATCTGTGTGAACTTTGAGTAATTTGATTTCACCTAGTTCGATCTGCTCACGAACATAGTGATATCGTCCAGCATAATGTCTGGCACCTTTCTGAACTCCGGGTTCGTTGGCAATGATTAATGCACCAGTATTATCACAGTACATATCAGTGGATAAGTCACTTGAGGGGATCACGTCAAGCCCGCTAATGAACTTCCTTATCCAGACTGCTTCCATTGCAGCTTCTGAGGCGGCAATGTACTCAGACTCTGTTGCAGACATGGCAACTGTAGTTTGCTTCTTGCTTTTCCAATCCACAGCACCTCCGTTAAGAACGAAGACGAATCCTGACTGAGACTTCGTGTCATCTCTATCAGTTTGAAATCCAGCATCACAGTATCTGGTCACTTTGAGCTCTAAGTCTGGATTTCCTCCACACACCAAAAACATATCTTTAGTAGCCCGTAGGTACTTCAGAATGCTCTTAACAACAGTCCAGTGACTTTCACCTGGATTCTGTTGATATCGGCTTACGATGTTTTGCGCGAACGCCACATCGGGTCTAGTGCATCTAACCGCATACATAATAGATCCCACAGCCGAAGCATAAGGAACTCTTTGCATACGCTCCACCTCATTAGGTGTAGTAGCACCCTGTTTGACAGATAAACTAAGTCCTTCTTGCATAGGTGTAAACCCACGCTTAGAATTCTCCATCTTGAATCGCTTTAAGACCTTATCAATATAAGCACTTTGACTTAGTCCAATTAATCGCTTTGATCTATCTCGGTAGATCTTGATTCCAAGAATAAATGCCGCTTCTCCTAAATCTTTCATGGCAAAACACTTTCCAAGATGGGATTTAACATCTTGCAACATTGGAATGTGTTTTCCTATGATCAATATGTCATCAACATACAAGACAAGGAAAGTAACATTACTCCCACTAGCTTTGCGATATACACATGGCTCATCGGGATTTTGAACGAAACCAAACTTTTTGATTTCTTCATCAAACCTCTTGTTCCAACTTCTTGATGCTTGCTTTAGTCCATAAATGGACCTTTGAAGCTTGCATACTTTGTTGGGATGTTTTGGATCAATAAAACCTTCAGGTTGATCCATATAGACTTCTTCATTCAAGTAACCATTTAAGAAGGCAGTCTTAACATCCATTTGCCATATCTCAAAGTCATAGTACGCAGCTATGGCTAAGAGAATCCTAATAGCTCTAATGTCCGCAACTGGAGAAAAGGTCTCATCATAGTCAACACCGAAACGTTGAGTATAACCTTTCGCCACGAGACGAGCTTTATAGGTGTGTACATTTCCATCCATGTCCGTCTTCTTCTTGAAGATCCACTTACACCCAACAGTTTGAGCATTTTGTGGAAGATCAACCAAGCTCCAGACTTGATTGTCTTTCATGGATTTCATTTCCACCTTCGTAGCTTCAAGCCATTTTTCAGATTCCGGATCTGATAATGCAGCTTTGAAATTCGGAGGCTCATCGAGATCTCCTAAAACGTTTTCTTCTACCATCAGACATAATCTGTCAGTAGGAAGTCTTGTCCTTTCGGACCTACGAAGTGGAATCGCTTCATCATCATCGACTTGAGGTTCATCACTTTGAACATTTCCCCCCCCCCCAAGTTGATGATTGCTAGGAGCTTCAGAAGGTGACACATCTTCCTCTTGAATCTCATCAAGTTCTACAATCCTCCCACTGTTCTCTGGAACTAATTTCTTTTCAAAGAATTCAGCATATCGAGCAACGCGAACAGTGTTTTTGACTGGATCATAGAAGTCGTAACCCATCGTTTCCTTAGGGTATCCGACAAAGATGCACTTAGTAGTTCTGGGTTCAAGTTTGTCAGGCGTATCACGCTTCACAAGTGCCTCACATCCCCAGACTCTTAAGTAAGACAAATTAGGAACATTTCCATGCCATAATTCATATGGTGTCTTGTTAACCTTCTTGGTTGGAACCATATTGAGAATGCGTACAGCAGTCTCAAGAGCATAATCCCAAAACGAAAATGGGAGAGTCGTAAGGGTCATCATAGATCTCACCATGTCTAGCAAGGTTTGATTTCTCCTTTCAGACACTCCATTATGTTGAGGAGTGTATGGAGGAGTAAGCTGTTGGACAATTCCACACGCTTTCAGATAATCCTTAAACTCTTGGCTTAAGTATTCACCACCTCGATCCGAACGAAGAATCTTGATGGTTTTGCCGAGTTGATTTTCTACTTCATTTTTAAACTCTTTGAATGTTTCAAACACTTCATGTTTATGTTTAAGCAAGTAAACATAACCATAACGACTGAAATCATCCGTAAAAGTTATGAAGTAGCTAGCTCCTTTTCTTGACACATGTCTAAATGGGACGCAAACATCGGTATGAATGAGTCCAAGAAGATCTTTAGCCCTCTCTGGTTTATTCAGAAAAGGTTTTCTTGTCATTTTGCCGGAAACACATGACTCGCATTTATCAAATGATTCATCATTTAATTGTAAAATCCCTTCACGTTGAAGTCTTTCAATGCGATTTTTGCCAATGTGTCCAAGACGACAGTGCCACAGATAAGTAGAGTCCAAGTTAGTCTTGGCTCTTTTGCTAACATTATACATTGAATTATTTGAATCACAACCACGCATATCAATTTCATAAATACCATCACAAGCAATAGCATCAAAATAATGAACATTATTTTTAGAAACTGAAATACCATAATCATTAAAAACATTAATGAATCCGTTGTCTTTCAACAAAGAAACTGAAACTACACCTCTAGTAATAGAAGGTGCATAATGACAATTGTCTAAAACAATAATTAAACCGGAAGGAAGAACTAAATGATATTCTCCAATAGCTTCAACAGGTGCTGGTAGACCATTGCCCACGAACAGCTGCAAAGCTCCGGGATTCAGCTTCCTCCTTTTCCTAAGTGCCTGTAATTCATTACAGATATGAGTTCCACAGCCAGTGTCATAAACCCATGATTTACGCTTAGTAAAGGAAAATAATTCAATGGTGAAGATACCTGAAGTACTAGCAACGCTAGCTTGCTTCTTCTTCACATTCAACTCGACAAGATACTTGGGACAGTTCCTCTTCCAGTGCCCGACTTCATTACAATGATGACAGGTCTGGTCTTTAGCCGGATGCTCTTTTTTAGCCGGAGGGGTTTTCTTTGGTTTGGGGGGATTAGCAGCTTGCTTACCCTTTCCTTTACCATCAAACTTGCCTTTAGCTTGGTGCGATTTCTTAGCTTTCTGGATCCGACCCCCCTTTATCATAAGGACATTTGGGTCATTGGCCTTCTTTGGAATCATCTTCTCATATTCAATGAGCATAGCATGAAGTTCAGTGACGCTCTTTTTCATAGAGTGCATGGTATAGTTTTGCACAAAACCCTCATATTCCTTCGTAAGGGATTTGAGAATCATGCCAACTTTTACCTCTTTATGATAAGCGTACTCCATCGAATCCAATTTGTCAAAAATGCTCTTCATCTTGAGCACATGACTGCTAACCGATTTTTCAGATTCAAGTTTCATGTCATGGAGTTCCACGACTAAGTCGAACAGTTCCACTCCAGCTTGTTTTTCATACAAGGATTTAAGTTCTGTGATCATATCATATGGTTCGGTTGGCCATTGCCTTTCAATGACATCCATGCGTTCCTCAAATCTTAGAACAATTCTCAGTTGACGATACCAGTCATTGAAATTTGATCCATTAAGCTTTCTCTTTCAAACATTTGCCGAAAAGCATTGGTGTTTGTGGAAGGATTCATTGCCATCTACAAAACAGATTAAGTTCAAAAATCAGTATTTTCGATAATAAATCCTTAAGAAATCAATTACCCAATGTTTATCAAATAAACAATTAATTTCATTAAGGCTAGGATCCAATTGACATACAATCATTTCATCAGTTGATCTGCTAGAAATGATTGCACTCAAAAGGTAAGTGACGAGCAGTAATTGCATTACATGTGCAATTCCTAGTAAGAATGGGACCTACAAATCACACTTGATTCATCAAGCGATTTGTAGTCATGTTTTGTCCCATCTTTTGCCACGGGTCAAGGTCTCACCGCTTAACTCGCTTTAAGTCGTCCAACCAAGAACGCGCAAATTTGTCCACCACTGTGTACCAGTGAGTGGGATTTGCCATGCAACTGCCATTTCACCACTGTGTACCAGTGAGTAAAACAACAGCCACAAGTGTCCTTTGCAAGTTGGATGGCAAATGACTTAAGTTGATTGGGTCAATCAATTTGATGTGTGATCAAAAAGTTATGTTTGAAGATTCATGCATATCTTCTAAACATAATATGTTTATAAAACTCATTTTTATTGCCTTTAAATACAAAAGAGCTCGGTAGCTCCATTTGAACTCACAAAGAAGCGCAAGGGCAAAGGTATGCGATAAACGCGATTTAAAAACCCGCCCTTTTAGGAGGCTAACGCACTCCGACTTATACCTCTCTTAGAGTTTGTTCAAATGGGTGAGCCGGTGTATCTTTTGATTTTAGGGCACCAATTTTATAAACAAATTCTTATTTCGATATATTTAGTCAAGTTTATTTTTCCAAAAACAATTTTGCACACAATTTTCATAAAAAGGCAAAATTAAACTTACTAAATTTACAACTTAACAATTAAGGTAATCAACCTAATTTGGTCACTATGGTATAAGATTGGCTCCTCTTTCATATGGAAAGAGACCACATACATCAAGTTGCCTTGATTGCGTAAGCCAAAATTTCTATAACAAATTATCTACCATAAAAAAAAACAGGATGCTGATCTGGAAAATCCAGCAGCTTCACGACCAAATCTGGCACTGAAGAAGGCCGAACTGGGCTTAGCACAAAACATAAAAGTTGTAGCCTATGAGTCAAGCATCTACTGTAAAGATTTCAGCTTCTAACTCCTTACGGTTGATTAGTTATGATTTTTTTAGTGAACTGGTGTCAAACAGTAACTTTCACAAAACATAATCACATTGTCACACAATTAGTTATTCAATTATCTAGCATAATTAACCCTAATGATCAAGATTTCATATCAATATATCTAAGTAATAATCATGAATAATTTGCATGAAAAATTCATGATTTTTACTTCTATTTAACAATTAAATAATTAAAAGTACACCATAAACGCATGCAATTATCACATAATAATGCTTAAAGATCAAAACTTGGAATTAGGGTTTTTTTTATAAAAAAAAAAAATTTTTATTTTTTTTTTTATTTTGGTCAGATCTGATTTCGAAAAAAAATAAAATAAATTATATATATTTTTTTTCATTATTTTATTACAATTAAACAAATTAATTAATAAAATAATCAAAAGAATTACATAAAATTCTAAAAAATATAAAACCCTAACCCCCCTCAAATTTTGATCTTTTTGGTAATTAATTATCACATAGTAGGCTCGTGATACCACTGTTGGGTTATATAACAATTATCAAATTAAATCACAAAGCACGCAGCGGAAAATTAATCTATGTAATTAATTAATTAACCAAGAATAGAAACATGTACCTTTGATTTGAAGAAAAAAATAAAGTAAGAAACTTTATGAGGATTTGAAATTAATCCCTCTACGTTTGCACACACGACACGCGAATGTACGTATGCTAGTACTTGATCACGAACCGAACAACCTTTGTTATTCTCCCTAATAATCGAACCAACCAAAACTCGAAACTCTTTGTCTTTGGGAAGCTCGGCCGAAACCAAGAGGAAGGAGAGGAGGAGGAAGAAGTTAGGGGGAAGCTTTGTTTTTCCCTTTTTATAATCACTCTAAACCCTTTTCGTGTTTGACACAAATTAGGATTAGTATTTGATATAGATTAGGATTATAGAAAAACAAGTTAAGTTAATGAGTTAAAAACTCATTAACAAAACCGGCCCCCTAATTATAATTAGGAAATTTCTAGAATCTCCTAATTACAAATTAAGTCCTCCTTAACTAACGCCGTTAGCTAGTAACCGTTAGTTTTTAACGACCACTCGTTAATTGAAATTGTGATCATATTAATTAAATACATTAAATATATTAATTAATATTAAATACATTTGTGTCGAGACGTGTGACCCCGTAGGCTTAAATCATTTCTGGACATACGTTCATTTTTTCGTGATCATATACCAACAGTTGATTGGGTGCAAATAGCTGACTAGAGGTACAGTCTTGTGTCGGCTTTACATAGGGATCCATGGCGAACCCATGTGATGTTAGTGCTGGCTTAACCAGAGCAGCAACCGACACAAAGCATAACTGTTACACTCTTACTCGGTTGTATTGGTCAAGACATCCTGGTTCATAAGGTACAGTTTTGTGTCGGCTTTACATAGGATCCATGGCGAACCCATGTGATGTTAGTGCTGGCTTAACCAGAGCAGCAACCGACACAAAGCATAACTGTTACACTCTTACTCGGTTGTATTGGTCAAGACATCCTGGTTCATAAGGTACAGTTTTGTGTCGGCTTTACATAGGATCCATGGCGAACCCATGTGATGTTAGTGCTGGCTTAACCAGAGCAGCAACCGACACAAAGCATAACTGTTACACTCATACTCGGTTGTATTGGTCAAGACATCCTGGTTCATAAGGTACAGTTTTGTGTCGGCTTTACATAGGATCCATGGCGAACCCATGTGATGTTAGTGCTGGCTTAACCAGAGCAGCAACCGACACAAAGCATAACTGTTACACTCATACTCGGTTGTATTGGTCAAGACATCCTGGTTCATAAGGTACAGTTTTGTGTCGGCTTTACATAGGATCCATGGCGAACCCATGTGATGTTAGTGCTGGCTTAACCAGAGCAGCAACCGACACAAAGCATAACTGTTACACTCATACTCGGTTGTATTGGTCAAGACATCCTGGTTCATAAGGTACAGTTTTGTGTCGGCTTTACATAGGATCCATGGCGAACCCATGTGATGTTAGTGCTGGCTTAACCAGAGCAGCAACCGACACAAAGCATAACTGTTACACTCTTACTCGGTTGTATTGGTCAAGACATCCTGGTTCATAAGGTACAGTTTTGTGTCGGCTTTACATAGGATCCATGGCGAACCCATGTGATGTTAGTGCTGGCTTAACCAGAGCAGCAACCGACACAAAGCATAACTGTTACACTCTTACTCGGTTGTATTGGTCAAGACATCCTGGTTCATAAGGTACAGTTTTGTGTCGGCTTTACATAGGATCCATGGCGAACCCATGTGATGTTAGTGCTGGCTTAACCAGAGCAGCAACCGACACAAAGCATAACTGTTACACTCATACTCGGTTGTATTGGTCAAGACATCCATCAACCCCGACTCCCATCTTTTTATAAGCCTCGAGTGACATGTATTCTTGGTAATTAGCTTATCATTCCATGTGTATATGTTTTCATTTTATCAGACCAAATTCAAGCTCAACATTGATATATACATGAATTGTATGGGTTTGGTTTAGACATAAATTTCAAAACTCATGTAATTAAATCAGATGAAGTTTTACAAATTTAAAGACACCTTGTTGTGTTAGGGTCGTTCCCTATCCGTGTGTCGTGAGCTCATCATTAGGGTCGTCGACGACGACGAGATAGGCACCACGCTGTCGAGGGTGTTCGTCGTCTATACATGTCGTGATTTGGAAATGGTTAGACGAGCTCTTTCCTTCTTTTTTGTGTGTGTGTGTTTTGTCATATATATATTTATCACTTCCTCTGCATTTTCTTTTCTTCTTTTTGTTTTCGTTTTAATCATATATATATATATATATATATATAGATGTATGTATATTATATATAAGGGAAATATATGTATGGATCAATGGATGGATGGATAGATACAGACTAGTTAGATCATTAATGATACATGTTTGTTTTCGTTAATTGCTACATTTGTTTCTCTGAGTTAATTAGATGATGAAGACTTGTGTATTAAAAAAGTAATATTCCGTAATCAAACTTTGAATTTGAAAGAAAGACCCTTTATTTTGGTTAGTTGTTGGCCTAAATTTTCATTTAACACTCTGTAATTCCTCAACAT
This sequence comes from Erigeron breviscapus, assembly GCA_034093135.1. NCBI lineage: Eukaryota > Viridiplantae > Streptophyta > Magnoliopsida > Asterales > Asteraceae > Erigeron > Erigeron breviscapus. The sequence continues at coordinate 37,471,477 of CM067171.1, read as the reverse complement.
GATTTTCAACTTGATTCGACTCGTGTCATTGTTACTTTGTTTATAAATTTTGCTTGACTGATGTGCTTTTAGTGTACTTGATGTTAGTATCTTTGATAGACCTTTGGAAAGTGCAGAAATCAAGTTTGAAAAGATCCCCTTCCCTTCCTTCAAGCCATTTGAAATACACAAAAATATCGATCCAATGTACTACATACTGTTGGTATGTGATCACGTTATAATAAACGCATGTCCGGAAATTATTTAAGCCTACGGGGTCACACGAAATGACACGGTAACTCTATATTATTAATTAGTATATTAGAGTAATATATTAATTAATATAATCACGAAATAAATAATTAAACTATATTAAAGGGTTAATAGTGTTTAATTAATTAAAAGGAGAAGGACTTTAGTGAAAATTAGGAATTATGGAAACTTCCTAATTATCCTAATGGGGCCGGTTTTACAATGGGTTTTGTAACCCAATACAAACTTGTTCACCAAGTTTAATAACCCTAATTATTAACCCTATTGTGAGTTCGTGATCGGGTACTAGCATACATCATAGGGGTGTCAAGTGTGCGATCGTAGAGGGGTTTTACTTTAGACCCTAAATAATAATAATCTTATTATTAATAATATTATTGGAAGCTTTGCATAAGGTACACGTTTCGATTCTCTCTTTGTTAATTAATATGATTGCATATTCGATTTATTCCGTTGCGCTTACATGAATATTTATGTGATAATTGTTCATACATTTTAACAGTGGTATCAGAGCCACATATGTGATCTATTAATTACAAAGATCAAAACTTGAAGGGGGGTTAAGGGTTGGTTGTATTTAATTAATTGTTAAATAATTAAAATTGTTTTTTCTTATTTTTTTTAATTAAATCGACATTAATTAAATAAAATTAGGGTTTTTTGTTTAAATAATTTAAGCCTACGGGGTCACACGAAATGACACGGTAACTCTATATTATTAATTAGTATATTAGAGTAATATATTAATTAATATAATCACGAAATAAATAATTAAACTATATTAAAGGGTTAATTTGTTTAATTAATTTAACCTAATTCAATGGATGATTGAAACTCTCTAAGCAAGTTTTGAGTTTGTGAATTGACATGATTTATTTGATATAAATTGCATGTTGTGTATCTTGATTATTTAAGGTTGTTAAATAAATGTAAAATCACAAGGAATTCATGCAAAATTACTTGTGATTAAAACTTATATATAGAGATATAAATAGCAAAGCATGATAGTCCAATAATTAGGGTTTATGAATATCACGGAAATCACATAGCACCAGGTGGAATTACAATAGAACAAACTAAATGCAATTATAGATTCGGTGAATCCAAAACATAATGATTACAAGTAACAAAATACAACAGGAGCAAATAGCCATCAAAGTCAACAAAATAATACACAAAGATGGCAAACGATCCTAAGTGTAATGCAAAAGGAAGGCCAATGAATCCTTGATCCATGAAGTCCATAGTCCGGGTTTACAGCAAGCAAGCAACTAAACTCCACGTCCTGGGAGAACCTGATTACCTGAAAAGTGTACTAAGCATAGTCAACACAAGGTTGGTGAGTTCGTAGTAATGGTTCGTAAGGAACCAACATCAATAATCACAATATAAGAATAGAGGCCAGACATGACTTACAGCGAGCCTCTAAGCAACACAATAACGTCCAACAACAAGATTACACAAGACAAGTAAATGTGAAATGAGAAAGCACAAAAAATATGCGAATCAATGTAAGTGCCAAATGCATGAATAAGCAAACATGCCTATCCTATGCGTGAACTCAGGTCACCGATGCAACGATACCCTTCTGTCATCACAATGAACAAGGCTGTATCTCAAAATCATCGAGATATATATGTCTATATACTCGGAGTCAGGAACTACATCCAAAATGGGTGCATACATCTATGCACCAGGATGTCGGCAATCCCCTGCCGAGGGTCATCAACAATGTATGCAATGCTTACAATCAAATGTAAATGCATCAATCATGAACCAACAATCCATATAGACGATGAACCTGTGCCAACAGTCAATATTCGCCCAACATATGCCAAAATCCATATACGACAACCGTAAGCCAAAGATCAATATTCAACAACTATAGTCCAACAATTAATATTCAACAATCATAAACCACTAATCCCAATTAAACCAACTATACGTACATATACTTCAGAGGATTCTACTTTCTTCAAGTCCCAGATGCTTATATATAGGGTCGCCCGCAGCCTTCCCACCACATCTAAAACCCAATGAAGGCATAACCGACTTCCATGTATGTACGTCTATCCTAATATATATATAATAATTAACTAAAACATAACCAAAGTCAATCAAACAAAACGAACTGTCACATCAATCCAACAATCAAGTCAACCAATCAATAAATCAATAAATGCAAGTAAACACGCCAGGTTTACACTTTTCAGCCCGAATCTCAAGCGAGTAGGGAGATACGAAACTCACCTTGTCCGATAAAGAAGCTAGTATAAGATTACAGGCGAGTATTACGGTCCACATGTCCAAAACCTATAATTATACATCAATATATCATAATGTCAACTCTACAATCATAAACAAGTTGGTTTAGCACAATTAGGTCAAGTCCCAAACCCTAAACGCCTTTCCAACATTAACGTGTAAGAGAAGAACTCATTCGACTCGACCTTTTTAGAAATGACCAAAGATTCATATAAAAAGAGTGTTACTACAAGAAACTAGACTCCCTTACGATTCCAACGATAGGTCATACGACTAAAACGGACTCACGGTTCAAAAGTTACTGACGTTTGAAAACTGACGCGTAAAGCAGGAATAGTAACACGAGTTTATGAACCCTAACACGCGTTTAGAAACCCTCACACGCGTTTAAACCCTAACACGCGTTTAAACCCTAACACGCGTTTAAACCCTAACACGCGTTTAAACCCTAACACGCGTTTAAACCCTAACGCGCGTTTAAACCCTAACGCGCGTTTAAACCCTAACGCGCGTTTAAACCCTAACACGCGCTACTGTTCATGCGGCTTGAAACTCAAGGGATTCTAATCCGATTTTTGACTCGATTCAAGGCACAAAACGTTTGGGTTTTACTAGAAACATGTTTATCAACATAAAATGACTGATATGAGGTAGTTTTAACTTACCAAAACTCCCAAATGCCTTTAAATCCGAATTTGACTATATATGGAGATTCTTGACTTTGAACTCTAATTCTTTGATATGATGATATGAATGATGAAGATGTTAGTGATTTCCAAGTGAATCCAAGTCCCAAACACCGAGTGGTTACAAGTATGAAGAAAATCTAGAGGTGGGTTTGCTTTTGCTTGAGAGGAAAAAGGAAGTATAGATAAGATAGAAAGGTAAGAATGAAAGGCTAAGGGGGGAGGTTGGGTAACTAGATGGCTCATGGGTCATGGACAACCCATGGGTCGACCCGTTTCTCCCAAGCCATTTTACAAACGATTACACAATTTAACGACCCGACTAACATACCACATAGTCATATAATCACAAATGACTCAATTATTTCATTCAACAAGTTTGTTAGTCAAATTACACAAAAAGTCAACGGGTCAAAATTCACGAATGTTACATTATCCCCCCGTTGAAAGAATTTCGTCCCGAAATTCAACAAAACACTAATTACTAAATAAATGCGGATACTTAGACTTCATATGATCCTCTCGCTCCCAAGTGAACTCGGCTCCACGTCTAGCATTCCATCTAACTTTAACAATCGTGTAGCGTTTGCTCTTGAGTTTCTTTCTTGACGATCCAAGATCTCTACCGGCTCTTCAACAAAGTTCAAATTCGAATCAACCCTAATTTCGTCCATAGGCACATGATGTGTAGGATCCGCCAAACACTTGCGCAAGTTACAAATATGAAACACATCATGCACACCGCTAAGCTCTTGAGGCAATTCTAGCCGATAAGCAACTCTCCCAACCCGTTCAAGAATCTTGAAAGGACCAACATACCTTGGTGCAAGTTTTCCCCGCTTCACAAATCGTACGACTCCTTTCCAAGGTGACACTTTCAAAAGTACAAATTCACCAACTTCAAACTCCAACGGTCTTCGTCTCACATCGGCATACTTCTTTTGACGCTCACGGGCCAATTGCAACTTCTCCTTGATTTGAGATATTACCTTGGTTGTTTCAATCACAATTTCTGGCCCGATAAGTTGACTCTCTCCAATTTCCGCCCAAGCTAGAGGAGAACGGCATACCCTACCATACAATGCTTTGAAGGGTGCCATTTGAATGGTAGCATGGTAGCTATTGTTGTATGAAAATTCAACTAACGGCAAATGGTCTTCCCAACTTCCACCAAAATCGATCGCACATGCCCTCAACATGTCTTCAAGTGTTTGAATGGTCCTCTCGGTTTGCCCATCCGTTTGAGGGTGAAACGCCGTACTCATGTCAAGTCGAGTACCCATGGCTTTTTGAAAGGCTTCCCAAAATTTTGATTTGAAACGGGCATCTCTATCGGAAATGATAGAAATCGGCACTCCATGCTTAGATATTACTTCCTTGATGTATAAACGAGCCAAGGTGTCAAATTTATCGGTTTCTCGAATGGCTAGAAAGTGAGCCGACTTCGTTAACCGATCTACTATCACCCAAATCGTGTCACGACCGCTTCTCGTCTTCGGTAATTTAGTAATGAAGTCCATTGAGATATGTTCCCACTTCCATTCGGGCATCACCGGTTGTACCAACAATCCGGGTGGCTTCTTGTGATCGGCTTTGACTTGTAAACAAGTAAGACACTCACTCACATACCTAGCCACATCACGCTTCATGCCCGGCCACCAATACAATTCTTTCAAGTCAAAGTACATCTTATCCGACCCGGGATGGACCGAATAAGGCGATTGATGAGCTTCATTCAATATAAGCGTTCTTAGGTCGCCGAAAATAGGAACCCAAAGTCTTTCTACCATGTATAGCCCATTATCATTCTTTCGGTCGAATTGTTGTTCCATGCCATCTAGGTTTTCGTCTCCAAAGTTTTCCGGTAGGGTGGCTTGAATTTGGGCTTCAATGATCCGGTCACGAATATTTGGCCCTACCGTGAGGCTCATAGCTCTAGCCCGTCTTGGTTTCACTCTCTCCTTTCGGCTCAAGGCATCGGCTACAACATTTGCCTTGCCCGGGTGATAACGGATGTCACAATCATAATCACTAAATAGTTCTAACCAACGCCTCTGCCTCATGTTCAATTCATTTTGGTTGAAGATGTGCTGGAGACTTTTGTGATCGGTATAAATCACACATTTGGTGCCGTAGAGATAATGTCTCCAACACTTTAAAGCAAACACAACCGCTCCCAATTCCAAATCATGTGTCGGGTAGTTCTTCTCATGCACCTTCAATTGGCGAGAGGCATAAGCAATGACTTTACCCCTTTGCATAAGAACACAACCCAACCCTTGCCCCGAAGCATCACAATAAACAACAAAATCCTCGATTCCATCCGGTAGCGTCAAAATAGGAGCGTCACATAACATATCTTTAAGAGTTTGGAAGGCGTTTTCTTGTTTTTCGCCCCATTCAAAGTTTCTATCTTTTTGAGTCAAGAGGGTGAGTGGTTGTGCAATACGGGAGAAGTTTTCAATGAATCTTCTATAGTAACCCGCCAATCCAAGGAATTGACGGATCTCGGATGGCGTTTCGGGTCTCCTCCAATTCTTGACCGCTTCAATCTTGCTTGGATCCACATGAATACCATCCTTGCTCACTACGTGACCAAGAAAGTGGACCTCTTCCAACCAAAACTCGCACTTGGAGAATTTGGCATACAACTTCTCTTTCCTTAGTAATTCAAGCACTTCACGCAAGTGCTCAACATGTTCCTCCTTTGTCTTCGAGTATACAAGTATGTCATCAATGAACACAATGACAGACTTGTCTAAGTATGGTTGACACACCCGGTTCATCAAGTCCATGAACACCGCCGGTGCATTAGTCAACCCAAAAGGCATCACGGTGAATTCAAAATGGCCATACCTTGTGCGAAAAGCCGTTTTGGGGATGTCATCTTCATGTACTCGGAGTTGATGATAACCCGAGCGAAGATCGATTTTTGAAAAGTGCTTAGCACCTTGAAGTTGATCAAATAAATCATCAATTCTTGGGAGAGGATATCGGTTCTTCACGGTGAGCTTGTTCAATTCCCGGTAATCAATACACATTCGGAAGGATCCGTCTTTCTTTTTGATGAAGAGAACAGGAGCACCCCAAGGAGATTGACTAGGGCGAATGAAACCCTTCTCTTGGAGTTCCTTGAGTTGAGTTTGTAGCTCCTGCATTTCGGTTAAGGCTAGTCTATATGGAGCTTTTGCTACGGGCGCGGCTTCGGGGATAAGATTTATACGGAAGTCAAGTTCACGAGTTGGAGGTAATCCCGGTAAGTCATCTGGAAAAACATCGGGGAAATCACAAACGATAGGAACGGTCTTCAATTCTACCTTTGAGATGGTAGCACTAAAGACTTTAGAAGTTGAAGAATCGGAGGTTTCACCTTGAACCCTAAGAATTTTACCATTAGCCAAAGGTATTTTAACAACTCTCTCGCCACAATCGATGGTTGCATTTACCGCCGTCAACCAATCCATACCCACTATAATATCAAAACTACCAATGTCCAAAGGCATAAGGTCTATGAAGAAATCGACATCTTCCAAGGTCAGGACACAATCGCGAAGTATTTGACTAATTTTAGTTAGTGACCCATTTACCATTTCAATGTCAAGCACGTAGTTTAAAGCACAAGGATTCACATCAATCAAAGGAACAAAATTAGAAGACACGAGGCTATAATCGGCCCCGGAATCAAATAGGACGGTGGCATAGTGACCATTAAGGAGAAAGGTACCTGCTACTACGTTGGGATCGTTGCGGGCTTCATTTACATTGGCCGCAAAGGCTCGGCCGCGTGGTTGCACTTGATGGCCTTGTTGGCCCCGGTTTTGGTTAGGCCCGACCATTTGGAGTTGATTGGGGTGAACGGCTACCTGAACTTGTTGTCCCACCCATCGAGGACAATTGTTACGGTAGTGGTCACGGCTACCACATTCAAAACATTCGCCTCTTCTTTGATTACCTTGAGGAGGAACGGCCCGAACGGGAGCCACATTCATTGGACCCACTCTTGGAGCTCTACAATTTCTAGCTTCGTGCCCGAGTTGATTGCAATTAAAGCATGCTCCACATTGGTTATTGGCGGGATGATGCCTGTTGCATCTCCCACAGAAAGGATGAGGCCCAGAATAAGCCTTCTTAGCCGGTTCCACCGCCGCCATCACCCTACCCCTATTAGCATTTCTAGGGTCAAACCTTCCCATCTTCTTTACCCCACTCGACTCTCCCACTTCTTTCCTCTTGTTCGTTGAGGATTTGCTCAAAACACCACTCCTCAACAAGTCTTCTGTCACACTCCCGGCTTGATTAACCGCATTAGCCAAAGAAGTAGGCATGTTGGAGTTTACATAAGATCGGACTTGAGGATTCAAGCCCAATACGAACTTCTGGATGGCCTGAGGTTCGGTACCTACCAAGTGAGGAATGAGGGTAGACAACTCTTGGAATCGTCTCACATAGCCCTTGTAATCGGCTCCCTCCATGTTTAGATTTGCGAATTCGATGGTTAAATTTTGGAGCTCATATGGAGGACAAAACTTTGCTTTTACTTTGTCTTTGAAGTCAACCCATTCCAAATTTTGAGTCCGCCCCAACGTTATTTCCTGGTTCCACCAACTCAAGGCGTCATGTCTAAACATGCCGGATGCATAGGAAATCCGGTCATCATAGGTGCAATGACTCCTCTCAATCACCGCTTCTATCGCCTCAAACCATCTTATACATTCCGTGGGACCCCCTTTCCCATCGAACTCCGGTGCCCCACAACTCTTAAAATCTTTGAATATACACCCTTGACGGTATCCCCCATATTGATTATTCATGGGCATCCCTATACCAACCCCCACTGGTCCCTCTTCTTCATATTCTTCGGCTTGAGGTTGATTATTTTCGTTATCCATGTTTTCTGGGGCTTCATTGTTTTGAGGCCCATTGTTTTGCCCAAGATTTGCCGTGACCTGAGCAATAATGGTTGGCATGATATTGGCGATCGTTTGAGCGATCACCTCAGCCATATTTGGTTCAGGGATCTCACCACGACCCCTTCCTTGACCCCTACCACGGCCTCTACCACGGCCCCTACCACGGCCCCTTCCTCTTTGTACTTCCGGTTGAGCTTCCGGTTGAGGTTCTTCCTCTTCAGCCCTATAGTTTGTTCCGACTCTCCTTGGTCTCACCATTTCTATAAAACAAGTGACACGTTGACCCGAGAGTTAGTCTCAAATGCTCGCATGTTAGTCACACAAGTAGTCAATGCTCTCATACCGATACCACATACTCATTTCATAACATCAAGTAATCATGCTCGTTACATCATGCAATCAAACAACTAACACGAATGATTCAAGGTATAATCCGAATTCGATATGCTCTCTAGTTATTGACCGGGTATGTATACAAGGTATACCAACGGCTAACCTTCCACCTAATCAACTTCCATTAAGCATATCGGTTCCTTATTATACTTTAAGCCACACGTGCGCAATCCACGATGTCATGAACTTGCTATAATATCGGGTAACCATAAAAGAGTTGATCGGGTTCTTTTAGGGTTGCCACAATATTATACTAAGTTAATGGCATCCCATCATTTTGCCCTAAATCATCACATTGGTTCCAACAATTAACAACAACAACCCATATTAACTACAATCCACATTCATCACATTGAATTTAAGCTATCATACAAGTGGTCTTAACTACGAACTCACACGGGGATTCACAAACTTCACATTGCACACAATTTCCTAACCATGCATGCTATATGAAGAGTTTTAACTTAAGCCGTAGTCTAGGTCAAACCGCCTAATTCTCTACGACCTGCATGGGCCACCATTCTGTAACACCCCGAGCCAAGGCTCAGAATATCACGGAAATCACATAGCACCAGGTGGAATTACAATAGAACAAACTAAATGCAATTATAGATTCGGTGAATCCAAAACATAATGATTACAAGTAACAAAATACAACAGGAGCAAATAGCCATCAAAGTCAACAAAATAATACACAAAGATGGCAAACGATCCTAAGTGTAATGCAAAAGGAAGGCCAATGAATCCTTGATCCATGAAGTCCATAGTCCGGGTTTACAGCAAGCAAGCAACTAAACTCCACGTCCTGGGAGAACCTGATTACCTGAAAAGTGTACTAAGCATAGTCAACACAAGGTTGGTGAGTTCGTAGTAATGGTTCGTAAGGAACCAACATCAATAATCACAATATAAGAATAGAGGCCAGACATGACTTACAGCGAGCCTCTAAGCAACACAATAACGTCCAACAACAAGATTACACAAGACAAGTAAATGTGAAATGAGAAAGCACAAAAAATATGCGAATCAATGTAAGTGCCAAATGCATGAATAAGCAAACATGCCTATCCTATGCGTGAACTCAGGTCACCGATGCAACGATACCCTTCTGTCATCACAATGAACAAGGCTGTATCTCAAAATCATCGAGATATATATGTCTAGATACTCGGAGTCAGGAACTACATCCAAAATGGGTGCATACATCTATGCACCAGGATGTCGGCAATCCCCTGCCGAGGGTCATCAACAATGTATGCAATGCTTACAATCAAATGTAAATGCATCAATCATGAACCAACAATCCATATAGACGATGAACCTGTGCCAACAGTCAATATTCGCCCAACATATGCCAAAATCCATATACGACAACCGTAAGCCAAAGATCAATATTCAACAACTATAGTCCAACAATTAATATTCAACAATCATAAACCACTAATCCCAATTAAACCAACTATACGTACATATACTTCAGAGGATTCTACTTTCTTCAAGTCCCAGATGCTTATATATAGGGTCGCCCGCAGCCTTCCCACCACATCTAAAACCCAATGAAGGCATAACCGACTTCCATGTATGTACGTCTATCCTAATATATATATATAATAATTAACTAAAACATAACCAAAGTCAATCAAACAAAACGAACTGTCACATCAATCCAACAATCAAGTCAACCAATCAATAAATCAATAAATGCAAGTAAACACGCCAGGTTTACACTTTTCAGCCCGAATCTCAAGCGAGTAGGGAGATACGAAACTCACCTTGTCCGATAAAGAAGCTAGTATAAGATTACAGGCGAGTATTACGGTCCACACGTCCAAAACCTATAATTATACATCAATATATCATAATGTCAACTCTACAATCATAAACAAGTTGGTTTAGCACAATTAGGTCAAGTCCCAAACCCTAAACGCCTTTCCAACATTAACGTGTAAGAGAAGAACTCATTCGACTCGACCTTTTTAGAAATGACCAAAGATTCATATAAAAAGAGTGTTACTACAAGAAACTAGACTCCCTTACGATTCCAACGATAGGTCATACGACTAAAACGGACTCACGGTTCAAAAGTTACTGACGTTTGAAAACTGACGCATAAAGCAGGAATAGTAACACGAGTTTATGAACCCTAACACGCGTTTAGAAACCCTAACACGCGTTTAGAAACCCTAACACGCGTTTAGAAACCCTCACACGCGTTTAAACCCTAACACGCGTTTAAACCCTAACACGCGTTTAAACCCTAACACGCGTTTAAACCCTAACGCGCGTTTAAACCCTAACGCGCGTTTAAACCCTAACGCGCGTTTAAACCCTAACGCGCGTTTAAACCCTAACACGCGCTACTGTTCATGCGGCTTGAAACTCAAGGGATTCTAATCCGATTTTTGACTCGATTCAAGGCACAAAACGTTTGGGTTTTACTAGAAACATGTTTATCAACATAAAATGACTGATATGAGGTAGTTTTAACTTACCAAAACTCCCAAATGCCTTTAAATCCGAATTTGACTATATATGGAGATTCTTGACTTTGAACTCTAATTCTTTGATATGATGATATGAATGATGAAGATGTTAGTGATTTCCAAGTGAATCCAAGTCCCAAACACCGAGTGGTTACAAGTATGAAGAAAATCTAGAGGTGGGTTTGCTTTTGCTTGAGAGGAAAAAGGAAGTATAGATAAGATAGAAAGGTAAGAATGAAAGGCTAAGGGGGGAGGTTGGGTAACTAGATGGCTCATGGGTCATGGACAACCCATGGGTCGACCCGTTTCTCCCAAGCCATTTTACAAACGATTACACAATTTAACGACCCGACTAACATACCACATAGTCATATAATCACAAATGACTCAATTATTTCATTCAACAAGTTTGTTAGTCAAATTACACAAAAAGTCAACGGGTCAAAATTCACGAATGTTACAGTTTTTTCTTATTTTTTTTAATTAAATCGACATTAATTAAATAAAATTAGGGTTTTTTGTTTAATTAATTTAACCTAATTCAATGGATGATTGAAACTCTCTAAGCAAGTTTTGAGTTTGTGAATTGACATGATTTATTTGATATAAATTGCATGTTGTGTATCTTGATTATTTAAAGTTGTTAAATAAAAGTAAAATCACAAGTAATTCATGCAAAATTACTTGTGATTTTACTGATATATAGAGATATATTTAGCAAAAGCATGATGATCCAATAATTAGGGTTAATTACTACTATGCGACAGTTCACTAAAAAATTCATATCTTTTAATCCATAACGAGCTAGAAGTTTTCCTTTGGACAGTAGATGCTCAACTCATAGGGCTACAACTTTGTAGTTCTGGTCGAATCTTGATTCTGACCAGAAACAGGTCTAAACAGGTCGTGAAGCTACTGGAAATTTCCAGTCAGCATGTTTATGTGAATTACTTGTTAATTAAGTTGTTTAAAGGCTTACGCAATCAAGGTAACTTGATATATGTGGTCCTCTTCTTCGGAAGGGGGAGCCGGATTTAGACATATGCATGAACCATAGTGACCATGTTTAGGTGGCCCACCTTAACTTGTTACATGATTAATTAGTTCGGAAATTAGTAAGTTTATTAATTTTTGCGTGTTTATAATGAGGTATAAAGGTGATGCAAAAATTGTTTCATTGGAAAATATAAACTTGACTAAGAACTATCGAAATAGAGATTTCTTTAATAAAATTGGAGTCTTACAACCTTGAGATACACCGGCTCACCCATTTGAACAAACTCTAAGAGAGGTATAAGTCGGAGTGCGCTAGCCTCCTAAAAGGGCGGGTTTTTAATTGCGTCCATCGCAAAACCTTTGCCCTTGCGCTTCTTTGTGCGTTCAAATGGAGCTACCGAGCTCTCTTGTGTTGTTAAGACTATAAAAATGATTTTATTAAATATTATGTTATGAAGATTTGCATGAGTCTTCATACATAAACTTTGATTCACATCAAATGCATTACCCATTTAAAGTTAAGTCATTGCCACCCACTTTGCTAAGAACACTTGCCAGTTGC